>CM073595.1:58323638-59549888 GCA_037074705.1 Zhengitettix transpicula | reverse complement strand
CCGTCTTTTGGGAACTGAGACCTGTTTCATCATAACCCGAATTGTAAAAGGAGTCGGAATAGCAGAGAGAGGGAAATTAAATCAAGATCGGTAGAATGTGACACGATTTCGCATAAATTCTGTGCGGCAACTCTCGAGGAAGTGGTTCAGATTGTAAGCTTTGATAAAGAACATATTCACATCAATTACGGTCCGCAAGATAGCATTGTTTGTTTTCTAGACCTGCCAGTTAATTAGAATTCAAAGCTCGAGACTGCTGATTTACAGATATTATATCTACTCGCACCCACGCGTGACCTTATTCCCTGCACTTACAACCAGCGAAGAATGGAGTTTTTTTTATTGGTTACTTAAGCCGAAAAGATTATAGTCTTAAATTTCATTATTTTTCTGAGCTTACGGTTTAGTTTCATTGAAACCGGTGTGTATTTTCAGTTGTTATTCATTCAAGCCTGACGAGACGCAAATAAGGACTAAGAAAGCAAACTTGTAACTGCGACTTTATTTCATTTTTATCTGCTAATGCGATGCCTAGTGTAAACTCTTAGACGTTCCAGTTTATTCGTGAATATAAACATTTGCACTTAATACGCACGTTCGGACAAATAGGGCGTGTTTCCCTCGTTTAACTGCATTTTTATGGCGCCTGGGCGCCCGAGGGACCAAAATCTTTCCCCCCCCCTGCAGCTTTTTGCCTTCTACGTACAATTTGTTTTTTAATTTCCTGGCTATCGATTCGGTTAACATTTTCACATCAACAGACTGATAAAATCGATACCGGGACGAAACGGTGCTGATTTTCTGTTGCACGTTGAATATGTGCGTCTCCGATTATGATCTTCAAAACAGCGGCTATGAAAGTAATACCAAGTCCGGGATAAAGTTGCAATTAGTTTTCGACTACTTAAATCAATAGGAATGATGCAACAGAAATTTTCCTCTTCGACTACGGCGACTTGAACCTTTATAGTCTCATAATTTCCTTTGTCTACATAAGTACCATCGACCATAGTTCCTTCTTTGACAATCACTTTCGAATTCGAAGTGGAGGAAGACAGTGTTGTATTTCGGTTGGGGCGACTTCTGTACGTGTCTCTGAACTTCAAATATTTTCTTTTAGGCGGAGCGTTTTGGTAATAAATTGTTGCAACCTAAGAGGAAACATACTCACAATCTTGGAATGCTCAATAACTTGAAGGCGATTCGTTCGAAAGCCCGTTGCTCCAAACCCCCGAGGTTGAGCATGCAACTGTGATATGGACTGTAAAATTGAATGTATTGCGTAGAAGTCGGTGTGTGGAAGCAGAGCGGTGCGAACCGACGCATTGTGTTCGTTTATATTAGAGTGGTGCTTAGTGATGTATGAAAGCGTTGCAGCGTGAAAAAAAAATGTTGGAAATGTTTCACATAGTGGTTAACAACGATTCGTCGAACACGAAATTCCCTCCATGACAGTCGTATATCCATAGACTATACCTACCGTCTAACAAAGACTTTCCACTGTTATGTCGCGAAAGGACTGAGAAGCTTTATGGAAAATCCCACTGGTTCGAATAAATTATATATACATATTATTTATTAATGTATGCAGCCTCGTTTCAGTAATTGGATTGTATTCGTTCCCTTTCTCTCTGGAAAGCTCGTCTGCGCTAATCAGTCAGAAAGTCAAACAACGTCAGTTCGTTAATAAAGCAAATATCGTAAGGGTTGAAATGATACCAACAGATTCTTCATTTTTAATATATGAGCCACAAAAGAAACTCTAATAATTTTGTACATCCACTAATTATACCCTCCGTTCATAATTATTGAATTCTGTGTTAGAATTTTCTCGCAATTAAGACTAAAATATTAATGATCGAAAGCATAATTTCTGATAAAAAAAGAATGTGCACCTTAGTGACAAAATACACTCAGATGAATCAGTTATGTATATATTGAAAGGATTAGTGCATAGTGTAGCATATACGCATAGAATTCATCCTTGTCAAGGATCATTGAAATCGTCCGTAATTATTTTTATTAAGGCGCTATTAAATAGCCTAGTAATATGAATCAGTGATAATGATAATGAACCTAAAAATAAGCTGTATTGGTATATCAAAGCCTGCCATTTCTCAATTAAAAAAAAAATGTTAACGATGACTATTTGATTGCTAGTTCGTAATGATGAAAAATTCATTTTAACGTCTATGGCATTTTAGTCTTGCTTCTATACTTGTAGGAACATAAACGATACATTAATTAACTCTTTAGTGCATAGTGTAGCATATATGCAACATAACTTTTAATATCACCCTAGAGGTTTCCAAGAGAGCTAATTTGTGACGCAGATATGAAACAACATACACTTAAGGAAATGTGAAATTTTTGGTATCCGTGGACATGTTAAAACACGCCTGTCCTAGCTTTCTGTGAGTCAATCCCCTAAAGCCAGATTTTTCTACCCGACGGTCAACTTAAGAATATTTATTTTCTGTGGTTACTTTTATATTTTTTAGAAGAAAGAAAATATAAGCGTCATTCTCAGGGTATTCTAATTGCACTAATTATCCAATTAATGTGAATTATTGATACATCAGATCTACTTATATTTAAATTTATATTACCTTTATTTTTTATTTACAATATGATGACGCTTCGATACCTTTTTGTATCTACTTCAGGTATTTTCCGACACAGGAGGTACTTAAAAATGATTAGATTTATACTTTAATTTTACAAACTGAACAAAGGCAAACTTAAGTAAACAAAAAAGTAACTTACCAAATTAAAATAATAAACGATTAACCAGTTATGAAATCCTCTGTAGGAAAATACCTGAAGACGATAAAAAAGCGTAACGAAACGACGTCATAATATAAATATAAATTAAAAAGGGTCTGTATAATGTCAACAATTGTTTTATTAATTCAAAACATGATAAATTAAAACTTTTTATATTTATGTTGAATATGTGCAACATTTTAAGCCAAATTGACTTAGGTCACGTTTTATGTTTTTTTGGTTATTTTTTCAGTATTGTTTTCACAAAAATACATCTTAAAAAATTTAGTTTATAAAAAATACAAAAAAATCAGGCATTAAAGGGCTAATAAAATAAAAATGAAATAATGCAAAACACAAATCTTTTATTAGCCTTCGACAATGAAGTCCTGAGTTCACAGGTGGAAAGTGCTTACCGGTAAGCGGGAGGTTCCGGGTTTGATTCCTGTTCCGGTAGACATTTTTCCATCCTCATACTTAAATAAAAACTTAACAAGGCCTTACGGCCTGATCCTTGGTTAAGCTTTCATTATACTTGAACTCTTGTATTTTACATTAAAAATTGTAACTATACATATTTTTTGTATTCAAATTCCACCTTTCAACCTATAAATTATATTTTTGGACATAAGGCGATAATCTTTCAACTACACCATTAAATAAACGCGGGAAGAAATAATAAGTGTATAATTTGTGACTAGGTATTTTTACTAAATTAACAGAAAGTAGTCAATATTTAGTGGTAACAGATGTAACACGAAAATTAATGTTAGACGACGTATATTGATAACGTAATTTAAATGTATATTCGATGTCATATTTAAAAAATATATATTTAAACGAGCAATAAAATGTAAGTATTAACATAACATATTCGAAATAATAGTGTGATTCAGTGGAATTAAATGTTAATGAATCGTTCATCTTAATGAACTATTAATAACGAAAGAAGTGATAATATAAATACCACACACACAACTGTAAAAGTCAGTTGACAAGAGTCAAAAGCCATTTTCATGAACTATGTGTGAAAATCGATAGGGAAATGCGCTTTAATCCATGTAATAGTCTCATTGGTCTCACTAAATTTTCTTACAGATTTTTCGTTTTTGCGAGGAGTATTCAGTCATTGAAATGTCATCCATAAGTTACTCACATGTAAGATGTACTCCAAGACGCTATGAGAAGCTCCCCTCTTTTTCGCAGCCACTTAAGTCTTCATTAGCGCTAATGGGCTACGGCCCATACGTTTCTCAAAACTTAATTAAAATTAAGAGCTTGAGTTTTAAATAACTTTTTTAAGTTTTAAAACAAAATCGCTAAACTCTTCCTTTAATGTAACGAGATATAAGTACGGAAGTGTGGATGCGGGTTGCAACACAATGCCGTCTTCTGGCCATTAACGCCTCGTAAGGAAGGTAAATATTTTAAGGAACCTGGAAGGATGCCAGCTCAGCCACGTATTAGGGCTACGTCAATTAGGCGGGGCAAAACCTCGATCTATCCAAGGTCAATCAAAGCCGGGGCAACTGTTTTAATAGTTAAAAATTGTTGTAACTCAATTTGTTATTGCCGCTTCAATTTAATAACTTACGGAAGATTGCTTCCTCATAACAAACCCTTAAAAATTTAATTAGTTATAGGTGTTGATAATTTCTATTTGTCATACATTACATTGATTTAATTTTACGGGTATGAGATACTCACCTTAATCGGAATTTTAAAATTATTCCCATGATCCGGATTGAAAATCTCGACCGGATTGGGAATAAGAATCCAGGACCTCCGATTAGTACGCGGAACTCTAACCACTGATCCACACTTGTCGAGACCTGAACAGACTCACCTAATTCACCGATTTTACCTTCGAATTGTTTCACTTATAACCCTTTAAAGCTACCATCATGACGAAATACGTAAGGAATTTTAGTGCTAATCGGTAAATCCGTGCGTTTTCAACTAAAGAAATATCATGTGTTATAGTAGAAAGCAAACAGTGTCATTTACGCAGGTGAATAGTGAAACAAAAACTGAAAAACGTGAAGAACGTCGAGCGGCCTCACGATAAGCGTTTAGACAATAAGCTTGATTAATAACCACCTTTATTGTGTTTTTTTGTAATTTTGTTAAGTTTATAGGTGGGATCATTTAAGAACTATATAAATTAATGGTGGACTGGGACGAGCTATCGAAATTTTGTCTCCTCTCATTTTCTACTTAAAATTATTCTTCATCCCTTAAAAAGTGAAAATAGAACAAAGTACCATTAAATCGTATCGTTAATAATGAAATAAGTTTAATTAATTGTTCTACTTAACATTGAAGATAGTAAATATATATATTGTATATGAAAAATTTAGGTTTCAACCTCTAAATTTTATTTTTGTTCTTTCTACTAAAATAAATTTAAAATATGACTTCAGTTGTATTTGATTTAAACCTGAGGTTCTGAATTAATTATTATATATTAGTCAATTTTTACTTAAAAAGCGGCGGGATGATAATGAAAGGTTAGTCACAGCTTAGGTTGGTTGTTAGAATTTAAGCGGAAACAAATACCGACGCGGTATTGTTTCCGTCTAAATGTGAATATGATACTTCATCAGCTTAGATAGAGCAAGGAAATCTCGGCAAGCAGGTCAGATCTCCACAGCTGTTCAGGAACTCTCTCGGAAAAGCATGTTTTTCAAGCTTCACTTCCTGCTGTACAATTAGAATTCCCTGGATTGTCGCTTCCGATTATTAACTAGCTTTTTTTATATTACAATAATTAAAACGCAGAATTTAACAGTAACAAATAGAACTTTTGCAAAATAAGGAGTTTTCAATTATAAACAAAATAAAACCGTGGTTAAATGCTCAATTTAAATATCCTGAAGAAGTTATTACGCAGATAATAGTTTATAATTACAATACATGTGTTTGAAAATAACTTCCCTCATTCTTGTAGAGATGGCATAGGAAATTTTTAATTCACTGATCTTTGTAGAAAGTCTAATAATCTGTCGGCGTTGAGCAAAAATCCTATTAATTCCGAAAATTGATAAGCGTGTTGGAAGATTGAGATATTATTATTATTTAATTTTATCGGAGCTCAATATCAAGAATTAGTTTCGCTAATGATTTAACATTTAATGTTTGTTAATAATTTTTATGTTGCCGCGTGCAAGAGTCAGATGAGTCCTGCTGTTTTCACCTCAATTTAATTACGAAACAGACGTGATTTCTATTGTTGTTTGTAAAGGGTTGCTGAAGAAAGCGTATTGTAAGTTATCAGGGCACGTCTTTTGTTAAGGCCGTAATTAAGCGTCTCTGTCGTCGACAATGAGAACTCGCAAGAATGTTCTCTGCCCCAACACGTAACTGTTATTTAATTAACGATGCCAGCACGATGCATTGCTGCGGTCACATTCAAATTCGATCATCGTTTTTTATTATTTTGAAAGCTCGGTTTAGAAACCTTATATGATTATTTACGTTACTTTTTCATTAAAAGAGGCAACTCTCGTTTTTTTTACATCGAAAGAAATAATGAGCAACATTGCAGCCTATTAGACGGGTTTTCTTTAATGAGAAATGCTCCAATTTCTTAACTCTGCAGGTAAACGATAATTTAAATTAAATAACGTAAATAATCAACAGCCAAAATAAAACACTTGAAAGTTTCCTTTTCCGTGTTTCAGTTTCTCATCGAACAGTAACAATTAATTGAGTTTATATTTGTTTTTCTAAAATCTCTCGATCATTAAAATTTTAGTTACGTTATATAAACTGTTGGTTTGCCACTGGTGCTATTATTTAAAAATATGATCGTAACCGCATTGTGTTACATGTTCCTATTTTTTAAAAGTACTATTTTAAAATAGATTCTGAAATAAAAATATGTACTCCTATAAGACATTATATTTGTAATGTTTGTAGAAATAAGATATTTAAAGAACATATCAAATTGTTATACATAGTATAAAATTACATATAATAGTTTCTAAAAATATTTATCCTACAGGTAAAATAATGTCAGATTCTTATTATTGAAGGTTTATAATGGTCGCGTTAACAACGTGGCGACCCATAAATAAATTACAAATAGTGCTTATTTACATAATTTTTGTTGTGATTCACATTGATTCCAATAATAGACAGTTTGAAAGATTAATATACATTTCGAATGTGGATTTCTTACATTTACATTTTAAGAATTCGCATTTGTTTATCATTTATCATAATAATTGTATAATTCCTCAACATTAACTTGTTTGAAAATGCGACTTTTGCAAATTCCACTGCACTGTTGTCATATTCTGTTTTTATTAGGAGGAAGCATCAGCTTCTGAATATGAATCACTCTCTTGTTTCTTAACTAAATTTATGAGCCTTTTTATTCTACTTTTTGCCGTTTTATCATTTAAGTGTGGGTAACTCATAAACAGCAATAAACAACCTCATAGACTTTACGATGACAACTGAGTTGTATAAAGTAATTTAATTATTATACAAATGTAGAACTTAACAGATGTACGTCGCTAATGACCTAAAGGTAATTGCGACATTAAACTGTAATTAATAATAAAAAAAATTGAATCGTTGTTCCTTGAACAATTTGTGATTCAAGATAAATCAATGACTTGGCACAGTATTTTAAATTTAAACACCTTCGTACATGCTCATGAAAAACGCTTACAAACGTGAAAATCAGTTAGTTGGAAAACTCTCAACAAAAATATGTGTGCTTGGAAACGGAAATTCGCATTCCTGCATAGTAGCTGACAAGTACATCGCTTTGAATTAAAATGCCCAACAGAATCGTGTAGGCATTTTTCAAGTTATATCTGAAATTGTGTCAACAATTTGAAGCGTTTTTAAACGTACCGACACATAATACATCTCTTTATCATTTGAACCTATTGTTATAAGCGTTAAAAGTTGACATTCTTATTTAATAAATACTGAAATTATTACCGAAGTTTTCTTTTACGCTATACAGTTCATATATTGCGGTTGATAGATAAAAATGTCATTAATTCCAAGGGAAAATTCCAACACAATCAGCAAAACACTGAATTTCCTTTCCTATTCTCTTTATTACTAATACTACAGTATTATAGAAAAGAAGGACAGATTAGATACTCTTTAATAAAATAGTTTTCTGGTATCCTATCAAGTTATGCTATTATTTTACGATTATAATATTCTAGAATTTAACTGCCGACTATTTTCTTTTTCACGTTCGACAGGAATCGAAGTAAGATTTTCTGCTGAAAACTCCGTCGAATGAAAATGGAAGATTAATGAATATACTTATCATTTCTTTAATTATTAATTACTGTTATATTAATATATTTGACATAGTTTTAAATTATATAAAAAAATGTAATTAAGAATGTTTGTTTTTTACACTTTGTAATTGTAATAATTTATTATTTTCATGTAATTTTATATTGTGACTTATCCTAGTTCCTCGACCGAGGACTAATGGAATGAATAGTGAATGTAAATCTAAATTTGTTTCCTGGTTGCAAGGAACACGCGTACGGAATTTGGTGAAGTTTGCTCCACGGGTATGCGGAACATACACACACATACAAACACACTGTTTTATTGATTAGAATATGTTGCTGAGTTTCCTAGGTATTTATTTATCACTATTTTATATTAGGAGGGAAATTAATGAATTCTATATAGAATGTAAAGCTGAAATTCTTTTATTTACAGTTATATCACTATAATATTAAACAGCCTCCAAATAAATAAATTCTTGGGCCAAATCACCCTTGAGAAAATGACAATTTTTTCCACTGGAGAAACATGCGATATCAAGCGCGCAACGTCGTACTCAACAGACTGCCCCAGTGACTTGTTGAACGCGATCGATAACGAAAGGCCTCACTGGAAACTAAAATTTCTTAAAGTTAAAAGGCAAATCCTTCGGTATGAGTGGCTCTCTTCCTGATTAAGAAAGATACTTCGGATACAATTTACTCACACACTGTCTTATAGGTACTACAGAGTTCCATTTGCGTAAAAAGTCAGTTAAACAGCAACGGGACTGTTATATTAAGAAAAGAAGCCCCCGTCGTAATCGGCACCAATCTCGATCATTTTAAATATTTTATTTCTTACTAATTATCCTCTTCCCCGTGTTTGTTATTAACCCCTTCCCTATGTTTCTCTTTTATTCCTCAAAAGTATTCTTGATTATTTTGCGATCAATCGCTGCAGTAGCTCAAACGTTTTTGTGAAACATAGTAACAACGTATATATATATATATACATTGTAAAATTTACTTTGTTTTATTTATTATTTAATTAATGATATAAAATAATTTGACTAGGTTCTTTAAATTCATCACTTCAAAACACATTTACTAACATAAAATTTAAAAACTACAAATATTTCAATCGTTAAAAAATTAATAAGTTAAATACAAAAAACGGGAGAAAGTTCTGGCTCAGTTAAAATTCGGAAGAAATGAAAACACTTTTTCAACAGGGAGTTAAGTGGGAGTATTGTAAATATCTACAGAAATTGCAGGCTTAACTCTACAGCAATAGAAACCTCGTGATTTCACCTCACAATATAAATTAAATTGGCACACTTACTTTTACTGTCCTCTGTTCTCGAATCGACTTACGGCAAGCACGTCAGATCTCCACAGCTGTTCAGGAACTCTCTCGGAATAGCATGTTTTTCAAGCTTCACTTCCTGCTGTACAATTAGAATTCCCTGGAGTGTCGCTTCCGATTATTAACTAGCTTTTTTTATATTACAATAATTAAAACGCAGAATTTAACATTAACAAAAAAACATTAGCAAAATAAAGAGTTTTCAATTATAAACAAAATAAAACCGTGGTTAAATGCTCAATTTAAATATCCTGAAGGAGTTATTACGCAGATAACAGTTTATAATTACAATAAATGGGTTTGAAAATAATTTCCTCCATTCTTGTGGATTTAAAAATATTAAAAATACACGCAACCAATAATTAAATCGAATTCACGTCATGAAGCTAAAGGGGAAAATAGAATTCAATCTTCTTTTCTATGAAAAGTAAAAAGTTTCGTATTTATATGAAAGGAAATTAAAAATATACAATATGAAATTGTGTCATACCTAGTTAATAATTATAAAGGCTATTTTAAGCAAATAATTTACATATTATCTCTTGCAGAAAAAGTTGTCATTTAGTATGTGTAATTTATATATACTTTTAAATAAATGTAAAAAAGTGTTTGAAAATTTGAAATTGAATACTTTTCCCGATTATGAAGAATGGAAGGCACATTATAGAAATAATAGGATAAAAAGAGGCTTATATCAGCCAAACGTTCTTCGAAATACGTTAATTATCTCAATGGTTTTCAGTTATTTTTTGTGTAGAGTTTTGTTATGCAGAACGAACCTTATATGAATTAATTATTTAAGGTTTCACTGGAGACTTCGATAGAATTCAGTTGTACAAGATAATCCGTGTCGTAGCCAGTACGAGTAGTATTTTGTACTGGGTGTCTGCTTTGATTTTTAAAATAAAATGGTTTCTTCAGAAATATGCAGCTCATTTAACAGTAATTATTTAATTAGTTAATCTACAATACTCCGACGATTATTTATGAAGAACGCTTTAGGAATGAGTCTCCTTCCTACAAGCAAAATCCATTAATTTGTTAATGTATAAAAGGCCTCAGAAGTGATTGTCAATAGTGACAGGCCTACCAGGCAATTAAGCCGAGATTGGGATCGGTACCTGAGGTCATTAGAGGCAATCATTAATGGAAACTCATTTATGTCTCCATGACAAACTTAGGGGGATTCAATGAAGCCAAAATTAGGGTCGCTTGACAGACAAACAATCCATTTTTCACGTTCTGTACCTTAATTTGCAGCATATGATCAGAGAATTCAAGTGGTTATGTTAGGTAAATTTTAGTTTATATAAATACAGAAGTTTTTTTTATTATTAGTGTAGTAATTCACTTGCAGAAACTTTTACGGACTGTGAATGATATAAGTTGAAAGCAGTCAAAATTAATAATTTTCTTTTGTTCAAAAACTGCAATAAGAAAATATTTTATTCAAGCCTTTAAGATTTTTTTATATAAATGATGTTGTAGTATAATCGTTACGAAAGTACGGAGTGTGCAAGTTTTTCGGAATATTGCGAAAATAAGGAGTGTTTTTGCAATAAATTGGTTGTTAACATCAATCAGGAACTGCTGTAAGTTGAAAGATAAAGCGTGGAGAACTACAACAGACAAGTCAAAAATGAAAAATATATTTTGATCCTTCATTACTGCGCCTTACGAGAATTTGAAATAATTATGGGATTCAATTTTTAAAAACCGATGCTGGTTTTTGTTTCAGCTGGAAGGAAGAGAAACCCCCGCGGAATACGACATAAATGATGTGTGTGACCAATTTGTGACAGGTACGAAAGCTCGTACGTTGTCCCTGTTTATCGACTACGGAAAGTTCTCGAGTTTCCGACCGACTTTGCCGCTGCCTCCTTCTCTCTTTCTCAAATGCAACCAAACAATTAAGTTTCCAGAAAAACGTCTCGGAGACACTTTAAGGAAATGACAAATATTTTATAACGTGTAATTGTTAATTTTTCTTCATCACGAGAGCCTCATCAAGAACATGCATGAATCAAGAAATCTCAATCGGGGTTTCACGAACTCCCACTTAAAATCTTGTTTGTGTTCGTTTCTTAAATAATTATGATTTATAATTTTTCTTGTAGCATCACTCTTTAATTCTATTTTAATTTAGTCTTGCAATTATATAAAACATTCTGTTGTAATAAATGTAATAATTAAAAACAATAAATCCATCTTTCCTATAAGGGTTTTTATAATTTATTTAATCTATCACTGTCCAGTGCTTGGAAGAGTTGGCAAGAGTAGCAAAAACATATTTTGTCGTATCGTTTACTGCACCGACTTCTTAAATTATTGTCGGATTTTTCTGAGGCAATAATAACCACATTTAGCCAGCACACTTTTCAAATTCTAATTTTGTTCCACTTTTTATCTTGCGAATCTCCCCCCCCCCGAATCACTTTGCTTTATATTACAACATTTCTCGTATATTTTCATCTCTTTTAATTCATCAGATAATCTTTCTAAAGGTGTACAGATTTTATTTAGTCCCGATATTTTATATTCCAGGTTTTCATTTATGATCACCTAATATTTATTCTCGTTTTTGTCACATTACTTCCGTTTCCGTTCTTTACCAATTTCTGCTTTTTAAATTTTATTTTCTACACAGACGTCTATGTCATCACACAGTAAATACGGAAAACCGTACGCCACTTAACATGGATATAATCGCTGGTATCGTTATACTTGAAACCCTCATAGGTTAGAATTTTTTGAGAGATCATACATTTTCTGAATATAATTTACACATATAAATATCCGTAAATCAAGTAAAATAAAAATACACTTATAATAGATTACAAATAATAATAATAAAAAAATTGTGACTTGTTTTTCCCAATTATTTATATACATTTGTAATTTGAAATATCGAATTTTTCACTTCACTTCTTGAAATTTTTACATGTTTTAGTTTCTTATTTATAAGCTAAAACGCGTATAGCATAAAAATAAGTAAAAGCACACACACATAAATAAGTTTGATGTTCCGTTACCGTAGAAACTTAACTAGTAATATTAATAGACCGAGGAAACGTTTTCACGATCAAAACAAACCTTCATTTCAGTCAAACAGCCAGTACAAATGCATACAGAAACGTTGTTGTGTTCTTAATTAATTATTTTATAACATTTTTGAATTATAAGAAATGTTATATAGATCTCATTGTTAAAAACACAGGTAAAAATAAAATATTATATTTGTGGTAGTGTTTAGGAAAGAAAGAATAACATTTGATTGGGGAAATAATTATGCAAGATGAAATTTCGTCTTACCGTTCCTTCTCCTGGGTTGTTTATTCTTTTGTGATTATCATCACAACTTTTCCAAAAACTGGATAGAGTAAGACCCGAACACTTTTTTCTCTAAACAATTTTCTTTTCTTTAACATTCAGGCGTAAATAAATTTCGTATAAAAAAAAGGCACCGTTATCAATTCGATGAACAGATAACGTGCACTTCCTTCAGTTTCAAATAATTCCTGCATTTAATGTTTTCCTGTTTATAAAAAAAAGAGAGAGTAAAGGAATGTGGGATTTTGTGTTCTCCGTGCCCTTTATCCGCTCTTAATACTATGAGCTTAGCTAGGATATTCCTGGAATTGTCGGAGTCTCCTACCGACCTGAAACCTTCTCCGCATTTTAAAGTTCCGTGATCCACGCCGCCAGGGGAAATAAATTACCAATCGCTAGCGGTGAATTTTAAGGGGGGATAAATGTAAAGAAAATTGGAACACTTAGAAGAGGAACGAAACTTGAACATTGGCGGCTTTATTTTTTTTCCCGGGTTAATATAATAACATTCACAGGAAAGTTGAAGAGAAATTATGTGATTATCTTACAAAGCCGTTGATAATCGTAGCTATAGTTCTTTCTCAAAAGGGAATAGTCTAAAAATGAATTATGGTGAATCGTGTATACGTTACTAAAGAGAAAATATTCTACAATTAGTAATGAAAATGAAAAACTGGGTCGTAATACGAAATTAAATTTTTTGAAACAGTGCGCTTACAATTTAATTTTACTAGGTTGGTTGCGTAGTATAAACAGAAAATATTTTTTTTTTGCATTTTCTTGACATTAATAAACTGTCTTTGAAAAACAACTTTTTTATTTTAAATGTAAATTTGCAAGAATGTCTTAAAAACTATTAGAATTATGGCTATGTAATGAAGCGAAAGCAGCCTTTAGAGCTTCGCATGAACCTTCGTCTATTATTGAAACAAAAGATTTTGTAACAAATTTGATAAAGTTTCAATTTGATGAAAATTATACCATGATACAAGAATTTCTTTCGGTATTGTATAATATATTAAATAGAAAAAATGGAAAACAAAATACTTAAGAAATTTTAGGACCACCAAATTCTTTGAAAACTACGTTTGCAAACTGGATTGGTTCTGCCATGGTAAACGTAGTATTCTGTAATACAGTCAATAGGTTTAATTCAATGTAGATTTATTATTATAAATGATCCTAATTTTGAAACTTCAGCTTTGGAAAATTTAAAATGTTTATTTGCTGGAACACCGATTGCTGTAAAAGTTAAATTTGAATAAGATGGAATAATAAACAAAACTTTTGTAATCATTTGTACAAATACAAAGTATTTTATAGGATCAGCTTGGGATGCGAGGATATATAGACAAACTTCGAGTAGATCTGATATTAGAATAAATAAAGAATTGAATCCATTGTACTTTTTTCATATGTTGAATAAATCAATATTATTTTTAATATAAATTATTCTGTTTTGATCCGACAACATTTCTTTCATTACATGCGAATCGCTCGGAAGCTCCGTTACGGACGGAATTGTTTCTCTCACCGGGCGCCGTACGAGGTGCGTAAATTGTGTCCGTTGAGTTGCACTTCGTCTGTGAGGGTAAAGGTAAAGGCGATAAGGGAAGAGCATCTCCCCACTTTGTGCCAAGGTAAGCCCATATCCGAAACAACACCGTTCTCCGTGTCTCAAACAAAGCCGCACAAAGCGGAGTATACATTCCACGGCCAAGACAAATAACTCCTCCATCCACGTTCTCTCAGATATGACTATCGAAAATGACCTCCTTTGTCCGGAAACAATAACTACACTACAACTGCGGCACTTGTATGAAAACAGATCCGGTATTTATCTTGCGGATTGTGAACACGTCACTTTGGGCAAGTTGCGTTTCAAGTTGCACGGCTGCGGATTTTGATCCTGTCAGGAGAATACTGACAGGGGAATCAGCGAAACGCACTCTATCTGAAGGAGAAATTTAATTCTGAGTGAGATAGACAAAGTGATTATCAGATGCAGTGAGAAAAGAGTAAATATACCTACGTTTATAGCAGTAATGAAAGTGTTCGTCATGAGACAGTAGGCGCATCAATCCATTGGGTAATCATACTGGTCCATTCAGATGCATATAGCGATATAGTCGCAGCTTTGCGCCCTCAGACGAAGACGAGCTTTTTTCGGTCTGAAATAACCTTACTCTTATACAGAATGTTGGCCACCAGAGCAGGTCTTCAGTCGTTCCAGGAATCTTTACCTGCGGTAGGAGGAAGTGCCTAAAGCGGCTTTACCGGGTTAAAATCCGTTAATAATTTTACATAATAATTAAAAGAATATAAATGATAAAGATATAATTATAAATATTATTCATGACGCCTCGACTAGCAATCTCCATTTTTTTTAAAAAAAATATTTACGCAAAATCGGAAGAATTGGCTTTACCAGACTGCAGGGTTTCTACTACGAACGACGTCTTTCACAGCTCGTCATTGACGGCCTTGCAGACTCTCAGGTGATGTATCTCTGCGATGACTGACGAAGATTCCTTGCTGCAACCTCACAAGGCCGACTGCCAAGACCCGAATGTCTCTCCGGCCGCAACCGATTTCTCATTGATGTTTGTCTAAATGATTGGACAAATCACAGATCCAAGACGATATGACTTCACTAGTTTGATAACGTCTGCCGACACGGGAAAACCCTCGACTTCTCAAAGAATACTGTTACGGTTATAATCTTGCGACAGTCTTACGCCGAGAATAATTAAAATCTTTTCCGCTGGATCACGTTGTAATACATTATGGTTGCTGACGTCATTGAAAAACTGACTCATATCAGTATAAATTTCTTAAACAGTTATCATTATTAACACGCTACATACTATTTATACAAATGAAAGAATAATTAATTAAAAGGAAAGTCCTCTCAAAAGGGCCTCAATAAGACAAAAAAAGCCACAATTTGTAAGTCAACCATTTATTTTACAAACAGGAGCTTTCGGCCTATTTTGGCCTAAATCATCTGAAATAAAATACATAATTCAGGACACGTAACAAAATCCAGCAACATTATTAATTTATAAATTAAGGCATATTATTAAACAACAATTAAAACCTATGAGGAATTACGTGTCCTGAAAACTATATTTAATAAATTGGCCCAAATAGGGGTTTATTGATTAGAATAATTAATAAATTTAACGACGAATAAACTTACATATTAATGTAAAAATTAGTTAACAGCGCTACGAGGATTTTCTTATAAATAGAAACTTCATGTGCGTTAACTGGTTAAATATATTTTATTATAATTAAAAAAAGACGTTAAAATAAAATGAAAGAGCATATTTGTCATAGCTAAGAATCGAGAAATATTAAATTCCCTTCTACCTTTTCAAAACAGATAAAATTTAAAGCTCGGTCTGTCCAATTCATATTTCTTCTTACGAGGTATTTTTCTAAGTCTACAAAATCAACAAAGCTGTAGAATATTCTTATAGACAGAGCCAAGAAATAAGTAAAAGTATTTAATAAAAAAAATTGTTACTGGAACAGTGAGTAAAAATAATAAAAAATTGACCTATGCTAGATGTTTGTGCCAAAGGCTAATCCTACCAGTAAAAACCGTGCACAATGTTCCCATCCCTGCATGAAGAATGGGTCTTTTCTATTTTTAAATACTCTTAATATTGCATCTTCTAGAGCCATGAAATTCGTATGTGAAAGTAGATTCAGAGAAATGTAATGTTAGTAGGATTAGTATTAAGTGATGTTTAATTGAATTTTTCGAGAAGTTTCACTTCAAGAGGGTGGAATGAGTATTTTTACAGACATTAAAACAATACGCTATTGTTATCATTTCCTCAAAATTAATATCATATTTTTGGCATGCCACATATTATTTATAGGAGGTTATGTATTTAAAACTATGTCTGTAAATTTATTAACTGAGAAGGAGTTGTTGATCCATTCACCTAATTATCCTCGTATCACTTATGATGGTTCTGCAGCGAGTTCCTTTATCTCCACGTCTCGTGCTTAACGTGCTGAGCCTGCATTGGTACTCAGACACACTTCAATTACAAGTGTTTTGCGGTTGAAGAGAATTGATCAATCGAGGACGAATGCAGCGCTCCAATTCTACTAAATCCTTGCACATGCGGCGAATTGTTACCGAGTCCCTGGAATTTCCTAAATGTAACTATTCTCCAATTAGCGTTCGTAAAGGCCGACATTTCTCCTTATAGGCGAAACAGAAGCGCTCCTGCGTCCGATTGCCAGCTGCGTCTGTGAAGTGCCATGTGCAACTCATCTCCTACATCGCCCAAGTTCTATTCTAGTAACCCCGACGTAGACCTGAACAAACTACCACCTTCGACCTAGCCTGTACTTCAGTTTACGAGCTTCATTACTTCAATGATTAACCTGTGGCATTCCTTATGGAAAAAGAAACATTTGGCACTTACTCTTGACTGGTAGATGAACCTAAGCTTCCGGGCACGGATATGTATGTACCAAAATTTGAATTATAAAGACTAACACATAAAATGTTCGTAATTTAAGTAACAAAAAGATCGATAAAATAAAATAGAAATGTGACTACTCTTCCACGTTCCGTATGCACTTGCTGAATATTGATCACTTCAGTTGCTCAAAAATAGCATTTATTTTTATTCTATCGCAAAACTAGTATATATTGACATTATTCGAATACTTGATCGCTAAATTATTGTCTGGTAATTAATTTAGAAAACTTGGATATATATGGCGCGTTTCCATTCGCAACACGTCGTTTCGATCAAACCTTTTCATTTCTGTTCCCCCACGAATGTTTTACGCAGGAAACAAAGTACAACTCCTGATTTTTCGGTCCGCTGCTCAGAGTTTCAAACGAAAATAATTGTTTTTCTGTGGAAATCCTGCTCTCGTCATCGAAATTCGTTTCATCGAAAATTTATACGCTTTAATCAACGTTGTCTTAACACTAGAAACTAAACGTCTTTTTTTAATTTTACAGACTATAATACATTGTTATGGAAACAAATTTCGTTTCGAAATTTAAAACAACTACAAATTGAAGACCTCAAAGGTATTCTTAGAAATAATCGAGATTAGTAATAATTAATTTTTGTTGGAAAATTTGTGATTATTGCCGAATTCCTTGCTTGAAAGAAGATCAATATAGAAGTTCGCTGTACTTTATCAACATCCTATAATCGTTGGAAAGCTGCTGAAATAATTAAATTTCTGCTATCCGCATACAAGAAAGCCTTTGTGCGGTGCATAAAACCAGGTAGATCATTAATAAACAAAAGATAAAGTAATGGTTCTAAAATCGAACATTGGGGCACACTGTAAAATAATTACTTTCTGTTCTGGTTCGTAAGCTGCGAGGCTACGTCCAGAAGTGCTTAGGAAACATTATTTCGGTTCGATTCATTTTTATTTCTAAACAATATCCTTTCAGCTTGATATAAGGCCGTCATTATTTCGACTAATTTTCTAAATAGGAGTTTAGTATCAGCGAATTGAGAAATAAAAAATATCTCGGGTAATAACGGATCTAAATTGATTTCGACAATTTTCGACGTCGAAACTGCTCAGCAGTGCGTTCGTCCATAGTTCGATTGAAGATCACTTTATTTCTTTAGTTCTTTGCCAATAAAGACGCATAATAGTTTCCAGTTATCTTTCGTGTATGCTTTTAAATAGTCGATGTGGATAATTACGTCTGCGTCCCAGTAAACCGTGTCTCTCCGACCGATGCATCCCCTTTGACGGAGGTGGTTTTCCTGCAGAAACTCGCGGTTTCTCGAGTCTTTCTCAGTTTAATAAAGAGTTACGAATCGAATTATAAATTCGTCTAGATTGGGGTAAAAACCAACCACTGTATCGAATATATTACTTTGTTTATTGTCAACTGTGAGAAATCGCGGGAACCATCGTATTGATATTTTTTTAAGATAATTTTTCTTGATAAATCATGGGTTCTTCATGTCGCCTCATCAAGTTTGCGTAATTATAGTGGACTTCCCGATCGATATCCATCACAAATACACTTCACACGCCCAATTATAAACGGTTTTAATCAGCTTTGAATCACTTCCTACAACTCGTTTAAACAATACTCGAAACGCTTAATTTTCCACTGCTTTAAAATAAAATAAAATATTTGTTTCTGTCGATGCTGAAATAAAACCCGCAATGGATTCAGTGGATATGACTTCAAAATTCGGCATCACAGTAATAAAATTTATGAAACTTGTTTCTCTTTTACCCGCTCAATTTTTAAGATTTTTTAACTTCATATGGGCTAACAATAAATGGTATAAGAAAGGAATGGGGTGAAATATGTAAACAAATTTTCTAGTGATACATTTCCATTTTCTTATAAGAATACAGAAATTGCAAGCGATTTATTTCTGTCTAAGCCTGGAATATCTGGCGTCTCTGCTTTCTCATCGGAGTGTGGAAGTGTAGGATTTTGGCTGAATGGGCGTGGAAAGGGCAGTGACTGGGCATTGTTGCGAAGGAATTCATCCACGTCAGCATGGATTACGGAGTTCCATATTTACGCTAAGCTTGCACTCAGAAGAGAAACAACTTAGTTGCAAATTACTGAAGTGCGCCCAACGAAGTGAACAGTACCTCCGACCAGACGTTCAGTTTAACGTTAGAAACATTAGTTTTTGTTATTTTCAGCTTTAAAAATTTGGTCTCGACTTTTCATTTGTCAGAAAACCTGCTCTACGGAACTCAAATAAAGGTGACAGAAATTTTAAAAATTTTCCATTTCTTAACGCCTCTAAATTTAATTCAATCGTCACCGTATATTTTAATAATCACCCTTGGCCAAGCGGAAGCACAACAGGGCAATTCCACAATTTATTCGAGTTTAACCTTCAATCGCAATGTTAATCTTCTTCCTTATCCCTATCAGTTCTGGCAAACACCGGAACAGAGTAAAAATAAAAGTGCACAAAAATTTACAATGAAATGATATCAAAGGGGTGCTCGTGTGCCTTCCCTTCCGAAGGCGGTCCCTCGTTTCAACTGTTCGTAAGAATCCTTTCGCCATTATACATTAAAATATCTGCGGACGTCGAGTGGCAGCGCTTGGAAACTATTTAAAAGATGCGACACTGGCTGCGGCGGAACCATAACGATGAATATTAAATGTCTGTAGCTCGGAGCTTGGTCCCCAGACGCGCTACGCGGTGAATATCGATCTGGTATTATCCCACCTCTCACGCCGCGATACGGCCACGAATTAACGTCGAGGGCTTCTTGTCTTACCCAACGTAGAAACCTCACGATGCAACCACTTCGCGCATCGGAAAATACTCGTACGTTTCTATTTATAAGCATTCGCCTCCCATCAGTTCATATATATAACTCAGAATACGACACCACTCGTCGAAATTTATTAACCCAAATTACGAGGCCGCACAAAGTCGTCAGACTGGCTGGTGCAGGAAAAACTTTTCATTTACATTTTTTAAAAAAAAGATAATCTTTGAAGCTGTTCGGACGGCACTTACCATCTTGTTGCCGAGTTATAGGTCCATATCCTCGTTACAGAAAACTGCTTCACAGAGATTTTTTTTCCGGATGTACCATTAACTGATTTGGAGAAGTGCGTGAATCCTCATCGGGACCGATAAAGAGAAAAATTCAGACGGACTGATGTAGGTCAAAAAGGAAAGAGAGGCAGTGGGAATTAGATGACAGGTGGACGAGGCTGACGCTTACAAGTAATTCTGAATGTCTGTACCCAGTCAGTTATTAACTATTTTCCAAATCAATGGATCATCTACAAATATTACCTTTGATTTTTTAATTTGATAGCCGTGTGAATAATGCTGTAATTGCAGAAGTGATTAAAGACAAATGCCAATAATTCTGTTAAATAAAATTCAAAAACGACATGAACGAGTAATTGTTGTATAATCACGGCATAAAACTTATTAAACTGTTTTATTAGCATTTCATCATGGTTCACATAGTGATACACTCACCTCTGGAGGAAATTTACCAGCTCTAGGACACTAAAAACATTTTAAGATATTTATTTACAAATGATTATTTTGTCAGAACGAGCAGATTAGTTGCTGTTGGTTTAAGCGAAACAATGCGATTTTTTTAATCCGTGGACGTAAATCCCCGCTGGGCGCGCCAAGGATTGATAACACTTGGCAATTAAACTGTTTCCATCCGTCGTCAAGGGTTAGTCGCTGTTCTAGAACAGTGTCTCCGAATTACGCCCCACTGACAAATTGCTTAATACTAAACTGTTACTTTCGGCTTCTTCGCCAGCCGATGTTTGCCAACTTTCTTCACTCGTGCAAAGAATCACCCTACCTCGTGGACTGTCTTCACCGTTCTCTCCGGATCGAGCAATCTCATTGGCCCGGAAAATTTTCGTATCTGGGAGATGGCCAGCGCAAATCTCAATTTCTTGTCGTGGAAGCACCGTGGATTTACGACTGTATTTTCTAGCCGTGGCGCGTGATGTCCGACCGCGTTCAGAGATTAGGACGTCCGCTTCTTGGTGCCACCAAACACTCGCATACGTTGCTAAGAACTTTAATAAAATAAAACACTATCAAACCCTAATCCAAGGCGCTTACTACACGAGTCCTATAACCAATTAATTTCAAATAAAAAATATAGTTATATACGACTGATTCTTACCATTTTCGCCGTGAAGCTGTTCGAAAGAAAGCTGCGAGTGATAACTTCCTCGACGACTCCCGAAACATACTCGCTCATATTCGTTTCTTTGACTTTCTTGACTACTAATCTTTAATGCCTTAAAACCTCACACGTCTCTTTCTCGATTGTAAAAAGGAACAATTTCTATTTCGCTTTCGGTTTTGCCGCATTAACTTTATCTCTTCTTAAAGACATTTCTCGTAAGAACGGCAGTGGCCACAGATGCCTTGTGCAACGTAGTCAGGTTATTTTAGTATCTCTCTCCGTGCCAATTTCACGGGTCACTGAAAGTCTTAAAATTCTTTCCTATCAATTTAGAAGAGGAAATATGGCACTGTAAATTTCACATAAGCAACCCCCAAATTAGAAGAATTATATATGAAACCGTAACCCAATTAAGCTTGACTTTCCCATACATTCTTACTGTACTATTTAGCCTTTTCTTCTCTTTATAAGTTTCTATATGTTGGAACACTAAGTCATTCGCATTAAAAATCGGCGGTAATCTTCATCTTCCCGCGATAAGTGTTCCATTCACGAAGTGTATAAATGAAAATAAATGATATTTCATTACCTGGTCGCAACGTTTAATATTCGGAGAAAAATGGTTCATCGTTCCTTTTGTCTAACATTTACTTCAAAAGTTGTTAGTATTATTGTTCTTAAAATAGGTACGGAAATGCAACATTTCTAAAACTTAGTAAAGCACAATAATTTATTACAGTACCATTTTCACATGAAAATTACAAATGTACGCACGGGTATTCACGCAACATTTGGAAGTACAAGCTGGAACTGTGAAGAAAGTCGCATATCATTACTCCAAAAAAGCTGGCTTCACTCCAGACATTTTAACAATCTTTTATGCCAGGCTCAAGAACAACCTTTTCCTTTCATAGCCGTGCTTCAGTTTGTTCTTTTGACCTTTTTTTAAAAAACCAAGCGACCGAATGAGGAGGAGCAGTGGTTTAACGTTTCGTCCTTTGTTTTTACGCTGTAAGTGGCTAACCCTATTCACGACAGCTGGCGTTGGTTGAAACATATGGTAAGATATGCAGAGTGTCTAGTTACGTCACTTCAAAATCACAACACTGACATCGGTTAGTCAGTGATTATCATCTTAGAAATAAATATCCCAGTCATAAGAAATAAAAACCGATGAACTTTAAATAACAGCGAGCGTTAATCTGATCTTTATTTATTTGTGCCATGTTCTCTGCTGAACGTTTTTCTAGTGCTCAAAAAACAAATAGAGGAAGACAATGTTAAAATGACTGAAATTCCGAGACTATAAATTCTAAAATTGCAATTTGTTTCATTTACACACCTTCTTTAAATGCAAAAATGGTTTATCTTCTAATAAATAAAACTGAGTGTTTGTATGTTTGCATGTATGTGTGTTTGTATGTTCCACATATAAATATACACTTCTGGAGAAAATTTAACCAAATTTCGTACACGTGTTCCTTGCGATCAGGAAAACAAACACTGTCGAGGTGACACACGTCTACCACCCACCAGGAATGGGGGTGGAAATATAAAAACATGCTACAACGGCCGATGTTTAAGTCGGATAAATATTTTTAGAGTTAAAATAGAATGATAGATTCTATCGATGTTATCTGTGTATAATTTCAAACCCATACAGCATGGGAAAGGAGCACCCTTAGGGGTGTGGGTGGAGGGACGTTACAAGAAAATAACTGGAATACAACCGACATAAGTGTAAAATCCAGGATTATGGACGTCGCTGAGTTTAATTATTCAATTTACCGTTTAACTGCCCCAAATTTGGGTGGTCCGTGGTGGGAATTTTTAAACATGTCAAACGGTCGATATTTGCGCGGATTTAATATTTTTCGGGGTCAATGAGATTTATAATATTTTTTTAGAAGTTTTCTGTGTATAATTTCAACCACTTTCGATTTGGAAGGGGAACTCCCTTAAGGGTGAGGATGGAGTGGCATTACATAAAAATAACGTAAATACAACCGAGATTGGAGTCGAATCCGGGGATATGGATGTCAGTGAGTTTAATTATGACCTTCAACTTGCTTTTTAACTGCCACAAGCGCGGGTGGATGGGGTGGAAATTTTTGAACATGTTAAAACGACCGATATATTAGTCGAAAGAAACATTTTCGGGGTCAATGAGTTTGACCCCTTTCCTCATGGGAGTTGAGCACATTTAGGGATAGGGTTCGTGGTCCGTTACATAAAAATAACGCAAAAGCAACCGAGATTGGAGTTATGGTTATATGACTACCAGAGCAACGCCGGGCACACAGCTAGTAATTAATAAAAGCCTGCTACCAAAGTAATTAGAAGGCAGGAATA
The DNA here is from genome assembly GCA_037074705.1 of Zhengitettix transpicula. Classification (NCBI taxonomy): domain Eukaryota; kingdom Metazoa; phylum Arthropoda; class Insecta; order Orthoptera; family Tetrigidae; genus Zhengitettix; species Zhengitettix transpicula. The sequence continues at coordinate 59,526,131 of CM073595.1, read as the reverse complement.
TTTCTACTGGACTCTTTTGAAGAAAGAGGGGTTTTAGGAGAGTGTAATAAATTTCAAAATGAAGAATGGGGAAGTTAATCAATTAAATAAAGTTTGCATTACAAGTGTATGTTTTAGACAAAATATCATTAAGATAAAATGCTTTATGAACTGGGTAAATCTGAACGATACGATGTTACGAGAATAGAGTATTAATTAATTTAATATATGTGGAGGAACTGCAATGAAATTCCCACGCTTATTATTTTTTGCCAAGCGCAATCCATTCAATTATTACACTTCACCAATAAAATAGAGTACGAACAATGAAATCGCTACACTACGGTGTTTTGCTTATTTTTCGTTAGCCAGAAAGTGACTAAATTTTCACAAACGCTGAACGTGGTGTGAACAAAATTGCTCGACGATCGATTGTTGGCTATCAGGGCAATAGTCAAGGGACAATTTATATTTTTGAAAGCCAAGCCACACCGGTAATGGACGCGGAGTGCTTCTGGCTACTATGGACATCGAAATTCGATGGGAATGTATACACTATTCAAATTTGGACTCTTCTTGATTTCTACGGAGGATGGAGTTTCGTGGTCCGAGCAATTAACTTCCCGCTTTATTTGTAACGAAAGTTTTATTTTCCCCCCCGTCGGTATTGGACGCAGTGCTTCATCCTGCGCACTTCATTTCCAAGTTTTACGTCACACACTGCCGTTTCATTTATTCGAATGTCGGTATTTAATTTGCTATACCGAACATCTCTTACTGAATTAGGTTCCTTGAAAAGATAAAATCATGTTAACTACAGGAGACACTAAACTTTTGGAAACAGGAATCGAATTGTCGTTAACACTGAAAGGAAGACCAGCACAGTCAATTTCTTATTCAACATGGGGTTGTTGAAAAATACATGACAGGCAAAGTTGACAAAGGAATTTATTTCTCTATATAAAGAAATGGTAAGGCACGTCCCCCTCCACACGACAAGCTCACACCCCTCTCCACGTAACTGCCATAAATTGCTATCAATTGATAAAAAATACAAAGTTTGTTAAGCAACAATTTTAGGATCTCTGTGAGAACTTCCACTGTTACATGTTTTATTAACGCATCGTGTATAATATAAGCAACGATTGTTGTAAAACACGGGCCCCTGTTAAACTGCAATAATTGTCATCGTTGCGTTGAGCGCATCGCACCATTGTCATCGCCACGATTGTCCAGTGCGTTTAATTAAAGCTGGATGACTACAATCCTCGTTCATCCGATTCGGCCAGCTGGAGATTAGCCGTACAAATTTATCATTTTCTTCGCTGGATTTACCGTACGCGCTTTCGAAATAATTAATTTAGAGCGACATGATTCTAATATCTCCAGCTGGCCGATACGTGTTTGTTTCACAGCCCGTGAAAAACAACTTAGCTGTAATGATAATAGCTCCTCGCAGTATTAATTACTAGCATTATTAATTTCGGCCATTATCAGTTCCATGGCTTAATCGTCCATTTCTTAGTTTCTTGCACTACTATTTTTTACTCTTTTATTTTTGACATATTAATTAACCCTTGGACAATAACTTGTCACTTCTAATGGCTAATTTCTGAAAAGATTAGATTACGTCTTTATTTATATTCTCAGGTCAGCGATCTAATATGTTTTTCATACTCGTAATTTACCACTGTCACAATATATTTTTTCTTGTGATATTTTTCTTACGAAATTTTTTATTCTCTCAAGAAATAATCGTAATAGTCCATCAGGTGAACACAAGAAAATATATTAATTTTTCTGAATTTCTTAACTGAACTATCCTACTGTTACAGTTTCTTGAAATTATACACTTAGGGAAATTATAGTTTCTTGGACGTGGAAAATAAGTACATCAAAAAACATTTCCGAATAAGAAAATTAAGTAATTGATTAATTATGAATTCTTTGTTTTGTTATATAGTGGAAATAAATTATTAAAACTTAAATATTTTTACTGACAATATGAATAGAACATAATTGTAATATAAAACATCGCAAGGCAACATCGCCATGATGTTTTTAAAGGAAGAAATTTAGTTTAGGTTAGATCAATTATGCGATTATATTTACGACGATCTGAATATGATTTGTATTAAAATATAAATTAGCTTTTTAAGACTAAAAACGTTGCGGTCTTTAAGAAATAGGCAAAAACGCTCGTTTATTTGCTTCCATCCAAGAATATGTATCAAATAATTAAAGGTTTTTCATAAACCTAGATATTAAAAGTTATTTTTAATAATTACAGGATTTTTTCTCTTAAGATATTATGGGTATTATTTTGTTTTTAAAACCTTTCAGTGCAGTTGGAATTAATATTTCGAAAGTTTAGTTTCTTAGATAGCAGACTCAACTAAATTCTGACATAAACTGCCTACACGTTTACTTTTATGTTCTGTCCCGTCCAACTTTAATATATCTCTTAAAAGAGAATTTACATACGAAAAAAAACTGAGAATAGCTTCACAGAAGAGAGAACTGACAGATTTTAAGTCACACAAGTGTGCAATTTAAGCGTGTTGTTATACACTGGCATCGGCTGTAGTAGCTGTTTAAATTAATGACTTCACATGTTCAAAAATGTGAATAGCAAATGAAACACGAATATTTGTCATTCCCGTAGGACACTGGGATAACTGCCAAATCTTCTAAGAGCCGCACTGGCGCTCTAATAAATTTTTTAATTGCAAACAACCGCATGCTACTGGAATTTAAACACACACGAATATTATATATATATATATAGTGAGTAGGAAAGAAACATTTTCGCAATCGATTGCCAATTGGCAAAGGCCTGATTGATTATGTAATTATCATGTTAAAATATCAGAATGTAATGTTGAAATGCCCTGAACATTTTAATCATTCATACAAGAACATTTAATTTAACCTTGTAGCAATATCGTCCATTTTTTAAGATTAAATATTACAAAACATTAATACAATACAAAATTAAAGTTCACTCAGGAAGCGAATACTAATCTAAATTTTTTAGACTTAACTGTTACAGTTAGTAGTTCTGTTTTAATCCACAACTGTTTAGAAGTTCCACTTTTTTCAGAGAGAATCCTTAATTACTTTTCTAATCATCTTATCGGTCAAAAAAGGCTACAATTTAGTAGATGAGCCATTGTTGTATCGAAATCACATTATCACTCTCTACATTAAGAAACTGTAGTTAATATTTTGGTTCATGGAGGTTTTTCAAACTGTTTCACCGATTTCCAAATAAAAAAATACTACAAAAACATTACTTTTCTTCCGAAGAACTCCCAAACAGATGAGAAGCCCATGGCTTTTTTACATCTTTTCCTTACACTATAGTTTCAGGAATTTATACAAGTTTTTTCAAGATTAACATAGTTATCTCTAATTATTAAGAATTTCAAAAACCTTATCAATTCTCATGACAAGCACAATATTGTTTATAAGATTTCTTATTTTTTTATACAGAACAAACAAAAAGTGACTTAAAAACTGGAATTAAAAAACGCATGTCAAAACTACCGGTTGACAAACAATCTGTTATAATTAAATATTCTTCATCACGCATTTGTTTTAAATGATACTAAGATAACTAATGTAGTTACCATTCCAGAATAATTTCTGAAATTGCTCAGATTAAATTTCATAAATATACTATTAATGTCCAGAGGGTTACAAACGATCTCAGTGACGTGTTACTTCCGTCTCAATATCTTAGTTCACTTAGTGTTGACGTCTGTTGTACAATTTATTAAAATATTTTACCCCACCCTGAAGATGACCACTAGATGTGGAGGAAACGTTTTGTTGTGTTTCGAATTGTTTTAATTAAACTTTCAAGAATATATCCTGGCTATATGTGGCCAATAATTGAACTCTTTCAACAGGCAAAATAAATCGTATGACTAAAATGTATGTAATTATTTTATAAGTGTAGAAAAAAATTGTATAACCCAATTTGTTGAAACGTTTATGCTTAATATAGCAATCTAAAGTGACTAACGGAAAAAGCACTTGTCTCGGAGATGTATCCTACATTTTTCTCCTTAAAGTAGCCGCGGTGTTAGCAAGAGAAAAATGCTGTTGGGAAGAGGCTCTTGTACGCTCCTAGAGGTCCTCGTCCCACCTAAGTGCCGTCTTACGCTACAGGATTCTTTCTTTTCATTTACCGGTAATTTGGAATGCAGAAAAGAACACCCGTACAGGCAAATGTGAAAGTAGTGCAGCTTTACAATAAAACACAACACTTCGTTTTCTTAATCGCGGAGCTTTCAACATATGTTATTGTACAAATGGGTAATTAGCGTGGTGGACGATTCCTGAACTTACTATTCAAAGGTATATGAATACAGATAATTAAATAAACGCAGCCCACGTGTAACTGCAACGAACCTCATTTCTAGACCAATAATGTTTATTAATATACAAATGGGCTTGTAGGCCGGTGTCAGGATCACAAACTTTCACACAAAACATGGGTATTTTAATGCAAATAGTGTCATACTTTCCGCATGTCGTTTCCAATCTATAATCAACAGTCAATGATGATAATAATCACGCCCAGTGGAATAATTAAAATTAATTACAATTGGACATTGCACTTCAGTTCGCTTCGAATTGTTAAAATCCCTTATGAGCTTTTAATATTAATTTCGTTTTGGAATGTTTCCGTAACATAATTTAAACGAAATTTGTTTTATTCAAGACGGATTTACCCTAATTTTCCTATCAGTAAATTACATCAGGCAACTACAGATATATTTTAGGAATGAAAATTTGCGAACATATTTTTGTCTATATTTTATTTTAAACTAGCTCAGTTCATGGCGTTGCCCGGGTATTTATTTAAATTGCCCGAAGTAGTAATTAATTCTTGGTAAGCATTTCATTTAATCAGCTTCACTAACGCCAGTGTTTGGAACATTTACCCATTTACGGTCCCCTTCCCGACCTAACCCCTCGGAAAATAATGCGAAATAAACCACGACGATGACTTGACGTTATTCGGTAACTCTCCTACGACATAAAATTAAAGTGTCTAAAAAATCACGACGAATTAAATTAAATCAGTAAAAAAATACTCGCTAAATTAAATAAAGTCTAAAAATACTCTCGGTACCTTAAAGGAGCAAAGAAATACAACTATTATATTAATAAAGTCCAAACTCGTACTCTAAGAAAATCAAGACTTTCCCCGGTATACTCCTGTATACCTTACGATACCTATTTCTCACTCAACTTATCTGCCTCTCTTTGAAATTTTCCAACGATTCTATTATTTTATTTTTCTCTCGTTGTGAAACTCTCATACTGCTCCCACCCATCATTATTTATGAAGCATTTCCCAAAATATTTTCAGTTCGACGTTACTTAACCTGTAGAATTTTCTGATTCATCTATAAAAACCTGTTTTTCGAACGAGGTTAATTTTACTATCATAGATTTCTACTATCATAGATTTCCACTTTTTCCCCATAATACAAACTTTGACATTGTCCAGGTCCTACTTGTTCGTCCTTTGTCTTTTTGTATATGACCGTATTCGGCTCACGATTTTATATTGTCGTAAATTTAATAAATTACAGTAATTTATCACCAGGGTTTCACTTGTCCCTATATTGTTGTTTAAAAATTACTCCACCCACATGTCCGACTATTTTACCTATACCAGTTTTCTGTAATTTATCAATTACGAATTCTATACGAATGTAACAGGAATTAGTAATCAACACACAGATTCGGAAAAGTATTTTTAAAATAATATAAAATCTCCCCATTTCTTAAAATTTGTGGTATTCTTCAGATTTTTCACTTATTTATTTAGGTGTAATTTTATTTCTTAATTTACTGGTATTATTTTACCATGGATTATTTTCTACAAATATTTATTATGAAGCTTTACACTAAACCCATAATTATCATCTTGATTAAATTATTTTTTTACGATGCAAAATAAATATATATATATATTTAACATTCTTAAATCTTCTGGTAAAACGTTGTTTAATTAGTTGAAAAATTAATGCAAAAAAAATAATAATATAAAATGTAAAAAATTGTAACTAATTTATATTTAACGCCAAATAATATTAACAATGAAGTTGTTTAAAATTATTTATTATTTACAAAAATAAAGGCAAAAATAATTTGTCATTAATCGTTTGCAAAAAAACAATTATCCTGAAATATCAGTGAAGCTGAAATATTTTTTTCATAAAGCGTTGATCAATTTTGTTCATTTCTTTGCTAGTTTTTTTTTTCGTTCGGTGAGTAAACTTGGCGAAAGTTTATTCCTCCGGCTGACTTGGTAATGGGGGAACGAACAAATAAACCTGCACTTAACTGGCTGCCTCTGAATAAAATTAATCTATTCACGAATCCATTTGAAATGTTAACGTTACAGGTTAAAATAATCAAATTGAATCTCCACCACCTGAATTAATTTGTAATTTCTGACGAAAAGAGGAAACGTTGGAATTAGGTTTCGGCGGTGTACATATTTCAATAAAAGCACGCGTGGGCGGCCGGACGGTCTAATTAGAGCACATTGTATTATTGTAGAAGAAAAAGGCTGATACAATGGACTATGAAAATTTGAAAATACGACCCTACAGCTCCAGAAGTACACGCTGGCAGTTTTGGAAACTTCTCCCGCAATTCTAATTCACTGTTGTGGAGTTAACAGCTTCTCTTCCTTCCAACTTTAAGCCTTAGTGATCTGTAAAATTATTATATACACGTAAAATGTTTGTTTAGCGCGGCTCCTAAGCTTTCGAGTTTCTGTATCCCATAAGCTATTCCCACATTTTGTGATTATTCCTGGATAATATATTTGTTTCACAAATGACTCTCCGCGTTGAGTCTGCAAGCGTAAACGAATAATCCTAAATGCTACAGAAAAGCAAATATTTATTTTTCGCATTTACCAACCATCGTTTCGAACAAAAGGAACGGAACATTCACGAAAAACGTTTTTTAAAAAAATTCAATACATGCTTAATAATTTTCGAAACTAAAAATGTAATGAGGCGTCCGAGTCCTAAAAAGTTTTACTTAATAAGTTGTAACATTTGATACGGATTTATGAAAATAATGACAAAATTAATTTCAGTTCAGAGTTCAAAAATCTAAAACGATGAACATAAATGAATCTACCGAAAATCAATTTTAAAAGTACATAAATAAATCTTTAATACAGGTATTCGGTGAAATACATAACTACTTAATTGTATTTATTGGCCGCGCTTGATCTCGAAAATTAAATATTTATCACTCAACGGCTACTGAAATGTTGTTTTGTCTCAGTTAATGTGCCAAACTACAGAGACTACTGAGATGAACCAGTACGGAGTCAATTAAAATTTTTCACTAACAATTAGGCTGTTATAATGATTTAATTATGCACAATGAAATTTGAATAGGTGACAGCCAATATAATAAGAATAATTACGATATAATTTTGAAAATTAAATTAAAATTCTGCTTACAGGAGTTTGAAATTCATGAAACACTCATCGGGATTTGTGGACCGAGTTCCTGTGGTTTTTTTAAAATAATACCTATGATTTTGCGCTAACTAAACAGTACTCAGTCGAAGCAACTTCCGTCGATTTCTGAAGTATAATATTTTACGTTATCATGGTTTATTTGATTAAAGATTCTCCCAGTAAATTGTTTATTAAAACACAACGATTCTTCGAAATTCATCTGGCAGATGAAGATAAACTTACTTCGTAAAAACTTTGAAGTATCCCGTTAAATTGATTACTAATGTTACATCACCTTTAAAACATGAGTAAATTTCTTACCCAACATTAAATGATTGACATAAAGGAAAAGCGAAACTGTATTAGTTTAACTAGCTACAAATTCAAGTAAAAAATAATATCAGGAACTTAAAACTTTTTTTTAAATTTTAACATGTCACTTTTCCTTATGAGTTGCAATTTTTGGAGACTTTAACGCGTAAAATTCAGAGTTATTGAAATAATTTTTGAATTTCTCCCGACTTGCATTCCACAGTTCCGCGTAACGTTGGACAGAGGTACTCGAATTTGCGATAGAAATGGAGTTCATTTGCAACACCCACTCTCTGCTCTTCTCGTAGGCTCGGTCCACAGTGTTCAGACTACGACAATCCCGCTAGAATGATTGAGGCATGTGATTCCGAGCCATATCTGCATATTCGTGTTGACTGCAATCGATATCTTCCTCCCGCTCGCGTTGGCTTTTAGAAATGCACAACACTGGAGTCTTACTTTGTTTTTGTACACAGCGGATACGTCACCTCGAAACACCTTATTGTCACGTCACACACTTTTTCATATCCGTGGCTTTCCCCCTGCTCGAGTGATAGAGGGTTGTCAAACATTCATCTGGCTTAAAAAAAATGTAAGATTAATTCCTAGACATGTCGAAAATTCTCAACTATACCTGCCAGTAATTACGAGTTTTCAACGTGTCGTCCTTGATTACTCGGACACTGATCAATGATAATTGTAAACTTCCATAACATTTTTTAAATTTAATTTAAGAAGAGCGGAGAGGAAATATTAAATTGTTTTACTCGGGTTATAATCTTTCAAAGTTGAACTGTAATATTATAGTGCCATTAAAGCATGTCGTGAACGAAAAAAATTGAAGGTTGATGGCTAAAACGTTGAGCTGAAAAATATCACTCTCCTAATCGCTTTACAGATTCTGTTTTATGTTCCCCACTCGCTCTGTTACTTCTCAAAATTCGAAGAATAAAAGTATGGAGACCAGAAAAGCATTAAATTAGTAAGAAAATGAATAAACTATTTACCCAAAGCCTATTCTACCACCGTAAACGATTGTGCCAAAAGCTAAGTAAAATATTAAAACTTCTCCATTAGGTATTAGATATTTTTATTTTATTTCAAATTCTCAGTTTCAATAGTTTACAAGGTTTTCAATTTTATTTGTTAAAACATGCCCTTCATTTTACCGCAAACAAGCTGCCTGCCGGACATTTCCCGGGTTGTCATAATTAAACTCAGCGACATCCATACCCTGGATTTGACTCCAATTTTTTTTTTCGCTTTCCTTTAGTCTTATGAAACCCCCCTCTACCCCCAATTATAAAAGTTGCTCCCCTCCCACGCCGAAAGTGATTGACATTGTGCACAAAAATATCTGTAGAAACGCTATATATCTCATTGATCCCCCAAAATTTTCTTTCCACGAATATGTCTGAAAAATTCCACCCCCGTCCACCCTAGACCATGTTGACCCCAACAGTGTTTGTTTCCAGTTCGAAAGGAATACGTGAACTAAATATGGTCAAATTTGCTCCACGGATGTAGATTTGTATGTCGAACATACGAACACACAAAGTTTTTTTTTATGCGATGTATTCTCTCACCCAGAAATTTAGTTCTCTCAATTTTAATTCTCATTTATATATTTTTACTTAATTTAGAGATTTATAAATTAATTATACCTCCGATTTATTATGCAAGGTTATTTGACTCATTATTTCTGCAATTATATAAAAATTACATTTATACAGTTCTCGTAAATCTTGTAGTCATTTGGAAATGTCCGGCATTTTCTCACAATTTGTTACAACTAAAAATAAAATGTATTTAATTCTTTCTACATAATGTTTTTCCCTGTGTATTGATTTTTCACTTCTATTATTTTGGGTACAAAACACAGACTTAAACCGTAACGAACAATTAAATATTTTGTGGAAAGAAAGAATATTTATCACTCTAATGCACTTCTAGATGAAGATTAATTTTATATGTATGAATCGTAAATGAAATTGATCCCAAACCTCGTAACTGATGAAATTCTTAGTTTTACACCGAAATCAATGTGTCATTTATTAAAAGTATGTGATACAGATTTCATCGCAGAGGTCCCGGATGTTTGTGTTCGTCATGGTCATAAAACCTGCGCTGAAGGAGATTTCCACACTGACCACGTGCCAGTCCAATAAAAGCGGAATGTGTCATGTAAGATGACAGTCTGGCAGTCGCCACGTACGGCAAGGAGTAGTAGCAATTAAATATTTCTCCAAACACCTGTATTAAACATTCATTTGTATACTCTTCAACCAGGCAAAAGTTGAATGAATGCTAAACTGGGAACAATCCACAGTAAACTCAGTGCTCTAGAGAGAATAAACAGTTTACGCATTATCACTGAATGCCACAGTAGTAATCCATTTCCATTCGGTTGGACACGGCTGTGTTTGCGGTTTTCCGACTGGCTGTTCTGCTGCGATACTATTGAGTGTAGGAAGGCAATGCTACATAACCACGGAAGCATAATAGGCATTTTTTCTTAGATTCGTAATAATACTGGGCCAGCGTAGATGGAATTACATATCTGTGTTTTATAGCCGAAAAGAAAAATCATGTGTACATGCCGGACTTTTTCCGTAAATCTTGCGGTAATTTCGAACTGTATAAATTTATTTTATTTTATTAACGGGTTCATTGTAACAAATATATTCCTATGCATCTTTATCAGTTTTAAAATATTTATACAAATTAGGAATTAATAAAGTCGAATACATCATTAAATAAAATATCACTGTTAAAATTAATTTATAAATCTGAAAAAAATATATAAATGAGAATTAAATTTATAAAACTAAATGTCTGAATGATAGAATACATTCGGAGAAATATTTTTCAGGGTCAGAAAGATTCGTAGTGTTTCTACTGATATTATCTATGTATAAATTCAACCCCTTTCGGCATGGTTAACTCATGTTATCGATTTATATTTTCAACCCCATTCGGCATGGGCAGATAACTCGAATACAACCGAGATTGGAGTCGAATCGAGGTTTACGGATGTTTCTGAGATTAATTATGACATGTAACTTACCGTTTAACCTCCAGAGGCGGGGGTGGAACATGTTTAACGGCCGATATTTGCTATGAATAAATATTTTTCAGGGTCAAAGACATTGATAGTATTTCCACCTATGTTGTTTGTGCATAATTTCTACCCCTTTCTATATTGTAGGGGAGACCCTTAAGGATAGGGGCGGAGGGACGTTACACAAAAATAAGGTGAAAACAAACGAGATTGGAGTCAAATCCGTGGTTATGGATGTCACTGAGTTCAATTATGACAATCCGGGCAAAGCCAGGCACCAAGCTACTTTAATAAATACAATGGAAAACCGTGAAAGCAATTGATATCCGAGAATTTAAAGCAAATTATAATATGTAATACATAATCGAGAAATTTAAACACTTAAAGTAACTTACCTTTTGAGAGAATGATTTGTCTATGGTGGTCGGATAGGATTTATGTATATATTATATTAATGATTTTCGTTACTTTTCGTCTATTCTTGAGAACAAAGGCTTCTTTAAAGTTAATATATTAGCTAATATAGTCAGAAAAGTTTGATATTTTATATATACTGCTAATTACGAGGATTATATCACGAATGAAATAAGGAATACAAAAAGAAAACGTTTCGTTCTTAATGTAGGACCTCGTCATTAATAATAATTGAGACCTAAATTAATATCTGTGGAATAGACAAAAGCTTTTAATTGAGTAGTTTCAATAACCAATAGAATTATTATATTTTATTCTAAATCAATAAATTTTAAAATACATCTAAGTTAAATCCTAAATGTGTTTTGATTATACTTAATGTCAGATAAATAATCATTTTATATTTGATTCTTGGCCAATAAAATTTGCATCAACTCTTAAATAGTGAAGGGAAAAAATGACCCTTAAAAAGAAAAGTAAATTGGGCAGACTGAGTTTATAATATTTAACTTTTGAAATGATGGCTGACAATTTAAGATGGCCTCAAAGTTACAGTACTTTTTCTGTAAAGCGACCGAAATCGTGTGCACTCGAAATCTGGTTTTGACATGTGCACTAATTATTCTGTAGATTGATGATAGGAATTAATTTCGTTGCTATATAGGGTGGTAATTGTTTTTTTTAAAAAAATATGTGTTTCATTGAAATTTTCTTGCGTGAAACGGACAAAATTAAAGTGAGAGACTAACAGAAATTTAGATTATATCTAAATTTAAATGTAACTGAATTTTTAGCAATGTATTCCAAAAATTTTATTTTATTCGTTCAGATTCACAAGAACATGTTTGTAATGACGGGAATAGTGAAGTCGTTGTTAGCCAGTCTTTCACTGCAGAGTTGGAACGTGGAAGAATAAAATTCCGCAGCGAACAACTATTTGGTAAGCAGGGAGTGAAAATCGTGAAGACTAACGAAGCAGTGTGGCTCGCTATTGGCGTCTTTTCTTCGTTACGAAGCGATGTAGAGTAGTTACGGGGGTAGTGTCGACGAAGAGTATTTTGAATAAGGCCAGGCCCGCTGAATATGTGCTGAGGGATGCGATGTGTTTTAAAATGTAAATGCGAGCTTTTGTGGCGGCTCTATTCCTGGTGCGGTCGCTCATTTTCGCACTCACGATAGACTCGCGCCTGAAAGAAGAACGCTGCTGCTTTCATTTCCGCGCACAAATGCCTCCCTGTTTCTGTCATTTTGCTTTTCTAAATTTGTGGCGTGTATTCTTAATAAAAATAACATCCAATCCTTTTACTAATCTCTTATCGTTTAGTACTTTTTATGTTCTTATCCGTCCTCCTAAATCCTGAAAGCACTGACAAACTTAATTTGCCAATCTAATACAACATTTTTCGGGTCATATTTTTGTCTCTGCTCTAGGATTTCCGAGAATCACTCAAACAAATGACTATCAGTAATGTTTCCAAGTCAAGAAATATAACTCAAATAATACGTACTTCCTCGACAAGTCTTATTTATTGACTTCAGTTATGAAAAATTATCACCTCAGCGACCGTCAAGTGACTTCAAGACAAGGAAACGATATTATTGAAAATGATGTAGCTTAGAGATGCGTTTTATCTACAACGTCCATTCAATGAACCGTGTACTTTAATACAAATTTAATTCTGTTCGTTCGTTAATCGAATAGGATTGTTTATTCGATATCTTTGTCCTTTTTTTGAATTTTTAAAACTCTTTTCTAACGGTTTTATATTGACAGAAAGTATTAAATGTGAATTTTACATTGTTTTATCTTCGTGAGATAAGGTTTTTTTTGGGTCTGGTATTAAAACAGCATTTCTGATTTTACGTACCGACGTATTCCAATTGGTTGAAAACTTCCTTATGGACTTTAAGACAATTGAGATATCAGTCTAACAACATTTATTTTTAATTATCCAATTTAATTTACTGTCTACAGACAATCATGGGAATTTAGAACTTTGAGTCTGAAATATTTTGAAATTATTTGATATTGCTACAGAATAAATCAATTAATTGATAAAAGCAATTTTGTATAGAGTTAAATACCGCATTCTGTTCCTCTTCTAAAGCATAGTGTTTATTCTCTACTAGAAGCTTCGGGAGAGACGCTATCGATCTCATTGACCCGGAAAAATATTTATTGCACTTCAATATCTGCTGTTTTCGCATGTTTTAAAAATTCCACCCCTGCCAGTAGGGGTACTAGTCGTGTCTTACCCCCCCCCCCCACAGCGTTTTTTCCCGAGTCATAAGTAACATGTGTTCAGAATTTTGTCGAAATGGCTCCACGCTTTTAAATTTGTATGCGGATCATGAATACAAACACACAAACACTAAATTTTATTTATAAGAGGGAAAAAAAAGTGTCACCTCCAAACAGTGTACCCTCAAAAAATCGAGCCATCGGTTTTGACCATTTATTTATATGTAACAAACAGTTCAGTTTACCCAGAATAGAATCTTGCGAAAGCAGCATTTCATTTGTCCCCGTATGAGTCCGATAGTGTTCTTTCAGGTTAGATATCAAAGATAAATTCAAAAATGATAAGGAAGAAATGCAACAGCGACCATAAGTTTAGCGTTCGGGTTAGTTCTAACTTTACACTCCCAATCAGTCCTTCTTAGTGTAAAGTGAGGATCACGGCCATCGTGCCCCCAAGTCAGCGGGCAATGTTGATCGTCGCAATTCAGCTCAGAAGCAACTTTCGCTGTGGATGTTTCGAATTGCTGCTGATTAATTTGTGTAAGATGAATGGGTGGTTCAAGAAAAGAATATAACGTTATCACTTAAGTTTTTTTCCATATATAATAAGACGGCAGATGAAGGAAACTCCAAACACTATGGAGCACTGATTCAAATCATATAAAGAAATACACTGTTATTATTGAACAGGCATAATGTTACGAGAAAACATTTTTTTATTTATCTAATTAATTATATGTTAAGGAATTGTTTTTAGCTGCTTTGCAATGAATGTGTGCACGGTCATCGCTGAACCGCTAAATAGAGAACGTCGGGATATATCATCAGTAATTCTCATTGTACAGGGAACAGGGACATAAACGGACGTTCGAAACTTGTTTCCGGGTTTGAATATCACACACACGTTATTTGGGAACCTGATTAACCCATTAGTAACAAGAGCAAATTAATTCGTTTTCGCTTGATCAATGCATTTGCAAATCGCGTTTCAAACACCACTTGTGAGCACATTTTGGCAGAATTCACAATTAATCTATAATTGTAATCGTTCACAGGCGTTAGAGGGCTTCATTATCGAGCAATTAATATTAAACTGTTTATAATGAGTTAGTGATTGATTTCAAAACACGAATGGTTTGCGGTTCTGTCTTTTACGTAATTTCGCCAGAACTATCCAAAAATAGTTTTGCACTTACGGGGAAATTTGACTTTGATTTTTTATGGAATTCCGTAATTAAAAACAAAAACAACATCGATGGAGAGTTTTTTTTAAATACAGACCCTGAAATTTGATGGACCTTGCGTATTCCTGCGGCCACTATTTCCTATGTCTCCTCAGTTGTGTAAAGGCATCATTTTCAATTATTGAAACGATGAATCGTCCTTCAATCATTCAACGTTACTTGCTTGACGAATTTTTGTTCCGTGGCTCGGGAATTCTTGACTAAAATAAAAACGTGATTTTCTCTCGAGAAAAGATTCTTAACGAACTGTTTTCATCAGGGACCACACACGACTTCCGGCGCAACGCCTACGTGCCTTCACATTTCTTTCTCCTTCTCGGAGAACTGCCGTACATCGCTAAAGAGGCGATGCTGCCTGTCAATGTGATGTCACAGTATCATTTTGGCGCGACCTCAGAAACTCCTGGAACTTTTCTCAGTCATTGTCAACGAAAATAGTGTTTATTATAGACGATAACGTCAGAAAATATAATCAATTGAAATTAGGGTAGACTAATTTAATGACAGTCAATATAAAAAATAATAATTAAAGAAATACTTACAAATTTAAATGAATTTTGAATTTCTTGGTTTTTGAAAATTAAAAAATATTTTTAGCGGAAAATTTGGATCTATTTCTGTGGTTATTATTTTTTTATCAAATGAGTATTAAGAAATAAAATAAATCTCTAGTAAAATTTCCTATATTAAATTTATTCGGTAGGTTTCGACGACTTGTCATATTCATTATAATTTAAATAAATCTATATTGGAGACTGTCTTAGAGGTTGATTTATTTTCAATTAAAATACAAGAAGTCCACTTCACTTCCAATAAAGCAAAAAGATATTATTTTGCACTCACGTCACGGTACCCAATAAAATTGGCTTTTCTGGCATGTTCCCGTTGATTCGTGGAATGTAATCTCAGGTGTCAGACTCGTGCGGTTGCCCGTTGCCGGCTTTTCCCATCCTACTATTGTTCGGAAGCAGGAACAGGATTACGAAACCTCTCGCTGAGTGTAATTATCTGACTACTGTTTGATAACTGACTGATGCCCACAAGATTAACTGTTTTTTCTTATCATAACGACTGGTTCCGCTCTACCTGTCCTTAAAAAATGGTAGGGATCGAATATAATTTCCGTATTTGTGTTGACCACTCCCCGATAATCTCATCCTTTTAAAACAGATGGTTTCGCCGAAACAGATTTAGGGTCACTTAACCAGTCTGGAAAAAATATTTATATTCTACAGCCTTTCGCAGCCTTCCTTTCGTATTTGTCCTTGATCCATTTATTAGACTCCACGATAGAATCAAATGTCGCAGATTAGTCCCCTTAATTTAATCGCAACAAAGTGGTTCACTATAAATGATACGAATAAAAATTAATAACGCCAATTTAAAGCGTGTTATAGTTCGATAATAATTTTACTCGAATATTTAATGTAACAAGAAACGCTACTCTTTATGTAGTACAATATTTAATTGTTAATTAGTAGTAATTTGATCTTGCAACACATTTGTAAATTATCTACCACGTGAGATTCAATTTCGTCAGTGCCAATCCCTTCTTACAGTAAACAACTATTCTTTGTACTCAAAATGCAGGCAAATGCAATAATTCAGATAATAAATACAAGTATTACTATTACAAATTCCAACTACCGCAATGAATATATTAAAAATATGTTAATTAAGAATTCTTACCCGTTAAACTTTACAAATAAATTTAAATCAAAAATAATTAATAACCATAAGAATAATACTAATTTAGAACATGAAAAATAATGAAAATAAAAATAATCTAACCAAAAAAAAGTACAATTATAATATTACCATATTATAGTAAAATATGTGAAAAATTAAAACCGATTAACAAATTTTAGTTTTAAGGTCCTTTTTAAAAATTAATAACAAACTTAAAATTATAAACAGAGATAAAGGAAAATAAAAAAAATGAAAACAACAATGTCATAAAACTAACTGTGTAAAATTTTGCATAGGGCAAACAAAACGTGCTTTCGAAACTAGAATTAAACAACAACAAAATAATCTTTAAATCATAATAGTGTCACTATAGATAAAATAGAATAACATGAATTTGGTTGGAATAATGTTAAAATTTTAGACGTTGATAAAAATTTAAAACATATTAAAAGAACTGTAAACACACTAAATTCACATAATTATACTATAAAATTAAATTATATTTATAATCAATTATTTTTTTAACTCAAGAAAATATAAGTTTTTTAGTATTTATTTGAAAATAATTAGATTCGTTATTAGGCTACTTAATGATTGGTAACATTTATTTTTAAATTGAAAAAAATGTAGAAAATTTATTATTTTAAATATTACGTTGTTTTACATTTACAAACTGAATTATGAGGAGAAATAAAAGTGATTTGAAATATTGTGTTCTTTTCGGCGTGTATGACAAAAAACTTGTTACCGTAGAAACATAACAAAGAACTTGATGAAAGTACAAAAAGTTGCTCAACCGTCGTTTTTTTAATTAAATATTTTAAAAATTATGTAAAACAGGTCGTTAATTTATTTAATTTTTAGCATTAATAAAAATGTTCATATACGTATGACATGTTCATTTATGTATGACAAAAAACTTGTTGCCGTAGAAACATAACAACGAACTTGATGAAAGTACGAAAAGGTGCTGAAACGTCGTTTTTTTAATTAAATATTTTAAAAATTGTGTAAAACAGGTCGTTATTTTATTTAATTGTTATCATTAATAAAAATGTTCATTTTTTATCTGGAATGTAGTTTTGTAGATCGCTGTTATTTTACTTAAGGGATTTTCAGCCGATTAACGAATCCCTGTGTACTGAGAATTTGGTTTCTACTTTTATAAACTATTATGGCCGTGAAGTAGCGCAAATGGAAATTAGACTGTGAAGAGTAGATGAATTGAACCTTATGATGAGGCGAGAAAGTGTACTCTACCAGGAGTCTCGACTTTCCGAAACCAAGTAACGTTCCCTGTATATTTGAAGCCATCGCCTTCGGAAGAAACCCTGGAACTGTCTCAACACAGCTACTTTTCTTGTCTCTCATTTCGATAAGAATATTTATTTTATTGGCGGTTCATTCCACACCTTATAATTTCCAGCTTGAGGTCCAAACAGTTCGCACCACATGGAACTATTTTGGTCCAGCTTACTTTGCGACGTTGTCTGCACATACTCAATCTCTCTGACACGATGCGTTGATCTTTCAGCAAGCGGAAGTCGTGAATTAACTTCTCCGTCTGGACCACACGCGAAAAGTCTCCTGGGATAAACAAAACAGCCAAATAATTAATATTACATAAATTGATGTATGATTCAAACATGGTTCTGTGATATCCACAGCAACGGCAAACTGAAATCAATGCCGTTTTTCAACAGTTTGAAGCCACGCTATTGAAATTATAATCCGGAAGTGCAACTCTCCAGTCAGAATTAACGATGTTTATTAGGGCATTCGCGATATTCAAAATTGGTATTGAGCTTAAACACGGATGGACCACGGGAGAAACAGTGAAGCAACCCCAAATAAAATTGCGAAAAGTAAATTGTTTTCAGAGAGCGTGTCAACTTGTAGCGCGATCAAAGGGAATAACAGTCAGAACTGAGCGGTCGGTTTAGCGTTTAAAGTAAAGTGAGCAGTTTATTTTATATTACGTCTTTCCGTTATTGACGGAGCGACCTAATTGGATAGCACAGGCTGATTGTCGGCTTCCCACAAGTGGTGTTGCCACTGCAATCTAAACTTAGCACACCTATTCCTGAATGGACTGGCGGCATTAAGCATTGCATTGTTCCACTGACGTTGACACAGATCAACGATGTGACGCGTGTGATCTCCTGTAACGGAACAAATTAAATTGGCGAAAAACTACAAGCAGTGATCGTTGTATTTTTTTTTATCGTAAACTTAAAAATAATGACGACAGACATAATGCAGTACTGAACTTGGTCGTCATACAGATCCAGTTATTTTCTAAATACTCTGTTGCCCTCTGAATCTAAGGATCCATGAACTCGAACAACTTTGATTCAGAACTCCCAGGACATTGTTCGCGTGTATTTTGTGAGAAAGAAACGGGAATTTGTGTAAACACTGACTGGTAATTTTAGAGACATGAAAGTCGACTGCGACGAACGCGACTTTTCCCAGGAAAACGTCTCACTGTACTGTGAGATAAAATCTCCCCTTGCGTACCACTCACACGAGTTTTCAACAACAACCATATTTTTAAAATCAAAGTTAATATTATTTGGAGGTGTAATATGAAAGCATGTGATACATACACAGGAGCCGATGAAGGCTATCCTGGAGAACGCTCCTTCGAGCCTTAAAAGACGATTTGGTGGGCTAATGTAGTTCGCAGACCCAATAAAATATTTTTATTAATGAAATGACTCTTCTGTTAACTGTATTTTGTGGACTGATAATCAACTTCCACATCACGATTCAGTCATTATTTTTAACATAATTTTTTTTACATTTAATATCACTTAATTATTGTTTGTTATAGTTATATTTTCTACAATGTAGAAATACTATTTTTCTTGTTTATTATTTTTATTTATTTCTTATAGATCAGACACTAGTATTATAAGCTTACACCTGTAAACAATAATATTTCTTCATTTATTTATTTTACATTTCATGCCTACCCTTTCTTCATTATCACACGCTTGACTCATCTTTACCATATCTCTACCGACTTGGGCATCAATAATTTTAAAGTAAAGTAACATTATTTTTATACTGACTAAGAAAGATAGCCAAGCCAAATGTTTTCTCGTACTCCCTTATTACAAATTTCTACATCATAAATTTGTCCAAATATTCAAAGAATATCAAATATCTATCATTTACAGATCCACTAATACCCTTTCATACTTGATTAAAAACCACTTGACAGCTACAGCAAACATTGTGTTGTTTACAAAATCTCTTGCTCTAATTGTAATTCTTACTACGTAGGGCAAACAAAACGTTCCCTTAATACACGTATCAAAGAACATATATCTAATATCAAACTTCGCATTGATAAATAATCTGTAGTATCCAAACATATAAACAGTTCTAAACATACATTTGATTGGCAAAAATATTTTAGACATTGACAGCAGGTACAATTCCAGACTCATTTCAGAGATTCTTCACATTAAATCCAACATCACAGCTATTAATGTACAAACAGACACTATTAACTCAATAATTGCTATGATCCCTTATTATTACGCTAAACCTTCTGTTTTCCCATTATCGTTGATCCCTTATTGTTAGGCCACCCCTTCGGCTCGCACATCGTCGTTGCGTTTTCGTCGCTTTTGAGTGTTGTTAACTGACCAGTGCAGTTGTGTTTCTCTAGGCTCTTCTTAGCACCTGACGAAAGGTACAAGGATCCAAGAAACGTTGTGTGGTATTTTTTGTCTGTATTGTCTATCTTTCTTATTCATTATATTCTATCAGACGTAAATTATTTTTATTATTTTTATAAAATCACTCACATTACATATTCAGATACTTGCCACGGCACTGGTTCGCGGTTAAAACAAATTCCGCAAATTTCACGTGTTCGCAATGGTCCAAACATGGCGACAGTAGCCTCGAAGCGGCGACCTACCACCGAGGCCAATTGCTCGCGTTCAGCTAATAACTGTGTTCACACAGTTATGTGTTGTTGGTTTATCAGCATTGAAATACCGTTAATGATTCGCAGGGGGCCGCCTGTATGGTGCATAAAGGTTTTATTTTCACGCTGTATGAAGTTCATTATGAGGCTGAAATTAAGGAAAATTTGAAAAAAACATTACTCCGGCGTTGTACAATCACTCCGATTTAATTACTCTTTTTTTTTAAAAAACTACGTTTTAATAAAAGCAAATTGCTCAGGTCTTTGTGAGGTTTTTGTAATTAATTTAAAATAGTTTATGAACTTCCTGCCTAACCGGAGTCAGGCGACACGATGTCAGGAATGTGTAAGGTTCGAAGTTCACAGGGTCACCGAAGAGATGAATCAAGTACGTGAGGGGGCAAGTACTTGAATCGCGCACTGTGAAACCCTTCTTAGGCAGCAATTTAATTTTTTCCACGAGACGTTTTAAAAGGGCGCCGGAACTGCGATAGAGGGCAGAAAGTGACGGAACAGAAAGTGGTATGAGAGAGAAGGTGATACCATAGAAACAGTAGTTATACGACTGAAAATGTGATAGATATAGAGGTAAAAATTATACAGGAAGACCGAAAGTAATGACAACCTGGTCGGGCATTAGGACGCGAAAAGAACCTCCGTAGCCTGAGTATCTACGGTAACACCCACGAGTTGTGCAGCGCCAGAAGCAACTCGATTCCTCATCCTTTTGGAGAATGCCAAAGAGTCTGTATGTTTTTTGTCTTAATTTATCTGCCGCGGTTGAATCCTGGTGTCCCAACTACCAAGACTCCTTCAGATTGTTTTTAACGCAATGATGAACTACGACACATGACTGGATCAATAACCAACAAAGTTGAAGCTTAATTTTTCCTGTGATGGAAATAACTGTTTGGACTATAATACAGTGTAGAAAAAAAATTATACAGCCTGCGGGCAGTTTCCTAGAATTGCGACAGGTTGCCGGTGACGGGACGTAAAGATCGGTGTATCTATCGTTTCTATACACATAACTTGAAATTCCACTCTCTATTTCCTTTTATAAATTCATTAAACCTTCCTAATATTTCTCACTCGCACATCAAACCCTTTTTTATAATAACTGGAAACATTGAGTGTCACCTACTCATATACAATTCACATTTACACAGAATTAAAACAAAGAAAATCAACTTACACAAATAAGGCAAAGACCTGTAATTTACACATAAAGGAGCCTGTTATAGTGGTATTACAGAATTTAATAAAATTAAAAGATTAAATAAAATGCAGAGAAAACAAAACAAAAATTTTCTTAGCGGCTCCCTATATTCCATTAACTAATTTACATAATTATATATGAATTAAACTAAGCCATATATAAATAATATTATGCAATATTTATTATACGTAATAAATTAATTTAAAGTGTATAATTATAATTTATGTACAAATCGTGACGCATTACACACCATATCAATAACATGTGTGGAATATGACCTCATCCTAATCTTGTAACACCTCACTTTTACAACCATAATTCCATTCCCTTATCAGGGCTCCTCTGTGGCCTCACATCTGCATCTTTGCGACTGTTAATCTTCACTTAATTCACCTCTATCGAAGATTTCCCAGACCTAATCCATCTTTAATCTCTTAATATTTTCGTAAACACGCAATGTATGTGCACAAATCTTTTCACATCTTGCCCCCAAACGTAGGCCTTGTCCTTGATAACATCTGGACGCATTTTGCGATGGAGTGAACCTTATTCCGAGCCTAGACCCAAACCGAGAATTACCTCGACACAGAGGGTAGTTACACCAGCCGTCTTCCGGGTTTCGAGTCGAGTCACATATCTTCGTGGCGCTTACCGATCGTTACATTTTCCCACATGCTCTCTATTTCATTTGGCTTTGAAGTCGCGGACTCTAGTTGAAGTGGCAGCCGCTTTTGACATCGAGACGAGGCACACACAAAAGTGAAGTAAGGACACAAGATTTATCTCCTGTTTCTCATCGTGATAGGAGGCTTCTGCTCTACCTACGCGACGTTGCAAAACTTGAAAGAGTCTTGTCGTAATTAGCGGTTGCCCATGCTTTAGGTTTTCGATTTAGCTGAGAGCAGTGGCCTGCGAACCTCACCTAATTAAGCGCTTACAAATATTTTTCTGCGAGGTTGGGGAGGGGAGGGGGAGGCACGTCTACGTTTCGGATTGTCCACAGTATTCAATTTACAAATAATCTATTCGTTAACATTCTATACTTCCCTACGAGCCCCATATTTTTTTTCTACTAATTAATTTTTTATAGGAAATCATTCTGTAAAGAAATCTTATCTCTGTGAGGCCTTCTTAGCATCGTGACTGCTTTTTATATACACATGTCTGATTCAGCTCAGAACTGACTGCTTAACTCTGAATTAAATGAACCACTTCTCTAGTGAGCAGGCATTTTTCTACCATCCAACAATTTTTCTAACAACCTTCGTCGTGTCCGGATCCACGCTCAGTTACCCACAGTTATATGCGATTTTTTAAAATTTATTATTCCATCACGTTTTCTATTCCTATTGGAATAGTCGGCCAACTGCCTCCTAAACTGGCCAAGGCATGGAGAGGGGAAAGCTGCAACCCCATAGAAAACCCCTATCCCCGCAATCGGAGGGGCGTGGGACAACTAACTGTTGAAGGTTTTCTAGGGTTTGTCCTGCATTACTTCTAGGCGAATTCCGGGGGCCCTAGTTAACCCTTGGCTAGCTTCCTCTACCCTTCCGCATCCCCCATTTCAAATCCCTTCCTATGCTATTAAAGGGGAGTTGCAACTATGTGGATTACAAACGTAGTTTTGTTCAGAGGAGACGGACTGAGGACTACAATTTCAACTTTTTACCCATCGTCCGACTCTGACATTACTAATGTTCACATTATTATGAGCACTAGCTTTCTTTGTGTTCCTTGAGCGCTTTGCTGTAGAATTAAGAAAGCATTAAAGTATTTATATCGTCCATAGTATCATGCTCGTTCACGATGTCCAATGGAACGCAAAGTACACTACGTACAGGGTGTCCAGTTCAAACCTCCCACATATCAAAGGCTCAGGAAAAAAAACAATAGTAGATATGAAAATGAAATTGCATCTTAAACAATTTATTAAAGAATTATCAGTACACCTCTACATGTGAAGCATTTGTAGCACGAAGAATATCGAGAATACTTTGTATGCCATACAAAGTTCAAAATCTGCAACTTCCACACCGACAACAATTTGCTACGGATGTGCTACAGCGTATTGTTACGAAGATCATGGCGAGAAATTGAATACAGACTGGATATTCTTCGTGCTACAAATCCTTCACATGTAGAGGTGCACTGATAATTATTAAATGAATTATTTGAGATCTTCTAGCATATATTGCAATTTCAGTATCATATCTACTGGAGTTTTTTTTTTCCTGGGCCTTTCAAATGTAGGAGGTTGAAAGTGACACCCTGTAATGTGTATAATACGACGATTTTTACAATAAATATATAAATCATCTCGTACAGTCTCGAATTCGTGGTAGTTTAATCGGAAGAAGCTTTCGCTTACAATGTCATATTTAAATGTAAAACAGAATTTGTACAAACTGGCACACATCTTACATTATTTTAACAACACATGATATTTTTGTAAACATAGACAAATTATTTAAAGAAACATACCTATGATATAAATAGTGTTGATAATCAATAAAAACCCTAAATCCTTATAATATAGTACGAATCGATTATTTACAAAAACTTTGTCATCTGGTTAAAAAAAGTACATTACTGGTTGCTTTTAGATGTCAAGAAACATTAATTTCTATCGATATAAGTTCCATGTCAGGGATAATTAACAATTTTTACAATGTTCTTTAGAAATTACCACTAACAATTTTCATAAATATATGACCATAATACAGTACATAAATTCAAGCAATTATGTAATTTTCTTTCTCACTAAGTTAATAATCTCGGTATTTTTAATAGCAATATCTGAACTTTCATTTTCACAGTTAACAATCTTCGCTCTGTTTAAATTCATAATTTGATATTACCAATAAATATTCATTGCAAGTATTTGACAGTTAAAGAACCTCGAGCAGTGTTGGAAAAGTGTGTTGCCTTTGGCTATGAGTACGTCTGTATGGGCGAGTGTAAGGCTACGGTCTGATTGCTCTTGCTAATGGATGCGTCAATAATCTGTTTGGAAGCCGCTTACCACCATCACCAATCAGTGGATTGGGATTGACTTCCCTTTGTGACACACGTTGCTCCAAAACACCACGCAAAAGGTTTCACCTTGAAAGCATTTGTGCTCACTTCGCCGGCAACGGAATCAATATTTAGAGACAGAAAAATTGTCGACCTTCGCTCAATTTTACTGGAAAACTCTAGGATGTTTCGTTAATGTTATCTTATAATTGGTATTGAAAAGTAAAAAATGTGTATCAACAGAGAAAGATATTTATGAAAATATTGACCAATAATTTTTTTTATAATGTTAAAAGCATTTTGATATAAATTATTTATTGAAATTTTAAATACACGAATCAAAATATGAACGAAGAGTTCATAAGTTATATATAAATAATCGCAAGTAATTCGAGGGTGGAAAACGATCGTTGCAGATTTTTTTCCCCTGTATATCCTCACGTATATTCTGATGATTTAATCGGCTCACAAAGTCCCATGAATAACGTTATCGCAGCTTCATTTCCTTCTGTAGTAAGGAGATATTAATTAATAAATATTTCTGGAAAAAAATTGACAAAGTGAAAAGAACATAAAACCACCTGTATAGCCTGAGTTGTATTAGATTATTATTTTCCGTTTAACCTCTTCATTCTATACGAGACGATGAGATATTCTGAAAGGCAGTGCCGCAAGTCCCATAATCCCCTGTGAAAGAGACACCACAAATTTGATACGCCTGTAGCAAAAAAT
The DNA here is from genome assembly GCA_037074705.1 of Zhengitettix transpicula. Lineage (NCBI taxonomy): Eukaryota > Metazoa > Arthropoda > Insecta > Orthoptera > Tetrigidae > Zhengitettix > Zhengitettix transpicula. Next base: position 59,500,764 of record CM073595.1, on the reverse strand, counting down.
TACTAATACCTATTTAATTTTGTAATTTAATTTAAAATTATTTTCCTTCCCCTTTTGTTAGACAGGACAAACACTCATTAGTAGGAATTTCTTAAAACTAAATCAATCAATAAATATATTGTCTGATTTGGGTAAATTCTAAAACGATAGACTAATAATTTTAACAGCAATAAAATTTGTGATCTTCAGGTGGCATAAGTGTTAGTGTCCGCAAAACTTATTGACATGGACCTACTTAGTCCAGTCGAAATGAGACTGCTTTCTTTTCCTTTGAATATATAACACTTCGTAAAATTTTCGTTATATCTCCGCTCCTCGATATTCACCTGCTGCTGAATGAAATTATACCATGAAACACTGGAAATTTATCTGTAAAATAACACGCCGCTAATATCAATTCTTATTATTTGTCTCCGGCCAAGATTGTTTGTTAGATATTATCATTGCAAAGTTAAAACCTGTAATGTATAGTTAAAGAAACTGTTGCTTATTATATATTATATTCGTTGGCAGATTTAATATGTAATGTCGTTTCACTGGGTAAGAAAATTTAACTTTGAACCACGATCTGATCTACGCTCTGGACCTTTTCCTCCCCAGATGTTTCCCGTGTGGTTTGATAGGATCGGAATATATTTGCCAATTTTGATGTCTAGAGCAGCTGATCGCTGGCATTTGTCGCGCCCTTTCACAACAGACGCTTATAAATAGAATTACGGAACGCATAGTATGTTATTGCCACTGTTCAGTTCTATTGGAAGGAGGCCACATCTGCTCCAGTCGTCACGAACGTTCCCTTAAGGTGAAATGCTCACCATTGACGCAAGTCGGAGATCAAACTTCTGTCAAGTCGTAAATCAGACTCAAACGTTGAAACTAAACGCAAGAGACTCATTCTGGCTTGGATGGTCGATCCTGTACTGATAACAAGACAATATTTCGATATATTTTGAAGGTAGAGGCAATTATAACCTACTCAGCCTGTTTACTAAAGTTGTTGGAAAAAAGATGAGATGATAGAAAAAAATGTCGATCCAGGAATATTAACATATACAAATTTCAATATGAATATTCAGTGTCAGTATGACAAACAATCTGTTACTAAGTAAAAAATAAGACAGAAAATTTTACGTTCATCTTTTCCATTATTTTTAATCTTCTCTAACTACACAAACAGGAGAATGTCAAATGAGTGAACGAAACGTTACAATAAAGAGATGAAATAAGAATTATTTACAGATATATTCATAGCCAAATAAGACAAAAAATATTTAATAAAAAAAAATTACAATCACTACGTTTCATCTTTAAATTAGGACATCTTCAGAGACGTGTTTGTCGATGCAGAATTAGTAATTTTATTCTCACTTCTGAGGTCACCAATATTCATATCACGCCTTTCAAGAATGTCAGATTAATTAAGAATTATTTGTAATGGTATTAATTATAAATAAATAAACATCAGCCAATTTTAAGTCAGAAAAAAGAATTTATGGAACAACGTTTCGTCGCTTATTTGGCAACCTGATCAGGTTAAAAAAATTGTTAGACAGGTCAGTCTCTGATGACTGCCGTGGGCTAATTGTTTATTTTTTATCTATACTTTGTTTATTTATTTAAAATTAACCATCAACTAATTATTTTAAATTATTAGTTCTCTCTCTCTCTCTCTCTCTCTCTCTCTCTCTCTCTATATATATATATATATATATATATATATATATATATATCGGTTTTCATTATAACTTTCTCGGTTACATGGTTAAGAATAATTATAAAAATTATGCCTGTTTCTGTTCATTTTTAATACGTAATTTTTTCCTGTGTAACTGATTGTTAAACAGCTCTTTGTAATTAACAGTTAATTATTTACTATTATTAAAACGTCTATCTGTATAAGCCCAGAAATTTCATTTATGACAAAGTAATTAGTGTTTTAATAATGGAAACAGTCAGTCAGTAGCCAAAGAAATCTGTAACGTTTTATCCATTTCCATTATATTATAATTTTCATAATGTTGGGAAACAATTGTTCTAGAGAAAACATTTGTGGACATATTGAGGAATTCTTGCCCAGACCTTCGTATGCCCAGAATCACCAGAACGCGGTCGAGTTATTCAGGTAGGCAGCTTAAAACAATATGGAAATGGTTTTGGCATGACGCAGTCCTACTAACAGTCTCTAACAACGGCATGTGTCTGGTCTATTAATCTGGGCCCTAAATAATATTACGAAGCAAAGAAATATTAACTTTTCTTAGAGCACGACACTTAACGCATTGGTTGTTTTAATTAGTCCATAATGAATGCTTCTTGTTTTTAAACTAAGGATTAATTTATGATGATGAAGCAAGACAAATACTTAATATTAAAGTAATCTAGTAGTCTGTGATTCTAACGATGCCTCCATAACGACATAAACATCCTGAATTGTCTCCCCCCACAAGATAGGCTAAGCCCCTCTCCACGGATAGACTACAATATTTTAATTCTGTTACTAAAAACAATCCGTAGTCATAAATTTTTTAGTTCAACTATCTGGGCAAATAACGCCAACCACTACAATTGTATTTTGTAAAAATAACTATAGAAAATAAATTGCATTCTACGTTCCATTATATCGTAGTTAAAAAATAAAATTAACCGTTGTCAATGATGTTTAGTTTCGTTGGCATAACAAAGTTGTATCGGCCGTTAACATTGATTAGAAGGACTTGAGGAAAGGTTGATTCATTAAATACTTTCTTTCGCTCACAGTAGAAATATTCTTCTTACATATTTTTAAGTCGTTTTTAATTAAGAAACAATTCTGATTTTTTTCTGAACATTCTACGTATTTTAAGTGGATTATTTAATTGCAACACAAACGTTTTTAGCTGCAGACAGGCAACTATTTTTGCAAGTTCGACTATAGGCATCCATTTAAAACGTATATATTTGTAAGGCACGTAGAAATCTTACACATGTAAAATAAGAGAAGCGAGAAATGAATCGTTGTATAACATCCAGCCGTAAAACAATGTGTTCTTTTAACTGTCGCGTATTCACAGCCTGACTTGCGAGTTGCTCCATATTAATTCATACTTGCGTATTCATCCACCTAAGAAAGTTTCTGTGATAACGTGGAACTGCTGGGTAGTAAACCGTTCCCAAGTTATAAGATACACTAATAACCATCTAAAGAAACCTTACGCTTCCAAGAGTTGCAGTAAACCTTGAAGCTATGCTTTATGACCGACCATTTAACAGAGATGAAACACAGAAAACAAATATTACCGGTGCAGTTTTCTGCAGACGAGGGGAAAGACAGCATCGTAATCCCAGCTCAAAGAAATGTTCCGATACAAATATAGGATATTGAAGAAATACTATAATAATTATAACTTTTGGTAGAAATTAATAATTGAACACCAAACATTTCAACAAAATTCACCGGATCAATTGTAAATTTAAAATGACTATTTTTTTCATTTTCTTACTCTCTCAATTTTATTTCGGTTTAGACACCATTGATGAAGCAAAAAATTACAAAATATTGGTTAAGCGTACATACAAAACATTTACAGCCTATATATGTTAATTTTTCGCTTTATTCATAGTGTCTAAATAAAAAAAACTGATAGACTAAGAAACTGAAAAAAAAATTGTCATTTTAAACTTATAATGAATCCTGTTGAATTTTAAGTTGAACTCGTTATTCGGGAGAGCGGGACCAAATTTTCACTTTCTTATTGATAGATTGAAACAGGCAGCTTTTGAATCAAGTCTCCCAAGTCTGGGATAAAACTGTGAGGGAAAATTGCACATTTTAAAATAATAAGAATATTAATTGTAACAATTTTAAAGTACCAAATACAATGGTTACAATTTAATAATAATAAAACAAATTTTACCAAATTTCGTACAGCTCGAGAGGTTTCAGATGTCGTGTCCACCAAAGCTGCGCAGTCGTCCTCGCCCCTTAGGATGTAGTGGGGCAAAATATGAGCTCAGTTGAACACGATTCTTTGCTGCGACAACTAGGACTGTTAATACTATACTAAAAACATTGACGCAAAGAAGTATTATTTACTCCGTGTAGGTAAATTTTGTCTTTATTTATCTTATGAAAATTTCCAGTTCAGGTGAGTGTAACTGGAGCCGCAGGTTCCGGGGTCGAGCCTCACTAACAGCTTTCATTTTTTCTGTTTCTTTCAGAACTTTACCAGTCACCGTCGAGGTTTGCGTTTCTTAAGAGAGATTAAAACGTTTAACCTCCAACTCACTCAGTGGCTCAGTGGTTCGAGTCCAGGTGAGTGTAACTGGAGCCGAAGGTTCCGGGTTCGAGCGTACTAACAGCTTTTTCTGTTTCTTCCAGGTAACCTTCGAGGTTTGCGACTTATAAAAGAGATTAAAGCTTACTATCTTCACCTCGCCAGTGGCTCAGTGGTTGAGAATGCAATGCGCAGTGCTTTACACAGGCTATGGGTTCGAGTCCTGGCGACTTCGCAACTATTTCTGAAGGATCTGTCCCTCGATTTCTCTCTACCCCGAAGTTTCTTTCATGGCGGCCGCCCCCTCGGGGTCGGGAGAAGTTTAGGGGCAGATAAAAAGTAAGTAAGAAATAGTTGCGAAGTATGGCCTTTTTGCTTTTTTTCCAATTTTCGCATTTCTTTCCAATCGGTTTTGCCTGGAGTTTACAACAAGTTTCTTTATTAGCAAAATAAAGAAATTAAAATGCGAAAATTGCCCCTCATCTGCCCCTCAATTTCTCCGAGGGGGCGGACGGGTTGGGAGAAACTCGGGGGCCGAAATTGCTGAGCAGGATGTTTTAGAAACAGTCGCCAGGACTCGAACCCAGACCAGCTACGCACAGAACCATTGCGTTACACTACCTATACACAGATTCTGGCGATTCGAAGTTTGGAAGCTTTAATCTTCCTTATGAGTCGCAAACTTCGACGGTGACCTGGAAGAAACAGAAAAAAACAGAATCTGTGAACCTGCAGTTACACTCACCTGGACTCGAACCACTGAGCCACTGAGTGAGGTGAAGATTGAACGTTTTAATCTCCCTTAAGAAACGCAAACCTCGACGGTAACTGGTAAAGATCTGGAAGAAACAGAAAAAATCAACGCTGTGAGTGAGGCTCGAACTCGGAATCTTCGGCTCCAGTTACACTCACCTGGACTCGAACCACTGAGTGAGGTGAAGGTTGAACGTTTTAATCTCCCTTAAGAAACCCAAACCTCGACGGTAACTGGTAAAGATCTGGAAGAAACAGAAAAAATCAACGCTCAGAGTGGGCTCGAACTCGGAACTTTCGGCAGCGGTTACACTCACCTGGACTCGAACCACTCAGCCACTGAGTGAGGAGAAAGTTGAATGTTTTAATCTCCCTTAAGAAACGCAAACCTCGACGGTGACTGGTAAAGATCTGGAAGAAACAGAAAAAATGACCGGTGTGAGTGAGGCTCGAACCCGAAACCTCCACATCCACGTGTCCAGGCTTTAACCACGTCAGCCACTGGCTTGGCTGTTTCAACCTTTGCTTCGTCCAACGCCTGCTTCCTTTATTTTATTACCCTATAAGATGCCATTTCCTCTGTAAAATATTGGAATAATCATTTTACCTTAATTTCTCGCACAAGACAGCAGATTGGTTCCTTTAGTTGCACGTTTTTTCATCGTGCGACTCGTCCAATGCAATTGTTCACAAGTTAATTTAATTATCGAATGTTACAATTTAGAGAAAACTTCGAAACAATTTTTAAATCATATCAAGTCTCTTCCTCACAAGTGATATATATTAATCACTCTTTATTACGGGGAAAATGAAGGAATTTAAATTGAACAATTATTTATAACCATAACAATTAAATTTATTTAATAAATTGTAGTCGTCGTTGATTAACAATTTTTGAATATTATCCCTCGGTTTTGTCAGAACTCAATTATCGGGTCTCTAACAAATATATTACAAAAAAATATTACAACAAAAGAATTATTCCCAATCTGAAACATTTTAACAAAGTTATCGGATTCTGATTGAAATCTGACGGTAGTTTACAGATAAAAAAATTGTTTTTATTACTTACCGTTGTGTGGCCTTCACGTAATTTTTTTTTGATTAATTTTTTTGTTATTAACTCCACTCTTCACTAACAGTCCACTTGCACTTATTCTACCTTATTACTGTTTGTAAACACTTAGAACGCTGTCGATGTCTTTCTGTTTCTGAATATATAATTGTCTGTAGCTCACACACCGCTCCCTCTGTGAATATTTTTCTTATGGCCATCATACAAGCCTTATTTTGATAATTACATTCATTATACCTTATTTTATGGGTCTTCTAGGCGATACATAATAATTTAAAGCAATTGGTTTACAAACTTTTCATTTATTAAACCTTCATTTGATTACAATCTGGCCAAGAAGCAATATTATACAATAGTTTTGTGGAGGCAATCTCCACTTATCAGGGACAATATTACAACAATATACAATCTCGCAGCAGCGTAACTGGAGGTCCCGCCTCCTGGTCTTAGTGGTCGGAGTTCCTTCCACGTGGAATCTGCTCCTTTAACAGACTAACACTTTGTCATTACTAAAGTGTCATCGTTTGGTTTACACATTCATACATAAGGTAAGTATAGTTCGAGAGGTTTATGATGTCGTGTCCATGCGCAGTCGTCCTCGTCCCCCTTAGGATGTAGCGGGGGTAACGAAGACGTCAGTTTAACACGATTCTTTGTTGCGACAACTAGGAATTGTTAATACTATTCTAAAAACATTGACGCAAAGAAATATATTGTACTCAGTGTACGTAAATTTAATCTTTATTTATGTTATGAAAATTAATCTATTATATTCAGCTTACTTCACAGTCTGCTATCCAGGCCTTCGCGTCTGACAAAAGAGTTTGGGACTTGTTAAATTTATAGGGTTCGGGGGTGAGAGTGACAGGCTTTGTTTACTCACTTGCTGGGGTATTTCAAGTTTTTTGTCGGAACGAATCGCAGATTTACGAAAGTCCGAAACGTTAACACTACAGTCTTGCTGGTTGGCGTCTTTAAATTTCGTTTTAAATTAATTATGTCCTAAATCATCTATATGAAATTTATTAAAATTTAATTAATGATTTTGTAAATTTAACTACATTCGAAGTCAGTTTATTGGATCCGTATATAACGTAAACACTCGCCTGCCAATAATTAACTATCTACTTAAACTAATTGTTAGCTGCAGATGTGAACAATTCGACCGTCCTGTTATGGTTTCTCCTTTGTTGTTGTATTGCTCTGGGTAAAGCTAAAAAATCAATTAATTGTTCCGAAACGTAACAAAAATTTGTTTGGTTGTGGAAATCTAGAGAAGCAATCGCGTGGATCTGTTGCATGAAAAAAAATATATATTTCTTATCAAACATTTAATCCGACATTAAACGAACGGTAAAAAAATGGCGACCTAAATTCAAACACAGAATTTTTTACTCTTACAATTTTGCAACCTACTCCTTCCATTTCGTATCTTCAATCACTTATTAACCTGCTATGCACAATATTCCTTTTTTTTATTCATTTGCAGTTTATAGAAAATGAAATACTCCAATAATATCTTTGTAAGCTTCATTCCACCACTGGGAAATAACTTTAATTCTAAAGTTTCAGGATAATCCGTAAAATTTAAGAGCTGATAAGTACAGGGTGCCTGTTTATCCCGTTCGTAATGACACAATGAATGGTAGTAGCGTCTCCCCAACAACTTCCCTAAGAGAAGTTCTCCGCTGACCAAACTCCCCTCCCATCATCTCATTTCCCCTACTTCGCGCAGGTCGTACGCCAGGCTAAACCTCTCGAACTATACACGTGTTCTTTGCGACCAGGAAACAAATACTGTCGGGGTGAGACGCGCCTACCACCCCCAGAAGCGGGGGAAGACGGGGGTGGAAACATTCAAACATGTAAAAACAACCGATATTTGAGTCGCATAAATATTTTTAGGGGTCAAAGAGATTGATAGTGTTTCTACCGATGTTATCTCAATGTAATTTTCATCCCTTACACCCTGGAAAAAGGACACCCTTATGGCTGGGGGTGGAGATGCTTTACAGGAAAATAAAGCGAATACATCTGAGATTGGAGTGAAATCCAAGGTTATGGATGTCAATGAGTTTAATTATGACATTCAACTTGGTATTTAACCCCCAGGGGCAGGGGTGAGAGGGGTGGAAATTTTTAAACATGCCAAAACGGCAGATATTTTCGTTGAATAAATATTTTTCATGGTTAATTATATTGATTGTATTTATACTGATGTTTATAGTGTATAATTTTTCGGCACGGGAGGGGAGCGCCCTTAGGGGTGGAGGTGAGTTTAATAAAATTGACGCAAAAACAACCGATATTTGCGTATAAATCGGGGTTATGGATGTCGCTTAGTTTAATTATGACTATATGGTCAATGCGTGGGGGTGTGTGGGATTTGGCGGGGGTTTGAGGGACTGGGTGGAGGAGGGTGGGGCTACAAACTATGAACATGGTAACCGGCCGTTTTTTGCGTCGAATCAACATAATTCTGGATCAACAGCATTCATCAAATTTCAATATATGTTATCTGCATATAATATCCACCTCTTTCATGCTTGGGAGTGGTGGACCCTTAAGGGTTGGGGGATGGAGTGGCATCACATAAAAATAACGCAAACACATTCGAGTTTGCAGTCGAATCATGGATTACGCGTGTCACCTATTTTAATTTTGACATTCAAATTTAGGTTTAACCCCCATTGGTGGGGATGATCGGGGGTGGAAATTACTCAAACATGTTAATCGGCAGATGTTTGCGCTTAATATTTTTCGCAGTCAATTCAATTTAGAATATTTGTCTTTATGTTGTTTGTGTAAAATTTCAACCACTTTCGGGCTTAGGAGGCGATCACGCCTAGGGGTGATATTTGGTGGTGTGTTACAGCAAAATAATGTCCACTCAACCGAGACTGGAATAAAATCCAGGGATATGGAATTCGCTGGTCAATGAGCGTGGGTAAGTGGTGGTGGGAGGGGGTTGGGTGGTGGTGGATGGTGTTGGGTAGGGGTAAAAAATTGCAAACGGTCAATTTTTGCGTCTAATAAATATCCACCTTTTTGTTTAACCCAAAGTAGAGTGGGGACGTGGGTGGAAATTTTGTAAAATGTTTAAACGGACGATATGATTTATTAAAGAAACTTTTTCGGGGTCAATGAGTTCAACCCCTTTCAGCATGGGAGATGAACACATGTAGGAGGTGATGTGCATTACATAAAAATAACGCAAAAGCAACCGAAATTGAGTCAAATTGGGGGTTATGGATATACTCCATTCCGGGCAACGCCGGGCACCCAGCTAGTTAATAATAAAATGATAAGTGATTTTAAAGTATATTTACATGTCTGTTTCAGGTCATGATTTACTTTTTTTTTCAAAGTCTATTGAGAATTATTTATGGAATCGCTAAATTAAAATTTTATTATTAAGAGGAACAGAGAATATTGAAAACTTTAGACAGACAGCAACGATATGTGGAACAAGAAATCATAGATTTAAAAAGCCAATGTAAGAGGCTGAAGGAACTGACCAAAATGGTTGACCGCTAGGTGATCATCCCAGCTGTAATGTGTGGAAAGAACGTCCTTTAAGGCTTTAACTGTATTTACGTTTTCTTGTTAATTATTAAGTTCATATTACTCGAAATAACTTTGAGAATTATTTTTCAGACACATCATAGTTGCTGTATATAATGAAAGCAACAAACTTGTGACCAAAATACGTAACGCAACGTTCGCTGGTTTTAAAAACTGTTACAGAAACAAAACGCGGATTATCTTCAAGAGGAAGAAAGCTCATGTGTCAGAAAATGGTGTATACACCCTAATTTCGTTTCAGTAATTGTATAAATCGCGTATTTTATTCAGGACGTGTCGACGTCCCGTCTGTGAGGACTTTCGAAACACTTTCTCCACGGTAAATATCAGTTTTTGGAATAGTTTCTTGTAATTCCTTTTCGGTGGCTCCCGTGTGTCTAATAGGTTTATTCCTCTTTGCCAGTCTGGATTGAGCAATTTCTCGCTTCGGGTGCTGTCGCTGCTCTCGCGTCAATGAAAGCTTTACAGACGCGCCCAGTTCGCCCACGGAAAGGTCACACCACCTCCACACAAATATCTCCTTTGCATCCCACCCGCAACGGCAAATTAAGTAATCGATAGTATTTAAAAATATTAATATGAGATAAAGGAGACCAAGATAAAATACATCTAAAAATGCTTCGTCGTCGTCGCAGAGCGTCTGTGACGCCTTCTATGAACAACTCTCATGAACTTTTTTTATTTATTTCATTTTTTTAGGGCAACAGGCTACATGAGGGTAATCCACGTTGGGCAACTCCCCTTTAATAGCATAGGAAGGGATTTGAAAGGGGGGATGTGGAAGGGTAGAGGAAGGTAGCCAAGGGTTAACTAGGGCCCCCGGGCTATATTTTAAGGATCCTACCCGGCATTCACCTAAAGAAATGCAGGGAAAACCCTAGGAAAACATGCATCGGGTAGGTCGGGCATTGTGTACTTGTCCCACGCCCTTCCGATAGCGGGAGAGGAGTTTGCTGTGGGGACGCAGCATTCCCTTCTCCGTGCCTCGACCAGTTTAGGAGGCAGCTGGCCGACTATTCCAATGGGTATAGAGGACAGTGTGGCCTGCCACTATTTCAGTACCTTCCATCCTACTGCCTTTCCTCATCGCAGAATTCAATTCAATCAAATACATTGCCTCCCACTAATAATGGTCGTTATCCACCCTAAGAGAAAAGGGAACTAAATTTCATTCTTGAATCTTCAGAAATAAGATTTATCGTCATTCTGTGGAGATAGTCACAGCCTTCTGTTGTGCCGAAAGGGATTGAACTCATTGTCTCCGGAACAATATCTTTCGAAAATTTGGGTTAAACGAAAAGTATTAATCCGACGCAAAAATCTGCCGGTTACATTGTTTGAAAATGTCCAGCCCCTCCCACCATCGCGCGTAGTCTAGGTTGTCATAATAAAACTCAGCGACACCCATAACCACGATCTGACTCGAATATGGGTTGTTATCGCGTTATTTTCATGTAACGCCCCTACATTCCCTCCATGATAGGTGCTTAAAGGGGTTGAAATTATACATTAAATACATATGGGTAGAAAGTATTCAACACATAGACCCCAAAAAGTAACTAATAAAGGATAATATCGGCCGTAAGAGCATATTTTTTAAACTTCATCCCCGTTCACCCCTTGGGAGCTGCCTAACGCTTCGAAAGGCCAACATAAACCTTCGTGGTGGTGCGCACAACAACTCACCAAAGTTTAGCTGTAATCGGATGAATGGTTTAGGAACGCATAGGCGAAACACAGACACACAGAACATTCATTTTTATACATATTAAATAATCCTAGGAATGGCAATAAGACAATAACAGAGAAATGTGATAACACCGGGAATTGCAAATTGTAATATCAAATGCCATGCCCTTTGTAAACAGTACTGCAATCAATGTGCTCTAAAATTCTGCAATATCACATTCCTAAGCTGGGGCCTGCTAATGAGCAGTTCTCCCTCTCATGTGTCAGGTGAAATACTGGTTACACGATCAGTGTAACGTAGCACAACTATAATGTAAATTGTACAAATTAAGTTAAACAATTTTTTTAAAAAAAAGGAACATAAATATTTGCGATGCTGAAGACCACATGTCTTCTTTCTAAGAATCTTGTATCGTAATCCACTTCCTCTTAGTATTAAATAGGTGTTATGTATATATATATATATATATATATATATAATGTTTCCCATCTTTGCATTTCACAAGCGGAGAAACAATTTGTAAATCAAAACAATTGATATGATAAAGAGTACCACGTGCCAAGTGGAGGTCCTGGATTCGATTCCATGTCCTGTCGATATTTTCCCATCAATTCTATTCCAAATGGTCGTCGTTGAACTTTGATTGAAAGAATTTCTTTGCTCTAGAGCGAAGAAACAATTTGTTATTAAAAATTATTTTCTGTTGCTCTAAAAAGCGTTTAAATATAATTTCACCTTCCTAATTTTATTAACATTTAAAATTTATCATTTTAATTTAATAAATATTTATATGCAAATTATATGTACTTAGTGAACGTTTAACCTTGATTAGGATCATCTAGGTCAATTTTACGACGTATGTTACTCATATCGAATCTCTGTAATGGTAAAGAAGGAAGGTTTTGTTCACAGTCCCACACGTTGAGGCCAGGGGAGTTCATCTTGTACTATTATTTTAAATAACACTTAGGCACACACATAACACAAAGTGATATTCACGCCTGTGTGTTGAGCAATGTACATATTAAGCGAATTGCCTGCGTTTACACAGACTGTTAGCAGGAACTATTGGGACAAGCAATAGTAAATGTTATTGGTCAATGCTAATCCAATCAGTTACAAGTGAGCGCAAAAAATTTTTTTGTTCGTTTCTTTCGCTTTATTCTTTCGTCTGCTTCAATACTTAACGAAAGAACTCTGCGGTAAACTTGAAGGATGTCTGCCATCGCAATTTGATAACACAGTTAAATTGACTAGTTAGAAATTCGCAAACAGCTACCTTATTTTTTCGTAATTTGTTTCGAATTTTTTTTTTCGAAATTAAATGTATCATTTTCTGGGAATTTCTAATTAAGAAAAGTGAAGATCGAACTGGGAAACTTCGGTAAAAGTGTATTTATCATTAGAAACTTTGTTACTGGAGGAACTATTTTCTTTCATAGCCGATAACAATCAAATATGCCGTTAGTACCAAGTGTGTTACATGTTGGGATACTAATGTTATATTGAGACGAAATGAAACTATGAGCTCACTAAATTTCCTCTACATGTTCTTTGTGTATAATTTCAATACCTTTAGGGCGTTGGAGTGGAGCACCCTTAAGGGCGGTCCTCGAGTAAAAATAACGCAAATACAATCTAGATTGGTGTTAAACTTGCCGTTTAACTCTCCCAAACATGAGTGGTCGGGGTGAAAAACTTTCAATATGTCTAACGGTCGATTTTTGCGTAGAATAAACTTTTTTCGGGGTCAATGACATTGATAGTATTTCTACCGTTTTTTGTGGATGATTTCAGCCCCTATCGGAATGGGAGGGGTGGACGATTAGAGATAGGGTTTGTTGGGGCGTTTCATTAAAATAACGCGAATACGACCGAGATTGGAGCCAAATACGGGGATATGGATGTCGCTGAATTTATTTATGACAACCCGGGCAACGACGGACACCCAGCTAGTCTAATAAATAAAACAGAATGTTTGTTTGTTTATATATATGTATGTTCCGCATACAAATCTAAACCCGTGGAGGAAATTTGACCAAATTTCGTACACGTGTTCCTCGCAACCAGGAAACAAACACTGTGAGGGTAAGACGTCTACCACCCCCAGCGACGGGGGTTGAAATTTTCAAACATGTTAAACGGTCGATATTTGCGTTGAATATATATATTTCAGGGTTAATAAGATTAATAGTATTTCTCCCTATGTCGTTTCTGTATAATTTCAACCCCTCGGCATTGGAGGGTTGGAAGGGTGTTACAAGAATATTTTCTTCCCGTTATTACGGGAAAACAACCGCGATTAGAATAAAATCCGGGGTTATGGATATTGCTGTGTTTAATTATGAGATTTAACTTTCTGTTTAATCCACAGGGTCAGGGGTTAACGGGGGTTGAAATTTTCAAACATGTTAAAATGACCGATATATTCGTCGGAAGAAACGTTTTCGGGTCAATGAGTTCAACCCCTTTCAGAATAGGACGTGAGCACATTTATGCGTTACATAAAAATAACTGGAAAAAACCGAAATTGGAGTAAAATCGGGGTTATGGCTACGCCGGGCACCCAGCTAGTGTGATCAATATAGCACGTTCAAGACATTCATTTATAAAATGAGCATCAATAAGATTATTAAAATCGCACTTTTGTAAATTATTATACTTCATATTAAATTAATAATATGCAAAATTGTTGTCAAATTGTTCTTTAATAGCAATGATGGAAACACATTTCTTTTGATGGGCCAGATTCTCTCCACAATTGAGTTGCGGTTTGTCCATCGTAATTTCCGAAACAATTAATACATCGCAGGCAGAAATATATTTTACCGTTCGTGACGTTCCATTAATCTACGTTAGCGACGTCTTCTCACAGAAGCCCCAACATTTCGCGTCATAACACCCAGGCGTCTGAGGGGGAAACTTTTCAAACAAAAACTGTAATCTCTTTCAGAGGACGACTCTGCTTTGTTTCTGTTTAAACAGAGAGATTCGGCGGATGCCTTCGGATCGAATCAAAACGGTTTCGCTCCTAATAAACGACTCGGGACATCACGTTTGAATTGTGTTTATACGGCGAGTTTCAAGAATCATCCAAACCGATCGATTTGGCAAGATCGCTGATAATATTTACCAGTGCAGCTTTGAAAGTCTGTTAGCAGCTAATTATCTCAACTGTCACGTGTGCTGATAATCAACTACTCGTGTAATTCTACAGGGGACGCGTGTAAGTCCTTTTTTTTATATTCGACGATAAAGATTCGGATTCATGCCTTCTATAGTAAAATGTTTCTCTTTTACATTAAAACCTACTGGGTGACTAACAATAAATAACGTATGATGATTGGAGTTCCAATAAAAAAATCATCTAAAATAAATAAAATAATTATGTAAACCACCGTAAACAGTCAACATTATTTTAATGTTTCGCATTAAAATTTGTCAATTAAAAACTTCTGGGTAATATTCATATATAATTAAATGTTCATGATGCAGTTTTCGTTATAAGCTGTTATGATAATAGCAGATAATAAGTAACGTTTTTAAAAGTCAGAAGAATTAACTATAAACACGGAAATATTTAAATATCATGAGTTGAAAAGTTGTGCTTACCAGTTTATTTTTCAGTTAAAATCCTATGACTGTGCTGCTGCATAATTTAATTTTATTTCATTTGGGTGAACATTACGGCTCTATAGACTCGTTGTCCAACTACTCCGTTGGAACCGCCTGTGGTGTCGGTATTCATGGTTATATATATATATATATATATATATATATATATATATATATTACTTCAAGAACTTTCATTTGCGATTTATTATTGATTCTTTGTAGTATTTCACATCTTCAACGAGAACTGCAAAATTTAATTATTTATTTAATAATCAGCATGTATGTTTGATATTATTTATATATTTTGCTGCATTGCGCATAATCAGGAGTGAATAGTTGTCATTTGTCGTAAATTGAGGGTAGCAGATTGACTGAATCAGAACATCGATAGAAGTTTAGAGTCTGAAAATTAAATACAACAAGGAAAATATTTCAGGTCACATCTCTCCAATAAACAAATCAGAAACTCTCTGCACAGAACAAGGATAATTTTTATTTGATATCGAAAGATCGTAGAATCGTATAAGAATATGGAATGGTCTCCCATTTATACAACATTTGGTCTAGGGATGGGTGGTGGGAGTTTTCTGTTTATTTCCATGTGGCAGATTTTTAATATTGTTTCCCTTAAAATTGTCTGACTTGTCAACATTTATCGCGCAAATTTATCACAATTTTTATTGGAATATTCGGTAATCAGGAGTCTCGTGAAATATTTTTGACAAGTCTTAATTTGGGCTACGAAGTCTAGTAAAGTGCCTTTTAATTTATATTATCATTATCCGCAGCGGTATTGTATTGATATACAGACCAATAAATCCGTCAAGTTATATTAACCTTTATAAACTCTGAATCTTCTTCTTCTTCGAATAAATAAAGCAGAGTGTTTGTTTGTATGTATGTATGTATGTTCCGCATACAAATCTACACCCGTGGAGAAAATTTCACCAAATTTCGTATACGTGTTTCTTGCGACCAGGAAACAAACACTGTCGGGGTGAGACACGTCTACCCCCACCCCTCAGGAGCGGGTCAAAGAGATTGATAGTGTTTCTACCGATGTTGTGTATAATTTCAACCCCCTTCGGTCTTGGGAGGGGAGCACCTTTAAAGGTGGGGGTGAAGAGGCATTGCATAAAAAACGCAAAAAAACGAGATTGGAGTCAAATGGGGTGTTATGGATATATGACAACCCTGGGCAACGCCTAGCACCCAACATGTATAATTAATAAAATAAAGTAGTTATTACTATGATCTATGGTATTTTTATGATTTTATTGAGTATATCCTTAATTTCATCGAGCTTGATAATTTATTTTCTCACCTGAATATAAGTCTAGAAGATTTATTTAGAAGTATATACTTTGAAAGGAATGACTTAAATGATTAATTACCATTTATCTTAGCAACAGTTTACAATAGTGCGTATTGCTTTTATTTAAAATGGCATAGTTTAAATTGACATGTTCTAATTATGAATATATAAAATCTATTTCTAAAAAAATCTAATTTACACTGTTTTTCCGAAATTTTCAGGAAGTTTAGTAAATTTTTCCTTTAGTGAAATTTAAGCTGATTCATCGTATAATATGACTAATACAATAAATTATTCTTGTGAGAAATTAGTCATTTTCTAATAATATTTGTCTTCCTGTTAAGTAGGTCGCAGAATAACGCAAACTTTTTAATATGTCCATATTTCTTGTTGTCTTTGTAAACGGATTCACATAATTGAAATTACCTGCGAGTACAGTCAACTAAATTCTAATGTACTGCTGATCTTTTATCTTGAAGGCGACAATTTTTTTATAAAGACGATAATAATTGGAAGTCGTGAAAACGTAATTAATTACAAAAAAAAATCGTAAGAAATCCCCCATGTCATCCACTAAGTCTGGGGAAATGAAGCAACTGTTTCAGCTGGAAAGTTCCAACAGGTGGTCAACTAAAGTTTTGGTCGCGGGCTTTAAAAGTTTCAGCGATATTCTAAAATGGAAAAAAAACCTAAGGAAATTAAAATCAACGGAAAGAAAATAACGACTACCGTTTGTTTTTATGTCTGAATAAAAATATTCCGGCACTGTTGGGACTCGACTGATTATAAGGATCTGTCCAATGTAATAAACTAAATTCCAAAATAAATAAAGTTCAATGAATATTTAGTTATTTTAATTTTAATTCACAGTACGTTCCTAGGCGGACGTTTATCGACTGTCACAACTACCAATGAAATTATTACTAGATATATAGAATTAACGTGTTAATTAAACTTTACGTAGGGTATAATTTTTCATTTTCACATTACCACACATTATTTCACAGATATTACTAGTGTAGTTAAATTTTTAATTATATTAGTTGATTTCGATGTTACTTTAAAAGGTTCATTTTCAGAAATAATTAGATTTATCTCTTAATAACCTGACCATATATATATAGCATACTTTAAACGTAATAATTATAATTAGATATTCATAATTCTACTACAGATATAAAATACAAATTAATTGGCTCGTACTGCGGACAGAGACGGCGGGAAAACTATTATATACGAATAGAATACCATGGCTTACCTTTATCTGGTGTTCATCGAAACTCGCAGTCTCGTCGATCGATGTCTTCTCCCTCAGATTTTCCCCTCACAGCTGAAACTGCTCCATATCCTGCACTCACTCAGAGTAATCGTAACAGTTTCCTAGAATTTACTGTCTCTAGCATTTGCTTGAGTGATTATATATATATATATATATATATAGTTCTTTGACCTTTGTTTGATAAACCTCACGTGGTTCGTCCACAGCATCCTCGATAACTTATATATATTACTCCTCCTAGGAGTAATGAAATGATATCCACAAAATGTCTGCCATTAATACGATCTTTACTGTGTCTGTAATACCGCGGTTTTTATAATCGAATTACGAATTCAGTATTAGCCTCTCAATTTCTGAATTGCATAGTACTATAAATCTAATGATATGATAAAGCTGAAATTTTTATCTAAAAAAAACTATCTGAAATATACACTCAATTCAGATTTATAGACACATACAAAAAAGAGGTTTACGACCAAATCGCTACACTATATATTTAAGCATATAATTTACAAATACAGAAAAGGACAATATTTGATTTGGCAGTCAGTCACTGTAATTCTTCCCTGAATTAGCCCAGTGTTTAAATCATTTCGACAACACCTCAGGTCCTTTCATTTCCACAGACAGTGAAATATTTATTGTTAATTTTCTTCTTTCCCTCCTTCATTACATTTTCGCTTCACTGATTTCCGCAACACAACATAAAAACACAAATATTGAAGACTTTGCTTTTCAGGTGCAACTCCTGTATAAACATTTATTACTTGCAAAAAATACAGGATCAGAGAAAGAAGCTGCCTACGATATTTTAACCTGTTCCTGCAATAATTGAATGTTACATTCGACATTGAGATTTTCATTGCTGTAGGAATTACATTGCCGTATTAATTTCTGATCCTAGGTAATTGCGGAGGATATACAAAAAAAATTCTGCGATTAGTACATAATGCACGTATTGCTCTTCCTCTGGTATAAATTTTGTAAAATTTCGTCAAGTGTTTCTGAGAATAATTAACGTTGAAATTGTAAACTGCCTCTCCGTTCCATAATTGGTTGCATTAAAAAATTCTACTGGAGTTTTATCAGCAATATTCTATTTTTTGTGTGAATAATATGCTCAGAGCTTTGATTTAATTACTCCTCTACATCGTAGGAGGTAGGAAAGGTAAAAATTAATTTAAATAAATACATCAAAAAATAAAACAATAATAAATACATACATGTGAATGTATTTGCAATTCCACTTTGAAAATAAGAAAAACTGTGAGTGAGAAAATTCATATATGAAACACGATTAATACATTAAAATACAGAAATGTGACAATCTGATACTTAAAAATATTCACAAAAATTACACACGATGAGAAATTATAAAAATATAACGTATATTATTATTATAAAGAAAAGCAATTTATCCTGAAAATGCATATTAAATTAATAGAGACAAACGTGACAATTTAGTCTTTTCACTGATTTACTTTTCAGTCGTCCCTAACGTTGCACATTGTCTTGTATATAAGTGTGCAGTCGTATACCACAGTTTATGTTTACGCGTTTCCGTGGGTCGGTGTGAGGCGATTGTCAATTTTCGTGGCTATGAACCTCGAGTTACATCGGCTTCGCTGAGAAGAGAACGATGGTCTCCCTCGTGAAGGATAAATGCGAGTCTGCACAATGCACATCGACCTGTCTACGGAAGACGGCGTTTTGTGCCGAATAATCGAGGCTCAGAAGTCCTTCCTCGCCAAATCACACGTGTATTCGTACTATCGAGCAATAAAGCGCCGACCTCATAAATTACAACTCTATCGGCTTTAAGTAGTAATTTATAGCTTCATCAATCCGACTATGGTTGATAGGAGTATCTCAAGGATACAAGATATTAATACTCGGCCAGTCGATACCAGGTATTTCAGTCGTGGCACACCAGTGTTCAACAGAAACGTCATAAACAACACTTCCTTATTTATTTTTCCTTTTTCTAAAAATTTTAGACACATTATAAATAACTCTAGACCCATAAAAATACATGTTTGGGTCCTCGCAACACTGATTTATTTTTCATGAGTTTTATCATCTCTTGAGCACACTCCTTTTCACATAGAATGAGCGCCCCTTCCGCAATGCTTTCGAGACAAAATGTGTGTTGCGTGTCGCATCAGAAAGGGGCAGTAATTTTTTTTTGTGACGACGCACATTCTTCTAACAAGGTCAATAAAATCTCGCAGAAAGAAGGTTTATGATCAGATACTCCTCGATATAACAAAGTGTGAGTCACATAATATATTTTATAACATGTTTCTGTTTGTTGTCAAGGCACAAAATTTTAACACAAAACAATAGAGAAATTTCTCCTGTCTGTATTAAAACACAGTAAACGATTACTGTCAAATGTTATAACTTTTAGTGTGCTTGTCTAATCGAACGGCATGGTACACGATAAATTTTCTCGATAAAGAAATTATTGAGTTATTTAACAAACACTCGCAATGCACTGTATCGCAATTTACGAATTATAGGAAAAAATTATTTAGTATTATAGCATGATTCAGGAAATTGTGTACAGAAACAATTTTAACGTGCATTATAAAATACTCGACTATAAAACAGTCAACGTGTAAGTCATCAGGAGTCAATTTTAATAAAAATTTGAATTTTATAAAACATTCCTGGCCGATAAAATGCAGATATCTTTTTTACATTTTTGAAACGTTTCTCTATATTGGTAAAAACACTGAAAAAATCAGTTGATCCTGAAACGAGAAAATAGTGAAACACGAAACGAAGGAAGGCTCGCACAATGGTATATTAGTCGTTGGGTTGATTTTTCCGTACAACGGTGACGTGTTTGCTGTTTTAGGTATCCCAAACCAAAAATAGCTGTTTTCCCTCTTAACGCGGTAAACTTCTGCCACAACAAATCCTGCCTCAGGGAAATCTTCTCCGTTCCCGAGCGGCAGCCATTGCCTGTATGAGGCTGAAAATCTGACAAATAAATCTTTATGATTGTGGCCATCTGCAAGTCTTGCAATGTATCACTCAATTCTTGTCCCAACACTTTATTTATAGACATTTTTCTCTCTATAAAACAATCTTCGAACGTATAGCTTTTTTTCCTTTTCTACATTTCTTTCTTTCTTAATTTTTTTTTTTGCACAGGATGCAATTATGAATTTCGTAAGTGGTGTTAGATGTGGTACTTCACCTTGTTGAATGACTGAATTTATTTACTGTAATTTCCACTCATTGGCAGTCTCAAGGAATAAAAACACGATTTTTTAAATTAATATTTAATAAACATAAAGTAAATTTCATGTTTCGACATTTTAACGTGATCGACTTTTACAGTTCAGTTTTTTTATTGATTCCATTAGTTCCCACTGAGGAAATAGTACCTGAATAAAAAAATAAATTTTTGATATTATACAAAGTTAATTTTTATGTTTGAAAAATTTATGCATATCAATAAATATAAAAATCTGAATTTAATTCATAAATCAGAAAATTTAATGTATTTATAAGAGAGAAACTTTCTTAAACAAGTCAGAAAATGTAATATAAAAATAGGAAAACATAATACTAAATTAATGTAATACTTAAGTGCACTGTATTTTCTGGTCTTTTAAATATTGTAAATAAGTAAATAGCCATTAATCATAAAAAATTAAAGAGTCTTACAAGTATATATATATATATATATATATATTAATACACAACGTTTCGTTCTCTTTAGTACATTATAAGATATGACAATGTTTATAATTTTGAATATAATCCAAGAGTAAAATTTAGAGGCAAACTTCTGCTACCTTGCCTGTTGTAACCGAATAATCCACTAATTTATTTATAATATTGTAATAAAATCAGATATTTTTTGATAATTGTTTAAAATATTTGAAATTCTTCGTTGACGTCTCCCATTTCTATATTTAACTTCTAATTCATCAATTTTTCTACGTACGTCATTATTTATAATTAATGTCTTTAACGGTATTTTTATTGTTTTTGAAGTTAATTTTCCTTAGTAGATGACTAATAGAATAGAAAAATATAAATAGTTTAGCTGCAGCTGCAAGTATTTTATCTATTTGGTTCTTTTTACGCTAAGTCGATAAATCGTATTGATTGCTAAATATAAAAATGTAGGTAACATTTGTGGTAGGAGAGTCTGTAGAGTTGTAAAATTTCTGTCATATTTTTGTACGGCTGTGTTGTACATAAATCATCTCCAAATCAGATTGTCGTTCTGATCTGCTCCCAAGTGTGTCGTACACAGCTCTTCCAATCGAGCTAAGTTAATTAACTATCGATAACCTAGCTTCACTCGACAAAAAATTCTGCATAAACGCGGAGAACGGTGCGTCGTTTCACAGTTAATGCATAAGATAAATAAAATTCTTATGCGTTACATATGAAAATATTATGACATTGTGTCTTAATATAAATATATTAACGTGAACAGAAATTTTAAGAACATAGCGCCAAATAAAAAATCAGGGGAATCTCTTCAGCGTTTACTACCTTTCCAATACTTTAAAATACTTTGATTATTATATTGTCATATATTATTTAATTACGAAGAACATGAGTAATAATCTGAATAAGAACGGTAGTGACGTAGTACAACTTCTCCGCAAGGGAGAATTCCCAAGATCCCCTCCACCTTCTCCTACTGCGCACCTGACGCGACTTTCTATATCTCAGTCCTATAATTGATTCTGATAACAATAAGAACCACAGAGCGACTACCTGGCTTGTTAAAATATAATAAGGTTTATTAAATTACTGTGGTTTAGAGGAGAAGTTATCTTTTTATATTAAATACAAGAAATTGTGCATCGGACAACGACTGTTTCGGTTAACGACGGAAATCCTGGAACGGGTTCATCGAGGAACCGCTGAATATGTTTCTGTATTCGTGATTAATTTTTTATTCCTGATAAACATGTCAGAATGAGAAACATGTATTACAAAGGCCAATGAGAACCTAAAATTTTACTCTCAGTAGATTTAACATTCCTTTCATCGTCTTTCGTCTTTTCTTTTCGGTTGAATCCTTCCGCGTGCACCTTAATTATAGACGATCGTGACATAGCAGGCACGAAAGGACGGTTACATGAAGTTAATTAAGCAGGCGTTTTATTGTGAGCATTAAGGCTAAGGCTACATTCCAGCTGTAATCGCCACTTACTCTGTAACTGCCGGTCGCGTTCATATTAGAGGATTCTCCACTAATTCTCATCGTTAAGAACAAACTACCTAACATCCACGGACGTGGAAACATCCATTACACTTATCGCGTTATCCCCACTACTTTTCCTGATAATTTTGTAACGTAACACTGGTGCAGTAGATAAAATTTCATTGCATTTTACTGCACTGTTTCAAACTGATGTCACAGTTCTAGGTTTGTACCTGGACGGTTACGGACCGACGACGTAAATGAAAAATGGAGCAAGATTGAGTAGTATTTTAATATACGTAACTTACGTATGTGAACAACGAGTCACAAGTACATAAACGAAAATGAATCCTGCATTCGGTAAATACAGCCCGAAAAAATTCTTGACCACGGCATAGCGACATAAAATCTCATCAGGAAGTTTATCTGGCATTGACTCCATAATTGTTTACTCGTCTCCAATTCCACTGTTAGCTGAAGTACGTGGCCGTTGCTTTGATGTATTTTCATGTTAAGGTTTCGCAGAGGATTTAAAAAAATATCTAGTCCGTTATTAGTTGCAATGCAGTGACAAATGTCAATTTCATATATCAAAGCCGTACATTGTTATTGAGACGTCTGTTCCAAGAACAACCAAACGCTCCGTGCCATAATTTCGCAAACTCGCAATGCCCGCTTTTGATTGAATAAATAATTGTGATTCCTGGAAATGAGCTCAGCTGCCCGGCATTTATATATATATAAATCGAGAGAGAATGCAAATATCTGTATAAAGCTAAATAAATCGCTGCAGCTCTCATAATTTATGACTTATTTTTTCCAAGAACAGGAAAAAAAAATTTTAATCGAAGCTCAGCGATATAGGCCATGGAACTGAATTATAGGTTCACGGTAGAAAAATCTAAACCGAACCGGGAATCGAATCTGGGTCTCCCGCTTGGTCCGCGGTTGCTCTGTCATCTGTGGTATCAGAGTCGACTCCAGACCGGGTACGACACAATTCACTAGATCGGTTTCTTCACGGCCTAACAGTTTTCTTTGAATTTTTTTTTCTTTTCGTGAATTAATTTATTGCAACTTTGATAAATTCACTCCCAATCGTATCCAAACGTATCCTATTTTCTCATACGAGAACCAATGGAATAAAATAAATCAAATCCTTGATGTTTTTTGTATATAATTTCTATATTTCTTCTGTATTGGAGGGGTGGGACGTTACACAAAATATAGCGTAAAACACCGTGTTTGGAGTCGAATTCGGGGTTAGGGATGTCGCTCAGTTTAATTATGACATTCAACTTGCCGTTTAACTCCCAGGGGCGGGTGTTGAAATTTTCGAATATGTTAAAACGGCCGATATATTCATCGAAAGAACCTTTTTCTGTGTCAATGAGATAGATTGTCTCACTTTAGGGATGGGGTGAATGCCCGAATGTTACACCGTGGCGACTGTTTTACTGAATTGTAGTTGAGTCTGACTCTGGATGTAAATTGAATGGAGAAGTCTCGTTCCCCGCCTGGATGGCTCAGATGGTAGAGTACCCCCTTCTATTTCCGGTCCGGCAGAGTTTTCCGCATCCTGTTCCTTCAACACATTTTTTTCTTTATAATAATCATTGATATATTTTTTATTATTATTATTCACGGCCGGCCTTCTGTAGTGTAGTGGCCAGCGTCCTTCCCTCCCATCACAGAGGTCCCGGGATCGAATCCCGGCATGGGCAGGGGTGTTTGTGGTCGTCCTGGTCACGATAACTGAGTTTAAGGCTGTGGGAGAATCGAAACTCTGACCAGGCGTCAGTCCTAATCCAGAATGTGTCATGTAAGATGACAGTCAGGCAGCCGTCTCGGTAGGACTAGGCCCTTCATGGGCTGTCGAGACAAAAATTATTATTATTAATAATATTCACGATTCAGGACATCATAGTAAGCATCGTGTTATGACAGAACATTTGAACTTACTGAAGTAGTTACTTGGAAGTTTTATTTTAACTTGATTGAACAGCAGCTCGTTTTTTATTTCGTCCCCGACCTCGAATTATCTACTCTCGCCCGTTTGTTTATTCTACTTCAAAGTCATAATAAAATAATGAACACGGACGCCTTTTTTAGCTGCGGCATATTGTAGCTTTTAGTCTTGCCCTCAATAAGAATTTGATTTGAATACGTAAACGAAGATTATTTGACTTTCTCAACGAAATATAGTGGGGAAACGACAACTGCGAATTTTCTGCGCTCGAAAGGGTGTCATAATTTGCGACACAATTGAGTTTGGGGGAAGGGGACTCATAAGTAAAAGAAAAAGAACGACGTTCTGGCTTTAGTCAGTCGCTGCATCATATCCGCGCAGGAAGCTCGATTTTTTTTTTTTTACTTCAGTACATTTTGAGGGCATATTGCTTCTCGGATGGCTGAACTCTCCACACAGACAGCCAAAAGACGAGATATATTCTCGCAGAACAAACACGAAGGCCGACGAAGAAAAACACCATAAAGCCTCTTGCGGGGTTCTGTGAGTCAGAACCTTTTTTGTTACCTTTAGGGATGCATTTTCCTCTCTCCGCTTTTGAACTAAGGCGAGGCACCTCGGCCTGTTTTGAGAGGTGTGTGTTCCGGCGTCTTGGGCTTATGGTGCGAGTTGTTGTCTGTTCCCATTGGAACTGTCGGCCAGTTGCTGCGTCCCCACTACCTGATACAGGTTTCCTAGGGTTTGTCCTGCATCACTTTTAGGCAAATGCCTGGTAGGATCCTTAAACTATAGTCCGGGGGCCCTAGTTAACCCTTGGGTACCTTCCTCTACCCTTCCGCATATCCCCTTGCAAATCCCCTCCTAAAGGGGAGTTGCCACCACTTGGATTATCCTCATGTATCATGTTACTCTAAAAAAAAACTTGCAGGGATACAGTCCGCTCAGTGATCACATTTATTACGAAAAGGCACGAAGAATCTGCTAACTATTTTGTTCATTAGCAATATTGTATATAAAAACATCGATTTATGTGGAAAATTTTTACTTGAACGCCTTTTCAACATTTTTCGAATTCATGTCAGACAAAAATAATTTCAAAGCTCGAACTTTAGTTGTGAATTTAATGTACGATAGGTGCAACAAAATGGAAATAATTTTTAAATGTAAGTGGGTTGATGTCTGAACGCTTACGTGTTATTTACCTGTCACTTTCGAAAAATGTGTTAGTCGATACAAGCAAAGTGAAAGAACTTCAAAGTTTAGGTTCTATTATGTAAAAACACCGAATTAAAGGTTTTTTTCATTATATACTCGAAGATCTCGACTATTTTATAATAACTATTATTTGTGGAACCAAAAAAAAATTCGGTGAGGTACTGAGGTTGTATTCGTCAGGTTACAAAGTATCACAAAATATTGTTGTAATTAACAGAGAATTTCATCTGTTCGTCCGGCAAACGAAAAAGTTCGTTTCCCACCACACAACGTGGTCCGAAATGGGGATGATTTTCCATTTTACTGTCTACTAATAAATGTGCAAATAATTGAAATGGTCTCCTACTTTTACCGTTGGCAGTTGGTGTTTTCATATTCCCTGAGAGTTACTCCATAAACGGGAATTATAGGAGATTTAATTAGTTAACAGGACTGTATTAAGGGACACGATTTTATTTATTTCTCATAGAGGTATCTCAGCATAAATTTTAAATTCACCCTTTATTGCATGATTTTTTGTATTTTTTAAAACTAATGTTTTTCAGGTGTATTTTTGTGAATATAATACGGGAAAAATATCGAACGTGACCAAAGTCAATTTGGCTCATGATGTTGCACATATTCAACATAAATATATTTAGGTCTGATTTATCAATAACTCACATGAATTGGATAACTATTATTGTAATGCAATTATAATACCCTTAGAATGATGCTTAAATTTTATTTCTTGAAGGATCCATAAAAACAACCACGGAAATAAATATTCTGAAGTTGACCGACGGGTAGAAAAATCTGGCTTGAGGGGTTGACTCACAGAAAGCTCGGACAGGCGTGTTTTAACATGTCCACGGATGCCAAAAATGTCACATTTCCTTAAGTGCTCGTTGTTTCATATTTGCATCACAAATTAGCTCTCTTAGAAACCACAGACGCCTCTAGGGTGATATTAAAAATTATGCCGCATATGTGCAACACTGCATCAAGGAGGTAATTAATGTATCGTTTATGTTCCTACAAGCAAGACTAAAATGTCATGGACGTTAAAAGTCACTTTTCATCATTACGAACTAGCAATCAAATAATTGTCATTATCTTTTTTCTTTTAATTGAGAAATGGCGGGCTTTGATGTATCAATACAGCCGAATGCTTATTTTTAGGTTCATCATCATTTCATCGATTCCTATTACTAGGTTATTCTTTAATAGCGCCGTAATAAAAATAATTACGAACGATTTGAAGGATCCTTGACAAGCATGAATTGAGTTTCTATATTCCACCGCGCGTAGTGGTTGTGCGGGAAGCTCTCAAAATTGACATTCACAGACTGATTTGAATTGAATTAAATTTGAATTTGTTATTGCTCGCAGTTCAGCGTAAACTCAGAGGCAGCAATTCGTAGCACAAATATTACTGACACAAATACATGTTCGAAAATAAATAAACAGAGGGAAAATTCATATGTTCGACTGATCGTCGCATTAATGGACAGGGATTAAACATCAAAAGACTTATGAATCGTTAATATATAAAACCATAAAGACTTGCCTGAGACGCTACAATTATCCATTTAACGAATTTTTCTACCAAAAAAAAAGCAACTAAAGAAATGTAATTAAACAACGTTTTGCCCAAGAAACCCTCATAGATTTGTAGACCAAACATTAAAAAACTTAGCACGTGTTTAGTTCTGGACAGATTTCAATGTACTGTCAATATTAGCAAAAGAAAGACATTTTCAGTGCAAGCAGTTCATGGGTTCGAGTTATTTTGTTCGTTGCCACACGAAGTGTGAACTTCTCCGGTCTTCACATTCTTCAACCCTCATTTATCTCACAACGAACTCAAGACTAATTCAACTAAACAACTTCCTTACTTACGCTCAGTATGGTTTCAGGAAGAAATATTCAGCTGAAAATGCTATTTCCTCTCTCATCCTTTTATTAGAATCTATTAACAAAAATCAGTTAGCTAGTTCGCTGTTTCCATAGGAACAGTCGGCCAGCTGCCTCCTAAACTAGTCGAGGCACGGAAAAGGGAATGCTGCGTCCCCACAGCAAACCCCTCCCTGCCATCGGAAGGACGTGGGATAAGTACCTACTGCCCGACCTACCTAATGCAGGTTTCCTTCATCACTTTTACGCAAATTCCGGGTAGAATCCTTATACTATAGCCCGGGGGCCCTAGGTAACCCTTCGCTACCTTGCTCTACCCTTCTGCATCCCCATTTTAAATCCTTTCCTTCGTGAATTACCGTAGCCTATTACTCTAAAAAAAAGCGGAAACTTCGAAGACCTTTTTTTTGTGATTGTGTTTACCACTGGAAAAATTAAAAGTTTAAGCAAACAACCCTTACACAGTCTTAATTTTTCGGCGATTTTTATTAAATTCGTCAGTCATTTTTTCAGAAGCTGTCGGCCTAATATTTGGCCAGAATCATCTGTCACTTCACTCCTTTAAACAATAAAATTATGTAAACATCTAATTGATTCTATGCTTCACCTGCAACTGAATCAATTAGATGTTTAAATAATTTTATCGTTTAAAGGAGTGAAGTGACAGACGATTATGGTCAAATATTACGCCTGAAGCTTCTGAAAAAATGACTGACGAATTTTAATAAAACTGTCGATAAATTGAGACTGTATAAGGGTTGTTTTCTTTAAAACTTTTAAAATACAAAAACAGTACTTCCTGCATAGGAGTGGAGAAATTAAATAATTATTTAATTATTTTATTGGAATATCCAATTCCTGGTACACTTCATACGTAAACAACAGGAAACAAATATAATCACTAAAGGATGTACATTCTGGTAAAACTTTTAATTTAAA
Source organism: Zhengitettix transpicula (assembly GCA_037074705.1). Classification (NCBI taxonomy): domain Eukaryota; kingdom Metazoa; phylum Arthropoda; class Insecta; order Orthoptera; family Tetrigidae; genus Zhengitettix; species Zhengitettix transpicula. The sequence goes on along the minus strand of CM073595.1, from coordinate 59,471,995 downwards.
TAAAGACAAGGGTTGGGACCATTGCTCTTTCTGATATACAGAAATGACTAACAGAAAACTATGACTAATTTTTCTGAAGTGATTCGGTTTGCTGACGACACGAGCATTTTAATAAATTATAAACATGGGACATAAAGAATAAGAAGAAGTCATTGATGCATTCAATCATCTAAGAGATTTTGCTTGTGGGAAGGACACTTGTATTATTATTATTTGCAAAGATGTTGACGACGAACTTGCAAAATAACTATATCGTAGATGATTTACCAATTAGCTCTCGTCACGAGAGCGGCGCCGATTAACCCAGATCTACGACGACGGATGGATATTTCGGTATCTGCCAGGTTTCTTAATCTTTGACGCTCCTAGAAGGGGGTTACCATGTCTATATAGGATCTCATATAGTCGCTAATAAATAAACCTCAAATTAGAAGTGAAACTTTTTTAAAACAAAAATAGCCCGGCTTTTTGAATACAAATTTTCAAATTAAATTAAATCCAATTAAATAGAAACATCCCAACTTCTTAGCTACCAAGGACTGACATTATTTTTAGAATGACTGCGTGTTTCAGCCGAGTTACTTCTTTATATGTACATCCATTTTGGAAGAACGTACTTGTAATGTACCAAACCACATGTAAGTTCTCTTCATACATTTATTTTCTTAGATATTTAAACCAGAGGAACTTTCGGCGCCTTTGCCATGATCATCTGTTTTATTAAAGCAAACATCAATCATACATACATAATTTTACATACGACATATAATTTTTATTTTTTACATTACAATACATTTTCATTAGTATTTTCATACCTGTCATCTAGTATAAATTGTCTTCAAGAGCATTACGCCAATTTTTTTTCCCTTGTACATAACATAACGAAAGCCCCCATATATATACCCAAAAAAGTTTTTTCTACTTCACAGTGGTTTAAAAAAGAAACAAATGTATTATCAACTGAAATTAAAAATTTTGCTTCAGTTATTAAATAGGTATTATTATAATGTGAATTCAAACAGCTTTTTTTAATGAACTTGTGGTTGGGTCGTGTTTGAAGCTTGTTCATTGAAAGATGCGCTGAATTGGATCTAAAGTAATGTATTTGAAAGAAAAGGGCATTGACGTTATAAAAGTTTCTCTCCGTCTTAACCATCCGAAGAATATTTTCATACTCCAGGCTCTCAAATTCCACATAGAATTAATCGGTCTTCGTTCCATTACAAGTAATTACTTTGTATCATTAGTCAACGATTACTCTTGTTCGCGAACCTCTGACCTTTGCTAATTTATCAGCAGCCAATTAACGCTGCGTCACGAATACGTCGACAAGGTAATTTCATCGTCGGAGGTTCGAAAGCAACTTCCGTTATCCTTTGTCTCTAGAATGGAAAATTATGTTTCCTGATGTGATGTGTCAGAGAAACGTAGGCATCTCCTTGGTTTAACCGGACTCTTAGGCTGCTGCTCTTCGCACAAAGCTTGCTCTCTCTCATTTTCTTTCCCTCACTCTCTCTCTATTTCTGTCTTTCTCTCTCTCTTTGTCTCTTCTGTCCCAACTTGCCTACTATTGATTAAGCAGAACCCACAGGTGGTCGGTATTATACAGTCCCTTTGGCTCTGCTCGGCCTCGTTGGAAATGTCTACAACTGCTGTCACTAGGCAATTAAACGTTATTGGGCTACTTAGTCGGAATAGAATAATTCCGCTGTCGGAAACGAATAACGTTAGGAACGCCCCGATCAAGCAAAGATTCCAAATAAACGGTTACTTACTTTATAGGATAATATTCTTGAAAATATAACATCTCGTCGAAATATAAGATTAATTTACAAATCACCGAAATACAAATTGTCAACTCGGATCAGAATTTCACAACCTGTCAATCTGCATTTATATAAACAGACTGTGTTCCAAAACTAAAATTACCATTTTAGATATTTTTCAAGTGTGTTTATTGAGCGCGCACCGTGGCAACGTCGGACCTGCCTCCCCTCCCTCAATCTGTTCCAATCGTATGCATACTTGACGTTCACCGTAGTTTTAATGAACTTGTGTTACTTTATCGAATTAATAGTTTCAGGCTTACCATTACTTCAAATGTTGCATTCAATCTACGGAGGATTATAAGCCAACGAAACGACTGACATAAATAGATTTCCTCAATGAACAGTGGTATTTAAAAATAATGACGTAAAATGTCTCTGGAATGGATACGGATACGAATAATAATATTATATTATTTTGCATTTACGGCTCCTGAATAAAATAACAGATGCTTTTCTATACGTATAAATTAAAGAATACGACATATTGGTCCTAAAGTAAAATAGTAATGGATTAGAGTGTAAATTAACAGGTCCTTAAATCTATTAAAAATTGTACTATTTTCTATCCCTTAAAAATGTACTCTAGAATTCTTAGACGGTGTTTGGTATTACGAGCGAAACAAACTTAACTGCTTTCTTTAACGAACTATCGTACAATGAATTTATTTCGCTCAGAGACCAATAAACTCTTTGAATCTGTTATTAAATTTAACGTCTGAACTTCGCCAGTAAAAGTACACGATGAAGGGTGCATTTCTATAAATTCTGTAACGACGGTTTTTGCCTCCGGAGAAAATTATTTTCAGAGATGATAAATCGTGTTACCGTTACTGAAAGAGTTCGTAAATCTCAAAGACTAATGAAAAATTACGGTTTGAAATACTAAGGAAAGTCACGGGCAGGAATATACTTTTATTATATGATAGAATAGATTTTCCCTTATGGTTTTAATTATTAAATGTTTATTACCTGAGCATGTCTCGTTTAAGCATTTTACATTTCCAGTGGTCGCCAATGAACAGTGTTATTTGATTTGATAGATTAAGAGGAAATTATAGACTAATAAATTTAAAGACCTGCAAAAATATTCGAGTTGATAGTATTGTATTGTTGCATAAATTAATTCCCGATTTAAAAAATTCAATCTCTCTCATATGAATAAAAAATCTATTTGTTGCTAAAATACTTATGATATAAATAATGTTTATTTATATATACACGCTATCGACCCGGCGGTTTATGATTGGTTCTCGATCTTTGTTGTGAGCTGAGAAGCCGTTTCACTTCCGTGACGTTACGCTCATATTTCTCAAAATGCTACTTTACCACGTCGATGAACTGAGCTGAATGAAGATCTGGAGAATTTATTTAAAAACGCCCAAGTCCGTTTATTACTGGATAAATTAGTTTAGACGTGGTGAAACAAGAAAGGATACTTTTAAATTTTTAATGTATCGAAAAACATGTTTTGCTTCATGATTTTTAAAACTTTATCGGTGGCTTGTCTCAAAAATTGCATATAAATTTCTAGCCAAATATTAACATTTTAAAATTAACAATTATTTGCATTCTCTAAGATTGTAAGTAATAGTAACACTTCATACTCGTGTCCAGGCTCATTAACTATTTCTCGTTACATTTAATTGTTATAAACATTATTGCTGCTCTGTGGCGCAGTGATGAATACTTCGAATCGGGACATGTTTGATGAAATCCTGTCCCCCACCTGCAATTCGTCAGTTTTTTATGGTAGTTCTCCGAAGACGCCGTAAATTCTCTTCAGATGCGGAGTTGTTTGACATTTAAATTGAAGAAAACAAACACTCACCGCATTACGCCGCGTGGAGCGTTTTATTCGCTGTTTGAGCAATTGGTCGAGACGATATCTCAAAATGTAGAAATGGTATATTGCAGACTTGCCGAGACCAAAAAAATTGACTATAACGTAAGTATTAGACGACACTGCGCGAATTCCTTGGTTTGGTTCCAGAAGATTTACTTCAAAGATTTCTTTGGTCCAAAAATGGTCTTAAATCAACAACGGCTTGGCAAGGTATATTACAGTAATTTTATAACGGAGAAATTTATTTTTCAATAGGTCGGAGATCGTGCAGTCACGAGTCGAGAGTCTGTTTCTGTAAAATAAAATTACATTATTTTATCCTGTAATCCTTTAAAAAAATACTGAAAATTATTATCAAATATATTTTTTATTCACCTGAGAGAGATATTTATAAGTAATGTTTGTTTAAATATCCATGCTATCGACGCGGCGGCTTTTTATTGGTTCTCGGTCGTTGGCTATCCCAAAAGAAATTTTTTTATAATTGAGGGTAGTAGTTTTTTTTTTGAGTACCGTTTATCTCGACTTTTATTTTGCAGTCCTTTAGTTTGATCGCAAATGTGTCCGAACTGGTGATGGAATGAGTAAACGTTGATTATGAATGTCTGCTCCTTGCGCCGAGACTTGGGGGGGATGAAAGTATTCCTGTCTGCCTAATCACCGCGCTGTGTAGGTGTCCAATCCGCCGCCGGGGCAATCAATACTTACGGAAGCAGAGAAACAAGGTTCCCTTGACGAGTTATGAGGATAGACTGCGGATCACCACTTCCTACAAAAATTTTTCTCATTAGTAAAGAATGCCACAAGCATTTATATTGAAAGTTTTCTTCGTCCGATCTTCATCGACGTTCCTCCGCTAGAACAGTTACCTTCTCACTCGTAAATTGATAAATTATGTCAAATACCTTTTTACTCTAAAGCGGCCGTAGAGTCTAAATTTGGTGCTCGAAATAATTGCATTAAATTATTTGAACTTGTGATTTTTGGTCATACAGCATTTCCAATTGCTCTCGATTGACGAGAATTGTTGCGAAACAGAATAATACAAGATGGGCCTAAACGTAAAGCACGTTAGAAGCGAAATAACTGTGACCGAAATCGGTAATTTATACGAATGTTCCAAACACGTCACTATAAAAATCATTAGACTTTGACAAGAAACAATAAACCCGAGCAGTAACCACGAAACACAAGCACTACTTTGAATGACGGTAATATTGATGTAGTCTAGAGCACGTCAAAAGTTTATGATCCGTCGTGCATTGGAGGAACTCGTGAAAATAGAAGAATCGATAACGCAATGAAAATACGACGAACTAAATAAAGTAGTAATTGAAAGGTTTTTCTTTGCCGTAAAAGTTAATGATTTGGAGAACAATCAAAGGGTTTTTTGTTCTACAATGAAGGGAGTGTGCGTCTTCCATAAACATTATTTACATAATCCACCAAACAGAGGTAACAATGGCTATTTAATGTTGAATTCATATACTTGTAATTTCCACCAATCTCACTCCTCACATACTATTGTGCATTAAAACGCAGCTTTGGCGAATAACGCGAAACAGGATAAAAATAATAACCCGTAAATTCGAATTACATTCATACTACAATTAAAGTATATTTATTAGGTATCATTGTAAGGTAAACTATAATTTTTCGTTTAGCTAATATGATCTTACACACTTATTTTGCATCCGACGCATAAATAACATTTTCAGTGACTGAAAGAACCGTAAAATACTTTCTATTTTTATAGCTACTGATTACGATTGATTACCTTAGTCAAGATGACAACAGCCACAAGTTAATTTTATATTCAAGATTCCGGTTTCCATCAACTGGAAGGTTAAATAATTCTTTGAAACTTAAAAATAACTATGTCACATCAGTAAATGAGGAAAAATTCAATCTACGTTTGCAGAATAAGGAAAGTTATCTGCTGCCAAATTTCAAGGTGCAAGACGTCAACGTGACGTGATAACATCCTGAGCTTATTTTATCTGTCTCTATTTCTCCTCTCATAAACAAGGAAACTGACTGATGATGTATTTATGTGTTTCTATAATGCTAACCTTGAACTAAAACCCCGTCTCTGCTCATAAAAATTATTTATAACTACGGTTAGACATTAAGTAAATTTGATAAAAGAAAAAGAAAACGCGCGCTACCGGCGACTCAAGGAAACACGAGATGTTTAAAGGCTGCTATGAAAAAAGAAAGGGGAAAATTAACTTTGATATCAATTTAATCGGAGATGAAGCCTTATTAAAATGCAGACTTGTTGGATTCGAGAGGATTCTTTGAAATTAAATATTTCAATGCAACCAGAATAGATCCTTCATAATTAATTATAAGCATATATATAAATTAATGAACGGATCGTAACGTAACAAATAATTGTTCATAATTAATAAGTAGAAATGTTGATAATTAAAGCAAACTGTTGAGCTAAATTATCATTTTTTTAGCTACTACATACAGCTCGAAACAGATCAAAGATTTTATCCCTTCTTCTAATTGCGAATATACGTATATTAAGGAAATTAGCAACAATTGTGCATCATTCAAGTATTTGGTCAACAAAAACTTGAGTGAAATAAGGACGGTAAATTAAATGAAGTTTAATTACCTTTTCTCAGGTTTCGAAAGCTTTAAGATGCAGCGCATATTTTCGTCCATATTGTAGTATAACACTTTTAAAGCTCCACGTTTGGCGCCATAAAATTTTTAATATTTTTAAAATTTACAAAATAAATTCTCAGGGTCGTTATGGACTTATCGGTGAAAACAACCAATTTATGAACTGTATGAAACTAAAATAACAAATTAAATTGAAGATTTAGTTTCACATTACCGTTTCAATGTGTCATACAGGCAATTATTGTTGTGGTTTCGTGCAGATATTTTTTTTTCTGTGGAAACGGCAGATTTAGCTCGACAGAATAACTTACGAATGTGCGCAGGAAGACGACAAACTGAAGAAAAAAGTATAATATCCAATAAAATTCTGGTATTCAAATTTAAGACAGTCACAACTCAAATTTCCAGATAAAAATTTTTCTTGTGAGCTTCCCTGAAATTAATTATTTAAACGAAATAGTGCTTATTCTTTCTCTCAGCTGAATACATTTTTAAGCATCTTTGAATCATAATTTTTTCTCTAGAATTACTAAAAAATATACTTAAAATTCTTCTTAAATAACAGAATTAAGCCAATACTTCCGCATTGGTTCACCCGTTATTTAGGAGCGTGTTTTGAAGCTTGATACTCTGAAAAACTATGTGGCTTCTTACGATTACGTATCTATGAAGATATATATTTTTCTCATTTTAAATACAAATACTTTGCGTTGTAATAAGAATTTTGTTTCCAATCCCAGGGAAATTTAGTTTTTTTTAACAAATTTGGACTAATTTAAATACAAGTTAGATTGAGACCATTGAGAGAGTTTTACGAAATTATTTTTCCAAGCCCTTCCTTTTCGATTTACAGTATGCTTTTAAATTTTACAGATTTACGTTTCCATGAAAATATTTGTACAAAAAATATACAAAAATCGTAAAAGACGGGGTTTTCTTTAATATTCCAACCTTAATACCCATACCAGTAATTTCAAGATGTAATATCCAGTGAATGTGAAGTATTCCTAAGTGGCGCATTTCTATCAATCAAATAATTAAGTATCAGGTATTAAGAGAGAAAAGATAATAGACAAACGACTGTTGAAAAGATCCTCCTAGTCAACTTAAAAACAAAACGTACACTTGTTGAAGTAGAGTTTGCAGTGAAGCTGTGGAAGTGGAACATCCACGTATTGGCAAAGTCTTGGCGCATGCTCCGTTCTTTCATTCCTGTCGCTATATAGCAAAACCTTGGCAAAATATCTCCATGCCTTGCTCACTTGCCTAATTTTAGCAAAAGAAAGGCATGTAATAACTTATCTACCCTGATCTGTCAAAGGTCAAATCAGTTTTTTTCTTTCACAAACGCAAATGAAGATGGAAACAATATCCTTTACGTAAAATTATGAATCCAGATAACGGGAATACGTTGAAAATCTTAATTAAATTCAGAACACAACTCGCGTAGTAAAATTTTAAGCAATCTTTTAAGCAAAAAGTAATATTTTCATTATTTTTTAATAATTAAACCAAATAAGACCACTAAAGCTTAAACATTTTATTTTCAGGTGCCGAAAAGTTTTCCGCTGTTGATAATTCACAAATATGCTCACCTGTTACAAACAGGTGCACATTATCAAGTTTGACGCTTTAGATGTATTTATATTAATTGTAAAATTAATATAAATCCGTATTCATGTCTGAAAATGCATTTTTGCCTTCCTAATGCAAGAAAAATTAAAGTGGATGTGGGTAAAGACGTGATTTAAATTTTGTCTAGTATTTAAGGCACAAAACTAGTGGTTTTAATGGAGCCATTACTGTGTAATAGTGCATAAAAAACTATTTATAAGGATAATTCAAAAACCACTTGAACGGTCTCCAGTAGAAACATTAATTATTTGAGAGGTTTTCGCTATAAGGCTTTACAATCAGAAGCAGATAATTAGAAAAACGTTGCCTGATCGTCATTAACGATTCTCAACAAACACTGACTCTAGCTACGAGGAGAATAAAATGTGACAACGTCGCAAGAATATGATTCGTCGGCGCAACGGAGGGCTTCAAGGTCGAACCGGTTCCCATTTGAAAAGGAGTATTGTATGTCATTTTAAATCAATTGGAAGAATATCATACACAATTATACGTCGTGGTTGACATAATGAATGTGACAAATTGGATTATTGTATACACTTTAAAATTATTAATATTTATTTTCTCTTCATATATTAAGTACTGAAGTTATTGTTAATGAAAATAATTGAGGTTACTCATTAATAATTATAATAAGTGTTTTGTTTACCTTATAGTTAATTTTTTATGATCCTAATATGTTCAACATTGATAATTTTGTCATCATTTTCTTATTTGGTATATGTTCAGAGTCTCATAAAATCGCCCTGTTAAACGTATTAGAAATTTATTGGAATATTTGAATGTAGTTAAAGTGAATCATCTGAAGTTTAACCTCAAGAGTGAATAAATTTTAATTTACCCAGATCCAATTAAAAAAAGGACCATGTTGAATTTGTGTAAACCCTTAATTATAAATTAATTTAATTTAAAGCTAATTAAATTCAACCTTTTTTTCATATAATTTAACCCCTCACCCAGCATTATATTACAATACTAAAAAGTTTAAGCATTTGTCATTGGTATTGTAGAATGTATTTGATACCAAATTATTTATTCTGTTTAAAATATCAGCATAATGGCAATCATTCTCCGCTCCTTCGATTCTATAATTAAAAATTTCCGTTTTAATTAAATTTGTGTGTAAGGCTTCAGAAAATTTTAGTTTATATCGTAAGATATTTGTATGAAGTATTTTGAATTATTCAAAATCAAACTCGTGATTAATGAGCTTCAAAAAATATTTGCTTTCACGACAACACTGAACCAGGTTCTCTGTGATCAATTATCCAAATCTTTTATGGAGTTCATTTTTATCCATTTTATTACATTTCTACCTTCACGCGACGACCTTTCATATTTTCCGAGTTTAGTATTAATAGAAAAATAAGGTATTAGGTTTATTTTTATACCGAAAGTAATTTATATTCCGATTCAATAAATGGATTTTACAATCTTATTATATAAAAGCTACTGCCTGCCAGCGGTTATTACTAAACGAACTATTGTACCTAGTTTGAAAATATTCCAATATTTTTTAACGTCACAAGGAAAAAGTGTGTGCGTGAACGATGTTCGGGTCGCGCCATAGTCTTCTTCATCCGTGTACAATTGTGGCGTTCTACTTCGCATATTTCGTGATGGCATCACCAGGGAATGTGTAACTCCACAACACAGATAGCGGGTATCACGAAATTAGCGCGACAACGCGATTTACCAAGCAATTTCCGCTGCTAAATGGATTGCGCTACCTGCGCCGTTAGAAGCGTCTTCTCGTCGATTTTTGTTTTACTCGTCTTCCATTGTGTATCTCACCCACACGCTTTCAAAACACCAGCAGCACTCCCAAAATATTTCACGCTCCACAAATATACTATGGACATAAATAATGCTCCGGAGGAAACGGACGACTAGATTGGGACATTCGAGCGATTTGCCGGTGTAAATAGTTTCTCGTTCTACACGGCGAATTCGGATATAAATTACGGTATACATGATTGAAACTTCGACGTAAAAGTACAGAAAAAAATTAGTTTTTATAGTAATTTCATAATCACACAAAAGATAAAACTCTATTTAGTCAAACATTTACTCGTGTATTACTTAAAAATTGATAAACTCTCATATCGGGATTAACTTTAAATAAAAGTTATCTCTCAAACATCCGTGAAGTGACACATTATTCTATTTAGTGATTTATGAAGTACTAATGATTTAACTCTCAACTAATCGAGTGATATAATAACTGCAAAATTTATGGCTCCTCCTAAGCATCCATATGTTCATATTTTTAAGTCTAACCATTTTTAAATATTTTTTAAGGACTTTAAAGGCAAGTGTGTTGTAAAATTAAAGGACTATTAAAGTATTTTGGGAAAAATATTTCTATTCTTCTATTCTTTTATAATTCGAATTATTGACATTTCGCGAAGTTGTGATTGTATTAACGTATTTAAATTTCACCATCTATCTGCGTCGTAATATTATGAATTACAAAGACAGTACGCTGTTTAGTGACATAATTTTTGGTCACTAAACGAAGTAAAAATATATCCTTTAGTGGTAGGAAAAAAATATATCCTCAAATGGAAATAGAACTCATAATCTTAAAAACGTTGTACACACATTTGTGAAGTCTGAAAAATGTTCTTAGCGAGTGTCTGTATTAAATACAGCCTAAGGTCACGGAGAAAGAAGTCTGTAAAACTGATTCTAGTTCTTACATACACCAACAACAATTATTTTAGCCATGAGTAAATTTGTTATTTTTCTCGGTTATTTTTTACGTAAAGGTAGTTGAAACGAGTGATTATTTATCAATTTTCCTGAGTGAGTTTTGTCATAGCAAATCTTTAGCTTGTATAACACACGATTTCTCCACTGTGCTTGCAGAGTTGGAACCGGAGCTCGGAGTTGAACATTTAGCTGACCTACGTTATCCAGATGGGGATCCCCCTTGCCACTTCTGTTGTCAGCAAACCAGCACGTCTATCCACGACGAGAACAGGCTCAAGATCGTCAGCGGAGGTAAGTTACAAAGTTATATCGTTGGCCGGTCAAGTACAAAAAAAAACATGTTCGTCTTCCTTAGATAGTAACCTCATTCAAACGGTTGTTATTTAGCTTCACGTAATTTTCCCGCAGTCGGATGTTGAACATCGAAACTGTCAGGAATACGGAAAGTATAACAGCAAAACGTTGATCTAAGCAAAGTAGCAAAAAATAAAAAAACAAGGCAATTAGAAATTATGTGCTACATTCATGTTTCCCATTACTTTTGCTAGTCCACAGGCTTCTGTGGTCCCTCTTAAGAAGTTTGAGTTCATTCTAAAACTTGCACCTGACCACATTCATGATGGGGCACAGAGTAGAAATTATTGCTTCTAATAACGTCGAAAACTTTTATATCCTACAATACTTTCATGTTTTACTCGTACAGTCTAATTTTATTGTTAGCGGAAACAAAACGAAACGTGGCATAAGGTCAAACCCGATTTACAAATCTTAAGAAATACTGACAATTACTAAAACTGTCCTTTCTCAGTTATGAAACAAAGTAACAATATATATATATATATATATACATCTGTTAAAGAAAGGTAATTATTAACAATGGGTACAGTAAAGACTAATAAAAAAGCTGAAAGTATACCAGCGTTATTTACTTTAAAATTCGATACAATATTTATTATAGTTGACAACGTGTAGAACGATGTATTTGTAATTTCATACTAATAGCCAACAATAGAAACGACACCATCAGCTCCCTCCACAAAATAGGGACACACACTATTCAATCTCAGCTACTCAGGTAAAAGGATACGGTGTGAGGATAATTACGAGTCCAACTGTTCTTCATATAAGATAATATATTGGATCCTTACCGCGCATTAGTACAGAAAGTGAATTGGTAACCGTAATGCAAATAAAAGAATACGATAATTTTTTAAAAATTCGATTAATTATTTGGATATTAAACAGCCATTAAAAACGATTAGTTTATTGCGATACTTAATTCCACTGATTGATATGTGTATTAGCATTAAAAGACTCGCATACTATATGAGAGCAGATAATAATTAGCAATTCATAAGGTAGATTTAAAACAAATTGCTGGAACGTGGTTTTGATCCTTTCATCTGAAATATTCCAACAACAACAGGATGGAATCCTTGTTACCATTACTTAAAATTTTCATTGTAGAAAGTATGTGAAGTGAGGAAGAAATGCCGGAATGCTAATTAAATTCTCTATCTCGCAAATTACCTGGCGATGGAATTTATTACATTAAATAAACCAACTAAAATGCGAGAAATGTATCGTCCCAATAAAGGGGCTTAAATTAAGTTCTACTTGTTCAACGCCACAAAATAAAGTAATCAGTTATTTTTAATTTATATAATTACCCAAGTTGACACAAAGTTCTTCGCCTTTCACACAATGTTATTTGTACCGCTTTTTAATACTATTAAATCGTCTTTTGTTTGAAACAAACGTATGTAATGTAAAGGACCATGCTTTGAAGACACTATTGAACTTTAATTGTTTTGTTATCATATTCTTACCCCTTTTCTCAATTATAAACGTTGTGGTTTTTAATGTAGTCGCCGATAGATGGCAACCCTGTGCGAAGTTGTTGTGTTTCCTACCGATAGATGGCAACTCATGGCTAAGTTTCCCTCTTCCGTAGTAGCAAGAATCATTCAGAACCGCAGAAAAGTACAGCTATTATTATAATAATAAATATAAAATCACGTTTAAAAATTCTATACTCTTGTATTATTTTTATTTGACGTTTTCACACTACCGTCGTCGTATTTAAAATCGGCTTCAATTGAAAACTTACAATACATACATGTTGGATATCGTTATTTTAAGAATTTGTTGAAAATGTAATGTTATATTTCTATGACAGAATTCAGTTTCCATATTATTCACTGAAGTAACAAGAAAGTCCTAGATTTTAATATGTATAAAGTCGTTACTTGTAATTTCAGTAAATCATCATTCTTTAATATTTATTTCGATAAATTATATTTGGTATATAAATTATAGTTTCATTTGTTTAAAACCATTGAATTCATGTTTAGATTTACTTGATTCTCCCCAAAGTAATTTATAATTTTTTTTTATCCATTAAGTTTTAATTTTCATATGTTGTAGATGCCATGGAATTGTGAATAGTAATTTCTGGTAGGTGAAACAAAATATCTAAAACGAACCAATTTGTTTTCGTCGGTCGTATGAGTAGACAAGTGCCAGTTGATTCCAAAAGAAAATTCGATGAAATAGAATTTTGGGTGTTTTCTAAATTTTAATTTCGAGGTAAATCGGCACGTTCGATTAGAACGAATGATAGATGGTTTTATCAATTTAGTGATTTGGAGTCTGTCGCAGCTGTCGCAGCTAAAAATTAACATATTTTCTTGTTACACGAATAGACTTTGAGCATATATTTTTTCTGAAGAAAATTCGCGAAGTCCGGAATACTTAATTAATCATTATATTTATGCGAAGATCGCTTAAAAACGTTTTAGCACAGAAGTCTGATCCTAACGACTTATGATTGAATGAACTTGACAAAAAGTTAGTGACGAACCAATTATTATTAATTGATTTTATGAGACGTGAAAAGCGTGAATTATTTAATAAACTCGTGAATATACGCATATGTATTTATATTATGAAGGTCACGGTCATTGGAAATTTCAGCACTGAAATTACTTTTCCACGAAATAAAATTTCACGGTGATGAAGCCAGAAAAAGGTGACATGTATATTGAAGAATGTTCTTCAGTGCACTTGTATGACTTTCCTGTATATAGCAGAGTTTTCAATCGACGAGCGGGTGCAGGGTCATTGACCAAAATGTTCAGGTGCAAACATAAAGAATACATTATATTTGAGTAGCTTATGAGGTTTCACAACGATCATAAAAAAAGAAGGTGGAAAATTGAAGGAAATATTCCGAGAACACGAGAGAGAAATCAGTACCTCCTAAAGCACGACAAACTGTTGATTCCGCTCCAAATAGATTAAATGAGCGGCAAACTAAAAACAAAAATACAAATACACTTCAGATTTTTCTTAAAAAACGTTACAGATCAATGATATAAAGTTTTAACGTCAATTATAAGTTTTAATTTCCATGAACTCAGTTATTATATATCAGAATCCTCAGTGAAATACTTTCCATTGTTAATATGAAGAATATCCAGATAAAGAAAAGGATAATTTAAAAATTTTACTAAAATAATTATTTAATATTTGATTACATTGCAGTCAAATTGAAGCGTCTAAATATTATAATGATTAAAATTTCGTATAATCAAAATAAATTGAGTAAATGTAGTGCATCTTTTTTCTTAAGAAAATTCCAATTAAATTAGGATTTCCATCCACTTTTAATTTCATTTTGGTAATATTTACATCTTGAAATTAATAATAATTATTTCTGTGTTGATTGGCAAACTTTTCTGTTAATTCATGGGAGATAAAAATTCTTAGTCTCCCATTCGTTTGGTAATAAAAAATCATTAATAATCACAAGCAATTAGTTAGATTCGTATTAAATAATTATAAATTAATGGTCTTTGTAACCCGAATAGCTAAAGTATATTGAATAATAAATTGAAATAAAACTGAGAATCCATTTAAAGTTTCTTGGAAATATTTTTCATGGACCATGGAATGCTCCGAAGGAAAGACTTCTATGGACCCTTGAGAGCATTCAAATTGATGTACTTTTCTCTTATAGCACATACAAACGCATCCTGCGATAAATAATAATTTTATTAATTAATTATGTTGTTTATAAGCACTAACATCAGCGTAAATTGTTCTTGCAAAATATCTTTTTTCTGAAATAAATTTTCTCGCACTGTCACCTTTTGTCCACACCGTTAACTTTCCAAATTATCACCCCACATTAATATTCTTGATGCAATTTAAAACAATGACAGTCAATTTAAATTATTATTTAATTGCGAATGATAGCAAAATTTATACTTCGATGAGAGTTTCTCTATTATCCTATTGCGATAAATCCTGTATTTAATTAACCACAAATGTTTGGAAATTTATTATCTTGTACCGCTTAAGCAAGGCTGAGTGGCGTTGAAGTCTCTTAGAGCTTCAAATGGTAATAGGATTATAGTTCCGATGTCGACGGTACTGCATAACGAAGCAGCTCCGGTCGTTATCTCTTTTGGACAATACGTCAGTAAACCTCGTCAAGTATTTCTTTAAATTAATAATTATATGTACTATTGTTCTTTTTTATGTGAATATATACTATTTCTGAAAACCGAAATTTTGAGATCTATTACATGGGCAAAATGTAGTTGTTTTGCTTTATTTATGGAAACGTAAAGCAATGGTGTGGTGTAGGGGTCAGCGCGACTGCCTCACGTGAGAGCACCTCTAATATAAGGCCGGGCCATTCGCCATTTTTTATCTTACGAAACTGTTCTCCCTTACTTTTGGATTAAGCAAGAATGTGTCGGGTTGTAAAGCACGAAACAATATCTTTAAATTATTTAGGCAAGATTGCATTGGTGTACATTAATGTTTTATTTTCTCAAGAACTATTTTATCTCCGATAAACGATTAACATTTCACAAGTAAACTGTAAACCACAATTTGGCGATTCATTTAAATTTTTTGTGAATTTTAAAAAGATTTAAATTAAATTAATAATCGTAAAAGATGGTATTGAAATATATATCACGTATGGTAAACAAAATATAGTTTTAATTGCTTAAATAATTGTATTAAACACTTCTTTAAGAGTAAATAAAACAACGGAGTTTACATTAAATTATAAAGAAATTGATTACAGCAGGTATTAAAATTGCCAAATCAATTTTTTTTAAAAAAAAAATTGTTTTTTTTTCGCAGCAGAATTAGATTCAAAATATAACAGTGTATTCTGAATTTTTTGAGACCATCAACTGCCATCATGAAGATATTACTATATCTTCACATCAAGTTAAAATTGTTTTCACAAATCTATTACCTGTAGATTTGGGAAAATCAAGTGTTTTTCAGCTTCCAAACATATTTGTTTGCGTTAGCAAAACTATATGAAAAATGGGGGACGGCAAAGATAGTCATGTTCCCAAAGCCCCACAAACATGAATCTAATCCAATAAATTACCGGCCAATATGTCTTCTCCCTACCTTATCCCAACTATTCGAAAAACTTCTGTTACCAAAACTGAAAATGATCTCACTTAGTCCCTAATACGGTTTTCGCTCCTAACACTCTTGCCCGCAAATCCTCTACAAAGTCACTGATTACATCTACTCATCATTTGAAACAAAATCGTATGTCTACCAGCATTCCTAGACTCGGAGAAATCCTTCGACAAAGTATATCAATACTACTCTTCTCTTCAAACTAAAACCCCACGTAACAGATACTTACTTCCGACTCGTTACCAATTACCTTTTTAACCGCTCATTTTTCGTCAAATATAACAACTATACAAACCAAACCAAATCCTTTCAGGAGTTCCTCAAGGGAGTGTCATCGGCCCATTTCTGTACACTCTCTACAACCACGACATCCCTCAGCTCTCCAATAGTTTAACAGCTCGTTTTGCTGACGACACAGCCATCTTGAACCAAGCTCCCGACATTGAAACAACGAGAATTAATCTTCCAAATTCATGAACTTTAATCAATGCGTGGGCTAAGAAATGGTGAATAACCATAAATTCCAAGAAATCAACCATCGCCCCATTCTTTCTAAAAAATATACTGTTCACAAACTATCTCTACCATGACAATACGCCAATTCGCCAATACGGAATAAATCCGCTCACACATATCTCGGACTAACGCTAGACCTGGCACAACAATCTCAAGTCTAAGCTCAACAGTAGATTATCGCAACACAAACCATTATTAAACATACCTGGCAAAAAAATGGTTAATTTATACCTCCCTAACCAAGCCCAGGGAAATATGCTTCCTCCTTTTGTTGAGTAACAGCCAAATAAAACCTGAACAAAATCCAAGTAATCCAAAAAAAATCCCTTAGAAGGATATCAGGATGTCCTTGGTACTTCAAAGATAACATACTGCATAGTGACCTCAGTATATCTACAGCCAAAGACGTCATAAAAAATCATTTGATTCCCTCATTAAAATCTCAACAGCGCACACTAATCCAACCACAGCTGAAATTACAACCTCAATTCCTCCAGAGCCTCAACAAAGACGACTCAAATGAAAACGTCCACAAGACCTCCTCTACTAAATACAGTTTCAAATTTTATAGCTAATTAAATTTAGACCTTAGTAATAAGAATTCAGTGTAATCTAATACGCGATAATTGTTCTGGACAACCTAATGGTTGCAACCAAACGCATGTTAACATGTTAATTCCAATAGAATACATAATCATTTCTATCACAACTGTAAAATCGCGAAGTTGATGCGACTGAAAATAAATCAATTAAAAAGAAAAAAACAGCCAATGTATGCTCTTTAAAATAAAATAAAAACGAGTTAACTTCCCGAGAGTTATAGCACTGTTGCGCATGTCTGTAGCTCCCAACTCACCGTAGCCCATCAATTAGCAGGGATGTTATTTACGTAAACAGTCTAGTATTTTTTTTAAAAAAAACATCGAATGCCAAGTACTTTTCTTAAAAAATATCTGTTAAAAATGACTACGGAGCCATATAAATACAGAAAATGTTTATTTGAATTTTGCTCCGAGTGCAAACTTCTATTGTCATCGGAGAGAGATATTTCGACGCACTACAATCGTCGAGGTAATAAGACGCAACTCTTTTTGTGCGATTCTACGTTGACGCCTGTTTGCTCGATGAAGCCAATGAAATAAATTTCCTTCGGTCTCCTTCGCCGTTTAACATTTCTAGCTGAAACTCATTTCATTAATACGAGTACGCTGCACGGGCTGCTGGGCTAATTGTAGTGTAACTGAGCTCGCGTGCCCTTAATTATTTTCTAATGCCCGTTTCCATTCAGTAGGAATTTCAGATAAACTCCATGCAAAATTAATTGATTACAATGCGTAGTACTCAGCTGAATTAAACTCGCCTCTTGCTTGAGTAGCGTAACAAAGTAACGAATGCGTCTGCCGGATAAACGTCTAAATGCTGAATCGCGCTATTCTCGTTTTACGTCATGACTTAATTGTCTGTTACTAAAAAAGAAGTCAACCATTGTACTATTAGCGGTCTTAATTACGCATATATTTCATTAGAGAGAGTACAATTAAATTGAAACATTAATTAATATTACTTACTGTAATATTGTGTCCTGAATGTGAACTGTGAGTATAATTACTCGGTTGCTTATTTATAAACTAAGGTATACTGTATTTATTACAGTTTTTTGTAATGTGACGTGGACATCAATTACGATTTTAGTGTATGACGGTGATGTGAAAAATAAGACATGGTGGCTGTGGTGATGTGAGGAACAAATGTGAGATAGAAATGATTTAAATCGCTGTCAGGTAAATGGAGTCGAATTAGTTTTATTTATGGCTTATCTATTTCAAACTATACAGAAATACACATAATAGAAAAATATTTACTGTAACCTGTAACTGTAAAAAATCAAGCCTGTGGATTATTCTAATTAATGACGAGTATAGAAAGTACTTATACGTTTTCTTAAAATATTTTACATGATTAATATCTGAATTTTCGTATCGAAATATTATACACGTAGATTCATTATGTATTTCCAGATCCTAGGAGTCCAGCCTCAAAGAGTGATTCACGGAGTTTTTACTAAAATAACATTTATTGTAATACCTGTAAGGTAAAATGATTATATGAATTTAAATATTATTTTGTCGTGTATATTTTAAAGATAAAACAAAGACTACACGCCAAGTCTTATCATTGCTGCAACATTGTGAAGGGTTGTATAAGAAGTTTCGGGCCATTAGGATTCTGTCTGCGTTGATTCCCGTTCTTTTTATTCGAGGAGACGAACATGCGCCTCCTGTTTTAACATCTTTGTCGCTAGCTTATCCGGGCCAAACAGGGTTTATGGCCCAAAGAAATGGAAATTGAGAGGAAACAACGCCGGGGTTTCAGAAGAAAGCTCCTATTGACTCAAAAATTCGAACATTTTATGTCAGATCACAGTTATTGCAAGAAAATTCATATTTTAAATAACTATATATTTATGTGAGTGATTGGATAAATATCTGACAATTTCAACCACATTAAAACCATTAAAAGTTTTGATTGCTGGTTCATTCTATTTCTCTTAAACTCATTTTGTTTCAAAACAAAAATATTCTCTTATCAAAACCTGCATCTGTTTATGAGATAAATTTATTATATCGATATAATTAAATTCCTCGAATATGATCGTACGCAAATGTATTTTATAAAGTCTTTTTCGAACGTTGACCCAATTTTTGAGTTTTAAACGAGACTACAAAAAACAGACATAAGGAAATTTTCATTCTTAGACACATCGCTGACTGGTTGAGAAGAATATTCCAGCAAAAAGAAGGCTTAAAAATAATCTAAATATTTCGTGAAACGAATATTTTTTCCCTATAAAATGAAAATATTCAAAAATATGGCAGCATGTTTTTCCTTCTTTTCTGTATCTTTTCTTTGATTGAAGTGTGGACATATTTCTAAGACTTTTTATTTCAAAATTGTATCATTTATTTGTTCACACATTTGTTTATATATTTTTTCTCGAACTGTCACCGGAATCCATCCAATCCGCAGCAAATTATATACATATAAATAACCTATCACTATTATATTGGGTAAAAAAAATACTGTTTTTCAAAAATATAAAAGTATTGTCAAACAACTGAATTCTAATACCACAATAAAAGTAATTTTAAAAACTGTATTCAACTGATCACTTGTAATTTAATCAGTCCCTAATGATCACAGAAGTTTACGCGACAATAAACAAATAAGAAATTATTAAAATGGGTCCAAATAAATCGAGGTCGAAATATTTTGTGGTCTCTAAATTACGGACTTATGGAACAATGTGAAATTTTATTCGTACGTATCTAATTAAAGGAAATAAAATTCAACAGAAAATTTAATCCTGCATACGTATCACTATAAAATGAAATTTTTGATATATACTATCAGTATTGTGTGCTTACATCATTGATATTATTCACTTATTTTATTCAATGTTGTAAAATCAGGAAATAAAATAAAAAAGTGAATAATATATTTATAGCAGAAAAATGGCTGCGAAAAACTAACGATAATATATAAGAATGAAAGGATTGCGATTAATTAGTTGGTCTCAACTTTACGGACTTCTAAGGAAAAGTGTGACACTCCGAAACAATTACAGGAACTCCTAAGTACAGTACAGACCCACAGACGCGGATAATGTTAGTGTAATGATTCCAATTGGTTCATATCAATGAAACTATTGCGGTCCTGGGATATTAAAAGTAAATCGAGTAACATCATTTAAGTCTTTTCGACTTTATTCGTCAACTGTTATTGCTTTCTTTGACTATATAATGGTTTGTTCTTCAAATTTGAATTTCTTACTATCGCTTTAAGTATTTTCTCCTTAATTTACGTTCATAAGACCGTATATATGAGAATCTTTGTAGTAAATCACCCGTTGTTTTTTAAAGTCAATTTTACAACTGTTTTTTTCCCCTGGTTTCATGTTTCAGGACTCGTGAGGAGCAGAGACGGAAGTCGCGACGACACGGGGACCCACTACATGAATTTACCGTCACCAAACGTGCAGAATGAGGTAAGGGTTCGAATCATGCCGATATCAATTTCTATAGTCGCGGAAATGAAATTAGACGGGGTGAGAGTTTGTTGCGGTGTTTCCATAGAACTTCATAAGTAGAAACAATGAGGATTTCTTTGTTGATTATTGAGTTATGTGAGATACCAGGGGGAGTTGGATACGGTTCTGAGGAAAAAGCAGGGTACAAAAAGTTAAACTCGGGGAAGAAACATCGGAACTCGGGAGTCCCACAGGGGTCGGTCATTGTCCCATTATTGTTTTTAATATTCATTAACAATTTACCAATTGGTATAAATTCAAAGGTCCAACTTTTTGCAGATGACTACAGGAAAATAAGACGTAGATTCCTCCAAAGTGACTTAGATATACTAAGCAAATGGGATAACAGAAGTAAAATGAAAATTAACAATTGGAATCGAAGGTCGATAAGTTTCAATAAAATGCGCCTACAATAAGTCTTGGAATATAAACTAGAAGGAGAAACAGTGACCCGGGAGACAAACTGTAAATTCCAAGTCATTTATTACAACAGTAAGCTGGGATGGGAGGAGCAGGAAAGCATGGAATAATTTAGATTTGGAATGAGATCTCTCAAAAAGGGAAATTCAAGTAAATAGCATATCTATCATTAGTACGCCCAATAATGGCATATGCTGGGATCCGTATAGAAAAAATCATATAGAATCCTCAGAAAAGAGCCACGAAACTCCTACAGATAGAACCGGGGCATGGTAAAGCTGCTAGGGTGGAGGAGACGAAGAGGTAAACAGTCAGGCTACACGTTTTCTTTAAAGCCTTTGCAGATCAAAAACCTTGGCAAAGAATTCGAGATAAATTGAGAAAACCGACTCGGTACGGGAGGTCTGACCACACTTTTAAGTTAAATATCAGACAGCAAATAAAAATATGTTGGAAAATACTTATTCATAAATAGGAACAATTTATCTGTAAGAGTTTTCGGAGAAAGTCCTCTAACGCGAAGAAAATTTAAACTTAATCTGAACTCAATAGTGAATATACGGTAGTGAAGTGAAGTGATAGTGCTCCGTTATAAACTAGAGTAAAATGGTAACATTTCTTGTCACCTTATATAGTTAAATAGTTAGTTAACCTCTATTTTCATATATCTTTCCACTTGCCTCCTTTTCAGGCCAGAACAATATTAATTCTTTCATTAACTATTTGAAAATTAACCTTGAATTAATATAATTTTATATATATGTATTTATAGTTGAAATAATATCCCTAAACCTAGCTTATATTTTGAAATAATTATATTAATTTCTTTTATTGTAACTTATTTTATTTAATTTGTAAATAAATTGTTATTTCATGAATCTTACACCGGACAAACAGCCCATTTGTAGATTAGCTAAATACAAATTTCAACAGTAATATTCAAGATAATACATTCATTATCCTGAATATTCCTCTTGAAATCTATTATATATATATATATTCAAGTTGCGCGGTGTGTCCCATATAAAGGTCATGAATTGAAAAGTCTGTGTTTACCGGGATTGCATACTTCTTGTAAACAAAGAATTCAATTGATGTCTACTCCCTGAATACTCTCGTACGGTTTAGTTAGACTAATTGCGACAAGCTAGTTAAATGCCACATGGGTAGATTATGGATTAGACATATTTTCATTAACAGGAAAACCCACTTACTTGGAACATAAGTACTACTGTAGGAACACTAATGGTGGCCGTGAATGCAAATCATCCCCACCATTCTCTTTGTAATTTAAAGAGTAACTCACATGTGAATAAGGCAATACAAACTTTCTCGATTAAGGATTTTGAAAATATTACTTATCCTTGCACTGTAGGGTAAACGTAGTTTTTCATAGTATGTGACAACGCGTGCGTAGCTCAATTAAAAATTCCCCCTGATCTTGCGGAGATTGTGGTCCGATAGAAGAGCCACAAATCAGCATAATTTTGGTAGCTGGAATGTGGCTATCAAAAGGTTGTGCTTTACTGAAGATGTAAACCGATTGATAAACTCATGAATATAATTTATATCATAAAAGTACTTCTTGGATACTCATTTATCCCACACAGCAAACTATTTCATATTTATATTCTTCTCCTTGAATATTATAATCATAATACTTGCGTAATTTTCAGCGATAAATAACGAATTTTTATTATTTCAAGAGATGAAGAAATGCTTCCAAGCGAAGCTCAGTACTAATAGTATGAAACTAAATTAAAGGACAGAAACCAGGACTTCCGCTTATTTCCCCCTCCAGATACTTTAATTCAGTTTCATAGCCTTAATTCTGATAATCGATCGAAAGAATTTATTTACCTCTTGAATTCATTGAAATTATTATCACTATTATACTATTACACTTAAAATTCATTCCTAAATTTCGCTCGTGAAGAATGTGAGTTAGTATCTGTTCAGGTATATACAACGGAGAAAGCTTGCACGTGAAGGGAACTCGAGCAGGGTAGCTCAGATGGTAAGAACAACGACGCGGAAATCGATTCCCGGTATGGTCGAGATTTTTCCGTCTTTACCCTTTGTTTTTATATATTTCCATAAGAACAGTATAAAATGTAAAGTGTCAATTCATATCTGTATCCAATTTTTGCAATTAACAATCTTATAACAGAAAGTTTTTTACTAAGTATTTAAAGAATATAGTGTATATTTTCACAAATAATATTTGGGTTGATTGGACGATTTAGAAATTTAATTAAAAGAGTTCCTAGAGGTAGGCAACCCTGTTGCCAGGCTTTATATCTTAGTCATTTTTCAATTTAAACGGCGAAGTTGTAATATAAATTAAATAAATTAACGATCTTCTAACATACATTTTAAATATATTTTATTTAACAACGGCGTTTCAATACATTTTTGTAGTTTCATCAGGTTATGTTTCTACGGAACAAATTTGTTCTAAAACATAGTGAAAAGAAGAAAAAAATGTTTGAAAACACAAAATTACAACATTCATTTCATCTTAACCTTCTATCTTAAAATATAAAACAATATAATATTGAAAATAATAAATTTTAAACATTCTTAAAATTTAATAATAAATATTACCAATAATAAAACAATTACAATCAGTCACTATTTAAAATTAAAATTGTAAATTTATAATAATTTGTTAATAAAAATTATATTAAAAGTTGAAGATTAATGTATCATAAATATTTGTCAATTTTAAGGTAACATTATTTGAATTTAGTGTGTTTAAAGTTGTTTTAATTTGTAAAATTTCTAATAAATTTCGTTTTAATAAAATTTGTTCAATGTCGACAATTTCAACCTTATTCCAAAGTCATGGTTTTCTCATCATTTATGTATAGTGACAAAATGATGATTTAAAGTTCTGTTATTGGTTTTGTGTGTTTTAATCAAGTTTATAGAGCACGTTTAGTTTCCACTATGTAACATTTTCCACAAAAATGTTGACTACAATTAATTTTATATCCGACATAATGTTGTTTATCTTTTTTCATATTGTCTTTACCTCCATTTTTTATTTTAAGTGTGTTATTGATTTTATAAACGACTATAAATTAAAATTTGTTAATATATTTTCAAATTTTTTACTTATTTTCCCGTAATATTTAATATCGTAAATTAAGTTATTTTAAGCTTGTTTATTTTTGCATTAGTCTTCTCTTTCTTAAAGTTATTAGTATATATACGTTTAAAGTTTAACGAGTATGAAGTATTCATTAAAATATTTTTAACAGTTTTAATATTTCCAATGTTTTGATAATAATAATTTATTAATCAGATTAAATGTATCACTCTTCTATTGAATTGAAGTATCAAAGCTTCTTTCTGATACATTGGATAATTTCATAAAAAAATTCGCTGATTTTCGGAACCAGTTAATTATTAATTACCAAAATATCTAAAATGCTAATTTTATTATTATTTTCTAAATCATAAGTAAATTAATATTAAAAAAAATTGTGAATTTTATGAATTTAATTTTTTTAAAAACACAAAATTTATTATCTAAATATCTATGGTATTGTTATGGGTTTACTTTTTAATTTATTTAAACAGTGCGTTATAAGTAATTCAGAATACAGTATTTGTAAATATATTTAAGTAATAAGTTTAAATTAAATATTTTTAAATTTATTAGTCATACTCGTAAATTAATAGTTAATTTATTACATTTACAGTTGACAGGCTAGTAGTGAATGCCCTGAAATTACGTTGATTTTCTACAGAGTAATATAGACAGCTATCAAAACTTTGTACACCGTGAAATACACCATTAGTGAAAATATTGACTTGTATTAAAATTCATTTAATTACAAACTTATATCCAGTATATATTTGACTATAGTTTAAACGAACAATGATATGACGGATTAGAACTACTTAATGAAAAGTCTATTTCAGATCCAGCAAATATGTTTATATATCGACGACATACTCTTCAAAACTATGCACATAACGGTTTATCAAATGCAAATTAATTTTACTATAGGTAATATGTCTATAGTTAGTATTCCAAAAGTGTTTACAAGTTAGACAGATCGATCTTACGGTATTCCATAAGTTATATGAGAAACGATTACATTCAAAGCATCAACTAGTTTTGGTTTGGAACCTCGCCAGGTTCATTTTTCACACCAAAGTTTAGATTGAATCCGGGACACGTTTTGCAAGTCCAGGCTGCCGATTCTGCAACAGGTGAGATGCACGAAAATTATCGGGAAATTCTAATCTTGAGCAACAGGTCGCGCAATTAGCGTTCACGGCACGCAACATTGCGTGATTGCGATAGACGGACTGAATAATCCCTATTCCTGCCAAGAATAACGCGCCCGTGGAATACGTTTTCCCAGTTTTACAGAATTCAGAGTCAGTAAAGAGAAACGTAAATCGACATTTAAAATGGCGACCCGTTCAATATAGTCACTAATGTGGCAACTGTCCGTCTGGTTGAATGTAACGCTAAATATTGCATGACACGGGGAAGTGGTCCCGAATAAAATATAATTTTACGAGTGATAATTTGGCTGAATGTGTGAAGGTAATTACATGTTGTACATTTAATAATGTAGAAGCTAGGAACTGGCCATTGCCAATAATTTTGAAATAAAGATATAATCTATAATGGTGAAATGTTAGATGACTTGCCTGCTATAAATAAATGGTATATTAGTAAAATAAAAAACGTTGGAAGTGAAGGGATCCTAAATGCCAAACTATTAAAATAAATTTGGAATGTGGTAAGCTGTGAAGTGTTATCTATTGCAAATGAATCTCTTATTAACTGTATTGTACCGGATTCAATGAAAGTCTCATGTATTACACCAAATATTATAGCTATGGATGATTTTCTTCCAGTGAATGTTATATCTATTATTGATTAAATTCTTGAGTCTATAATTTATGATATATTGTTAAAACATGTAAATAAAAATAAAATTCTTTCTGTGTATCAGTCAGGATTTAAGCATAAACATTCGACAGAAATTGTTGTACAACTTGTAAGAGAGTCATGGAAAAGGGATGTTGGAAATGATACAATGACTTTATTGTCCTCAGGAGGACTTTGGAGACTGTAGAGATACGTTAATTGATAAATTGTTCAGGTATGGAGAGCGCAGAAGTGCTTTTGATTGGAATAAAAGATTAATTAATGAATAGAAAACAGTAAGTTAAAATTAATGTAGCATGTTCTGAACTTAAAGAATTTGATTTTGGGGTGCCTCAAGACAGTAAATTAGGGCCACTTTTTGTACATGAATTACCAAAAGTAGTGAAGGAGTAAAAATTCATCTGTTTGCTTATGACACCCTGATTTTTTCATCTCGTAAAAATTGTCAAGACATTGTACATAAAATTATTGTTGAGCTTTTAAATATTATACATTGGCTGGGTGTCAAGAAGTTCAGTTTTTAATTACTAAGAAAACTAAACGTATGTATATAGGTAAGAAATTGCAAGTCTGTGATATAGTTGTAGGAAATGACGTGATAGAGTGGGTTAAACATTTTAAGTGCCTAAGAGTTATTATTGCCTGGGAGTTAAACTTTAATAAATATGCAGAGTATGTTGAAAAGAAATTAGCAAAAAAAATAGGAGTAGTCCGTAGGTTAAGAAATATTTCGTCCCTTAAAGCTAAAAAAACAGTGTTTATGTCAATATTACTTCCTAATATACGTTATTGTAATTCATTATTGTTTGGTGTAAGTAGTAATGTTATTAATAAATTAGAAATAATATGGAATAGAATGAATGAAAATAAATATTGTAAGATTCAGGATATGTGAAATAAATTAGGATTGTTAAAATTTTGTATGATCTGTATTTAAATCATTTTATTTAAAGAAAATTATATGTCTAAAATAATAACAGCAGATGGGGAAGATAATTTTTTTTTATTGAGCATCTGAATGTAAGAAATACTAAAAATTCTGTGTTTGATAGAGGGTTAATATTATGTAATGAGTTTTATGTAGCTGTAAAGAATATGAATAGTTTGAATGTATTTTTTTAAAATTATTGTTAGCGATAAACAAAAATAGCGATAGGTCAATATGTAATTAGCGTTAAGCTAAATTGTCAATATGAATAAAATTGTTGTTCAGTCAGTCCCCTTTGTTAGTATTCCGTCGTATTCGCCGCTCAGTGCAGACATCACGTAAAAAATATGTTTGCCTTAATTAAATAATTGAACGTATTGCTAAACTGAAATTAATTGGAGTTGGTATTACAAAGTTATGTGTTCCATCATTTGTATTTAATTCCGTTAAAAATACGGCAACGTAGAGGAGAATAAATCGTACGAATCGCACTCGACGATAATCAACGCGAAAATCTGCTACGAAGAATAAAGTGAAGTGGATAAGGCCAAAAGCAGAGCAAAGTGTAATTCGAATAAATCCTTTCAAGTGGTTCCATAACTGCAACTGTTCAAAATGAAACCCACATGTTCCACAGCTCGGTCAACAGCGTCAAGGAAAGGCAGATAAGCAAATAAAAACCTTCTATAACGAAATTCAATAAACTTGCAACTGTAAAATTGACAATTAATCTTCCAACGGGAAACCTGAGATTTTTGCTATCTTAAGGATTTGTCTTAATATTGTCACCAGTTGTGGTAATTGCAAATGAAACTTAAATAAATGTAAACAACGAATTTGACGTTTCTAAAGTAAAATCATCTATATTGATAAATTTTCATTGTGCGAAGTATAATATTTCGTTTAAAACGTTTCCGACACGCGACGAGTGACATACTATAATCTGTTATAAATTAGAAGGTTAGTTCCCGCGAGGGGTGTGACCTTTAATCAACCAATCACAACTTAACACCGCTATTGTTCGGCAACGCTGTTTTATTTTATTCATCAATTAGCTGTATAAGTGGTGTGTCCCCCGTGGCATCACTGTCCCCTTCCACGTGGACACGCCAGGTGTCTTCTAGTTTAAAACGGACTATAATTGCGTCATAGTACCTCGCGGAAAAGTGAAAAAATTTTACGTTACGTAACGGTCTACAAACGTGAGCACGGCAGAACGTTTAACAGAATTACATTTTAAAGTTGCATTGACTTTCAGGGATTTTTTTTGATATCCAAAGACCTTAGAGTTTGTAGCGTTTAGACATGAAGTCGATCAATCCAGGAGACGTTCTTTTGTTGGACTGTATTTCCCACGATTCGACCGTAATCATCAGGCATCACTAGTATGAGGCTGAAACATTTACGATATGTGCAAATGCCCTTTCGGATCATTAAGTTAACAACATCAGTCGCTTCAGACGAGATGTTCTCTCTGGGGCAATATCGGCCTGGTTTTCTCTTCTGCGTTGAATTATATCATTCGGTGACAAAAATATCACATCTGTGCCCTGGTGGTTTCATATATCGAAACGTCCTTCCATTTGAGATCAGACGGACTGTCAAGTCTGGCTTTCACGACGCTGTGATTTCGGGAAGCGAAAATCGCATTCGCTTTCCCCACAGCAGAAATTTACAAATCCAACAAGAATCGACAGGCTTAGAGGAACGCCATGAATCTTAATAGAGTTCCCAGCCAGTAAAGAGCAACAGGTAGAAAATTAAGCAAAAAAACCCATTTTTCAATTAATGGACTCTTTAATAATGTGAAAAATCTTAAGGATATACTAGAAAATATACTTTTAATTGCATTACATAACAGTAATATAGTGTGGGGAATGTATCGCTATGTAAATAATTCTCAAGGAATTGCGACTGAATAGAACAGAAATTAATGGAATGGAACGGAATATAATAGGAAAAGAAATTATATATTCAGAATAAAATACCATTCATGCTAGGAAATTGATCAGATATAGGTGTCATATAAAATATTGTTTAAATTTAATTTGTGCTCCGTTTGTATAAGAATATTTTTCATTTGCATTAATTTTCGAATAAACATTTTTATGGACTCATGCTAAATACAGATTTAAGCAAAAAAAAAATTTAAAATGTCTGAATCGCTGTGTTACATAAATTTATCACAACCATTTACAACGATTTTTTTTTTAAAAAAAAAATAGAATTGAAGTTCTCTCAAGCAATAAGCAAAATGACGGATGTAACGCAGTTGGCAAAATTAAATTGAGAACTATTAAATTTTTATTGTTCCTCAATATAGAAACACGTACTGTGTCACAAGAATCAACATCCTAATCGGTTTTTACTGCTTTAATGCGTTATTATTCAAGCATTACCAGCGAAGAAGAAGTAATTCTAATTCTCCATAAATTCAAATCATTTTAATATGATTTTAAACACCGCAACTATAAGGAAATTAGGAAAGATATTTCTATGGAATTAACACATTTTTTTCCGATTACCCTTTATTGTACTTCAAACAATAATGCTTAATATCAAATATAATTAATAACCTGAAGCACCTTGGATCCCTTTTATATTCATAGATTTTCTTTTAATCTGGGTCACATTCGGAGTTACGTAAAAATACAAATATAACTATGATTTATCTCTCTATGCATTAAAATCGACAAAAGAAAAGATTTTGGAGTTTTCGTATACTGTAATACAGACAATCCTCATTTGAATATAAACTTTTGAAACGCTCCTAAATTTGAGAATTATTTTGTGAGCCAGAAGAAATTTGGCTTTCTGTTGTATCTCGTGCCGGAAGCTCAAGCTGAAACGCTTTTTCGAAATTGACCATTTCTCTTTGTCTTCACTGTGAATTTAATATCCAATTGGCTTCTATGATACATTCTAATAACAGAGTGAATTCCAACATTGACACATGGTCAAACTACGAAACTGTAATCACGTTACTATGAGGAATTCGTTGTTGCATAAAGCAATTACAAACGTATGTCTGGAGAGGTTCCCCATTGCAACTCCATCCGATTGTTCCTAGAATTTCCCTTTATACGGAGGATATGTGGTTGTAAGCCAGAGTTTAAACAACACAAGCATTTCTGCATTGAATTCCTCCGCTGACGACTGCTTAACTTGCCGTAGAGTTACCTTTGTTGATGAGTCGTCACACCAACGGTCGCTGTAATGATCTGGAGTTGGATAGAAAAATTAAAACCGGTCCATAATTAAACCTATTCAGAAATTAAAAGTTCATTCGTTTAACAATTCACTGACAAATACCCAAAATGACAAATGTGAAATAAGTGCATTTAGTTTAAAATATAATATTAATATATATTATTTATATAATTAATTACAATTAAATTATATGAAACATTTTTATTCAAGCCCCAGGGTGGATGCGACATAATTTCAAATGATTATTTTTTTTCACTATTCGTTGGTAATACCTTAAATTACTACGATAATTTTATTTGGGTAATTTTATTTTACTAACGTGATGCGAGTTAACATTTGACAGATTTCAATAATCATTTTCATTTATACAATTTAATATATTAAATCGTGGATTAATGATTTATAATATTTCAAAAACATTGATAATATACATGTTTTGGAACTCTTATGATATCTGCAAAAGTCGTCATTATCATATAAGTAATTGGTGTTTTAAATAAATTATAAGGAATTACTCGAAAATAAACTAGTACAAGCACTCCATTGCGTAATGTACTTTGGGACTGTAACAGGCTACATGAGGGTAATCCACATGGTGGCAACTCCCCTTTAATAGCATAGGAAGAGATTTGAAAGGGGCGATGCGGAAGGGTAGAGGAAGGTAGCCAAGGGTTAACTAGAGCTCCCGGGCTATTGTTTAAGGATCCTACCCGGCATTCGCCTAAAAGTAATGCTGGACAAACCCTAGAAAACCTGCACCGGGTTGGTCGGGAATTGGGTACTTGTCCCACGCCCTTCCGATAGCGGGAGAGGAGTTTTCTGTGGGGACGCAGCATTCCCTTCTCCGTGCCTCGACCAGTTTAGGAGGCAGCTGGCTGACTGTTCCAATGGGAACAGCGAACAACTCTTACCGTTTGCCCAAGGTCGGTGACCCCGGAAAACAGGCCGAGGTGCCTCGGCTTGTAGGACTTTTACTTCAAAATCGGAGAGAGGAAAAGGCATCCCCAAAGGTAGCCCATTCCGTCTCTGACCTATTCTGGGACATCCAATGAAACCCAATATTAGGGTTTTATCAAACAAAACTGACAATGAGAAACAATGCAATAGTTTACACATTCTGGATAAAAAAGAATGGACTCACTCAGCTACCAGAATTATTATACTACTCCTTAACTGGCCTGTTGCCACCAGTCCAAGTCAGTCCGTCTCGCACTGGGTGACTGAGTTTTCCCTGCCCCCATCTAAGCATCGAGAAGTCGTGGACTCGCTGCATTTGAATTCACAAAGTTCGCAGGCCTCTTTAGTCACCGCTACATGGACTTACGATATCAACAAAAATAATTCTTACCAGTTACCAATTTTGAGTCTCAACCATATCAATGATTCTGTGTGTGAATAATAATAATAATAACGATCTCTTTCGGGCTTGTCCGCGACATTGTCATGTCTCGCCACGCCTCAGTCTTCCATATTAGATTCAGGATTTATTCTACAAAATTCGTGTCAACTATGGACCACTTCTCCTTGAAATGACTCCCGTATACCCCCATATAGTAGGCACTGCTGAACATTTTTAAATCTAGTCTCACTCAACGTCTTTTTTCCCCTAACCTCCAGCATCTGAATTGCTGTTTTTTTTTATCATTCTTAACTATCTGGGGTTGGTTTGAACTTCCTAGTCTGACTGGCAAAATAGTCTGCGCATCTTGGACCACTTCCCTAATCTACCCTATCGGCCTGAAACCTTTTGACTTTTATGGTTCATATACTCGTCACTTAAGGTCAGTCCATCTGCATTGAATGGAATACCTCAGAAGTCCATTTTTCGGACAAAAAATTGAATTATACGTTTTCAACACCACAATATCTAATTACGGACTGTATTATATTATTACTTAGTCATAAATATTAACATAATCAATATAACTAAAATGGCTCAATTACAATATTCGGCAGTGAAAGTGGATTTCTGTCTCTCTTTTTACGAATTCGTTTTGTATATTCGAACAATCGATACAATTAATTATTATTTTAAAATAAATTAAGGTAATTAATATTTGTAATAGAATTTCACATATATCGTTTTTTTTCTTTTAAATCTATGTTCTGGGCGAATTTCAAAAAAATGTTCAACAATTTAATATCTTTAAATATTGCTCTGCTTATATTGAGTCCAAAATACTATCAACGTACTCATAAAAGTAATACATATTATCGCTGAAATCATTTATAAATGAAACATTCCCCGAGCTGAAATTATTTACACTTATATATATATATATATATATATATATATATATATATATATATATATATATATATATTGTAATATTCACTATTTAAATAAAACCAACACGTTACAAACAAATTATGTGGCAAACAATTTCAATTCAATTAACAAGGAATTAAATTGAAATTAAACCAATACTTTTTCAACAGGTAACGAAAATTATTCATTTGATAAATTTGATTTTCATTAATTTAACATTTTATATTTCTAAGCTTTAATGAGAATCTAAATTCCAGGGCCGCTTATAGAGCCGCCAATAAAAGACGGTGATTTGCAATTTTCACCAAATTACAAAAGCAAAAAAATTGGATTTAAATTTACAATAACAAAATTTTATATCAACAACAAAAACTATCAGAAATTTGAAAAGTTATAGAAATCTGGCGGTAAACGATATTTACGTAAAAGTTAACGGATGATATTTTTTTGTTTTTACATACCATTTATATAGAGTTGCTCTGGTTTGTGCACACGTGATTATATAATTTTTTTATGGAACACTAATTTCACTGACATAACGCTGATTTTATTATCGTCTCACTTTCTAACCCTTTGCAACATTTTCGTCGCCTTTCTACTTCGTTGAATTCGTATTGTCACGCTCAGTTTACTGTGGAGAATCTTTAACTGATGATATTCAGTCCATACTTTGCTGAATTCGACCACCACAGAGTGTAGCTCGGACTACCATGGTCAGGTCCTCCCACACAAACACACACCTTCTCTGAATATGCGAGTTTACTGACTACATACTGCTCTCTGACGAAGTGTTTACTGACCTCTGGTAAATTTCCGAGCGTCTTATATAAGCGTTCTCGACAACAATTCGTAGCACCCATTATACTCTCTGCATTCTCGCGCCAAACAATACTGTTCTATACAATAATGGTGTGACCTCAAAGTTACGCCCCAAATAATTAAAAAAATAATTTTAATGAAGCATTTCATTACAAATTTGTAATGTCTACTATATATATATATATATATTAACTACTTAAGATATGTATTTCGCGAACGCCGTCGTCGCTGCCGCCGCCGCACGCAAGTACGATCGGATAACACGGCTTTTACAAATATGTATCTGATACATATATATTCAAAACATCGTACTTTTTCCGCTCATTTTTTTCGGCTCAAATTCCAAAAAAATTAATAATCCTTGTTGACAGAAACTGCGTAGCTATATTGAAAACAGGGGTTCGTAGTCGTCAGCCGTTATAGCCTCTTTTAATTCTGTCACTTTCCCATAAATCTATCTCGTTTTAATTATATTTTAGACGTAAAATACCGACGTCTGGATTTTGACATACATTAACTGCATTAATTATAATTAAAGAATAGGTCATTAATACCTGATCACAATAATAAGAAAGATAAAGCCAAAAATCTATTACAACAAACCTCGTCAGAGGAATCCTCCTACATTACGTGAGGCAGTGGAATATACAAAACAGTGTTTGAAAAATAATCTTCCGATTTCAAACATTCGTAGCTGTTCAGCTTCTAACGCGATGCGTTTGAACAATGTAGTGTTGAAAAGGGGAAAATCGCTAGTTGCACATGTACTTGCGAGAGCTTCCTCGACGATGGATCGGCCGTACTGGACAAAATGATTCTGCCTTACACCAATGGCCTCCAAGGTCACCGGACTTCACTGCATGTAATTTTTTTTTATTGGGGACTAGCTGGGTGCCCGGCGTTGCCCGAGATGTGAAAAACATTACGAAATACGCTGTCTTCAATAAAAAAAATATCAATTTTGAACATTTAAGTATTGTTTTTATCATAATTCTATGTATCTTCCAGTGCGTATTGCAAGATATAATTGGGAAACATATTGGTCCCTGATCCCGTTAAATATTCCACGACAAAAGTCAAGTTATTTAAAAGAAAATTAATGCCATGGATTGTATAACCTTTCATAATAAATTATATTTATCACTCGATGTGGTATTGGTAGATTTAATTATACTTATTATTCAATCAAAATATTTTTGCTCAGCTTCATTTCTCAGAAATTGAACATGTATAACGTCGTTCCCAAAAATGGAAAACAAATATTGTTATCCTAACCTCAAATTTTTGTTTCACGACACAAATTGCACGCAATAATTTGTTTACATTTATACAAATTTATAGAAATACGTTGCGTAAAGTATAATTAATTGTACTTTTAATTCAATTTAAACGTTCCTATTTCTGTACATACCTTTGACTGATAGTGCATTAATTGAATAACGACCATAAAAACTTTCGGAGTTCCGTACGTCATTTTCAATACTTTTATAGTTACAAACATATAATTCAGCAGTCGTACCACAGACAAATCTTATTATCTTCTGAAATATTATACAGGATACAATAGTACGTTATATTATGAAATTTTATAAATCTCGAATCAAAATATTTCTGCTTTATTTCATTACGAAATACAGAACTATATTTAGGATGCGTCAATGTCTTGAAAACTTATGACGTCATCGTCTCGCGCAGTAACTTATTTGAATTATAATTATTTCCACGTTTATTCTAGGGGTTTCTCACCCCCACAGTACCGGTTCTCGATTTTGGCAGAATATATATACCAATTTTTGTTGAATTCTGTCCACGCGATAAAATTTGTATAAAGAACAACGTAAATACATACATACATACATACAAATATACATCCTTTTTTATTATATAGACTAGCTGGGAGCCCGGCGTTGCCTGTGTAATTATTTATATAAACCAGAAAAGTATTTAATTCTACATTAATCTTTAGTCAAGAAATGATTTTACTTACGTATGCAGAAAGAGTGGTAATTTCATCAACACTCCGTCCCCGGTGCTATAAAATATATTGAATTATATTGCATCAAACATACCTCTGAATTTATTCCCTAATAACTCATTGTGTACTGCAGGATATAATTGTCCCTCAGTCTTCAGATATTACGAATTATTAAATTTATTAAATTGTTTGATAAATTCACAATGTAAACAAATGGTCGCCATATTGGAGTCACTTAATATGGCACGAAAATTAACTTACGAATACTTTACGATCCATGCGGAAATTGTATTGTTTTATTATTATTATTATTATTCCATGGAGAATTACTGGATAAAATTATAATTTTATCCAATGGAAATATTTCTGCTTTATTGCATTACGGAAAAAGAAACTATTTGCTTTGTCCAGTGACGTCATGATCTCTTGACGCGCATTAATTTAACACAAAATTATCAATTTTATCAATTATAATTCTTTACACCTTTATGCTACAGGTTTCTCGTCCCCACAGTACCGTTTCTCATGTTTTGAAGAATATGTGTACTAATTTTAGTTGCAATCTGTCCGCGCGTTAAAATATGTATAGATATTAACGTAAATACATACATACATACATACAAATATACATCCTTTATTATTATTAAATACTCAGTTTGGAGCAACAATGGTCCAACTGCGGAGGCGAATAATAACAGCAACTCAAGGCTCGTTAGAGTGTGGGACGATTTTCAATACCACATATGCCGAGTATTTTAAGAGGGTGCACAGCTTTGAGAACTATCTATTTTCCTTTATTACAAAATTAACATCGATTTTATGTTCATTTTTTTCAAAATGTATACATGTCAAACCGGAAGGTTTTTTTTTTAAAAGAAGCTTGAATTATTACTGAAATAATTCACGAGTCCTCGTCAAGGTCTAAAGAAAACACTGATCAATTTGAGCTTTGTATCCTGTATTGAGAAGTTGTGGTTGTTGCAGGGCGAGAAGGAGACGGTGTTCCACCCCCGCGAGGCGGAGGAGCCGACGGAGGCGCGGCGCAGCCGGGAGGCGGGGGCGGTAGCGGGACCCGGAGCGACGACGGTGGCGGGGGAGGGGGACGAGGAGGAGGCGCCGCCCGCGTCCGCGCTGACCCGACGCCGCGCTCTAGTGCCGCCCAAGCTCATGACGGACGCGGCCGACGACCGGAAGCTGTCCGCGTGAGTATGAAGCGGCGCAACGCCGTCTGGTGAGTCCTCGGGCGCCGCTCCGCTCCATCAAACAAATACCACTATTATTAGCAACTAAAATGCATTTCATATTATTCTCAGGTATTTTTCTTCCTTTCATTTCGGACTCCGCGGCCAAGTTGTTGATGCTTATTACGAAAGAGACTGCGTAATTTTAATATTCTTCAACATACGTACAATTTATTATCCTAGTATAAATTTACCCTAATCAATAATTTGAAACGAAACTTTTCTTCTCAGAAATGGAAAAAATATTTCGACGCGACTTTCTTTGAATATTTAAATATAAATATATAACTAATTCGGTATTTTGGTGTGAAAAGCGTTGCTTTTCGTAAATGTGGTACCGAAGA
Organism: Zhengitettix transpicula; assembly: GCA_037074705.1. Taxonomy (NCBI): domain Eukaryota; kingdom Metazoa; phylum Arthropoda; class Insecta; order Orthoptera; family Tetrigidae; genus Zhengitettix; species Zhengitettix transpicula. Next base: position 59,435,140 of record CM073595.1, on the reverse strand, counting down.
AGAGTTATGAAAGGGAAGCTCGTTTGTACTGCCGTTTCTGGAATAGCGGACTGTGGTCTTTTATGGGAGCAAAAACAAGCCTTGGATAGAATAAAAAATTCTGATAAATTCCTATGTTTGTGTGTAGATATGGGGAAAGAAGAGGCTGACTGAGTATGGAATTAGGTAAACTGAAAAAAGTTATGAGCGTTCTAAAAATATTAATTACAATTAAGCTAAAAGTCTTGAAGGACCTACTAAATGTTGCTTAAAAATGGCCACATCTGTAAAATTAAACAAAAATGGCAAGGAACAGATGTCTTTAGAACAGATAGCCTGGAAAAGATATTTGAAACTTTTCCCGACAATATCTTAACTCGCAGACTAATAAATTTCGTATTTCATGTTCTAAACCAACTGCAGTGATAAACGCTGTGGGTATTCCTGTAGTTCTTTTCCGTCTCAAAATTTAATTTTATGAAGTTTTCTTTCAATTGAGGCGTCGTTCGTTATTTATTTTCATTTGGCATCGAGTCTTGCTATTTCAAGTGCTGTGTTTACACGCCTTCATGATTTATCCTGGGTCTGCGCCCCGACGGAGATTTCGTGGTTCAGCCTCCGCTGCGTGGTAAGGTCGCTGCTGCCGCCGGGATTCGACGCCTGTTACCTTTGGTTTTCAACACGCGGAACGTTAGACCGCGGACGAAAGGCCGCTAATTTGCTTTTGCAAAGAATGGAATCAGTTTCTACTTACGAATATATTTTTAAGGTTAATTTAGCAGAACTAATCTCATGGGCGTTTAAATAAAATATATTGTTTTTCAAGCTCTGTAATCTATGTTAATCAATTTTAATATGAGTATATCAAAATTATACTTGCAAGAACGGATCGATAAAAATGTATCTCATCAAAAAAAAAATTGCAATGATCAGCTGCGGAATTCCGCATATAATTTTTTATATTTTACTAGTTCTTAATCATTTCGCTGCAAAGCCGCTTAAGCTTCCATTGTACAGGTGCGGAACTCTCACAAAGAGCTTACTCCTGTTACGTCCGATTAATTTCGAATATTGCAATACTTTGATTCGGAGGTGGAGAGAATCGCTTTTTGTAGTCTTAACTGATTTTAGTGTTCTCAACGTCGTATTGGACTTCACATGTAAAATAATATATCGGCACACTTTGAGTCGATTATATGGAACTACAACTATATAGACAAGAGACTCTTCCCTCATAAACTATTTTCTCAAAACTTCCATAATTCACTGTGACAAAATACGGAAACTTTCTAAATACGACGATTTATATTCGTATTTTTATTTTTTCAGCCCTCGGTTCATTATATGGAATTACAAATGTTATTTTAAAAATTATATAATTATTAATACGAAGTAATATACAATTGAATAACTCTAAAAAATTAAAAAACTCAAGAAATTAATAGTTCCGAATTTTTTGTTGTAAACATTTCTGCATTCCTTGCATGACAATATCCATTCTTCATTGAAGTCCTAAATATAGGCTGTGAAAAATGTGATTTAGTTAATTGTAGGTGAGTCTGTGATCAGGTCTCTACAATGGAGAAAACTCGTTCACAACTCCGATAGCTCAGTTGGTAAGAGCATCGCATGTTAAGCGGATATCCCGGGTTCGGCTCCCGGTTCCGTTGAAATTTTTCCGTCATGATCGGATTATAAAAGAAAACCTCTGTGTACAACGTAACCTATAATCCCACACAATGTCTACATATTGTTCACACAAATTCACAGTCGATGTACAGCAGGCAGCATTGCGGTACAGTGAACTGCAACTCTGACATTCATTCATTATGGATCAGTGAATTCCTAATGCCAATGTCAGAGGTTATATCGTGTCTCCCTGCACTTACCGATATCATTATTACATCGTAGGAACTAGAAGCTTCTAGAACAGTGTTTCCCAACCTTTTTTTTACCATGACCCACCTAAGTCTTTCTAATACCCCACTCTGTAACACATACAAATTATTTCCTTAAGAAGCCTTATTTCAACTTCTTTAGTAATAATTCTGCGCGTAATATTTTTTTTTTTTTTGAGATTGCTAAAATTATCGTCCATTCGAGCTTTTGTATGAAAGTAAGTTCTGATTTCATTTAGCTCACGGAGTTGGCGCTATACTACAGTATACAAGCACTTAGTGCATGTACTATACCTTCACTAGACATAGTAAACAAAACGCTCATAGTAAATCGTAGTTTAAATTACTCCAATATGTGGCTCTATGAAAAGCACCAAACCTACCAAATGCTTATTTAAAATTGAGATAGCAACAAATTTTCGTTTTGTATAAGTTAAATCATAGCTAAATTTTAGACGAGCTCATTTCCTAATTGCCCCCCTGTGGGGCGTGGGGCCGATGCTGAGGAACACTAGACTGTCGGATGAGGACCAGTTGATTCGTCAGCCAACTTTTCCGTGGTAACTACAACTCAGAAACCACGCCGGGTCCGTCACTTTATTCCGACTCATTCTCAGATAACTTGGTAAATCTAAGAGCCAAATTATCACTTCTCTTCGATAGAAATTATCATTTTCCGTGTGACATTTAATCGATTCCAACTGAACTCTTTAAGCTCCGTATTTTTCGAATTCAATTCTCGCGGACCGGGTAAGAGGAACCTTAGCTCAATTCCTCGCTTAATTTTCTACGTCGGTGCGGACTAGAAGCGATGGTAGAATAATATTGAAAGAGTTCCTTTTTCTCGGTGCCAACACATGAAGGTGATCTGCGATGTGACAGAATGGGAACTAATTAATTTTGGCGGGTAAGTGGGTGCGGGAGCCGAGAGGGCTCTGAAATAACAAGGCCCTTCTCGTAAGAGGCGAAGAGAGTAAGTCACATAGGGCTCACCAGTCTCCCTTCGACAATGTTCACTTTGTTCTCTAGAAAACTGGCCGCAGTTACTTACCCTGGTACCTCGGCTCTCGTTCCACTTCAAAACTTTACGAGAGATATTGAGATTGACAGTGGAAGTTGCTTTCGTTACGACTTAGATCTTGAATTGAAAAAAAAAAACTTGCTGAATTTTTCAGAAAATGTGCACTGAGCCCTAGCGTCCGCTAACAATTAAAAATAATTTACGTGTCTATAGTATTTAAATGGAACAAATGAACACCAAAAAGCAGACAGTATTTAAAAATATAATTTATCTAATGGAACGACATGTTTCTGTTCTGACGTGACCCCTCAAGTTGTAATTCTGTTCTACATAACAGGCAGCTTTATTTATCTGAAGATGTCGCTCCATTTTAATAAATAATATTTAGTTTTTAATTTAATTTTTACTTAATATATAAGGGGGTAGGTAAGTTATCACATGCAGTATATAGGCAAAGTTTGGACATGCATATCTCATAAATCATAAACATTATCTGCATAAAACTTTTTTTTAGCTTCTATCCTTTAAATAAAGTTTTGTTTCCTAGCAAGCGATCTTTTTTTAAAAAATATTTTTTGTTTCGCATTAGCAACTAGGTCTTTTAAATTCCATACGTTTTATAAAATTACGTAATTTTTAAATTTTACTTTAATGAGCTTTATAATGTTCGATTGGTAATTTGGTGACTATTTTTGTCCCAGGATATATTGTTCGTATTTTTGCGATCTTGTATAGTGTGGTTTGTTTACGTAATTCACATATTGGTGGGGGAGACAAAGCCTTGTTTTTCTTTGTCAAATTTGTTTTCTCCTTTGAAAGAGACTTTCCCTCTTTCTGAGAGACAACTGCATTTTCTAGCTCATCTGTTTCAGTTCTACTCTCAGTTCCCCTTTTTTTATAGGTATTTCATTTGGTATCTTTCCCGCGTACCTTTCGGCAAAGTTGTGTCCTTTTCTTGTGCCAATTTCACCGCTGTTATCATTTAGGCGGCTATTGTTACCCAACAACTTCTAGGTAATTCTGTTACTGGTGCCACGAATCGAACCCGGTACATTTAGTTCACGGATGTAAAAGTCTGCTTATAAGCTGTTCAAACTTGATTTTGATAAGTTTGCAACATCCTTAACACTCTTACAACTACAGGGAGTCCAATTTATTTCGTCAACCATAAATAGCTTTATTTGAAAATATTTATTTACGAAGATGCTTTGACGATTCTTTTCCTTTAATTTCGTACACCATCTTAACTTTTTTAAAGGGATCCACATAATTTACTTAAGTAAATGGGACTGCAAATCTCTTATCATGTAAACAGAAAATTTTAAAATCATTTACTTAATATATCTATTATTTATCAATACCTGTATAATTGCTTCATATGTTTTAAAAATATATCTTAATAAAACTTTATTGAAAAAAATATATTTACGAAAAAGATATGTAACGACATCACTTTTTGAAAAGGCTCCAGATAATTTATACACGGCCATCTTAAGTAATTGGGAATGTAATTCTTCCATCGTGTAAATCATCTGAGGTAATATATTTTTCAATATCTAAATAATTGCTTCATATATATATATATATATATATAAGACAAATTACACAAAATCTTGACAAATTCCGTCATAAATTTAAGTCCAAGATAATAACGTACGAAAAGATGAATAACCTAAGGTAGTTTTGATATTAAAAACTGTGCTCAATATAATGCAGATATATAAATGGTAAATTATTAAAATATTACAACAGAGTAATTAACATGTATTAGTTTATCCACACAATTTCATCACAATCCTTTGATTTAGAGTTATATATTTGTATATCAAGGTCCAGCAAAACAGGTAATTAAAATATATTATGTGTATCTACTCTATACGTGTCATATATTTCCAACCGGGAAATTGTGATTCACTTTCATTCACAGATAATTCTTGAAAGAATCTAATATGTTGCATATAACACGAAAAAATGTAGTTTAATACAATAAGACGGATCATTCTTCTCATACAATGTGAATTTAATATCGACAGTAAATACAAATATGACTTGCTTGTGATATTTTTAATTTAATGTTATTCTTTCATTTATTAGGAAATAAATTCTAAAACAGTAATTGGGAATGCTTATCGTGTAATTAAAATTTGAAAATTATGTTAATTAATATAGCTGTTATTTATCAGTAATTACATAATACTTTTATCAAATATATTTTGCATAAATTTTATAGTTATCAATACAGATTACTGCCAAATTTATAATCTTTTTCATTTTGATTAATGTTCAGATTACGAATGTGTTTTATTACTACAAAGAACACTGAAAACATGCCTAATTATCTGATTGCCTTTCTCATCTCTGAATGTAATATATTAGAATGAAGTTGATTTATTCGTATATAATAAACAGGAAATATGTATATATCACAGTTTTCTCTGTTTGTTTTTTTTAGTGGCTCGAACTGCAGTTCCCCAAGGGCCCGGCGCAGCTCGATTGTTGTTATCCCTCCTATGCAGATCTGCCCTGGTGATTTATTGGTGTACAGCAAGGTTTTGACTCAGAGAAATAACCTGCTTGGTATGATAAAAAATATGCATAAATGATACAACTTTTTAAGACCACAATAGAAATTTAATGCTAAGTTATTTTCGTCAAATAAACCGACACTTACAGACTCGTGCTGATCCATTTTTAATTTAGTACCATCTAACACTAATACTTTCATGTTAATAATATTATAATTGAATAAACAGTTCTAGTATTTACAGCCAGGAATTTGTTACAGAAACGTACTATATTTCGAAAAATATGTCGAAAAATTGTACGTTTTTCGAACAAGCGATTGGACTGAAACCTCACAACTGTTTCTTTAACATATTCTTCAGGAAATCCTCCATTCTCTAACATAATTTCTTTAAATGTATGCTATTTTGATTGTTCTTGCGTCTTTATGTGTGTGTGGGTGGTTATTTAATAAGAGTAAATGTTTAAAAATAAAAAAAACCTGTTATTCCATGACAAAGAACTGTTTCATATAATTGTCTGAATCTTTGATTGATATGTATTTGTGTAATTGGTAAATAATTATTATTACATCAAAATGAATAATAACACAATTTTGAGAAGTATTAAAATTGAATTGTTTGTTTAGATAATAATTGGTACCGTACAAAAGAAAAAATTAATATTTATAAAAATACTTGTTCCAAGTAAAATTTCAGACATTAACACTTCACAAACAATTCATTTGTATAATATATGAAAACGGAAGTTATATGTGAATAATTATACAGTGCAGACTGACACACTTTATCATCATCTATTACATTTATTATATAAACTGATAAGTGAGTTCAAGCAAGCTGTTGTCCTAACTAATAATTAGTTGTGTTTTAAGAACACGCTGACAAAATAAAATTTATCACTCTTTTCCGTATCCCCAATGTCTCATTCTCTTTCATTATATTTCATCAAAATATATAAATTATTTATTGTTTACGAATTGTTATTTTTTATTTTCAACTGAAATAATTTAATTATAAACTGTCCACGTGTGTTCTTCACTTCATAAACCGTTATTTTTTAAATTATTTGAATGGCAAATTAATGCACCACATCAAGAAAATAAACTTTAATTTACTTTACAAGTTTTAGTCATTAGAAATTCATTAAGTGTAAGAATATATTATAACTTTTATCCAAGTCATGAGTAGCAATTTGAAATGTTGAAATTGTAATTTTAAATGTAAAGATTTTAAGAATACACTAGGCTATATTTACAAGATTTTGGTAACTCGGATAATTGTGATATACTATTCTGGGAGCATCGTAAAACATCGGAAATAAAGGGCCAACAGTTTCGTGCAGCAGCTCAGTCACTATTCCACGTGCTATTTAAGTACTTTATTTAACCAGTATGGATTGAGATGTCAGGAAGATATGCAGCCGTTTTATGATCGTTTCTCTAAACTTTAATGCAGTATTAGTTTCGATTCAGATTAAGGAACAACGATCATTATGATCTTAATCTATATTTATGTTCATATTAAAAAATTTATGGTATAGGGCATTAGTTTCCCATCGTTTTCGAGCTGGTATATTAAGCTGACAAAGGAAATAAATACATTTTAACAGAATGTTGGCTCAAGGTAAAGGCCGAAATACATAAACGGCATAAGACGGGAAACTGTAATTCATTGATGTTCTACAAGAACATTATGAGACAATTAAGCGATGTCTGGAGCGATACAAACTTTCTGCGGCAGTGACCACACGTGTCAATGACGACGCCAGACATCTGCAAACAAGGCAGTTATGCAAATATATAATGAAATCGCTTCTATGTCAACGTCTCAATACATTCACATCATTTATTATAAAATTTCATTATTTATTATCTATGTATTTCCTTTTATATATCAAGGGCAGTAAAACGATTCCTTCGCGAACATTGTTGCCTTACTCGCCTCATCTTCCCGTTCGTGAGAGTGAGATACCAAAATTTTTATTATTATCTATGAAAGCTAAAATTATAATCATGTTTGGGGGTCATTACATAATTTTTGTGGCAAAAAAAAAGTATGTTATCAACAAGAAATTTTATTGGGAAAAGAATCGACCACTATTTTATGTATTTTAAAGGAGCTAAATTTTACACATCATATTAATATTAGGACTAATTTAAGAATATATATATATTATTATATGTAAATAATTATTGTAGTTCATTTATATTTTATTGGTAACATATATATATATATATATATATATATATATATATATATATATATATAATGAAATTTAAAAAACATGTGGGTTGGAAATTTAATTACTTTTTTTTGTAAAATGGCAAGGAAAATAAAAATAATTTAATAACTTCTCAATTTTCAAGTAAAGTGATTCCATCGACTATCTGAAGATAAACAACGTATGTTTTCTTCAAAACATCAGTTCACCATTATATCATTTATGCATTTTCTTAATTTGTTTTATTTTCTAATAATTTTTTTAATTAACCATTTACAACAGGGAGCCAAATACTCAAACAGTTGCTATTCTGATAACAACACACAATTTACATTAATCTTCAAATCCAGCACTGGAAATTATTAGCTAATATTGTTCATATGATGTCCATAATATTTGGAGTATTCTGAATCTTAAGGCAGATGAGTTAAATTTAACTATTTGTAATAATTTACTTGTATATACAAATATACTGAGGACAGTAATAATAAACCACTTCAACATACTCTGCTCATACTTTGGTTTGCCATTTGTATTGCATCACAAAAATTATTTTCAGGAATGACATGCCAGAAAATATAGTCCAAAGAGTGGGAAATTTTATTTGTTTTTCAACTAGAAATTTAGGACTGATATGTTACATAATCTTTAAAGGACTTCTGTAAATTATATTTTTCATCTATCATACCAGATATTCAATCCCTTTTCTGTAAATTATATTTGTTGAATTTGTTGGAGAATAGCTTATTGTGTATTATAAAAGAATGGTAACTGAGTAAAAAATAAATTATGTAGGAGCAACATGTTCAATTAAGACTGCTTCTTATTATTCAAAAATACAGTATCACATTTCTTATATACATTCAATCATTTAACTTTTTAATGGAATCATATTTTCTGGTCAAAAAGTAAGATTATCTAAATATAAATGAAAAAAGTCTTAAAATATTTATTAAGGAGTTTCTTTAATTATAAAAAAATTCAGAACCTTCATTTTAATTGCAGATATTGATGGTTCAACTACAAGCCTTGCAGTTTCTGATACAGGTAAATATTTCACCCAACACTGACTATCAGTGATTACAAAGTAATTGAACCTTAAAAAATCTACCTCAAAATTTGCATGATGCCAGGAGAAGCTCATTATATTTAACAACTTAGCATTATTGTGATCAGCAAGAGCACTGTTGTAACTGCACAAACAACTGAATATTTAAGGAACTTAAAACATGATATATATCATTATATTGTTTCCTATACCTTTGGCACTTTAAAAAATGTTTGCATTTACAGTTGTGTTATTTACACACTTTCTGATAAAGTATTTAAACACATTTCATATAGATTAGTCTTATTATTTATTCATAATATTAGGTATTTATAACATAATAACTGCATGTCCTAAACACAAAAGTCCAGTTTACATGAAAAGAACTGCATACAACAAAAGAAAAGTAGCTCATTACTCATAAACTATGAAAATTTTTATGAAAAAAATTTGAGGCTTGAATCATTAACTCACAAAACCTAACAAAAATAAATAATGTTGCATAAAAAAATGAGCTCCAGCATGTGGTAAATTTGTATTATAAACAACGTTCCTTGATTTTTTCATTGTGTTACTAGTACAGATTATATACAATTTTTATTAGATCTATAGTATGTCTAATTTGAAATGAATATATTGGTATTGAAGTTATTGTGTAGTTAAATGTACTTGTTCTTAACCTATAATTGAGTCATAAAATGTATTGACATTTCAATAGTGTTGCTGAAGTAAACACAACTTTTGAAATATTTTTCATATAGATTTAGTTACTTTCAGGTAATGTGAAGAAATTAAACAAGAAATTTTATTATTTATTGCTAATATATAATATACCCTATTTAAATTGGATATTTAAAATTGTTTTGAGCTCTAAAATATTATATATCACCCTTAATATATAAAACTATAATAATAATATTCCTATATCAAAATTTGATATAATATCCTTCAGGAAATTCTGAGCACTAATGAAACAGGAAAATAGAAGTTTGCCATTGGTATGGTAAATTAAATGATTTCATCTAATCAAAATGGCTGTATTATATTTCAAGGTGACTCAATTTTCCTTTTAACTTGAAAACTTGAAAAATAAAACACAAAAAAGATTTTATTTTAAAATTTTTCACTTTACTTTATTGTCTAACAACTTATTTATGTTGTCATGATAATATATTAGTAGAAACTGAATATGAGTGTTCTTAGAATAATTATCATTCGATTTCTATCAGCTTTTATTTATTAAAGCTACTCTGATTTTTCGGTTCTTCATAATTTTCTATAATTTTATTCATTTAAAAATGTGTCAATCTGCTGCAACTGAAATACACAGCATTCTATTACTTTGTACTGTTTTGAAATGGTTCATTGTCATGAGTGGTACAAATTTCATTTTAATAGCTTGTAAGAGAGGAAAATAGAAAAATTGAAGAACTGTGATTTTATTTGAACTTATTCAATATAACTAGTAATTATATTGTCTAAATATTTTCATCCCATAATTTTCTGTCATTAATTTATCCAATATAGAATGAAAAACTAATATATTATTTTTGATAATGAAAATAATTAATGTGTGTGACCTGTGGAAAGGATTTATAATTTCTTTGAAGTATGTTTCTGCCTCTTTCCAGATGGTGTAAATTCAAGGAAAGGAAAGAATACATGGTCACTTTTAAGATTAGTAAGTAATTTAAGACAGGAATATGCATGATTGTGGATCTGCCTTTTATTGTATTTTCAATTGTATTATTTTTTATTTTATGGACCAGTGTTTATTTCTTTGCTATTTGAATGGATATAAATTATGTATGGATTACTCAAATATATATATGCTTTATGATTTTATATCAGAATATGTGTTTAGCTCAGACTGGAGTAAATTTGTGAATCTACATCTAAGTGATGACAGTTTATGAATGAAGATCAACAGAAAAAGTATTATAAACATTTGTTTGTCAATTTAAATACTTCATGATTAAGAAATAGTTTATTATTTACCATTACTTTCTTTTTCTTTTTTCACTAGGGAGATACGTGAACAGAAAAGGAACACAATATAGATTGGAACGTAGAACAATGCTATAGATAGTCTGTGTAAATTTACTATTCCATATGCTACAAAGAATTATAAACATTAAACCATTTTCATCAAATATAATCAGAAACAATATTTTGGAATTTAATTTATATGATACTATAGTAATGAATTTTTGATACAAACTGTTGATTATTATCAAAATTCATTTATAGTATAAGGCACCATTATATAATATGAAATTATTTGTATTCAAATAAAAGGGTTTTTGAGGATGATAAAATATTAAACAATATATTGTACTGCTTTTTGCATAAAACTGGAGAAAAATATATTTCAACTTTTACAGCTTCAATTTAGTATTACCATTCATTCTGTGAGAACTATTGAAAAATTTTAATTCTTGTATGGTAAGTACTACACATTTCTCCAGTATTAATGGTGGTTACTAAAGTATATCAAGTTACATAGTTAACTAATTGCAACTTTTTTCTGTAAATAAAATATGTAATCGTTTTATGAGATCGGCCTATCCCAAAAACTGCTGTAGGGTATTTATATCAAAAAGAGACTTACAGAAGTGGTAAATTAAAAATGCTAATTTTATCAGATAGTTAAAGTATTCATCCTGATACTTTAATTCAATTTTGTAGCCTATATGGCAGAGTTTTCATTGAAGCTTCTACTGTTCTTTCTTATTTATCAATTTTCTATATTTTTAATCAGTCTTTCTTGAAAAATGAATTAACCTTGATTTACATTATATAAACTTATTACATACTGTGTGTAAATTTACTTAACTTGCAGAATTACGAAATGAAACATTCTATTGCTTTTCATAAACTCAAACATTAAATTTTGTGGTATATATTCAACATGAAAAATAGGCCTCATTGAAATAGCTGCATAAATCATATGAAAATTGATGAGAAGTGAGCAAATTTTTAAAATTTTAGATTTTATTTAAATTCCGTTTGTATTTTAAGCCCACCTATTGAATGTAAATATATTAGTAATTTCAAATTACTGTTAGCAATTGTAATATTTAACAACATTATTTTAACTTATCTATTTACAATTTATTTAAACGTTTCATAAAAACATTGAGAAAATAGTCGGACAGTCAATTTCTGGATTGTAATGCATTATGACTTTAGTTATTTTATAATCCTTTTGTTTCTTTATATATAATTTAATTTAAAAATATTTTATGTGCATTTTAATATGAATAGCTTCTTTTAAAAATTGTAATGACTTAAATGTTTGTGCTTATGAAAAAAAACTGTTGCTTTTAAGTTGCAACACAGAATTTTTACATCGAGTTTTTTGTGGCTGTTTTCATTTTAATAGCAAGATTTACCATTTATTTTATGTTTGTCTGTCATTTTTGTCTTATATTTGTGTAATATGCTTCTCTTTCATGTGTCAATTTTCTTTCTCTCTTTTTTCTATTTTTTTATTTGTTTTAAAATTACTTTAATTCACATAATAAGCATGATATTCTGAATTATTGCACGTGAAATAATTTTACCATAGGTTTCATAGACCCATAATTTTTCTAATTGTTATTACTGTATATGTATATTGATATCATTATTTAAGTTAATAATTTACATTATTAGTAAAATAGTTTTATCTTATGAGTAACACTACATATAGATTTTTAAAAGATGGTTACTAAATATTTATTATTTTTTCTTTCTACTTAGTTTGAAAGATCCAGCAGAGGAAAATCTGGAAGCCTATGTGGCTTAGAAGAAGTACTGAACTGTCTCCCACGAACAGATTTCGATGATGAACAGCTATCACGTTTTAGAGGAATGTGCTGGTCTGAATTCATCCATTACTGTGAAAACAAAACTACTGGTGAGGAAAAGAGTGGAAGCAGCAGTGGGAGTACAAGTTCTCCTTCCAGTCCTGAGCCACCTCCCCAAGCTCCATCTCCACCTCCTCCACCCCCTCTGGCTCCATCACCACCTCCAAGACAGCGACTTCGAGGCAACCTTGTGCGAGCCCAGAGTGAACGTTGCTTTGAAAGGAAACTTATTGGTGCCAGAGCTATGTGGAAAGGATTTGATAGAACTTTACCTTTACGACCAAGTCCTCTAGTCTCTACTCTCAGTGAAAAAGACTTGTTAGTGTCTCCAGTGTCCACTACAAGTAGGATTGAGAGTAAAAGGAGAGAGGCAGTATGGGATCTTTTCCAAAGTGAATGTGCATTCCTCTATGATCATCTCATGGTCTTAAAAAATGTAAGTATCCATTTTTTCTTATCAAATTGAATCACTTTTTTTAAACAATGAAATTAATGTGTTCTCTATTAGATAAACAAATGAAAATATGAAATATTTAAGTTTTTAATATTGTCTCTCTTATTTACATCATGCAATGTAGTGATTTATGGTGTACATTTTTTCAACTTATTATTTAATGTACAAACCAGCTTTCTGTGTCCTTTTTATAATATTTATCTACATCTATTTTTGTATTTAAAAGAACCTAAGAAATTCCCAGGAGATTTGATGAGTAGTTTAATGGGTTGCCAAAACTTTAAAAACTGATTTTGTATATATAATTTAATATTAATTTTCACTACAGGTGTTCATGGAACCTTTAAAGAAAATTCAAGTTGAAGGATTTGCTATGTTTGCTGAGCCTGAACTTCTTTTTGGAAACTTGGATGAATTGTGCTGTGTATGTATTTAATTGAAAATATCTAAAAAAATTGGAAATATAAAATAAATAATTGCATACTATTTAATTAGTATTATTGTATTCAGTAAATTTTCCATTTGGCACTTAACTATTTATTTGGGGCTAAGAATTTTACTTTGTAGGAATATGCCTTCACATGTGCACAGAGCTAAATGATAGATCTCTAGCACTGGTGTGGTTGAAATTGAAATGTACCCGTTACATATTCGTGGATCATTCATTGTTCACAGTTATTTTCTGTGACCCCAATTCTCATTTTGATTCTATCTGTTTGACAAAGTTTATGCTCAACTTGAGCATGAAATTTAGTTATGTCTGTGTCATGGACAATACTGTAAATTATTCTACCACATATTATACATTAGTTCTACAATAGTGTAGATAATGAATGTGATTTACTTCCCATTTTTTTAGCTCACAACCAGTTTTGTCATTATATCTTTAGGTTTCATGTGACATACTGGCAAACATGAATGATTATAAAAAATCAATGCTTAAATTATTAATCTTATTCACAGGAAACACCTAATATTTTATTAGAATATTAGAATACACTTATGTATGAATTTCAAACATGTCTAAAATTTAATTGAGTCATACAAACAAATAAAAATTTCAAATAAATAGTGAATGAAAAATAACATTTAAAAAAACATTCTGCCATTAATAATACCGTAACAGTACTTTATATACCTTTTAATAATTATTTGTGTTGAAATGCAGGTTACTTATGCATTTTGTAAGGAGTTCATCAGTTTGTTACTAGAGAATGTAGGACCTGGTGGAGAACTTCCAACTACAGATGTTCTGGTTAAGTTGTTCCAGAAGGCAAGTGCTCAATCAACAAAATACCTGTATAGTTTGTATAATTGTACACTCCTTCTTACAAAATGTGAGCGTTCCTTACTGATGCTACTTGGCACCCATATTTTGACTCCATCTGTTTCTGTAAATGGGATGTAAGCCGTTGAAAAAAGCTACTTCACTTACACTTTAATATGCTCAATTAGCAATGGTATTCTAAACTGAATATTGAGAATGTTGTGAAGTTTCTCTCAACTTCATCTTTGCAGTATGCTTTTGTAGTGTCAATACTCGACAGTGGCACAAAAATGGGTGTTCCAGGCTGCAAGTAAAATGAACAATCACTTTTTGTGGCAAGGACAGAACATTTAAATTTAGATTTTAAATAAATACAACTGCAAATGTTTTTGCTAGAATATATTAAATTCTTTCATCAAACTCTACAGAAATCATGAAATTTTATGTGCTTCACATATAAAAAGGAAAGCTGATATAATGTTTACAGAATGTCTATTGTACCAATATTATTTTTTCATTCAAACAAAATAGTTTTCTGTACGATTAAATCATGGGTTGATGCAACAATGCTTAATAAAATAAATAATTCATATAATTTAAATTTAATTACAAAGTTTTATGTTGTAATTTATTCTCTTATTAAATTTCATAGAGTTCTGAAGCTGATTCTGTATCTCAAGCATACCACTGTTATGCATTAAATTACATAAATGCTTTGAACTATTTGGAAACATTAAGACGGCACATGGAGTTTTGTGAATTTGAAAAGGTAAATATATTACAATTAATTATCTTGTACCAGAAGTATTTCTTGCAAATACAGCCTTTTGAGAAATCTGTATATTAATATATACACAATTACAGACATCTCAGAAATCTGTATATTAATATATAAACAAAATAAGTACAGTAGGTTATCCATTAAAATATTCATACAATTATTTATGACACAATTTAAAGAAACTAATGAATTTTATTCAGTGGTGCAGTCGAGACCCAAGGTGTAAAAAGCTGCAATTAACTGATTTATTGGTGGCACCTGTGCAGCATATTATGAAAGTGCCCCTTATTTTGAAAGAAGTTGAGACAAGAACAGAGGAACCTGCGGAGAGAGAGCTTATAGCACAAATTTTGGAAATAGAGGAAAATTCTATAAGTAAGATTTATATTTGTTTGCCAGTGATTAAAACTGTCATTAAAATATGCAATAACATTAAGTTCTTTGATATTATGGTGAGTTTAAGCAAAGTAATAATCTTTTACTGATGCATAAGGATAAAAAAAATTATTAGTTGCCTTAAGCATTATATATCAATTATAATTCAGTTTTATACATATTTGTTTATAAGGACATTGTATATTTTTCTTTCAAATGTTAAAATTCGAATTGTGAGTCATCATTCTCAATATTTTATTTCAATATGTTAAATTATCATTACATATATTTCATAGTGAATTGTCTGATTGCGTGCATTATAGGAGAACTTGATGACAAGATGAAATGGCTTAAAAATTTTGAACGCTTACTCGAAATTCAGAGGAACATAGTTTGGCCTTCTGTATTTGAATTGGATCCAAAAATTTATGTCCCAGAGTTCCTGAAACCAGCACTAACCAGACAATTGTGTGATAGAATTATTGTTAGCCCTCGAAGGCAGATTATTATTGAAGGGCCTTTACAACTATGGGATTCGGGTAAACCACAGGAAATGTTTGTAATATTATTTGATGACATGCTGTTAATAACCAGAAAAAAGAAAGGATTATCAAAAAAGGTGAAGTACACACAACAGTTCTATAGATAAAGAATTTGCAAAAATAAAGATATATTTATTCTCTTACTAAAAAATGAAAAAGTTTTAAAATAAATGAATTTTCTAAATAGTAGAAATAAATTTAAAATGTACGTAGTGTGTAATAAACTTAAAACAATGTCTTTCACTATAGTTTTATTTTAATAACTCTTCTGTTTTTGTTGTTTTAAATAATATTCATTTTAAAATAATATAGCAGTTCTGTAATCAGAAAACATATTTTATTCTAGAAGTAGTTTTAAAACAAACTATTTTTTTAATCAATGTGTGTATAATATGGTTATATAGTAAACGAACACTTTTTTTGTTTTATGTGATACAGAAATCATCACTTTCTGAAAATTGGGCTAGCTCATGCAGTCGTGGTTCAACTTCGAACGAATCATCCATGCGATATATTGTCTACAAACAGCCTTTATCTTTGGACAGATTTTTCATCCATGATGTTACAGTTCCAGAAAGTGCTAGTTGCCGCCTGGAAGCTGCATTTGTATTAGTTAGCTTGAATAGATTTCAGCAAGTAGTAACTATTCATACATTTCAAGCTCCCTCTGACCAAGTAAAGGTAATACATTTTCATTTCATATTATTTCCAAACATAACTATATAAACACATGTAGTCTGTAACTATGAAATTCATATATATTTTTGTTAGCAGAGACAGAGATTATTTCTTGAATAATTTAATCAAAAGTTCAACGTCATGACATGTTTTTCATTATACATTTAGACAAAAATCTTAGAAACTTGCAGTTTTCAATCATTAATTTGTTTCTATATATCATATCCTAATGAATGACAAACAATTATTTTATTTACAAATGTTTTAAGCTCAAAGCTATATATATATATATATATATATATATATATTAGCTATATGTAACTAGACAAAATAGGTAAATGAAAATAATGATAAAAGTCTAAAATAATAATTTTGTCTTCTAGGAATACTTATTATAATAATTATATATATAAAAGTTTATATACTGAAAATTCATTTTACCTTAATACATAATAAAAATATAGTATTTTAATTATAGCAAACTTGGCTTTTAAAACTGAGGGATACACAAGACAAATGGAAGAGAACGTTACAACATACAGTTTTCCGTTCTCCACGTCTCTCAACTTGTAGTGCAAAGTCATCCACTTGACCACCTTACAAGAGACAAGTTTTTGTTCAAGTGATAATTCTTATTTAAAAAGTATATATTAATAAATATTGTATAGTCTTCTGCTGCGATGTTTAAAGCAATGTTTATAATAAATGTGCTATATGTGTGTTTACATATATACTTATATGTGTCACACATGTACATTGTGGATGGTACATCTGATTTTATATATTATTTTAACAAATCTTATTGTAGTAATATGAATCAAAGTTCTTGTCAAACACATGCAAACA
Organism: Zhengitettix transpicula; assembly: GCA_037074705.1. Classification (NCBI taxonomy): domain Eukaryota; kingdom Metazoa; phylum Arthropoda; class Insecta; order Orthoptera; family Tetrigidae; genus Zhengitettix; species Zhengitettix transpicula. The sequence continues at coordinate 59,417,654 of CM073595.1, read as the reverse complement.
GAACATTCATTATAATTGATATGCACTTTAATATTTAAGTAATAATATTTTTTTGTTCAAATTTTGAAATAAAATTTCAAGTATAACATTTATTACAGAATGTAGACAAATAATTATTGAGATAGTAAGAAGTATTGCTTACCTATTATTCACTATTGAAGTTAAGATTTTACTACACATGTTGGAAAATGAATTCATGTTTTCAAATACAGTGTAATAATGAAATATTTCCATTATTATTTTTATGAACTGACTACCATCATTCTCCTAAAAGTATAATAATTCAGGTAAATAAAAACTTATTTTTAACTTAGCAAATAGCAATTGAAACATTAAATGAAGCCTTGTTTTCCTATAGTTTGCCTGACAATAAAAAATTCACTTTATCCAAACATTAACAATAAAATAGTATTGCATGAATATAGTTAGCAAATTTCTATATCTTTGGAGCCGTTTTCATATAAAGGTCATTATTACAGAATTTATGGGATTGTGTATTATAATATTTTATATTTTCCATTACTTATAATTAGGAAAATTAAAACCAAAAACTGTAATAGAAAGCCATTAACTTATCATTTATTCCAACGTTTTCAAATAAAGTTGGTATTTAGAACATCATAAACAGTTACTATTTTTACAAATGTAGTAGTTTGAGATTTTTAGTATCCTAAATTCTATATTGCATTTATTAGAATTGATATTTATAATACAACAAAACAGCATTTTCTTATATTTTGAAGACAATAAGTTACAATATTATATATGTTTTTATTTCACAAACTGAAGCTGCTGAAGTAATTACTGATTCCTGAAATCATTTACTGTACCTCAAATATAGAATGACATTTAGAAAAGAAGATGTAATTCTGCTTCATCTAACAAAGTTAAAATTCTCATTGCTTATGCCTCTCTGTTAAATGAACACATGTCCTCTCACCCTTTTTTTTATGGATATAGACAAGATTTTACTTTATCAATTTGAGAAAACCTCATTTTTATACATTTAAACAATATTTGAAGCTTGAATTCTAATTTTGCAAAATAAAGGTAAAGTGCCACAAAAAATTTGTTTTCTACTCAGATATTTCCAAATAAAGTAATTGCAGAGACTGAAATCACCCAGTTTTTTAATATTAGTATTTGTATTGGTTTGAAAAGGAATTAGCTCCAGATTATTTAACCAACATCAGGAGTGTCACTGTTCATCTCAATGGAACCAAAACTATGGATTTGACATTAATATGGGCATTTATACATTGGACAAATGTCTATTCTCATGCCCTTATACACTAATTTTTCTATTATCGCTGTTCACATGTCTGACATTTGTTTTACATCCTGTAAGTGAATAGTGTGCTGATTTTAACAATAATTGGATATATTTTGGTAACAAATTAACCTTGAATTGTTCTCCGTTTACGTTTTACAATTGTGTTTCATATATACTACAATAAGAAATGTTTATAGTGTCATGATGTTACCATCTGCGCTAAATATACATCAATTAGTATTTGTAAATACTGTTAGTTTGTCATTAATAGCCAAAAATCATAATTTTGTTAAATAAGGAGAAAAGTATATTTTAAATAAATATGGTATAAATGTGTGACATGCATGTTAAAATAAAGATGTGTGTATTACTGAATATATTTTGCAACTATTTGAAAATTATTGTATGTAATATAAGAGTGAATTGAACTCTATGAATGAATACATGTGACCTTAAATTTCAGGAGGTATCTTTTCAATTTTAAAATGTGTTTCCATGTGTAATTAATTGTGTACAAATATTAAAATGATCTCTCAATATACTTATGTAAAGTGTAAGTTACTAAGTAATATTTTGACAGCTGGAAGAATGTTAAATTGCTTAATAATAGTGGTAAAGTACTAATATGGAAATTGATAAATTATCATTCATTTTATATTATACTCCTTTGAGTTAAAACTTGATCCTATGTATTTTATCATATCAGACATTATTTCCTTTTTTAGTGCAGGCATTGTTTTCTTCTGATCCATTACAATTGAAACTGATAAACAATAGTAGATACTATTGGAAAATTATAGGTTAAAAAATCTCATTTTTATTTTTGTGCCAAATAATGTAAAATTCATCTTGATAAATAATTCTAACCCATTGGTAGAATTATTTTTAAGGTTGTAAGTCTATTAAATATGTGTCTTGACAATCAATTTCTTAAAAAAGATCAAGCTTTAAAAAGAGTATTTTTTATTTTGTGGTAGGGGGATATGAGGCTCAACTTAGTTTGTTATGAGCCAGGGAAGTGATTTGTAAAAAAAATATCAGTAATCCAAAATTCAGAAAAGTTTTTGAATTTTGTAGGCTTTACAGTAAGTAAATTAAAATACATTAAACAAGATTGAATAAAAGTACACACTGTGCCTGCTTACATTTCACGTTCCATAATTATCAGTTCACATTTTAATTTGAGCAAATAAAAATGTAAAAAACCAAAATTAATTACATGTGTTTGTGTAATGTGTAAATTGATAGTGTTCTAATGATATTTTTATTTAGAGTGACATATATAATTGCTAAAAATCATCTTTTTGTATTAAAAAATTATTTTTACAATTAAAGTTAACAGTTGAATTACGTTGAAGTCTTCGTGGTTATTGGAAATTTTACCAATGTTTTTTAACTTTCACTGCACATATTTTTAATAGAAACTCAAGAAAAACTAATGTTGCTGTTTTGTCATGAATTTGTATCAAAGTTGAAAAATAAATTACATGTTTCCTATAAGGAATGTGAAAGTTATCAATTAGGAATACTTAAAGGAAGATTTGGTTACTAATATTTTATTAATATGCATAAATAGAACATTTTTAAAGCAGAAATTAGACATCAAATACAAGCATCTGAAGGAAATAAAATTAAGACCAATTTTAATTTTGTAGCAAATCAATTCTTATTAAAGTAATAATTCTTTTGAAAATTTTTTACTGTATTGTAATTTCATTTGAATGCATATTATAAATTTTGAGAACTAAAACTTTTTTCTTATAAAGTATTCTTTGATAAATTTAATAAAAAACCTATTGTTAATTAAATACATTTTACTAGATTGCATTATAAATTATGGTATTTCATATAATGTGATTAAATACTGAAAGTTGGTATTAGTTTAATGTAAACTTCAAAGCAGAATACACACTAATATGGTTTACTGGACAGAAAAGATTATTCATATAGTTAACATCAGTGTTGGACATCATTAGGCTGAAGCTCCAGATATATAAGTAATATCAATTAGTTGAATATATTTCCCAGCATACACACTTATTTTTACTACTGTTATTAAGGATGCTCAGACAATAATTATATTATTTCAAAAATGATAATGAAATTTTTAATAAATTGTATTGTAAATAAATTATAGAGTTACATTACATTATCTAGAAATAAGAAATGAAATTATATACCAGACACTTCATATTGAAATTATATTTCTAATAAGAGTTTTTGAAGCATTTCCATCATGAAAAGCAAAACATAACAAAGATTTTGATCTGATTAATTTACTAACACCCAATAGATGCATGTTACTAAAAGTGAATAAGACTGGTATTTCACAATGAATATTTTAAAACATTTTATGATAAGAATAAAGATTCTGAACCAATATAAAATAGATTGTACAGAATTACAAATTCAAATTTATTTGAGCACAATTATTTTTATAAGCATGAACATGTATTATATTAGAATGTTATGTAGTTGTGAGTTTATATTCTTGAAGGTTGAGAAAATTGAAATGAGCTCAGAGACTTAGCAATGATTAATGAGTTACGAGTTGAGCCAAACATTTTAATGGAAGAATGATAGAGGTTGTTGAAAATTATTTGCTGAGAGAAAATACTTTAAATTATAGTTGAAACCTTGGATGTGTTCCACTCTAAATGCTGATAACTTTTCATGCTAGTTAAATACTTTGAAGATAGCATGTGATAGATGTAGACTAATCAAATGTGATCAAGATTGGTTACAAGACATGGACATGATATTTATACATAAATATTTTAATGAAAAAGATAACAATGAAAAGTGACAATCTGCTAAACATTATTTAGCTATTGATTTTTTTCCATTTATTGTCATTTTCACACATTTTTTCAAAAACATTACACATAACACACAAAAAAATTATTTTTCTTTATTCAATTAAGAAATGTATAGAACCACATATGCCACTAGCATTTGTGATTCAGCTTAGAATAATTAAAAAACAAAAATAAAATTCTCTAACTCTGTAGAAAATATATTTTTTACTTAAATTATATAATCAAGCAGCATAAGGTGTTACTTGACATTATTTTAATAACTTAAACTTACACATTTGTCTACACACAAAGGTTTGATACATGTGAAATTGATATTTAAAATAAGTATAGACATTGTTCATGCATATAGTTTTGTTACAAAAACCAGATGGCTTAAAAGATCAAACAAATCATGCACTATTTTATGTTGGAGAATTCAAAGATTTTATAATTATTACATTACATTTGTTTAAAGATAGTGTAGATTGAGCTTCTTGCCACTAAAGTAGGAACTCACAATTATCATACCAAAATCATGTAAAATGTTTTGACAGTGTATAATTGTTAGATAATGAAAATTGTGAAAGAAGAACATAATCTAATTGTATATGTGACACAATATATTCATGCTTTAACTTATTAATATGTATTAGATAATAAATTATGTTAGTTGAATGTTTTCTGTAGGACAATCATACTTAGAAACTCTGAAATCATTCGTATGACCTTCATCAGAAATGGTATTGCTAAACACCTTGTAGAAGGTTTACACTTAAAGAGCCTTCTTTAAAGAGAAGGGTATAATGTGTATAGCCATGGATTTGAATTGTGTACTATGAAACAGTTGTCACTAAACTATCACATTAAAGAAAGATGGAGAATAAAAGTTAATACATGGAATCAACTAATCATATGAAATGTTTTATGTTAAACGTGACACCTTCAAAACACAAAGCCTCTCAATGTTTTAAATGCTGAAGTGTTATATGTAAAGCTCAAAATTAAAAACTTTGTTTGTAAATCAGTTTATTCTCAAACTTATTTTCAAAGTTTATTTTCAAACTTATGACCATTTATCCAGAGTATCAATTTATAGTACATTATATCAGTCTGATGCAATATGTTGATGCCATATAATAAGACATTAAGAATCAACTCATTATGCTTAAATGAAGCTTCCTGTTGCTATTACCCTCAGTAATCACTCATAAAATATTTTGAATAAAATTGTTCAATGTTTATTTACGAGAAAGGTTACCAAACATTCATTCAAAAGAAAAAAGAATACACAAGAGGGTATAATTACCAACATAATTAATAATTACCCAATGATCTGCATAACTGTACCATAAAAACTTAATCTCTACCTACATAAATTACTACAGACAGTGCCATCATAATAAACTGTTATCACTTAATTTATCTTTTAAAATTTTCAGTGATTTAATGTATAAATTAATTACAAACAGAATTTACTTTGTACTGCTCTAAAAATACTCTTGTAGTTTGTGCATTCTTTGACTTTATTCACTAATGAGTTCTTTAAACTTATGTTTCTTATCAAATATTTAATTAGAAAAGTATTGAATGAGGTTCATTTGAACATAGTCAATGGTATGTACAATATTTTTCTTTTGAAAGAATACATTGCCATTTGTTAAACTTGGTGCATATATTGTGATTGCATTGAGAAATTACTTGAAGAATAATGAAATTGAAAGAAAATGTTTATGAGGCACAAAAATTGTGGGATTTGACTACTTTTCTGGTTTTTTACATTCACTTTTATGACAAATTAATCATTGAGGAAGCAAACCAGTGAGTTGAACAATTTACTGTTTAATCACATTATGGTGAGCAATGATTTTGATCTTGAAAGTTTAGTATCCTAAGCTAGTACTAATACTGTTATGAATGTTTTGAAGCTATATCATGTTTTGATATAAATGAAATTAATACATGTAATTGAAATTCACCAGAAAATAAACCTGCTGAAATTGGGACACAATTATTATTTGGAATCTGTATTTGACCTTCCTGTATAATATCCAGAATTTCTCATTTATACTTTTAGGCAAATATGAGGGATGTATAAAAACAGTAGTGTATAGTTGACTAAGAAATTCTAGCAAGAAGAAAGTTCTTATTAATTTCCATCTCTTTTTAATAAAGAACCATCCTGATGTGAATTAATTGATTTTAAGTAACAGAGAACAATGAATTACACATATTCAATTCTTCCTGACAGTCATACAACATCTGACCACTGAAGTTTGCAAATTTTTGTTTTACAAAACAAAGCACATCAAATCAGGCATTCTGCATTCAATAAAACATTTTATAAATCATAAAGTAATAAACTAAGCAGATTATATTGTTCCATGATTTTAATTAATTGTCAATCTAAAACAGCTACAGTTTCTCAGGTTCCACAAAACATCAGGTTAGGATGTTTTTTGATATTATATGAGAAACTAAACATGAGGTTATAACATGAAAATGGGGAAATAAATAAAAGGAAAATTACTCAAATTTCAGGACAAGACTGTCTATTAATTTCATCTTATTGAACAATACTAGTTCAAAATATATAACTCTCAGCTAAAATTATTTAAATAACTCATTTAACCTTTTAATAAATTATTCTTTGTTTATCAACCACATAAATTTTTTTTCAGAACATGTTTCCACGATTATCATTGCTGTCACCTGGTAGATCGACCATACCTATATATCGAACTGAGCTTACCCAGATAAGATTAAAGCTGTGTGTTAAATTATTCTCACATACAGCATAATGAGACAGCAGTTCAGGGTGGTTCTTTATATATAACAATGAATAGTGCAGTTACCCATAGCATTGGTAATTTAAGAACATTGTCAGTTATTTATTTAATGCTGTTAAGCAAATTTTATTAGCCTGCCCATTCTAAATTCAGAAAAGTTGGGAAAAGGTCATATCGGTACTTTTTAAAGAAAGATTATAATAGTAAAAGTTGTAAAAATTATTTTTATTGTCATTTCTTCAATATGTTTAAATAATGACAAATTGTTTAAATTTTCTTAGCTGTAAAAATACAGTCCTCTAACATGCATTTTACATAAAATTCTGTGAAATAAATAATCTAATACTGTAAAACTAATACACTTAATCTGTATAATAGTTCATGACAAATATTAGTATCTTAGAATTGGTACATTAATATATGACAAGAGGGTATAATAGATATTTGTTTACCTAAAATGGTCTGAATTCTAAATTTTAAGACAATTAGCACCATTAAGATTATATCTTTAATAAGGAACTTGCTTAAAATAAATATTTTAGAAACCATAAAAACATCTGCAAGTTTTTTTTATAAAAATTGTTAAAACTCTCGCAGACACTGTTATGATGCCCAAGCATATCTATAGAACATCATCTAGTGTTACTTTTGTACATGAGATATGATGAGCATTTGTATGAAGCCGCAATTTAAAGATGATAAATTTATTTACTTTTCACTTTGTTGTAGAATGTCAGCTATAATCTTAAAAAAATATTTTTTATAGTTTAATGAAGTCTTTGAGCAACAGACACATAATAATTTAAAAAATATAAATATGGTAGATGGGATGACATCAACAATGTTATAGAAATTATGGATACATTATAAAAATCTTATCCTCAGAATACTATTTATTCAGAAACAAAGAATGAAAATACTGAAGAGGAATTCTTGTCATAAAGAGTTAAAAGACACTTTTCTGCAAAGACCAGTATCCTTGTAATAGCTCAAGGAGCATTAAAATGCCATATCATAAACATGGGTTTATAGAATACAAATGTGCATAAAACTTTTCTAACTTTCAACTGATCTTTAATATATTAAGAGAGAATATCCTAAGTCATCATCTAAAACAATACAAGTTAATTATTAGCCCATCAAGAGCTCTATCACAGATTATAAAGGGTTGATGAACCCACTCTTAAGTCTCTCATTTAATAAACACATTTAACACATGAAGTTCATTCATAACACAAATAATAAAACCTATTTACATTGCTTAAGATCTCATAAAATCTTGCAGTTAGTTTACAATTGTTGTGCAATAGTTATCGAAATATAACTGACTACACAATGTAATTACTAGAATTTTGCAAGCAAATCTTTATGTAATCATACCCATTCAGTCAATTAACATTTGTCAACAATTACCAGAAACAAAACACAGCAGTCAAAGGGGAATACTACCCCTGAAAAGAAAAAATCTCACTTTTATATTATGGAATTGTACTGTTTTATATATAGGAACATTATGGCAAAGTTTCTCCTTTCTGTGGTTCAAGAAGCTTTGGCATATTAACACCACTGGGTTTCTTCTCTCCCAAGGTTTTGGTTCGACCGCAGAAGTAATCTTCAATTTCCTGCAGAGATCTGTCTTTTGTCTCAGGCAGGCAAAGATAGAAGAAGAGTATTCCAACAACTGAAATTCCGCCATACAACCAAAAGGTTCCATGATTGCTGAGAATATGCTGAAGGAGAGGAAATGTTTTGACAACAGAAAAAACAAACAGATGAGCTGAACATGTTGTCAGTCCACCGACTATACCACGAACCTGTAAAAAAATTATACAATCTGATAATTTCTATAAATTTACATACATTATCATTCTGATACAAGTCTACTTCAATACTTGAAATAATACTTTCAGATTAAATTTTCTGCAAACCCTAATTTATTAGGAACAAGATAAATACAAAGTACTTAAAAGAGTTTATTGCCAATGAGTTACTAGATGAATCAATTATCAGAAATTGATATTAATAGTTTGTGGATTAGATTTAATTTAATCGAATACATTTAATTTATTATTCAAATTTATACCTGAATTGGGTAGACTTCTCCAATCATAACCCATGGAACAACTAAGAAACCTAAGGTACATGTTATGGTGAAGATAAATATGCAAGCAACAGGGAAAAATGTTGCAACAGGTTCCACTCCAGCAGCAGCCCATCCTTCTTGTAGATACATGTAAGTTCCCAGGCAAAGCATTGTAACACTACACCCAACAGCTAAAACAATGTTTCGTTATAAGTCCCAAGTAATTTTAAGAATACCTAAAATTCCATAATAAAAATAAGCTATTTATGAATTCAAATTTTTTGTGCTATAATGTAGATTAAGAGAAAATATTGCATGTGCTCCAATATAAATTCACTATTTATTCATTAATAAATATTTGTATGAGATATTTATTACAAGCACATAAAATAGACAAAATTATAATTATATGACATTTTAATTTGATAATTTTTATATATGGTTACAAGAAAGTTAATTTCAATAAAAGGTCATATTACTGTAAAATGCAAAACAAACCTGAAATGAGAGTTAATGGTCTTCTACCGTATCTTCGAAGAGCAATGCAAGCTATTACTGTTGAAACCAAACGGACAACTCCCAATATAATTGTTGCAAGATATTTGTCCATGTCTGTACCAGATTCCTGAAGTTAGAGAAATAAATAAAATGCACAACCTATATGTTATTATAATTATAATAAAGTTAATTTCTAGAAGTAATTCCAAAGCAAATCAGCATTTCAGGTTTACGATACTATGCTTCCAATCTATTTTACAGGAATTTGCTCACAGTTTTTACAGCAGTCATCTCCAACATTTGTCAATTAAAGTATGCCATTAAAAAAGTGACTTCTTAATAAAACCTTAATTTCCTATTTGTAAAAAAATAATGGAAGAAACAATACAAACACATAATTTTCTTACCTTAAAAACTTGAACTGCATAGAATGTAATAGTGTTCACACCAGACCACTGATAAATCATGAAGTATGTGAATAGAATTCCAAATGGTTTTAAAGATGAAGGTGACATAACAGCAAAAATTGTTTCTTTAAATCCTGTCAGTCTTTTGGTGTTGTTTTTTTGGGCAAAATTTAGCATTCCTTCTAGTTCATGATCAACATCACATGTATCACCTCTGTAATTTGATTATGAAATTTCAGCAATAGCCAAAAAGAAAATTTTATTTATCTAGTAATTTTATTAAGGCTATGAACCTGAATTTATGTAAAGCTGCCCTTGCATCTTCAGTCCTTCCTCTCTGTACCAACCAATTTGGAGTTTCTGACATAAAGGTGACCAGTATCAGAGCTAATGTTGGTATCGCTGCGTTAATCCCCGCTAACGTCGTCCACGACACGAAGGATCCAAACACGTACTCAATAAGAACTCCTGAAGATACTCCCACAGATGCCAGTGCAGAAAGCATACCTCGGAGATGAGGTTGTGTAACTAAAAGATAAATTCAGAAATTTTGCATAATTGTATTTAATAAGAATTCAAGAATTTTATTTATTACTATAGTAGCAACTACCAGATCCATATTTGGCAGATTTTATCATCTACTTTATTTCATGGCAGTGACTATAGGCAAAACAAACAAGTTAAGGTTTGTGACAACAACCTTCTTAGAAATGGTAAGAATATATTCTCATAATTAAAATGACACAATAAGCTAACTTTCTCAAGCACAGTTTTACCGATTGTACACTTGGAACTTACCTTCTCCAGTGTATACTCGTGCAGGTGCTCCAACCATCCCAGATCCAAAACCGACTAACAATCTACCACCGTAGATCATTTCCACATTTGATGCAAATGCTATCAAAAGCCAACCTAATACAAGAGGAATTTCTGTCATTATGAGAGTCGGTTTACGACCAATTAGATCCATTAAGTAGCCGCTCAAGATGCATCCAATAGGAGTACTAACAGAGGAAAGGCTAGCTGTAAAGAAAATTATTTCATGATTACTGTACAATTACATAAACTTAATAAAGAAGTATTTTGTGGAGATATTTTTAAGAGGTGTACCTATCCAGGATGCCTGGCTTTCATCAATGGTGAGTGTACTGTTAGCATCTTGAAGCTGAGGAATTGCTACAGCTGAGAATCCAAATACCAGTCCTGTGTTGATGGTGCCTATGTTGACAACAAAGGCTGCCAGAACCTGTAAGTTAATTCTTTTAATATTATGAGTTACCACCAAACCCAATTTTAATGTATATTATTACAACATTTAACTTGAGCATTTAAATATCACAGGGTGTGTGGTCAAGTTCTGATAAAATGTTATCCAGAAGTACAGTAATTTTCAAATGAGAAGAATGAGTGAAAAGGAACAAGTGAAAACCATGGGGCATTATGGCTTGAAGATACTGATTTATAAAAATATTTCACCGCAGATGAAGACTCGTACCCTGCTATAGACGTACCCTCAAGCTGCACGATAAAGGAGCACCGTGACGTGTCACAAATACTAATCACGTCAAACGTCTTTTATGTTCTTGATAATTTTAGTGAGATTGCCACAAAGTAAACAAAGACCTGTCACTGAAATTAGAAATTGGAAGTATATTTATGTTATGATTCGCGAATATTTTATTAATTATGTTCACCTTTCGAGAAAAAAAAAGTAAATTTCAATTGAACGTTCAAGTTGCCTAATATTACTTATTTATGAAAAGGTGACTTGTCAACACTGCTGTGCCAAGGATATGTAACAGCAGAATCATCACATTACCCTCAATTTGGCCCTGAATTATTAAATGGTTTGAAGAGTCTGTCGTATGTAAACAAGGTCGAATTTAAAATTAGTCGTTGAATAACATATCGCAACAACTCACCTGTCTGAGGGAGCTGCCTCGGTGTCGTTTCGGTTCCACCCTATTCTTGCTCCCCGCCTCGAGTATTGTTGGAGACTTGTCTTTCTTGTGGTCCACGAGGGCCTTGCTCTCCACATCCAGAGCAACGTTGCTGCAAACACACACACATTTTACGAGCCTCAGTTTTTAGCTGACGTTGATCATACACAAGAAAGAATTCGCATCACGGCAGTTATTCGTTCACAAACGAAGTTGCCTTACGGGCGACTCTAAATTATTTATCCACCGATCAAAATTTATAACGGGGACTAGTTTGGCCGCGACTTGTCCAAACAAACGCTAAACTTTTGATTAGCTACGTTCGAGGAAGCACGTTTATTAAACTATTCGTCCAGTAGCAAAGTTAATGAAAAAATACATCTGAGTAAGTGATTCAAAGTTAGCTAAAACTAAGAGGCGCGAAACCGCCTCAGTAGAAACTGTCAGCTCCTTTTCACGTGATAGTTTCAACTTTCGAAGAAAAGAAAAGCGAAACGGCGGAACACTTTCCGTCGAGAAAGATAACAACAATCTCAACTCGGCACTGTCGCAACGTTCAAGTATTGCGGTTAACATCAAATTTTAACGTTTTGATACTTCCAAATTGTGGACAAAAATTCGATCACAGACACGAAATATATCTCGAAAAACACTACAGCACTTTTGAACGGTAGTATTGGCGCCGTTCGAGCGCACATTTACCACTCACCTCTTCACAATAAACGAAGTCATTGTCGCTGAAGAACGTGCGGAAAGTCTGGACAAAGAAACGAGTTCTTTCTTAGCCTCCGGACTTTTCTAGGACAAACGTCTACACGGAAGAAAAACGGCCAGTTCGTGCAGGCAGTGGAGTAAGTGTGACATAGCCAAGCTGTGGCTCCGAACTGATAGGGAGGGCCCATGTGCGCGGCTTTTATACCTCCTTCAGCGCCAACTTCGGTGACGTCATCCACAAACTCCTCCGGACTTCGTTGTCCGACGACAAAAACACGCCACCAGCTTGTAATTGTATGCTGTGACATACCAATTCAATGTTTCTCACTGGTCAGTGAACATTCTTGGGGGTTAAAGGTTTTATTTTATTGTCAGTCACCACCCTTCTGGCTGATGTGTTCCTCAATCTCGTTTCCTGTGACAACCTCATCATACCTCAGCACGTCTACAAGCAACAGACCTAATTGTTTGATTTATATTCTGTTATTGCTGTCATTTCCGTCAAAGACATCCTGATCTTCGGTGCATCAAAATGCGTTAATACATTTTAATAGTGCAATTGGCGGTAGTTCGCTTTGATTTAGGTTTTTCTGTTCAAAGAACATACAAAACTTGGTAAGTAAATACTCCACGAAGTAACAGAAACTGTTAAAATGTAATTAAATAAAAGCAAATAAATAAATGCGCCCTCTTAATCGATATTCCGCCAAAAAATGAGGAAGGGTCACTAAATTTAAATGCATTGCTTTCAGAATATGGCTGTGACTATTTCATAATCTACTGGATCCCGAAAACTTTCAAATATGTTTTTGCAGGCTTGCAGCTTGATGATTTGATACAAAATAAATATTTCCTCAAATTTGTCTTTATTTTAGAGATAAGTTTTTCTGACTTGGTAGATTCCGCACATTACTTCATTTCATTACAGGCCTAAATTCCTAGGTTATGTTTATATAACGTTCAAAGATACACATAAATATATTAAGTGGTTATTTTAAAATGGGGAAGGAAACAGAAGTTAGACTGTTTCTGTATTTTTACTCAATTAAGTAACATTAAATCGTCTTTGGAAAAGACTTGTATATTTGAGAATTCTAACACACAGAATCGGTCAAGTAATATATAGGAATAAAGTTCAGTTTCCACCTTAACGTCAAAATGTTCCAAAGTTTTTCTTTTCCTTCTCCAATACTTACAAAATCTTCTCATTTTTTATTCAATTTGTTTGTTTCATCTTCATTGATCTTATGTGACACCGCATTTCAAAAGATGTTTCTTCTCCGTATATAATTTGTAGAGTACTCATGCTAAATCGTCACTTAAAGCTGAAAAGTGAACTATTTTCACTAAATGCCGGAAATAACCTTAAAAGTACAACATGAATGCTGAATTCTTCGCTTTCCGACGATGGAGTTTGAACAGGTCAATATTTGGTTTATGGGGTTTACGAGCCTCAGTTGCAGCTTTATTGTTGAATTGAAATAAATATGTATTAGTAACAGATGCGTCACCCAAAATAATTTCAGGTGACGGTATGCTGAGAATACCGCCAAACAAATTGTTGGGGGTGATTAAAGAGCGTCTAGTTGAATATTTGGTCGTGGATTATAAAACTCAGTTACGTAGTTTTGCTTTCACAAGAAATACTTTTTCGAAAAAGCTGTCATATACGGGTTATTTATTATTTATATATAATACAATTATTGTATTTTGAGAAACGAAAATATACAAGCCTTATGAATTTTTAGCCATAAATAATTTCTCATGAATCCACTTAGTATATAATTACACATGAACATGGCAGACCATATTCACAGGATTTGTTTTTATGATGTGTCATTTCCAGGCAGATTTATTGGTATTAAAATATTTTATTTTATATTTCAGAAGCGATCTAATTTAATACATGTCTACCACTACAGCCCATTTTCTTTTGAAGATCCTGCTCGAGTAATTATCATAGACAATATTTTCGATGAAATACGTAACAGGTTGCATCATCATATGCAAGTTTAATTCACAGCTCATGAGCGTTTGCTTTTACATTGGGCATTCAATAAAGTATTGTCATAAATTATTCGCATATTTTGTTATGCAAAACTTAGACGTTACTTACGAAGCGAACAACGTAACGTGAAATTTTTTGACAAATGATTAATTGATTTAAAGCTAGCGTTGCGTCAGTGGCCTATAATGATGATGATGATGCTAAAGAAAGATGAAGAGTTTCTTTCGATAAATTTCTCTGCCGTCAGGATCAAAGAGATGGAGCAAGCTCTAGTCAGATCATTTTTCGATATTCAGGGAATTGTTTATCAGCACAAAAAAGTGTAACTGGAACATACTTTAGATATGTTTTGAAAATTCTTCACGGCCAGGACAATTTTCGGTAGAACAATTTGGGTTTATACCACGCTAATGTAATGTCGCTCATAGCAATGTTGTTGTTCAATATCTCTTAAATATCAATTTGAAGAGAGTTTTTCGCCCTCCCTACAGTAATATGAGTTTTACTTTTCCCCAATGTGAAGAAATAACGAAACGTCTTCAGAGGTGATTTGTTCATTAATTTCTTCCATCTTGTCTGGAACGGTGACACTCGTGTGTTGAATGTAATTTGAACGGCTTTGAAAAGGACCAACAGAAGTTATGTTGTGAAGAAAAATTATGTCTAATTTCTGCCCTCATTAATTAAAAAAGATGAAGACTTGCATGACTTAATCAGTGCAAGTTTTCGTAACTTTAAACAGCTTTAAATGATTGTAACGACAATCGTTACAACAATCTGGAATTTAGAAGACAGCCACGCGGTCAGCGTCACTATTTCCTTCAGTTATGTGCTTTGATCACTTGGTCACTGAAGATTATTTAGGGAACGGGCCGTAAATAAATTACTATTATTTGGACGTGATCCTGGTTACGGAAAAATTATCGATAAATATGTAAAGTGAGCCAATTTGTATGGATCAGGCACGTCGAGAACGGCATTGTTTGTGTTACATCAACCATCAGGTTGTTTCCGGCGCGTCCAACAGTCAATGAAAACAGCCAGGAAAGGTCACTAAACTAAGTCTGCCTGGAACAGTGTTACCAACACATGACGGGGTCAAACTGCTGGTTCTCGTTAACACGTAAGCACAAACACTTCTGCGTGGAGTCGTGACGAGTGGCGACGTATCAGCTCTAGCGATGATCTCAGATCCGAATTATCAGGGATGATCATTGTGAGCACGTATGTTAACTCCGAGCGACGCAAACAATCCATTACATTAAAGTGACTGACTGGTGTTTCTCGTCGAATCACGCAGTCTGTCTTCAATGAATCACCTCTGGTACCGACTATCAAAAGGATAACGCCAGTCCAGTCATTTGTACACGTCTACATTGACTGGCTGCGGTCACACACTATCTTTGTTAAACATTCCTGAGATCATCTCCGTCGTCAACGACCGCGCAGGGCTGCAGGACGACGAGGGTCAGGTCGTGCAGCATTTGGATGGATTTCCTTCACAGGACTTTTCTATCATTCTATATTTTATTCATAATTACAGTCAACGAACTCAACTAATGTCCTTTTTTTTGTGTCTGATGATAATAAGGACGCTGTTTAAGAATATTATTTTAATGAAATTCATCAAATGTAATCGTATTTAGGTGAAAATATGGGAACAAAAACACGACCATTCAAATATTTGGGCCTGATTTTCAATTAAACTCTTAATTAGTAGTGTGGTTAATCTAATTAGCCGGCGGATAAATGATTAAGCACTCAGAAATAGCTCACTGAAGAATATTATTATTGTCGATATATATAACTCTCTAATTGAATACTATTATTGTAATTAAAATTTTACCAGAGAATAGTATGCAAGAAATAAATTTATTCGGCTTAAATATCTCTCTGGTACACAAATATTGAGTCTACAGTGTGGCTGTAAGTGTTTTCACAATCCGAGAAGATGGAATTAAAATTCCAACTAATAAATCATACGACAAACATAGCAAAATATTATTTTCATAATGTATATATATACAAAATATGTAACAATAATAGTATAATATTTAATATTATAAACGTACAATTATTTAGCCACTTCAAACATAGTAACCAAACTACATCCAGGGAGCCTTCTCGTATTTTCTTCGAACAAGTCATAAAAAATATAAGGTCAGTAAAATGAGTAAGACTACAAATGAAAATACCTTATAATGCTGATTACGAGAATAATTAGAATTTTAATATATTTATCTGCAAGCTTCGTATCCTTACAATTAATTCAGCATCTCTTTAAACTAAAAATTTCTTCTATCGTTTCTTTATCTAAAAATCGGACTCGCCGTTAATTGTAAATCGATTCGGGAATAACGTCAATAGTTTATATATATATATATATATATATATATATATATATATATATATATTTCAAATACTTTTTTTGTGGAATGCGACAAGTTACCGCTGTAAAGTGAAGGAGAGAAACTTACACCTACGGGAACAAAGTCTCTGTTAGGCAGTGAAATTAGTAGATAATATTGAAAATTAAAATGGTTAGCACAAACCGAAGTTTATTTCACTTTATTTAGCTAATTCAATTTTTATTAACAAAAATGAAATTCTATACATTCGGTCCTTGGGTTAGAAGTTATGATCCACTGGTAGGTGGTAGAAAATTTGAAATAATTAAAACTTTCCATATCCCGCGTGATAACAATTCCGGACGTATTGCGAATTTCTTCAGTGATTCACACGGTGGCAATAAAACAGTTAAATAACAGTTAGAAAAATCCTATAGTATTCATGAAAATTTTTTTATGAAAGCAGGAACATTGCACACACTCGAGTGTGAACTCGGTTTTTCAGGGATGAATTTGACTTCAACAAGAGTCATGGGTTCATCTAATATCTACTAATTTGAAAGGACAACTCATGTAGGTAAATATAAAGAATACTGAACTACTTCCTTATTTTGTCCTCTGTTTTCATTTATTGGTATCGATTTCGTTTGTAAAATTGTGGATTTCTCACAGGAACTGTTAATACGACAAAACATTTTTAAATAAAGTTAACGCAAAATTCCTATGATAGGATAATGTAGGGAGACAACATTTGATTCGGAATAACCGCTGGTCCATTTATCTTCCCTCAGGACTGGTTTGAATCAGGCTGAAGCTTCTTTTCCAGGTCTACTAACCCCAAACATCGACAAACAAGGCGTAAAGCTGAACGTGATGAGTTAATTAAAACAAAGTCGAGCTGTTGTCATACAATGTGTAGAGGAAGGACGGGAGATAAATCTGGGGCAAGGCGACTAGAGTGACGTCAGGCTGTTGTTGATGTAGAAGTGCACTTTCTAATTCCCAGAGTCAATATTGGCTCCAGAATTAGCGGAAACGTCAATAACGTTCTGATTACAACCGACAACAAATGGTAAATGAATAATTTTATTTAACATCCACGGTGCTAGACGTGATGATTCATGAGGTCAGAATGACTCTGTGTTTCCTGTTTATACAATATATTTGACTTTGTTCGTTTGTAATCCGTTCCATGTAAAGGCCATGCAATATGCTCATCAGCAGTGACCAGAAAGGTGATGCTCAAACAATTTTAATTCCTTTTATGCGGCAAAGATAATTAACATGCAAAGGGAAAATACTTGCACTATTTTCATATCCTGAAAGGTTTCATATGATTATGGAACCAAAAATCAAGGATCACAATTCCAATTTTTTTTTCATGTAATATTATTGAAACAAGATCGTCTGAGTGTTGTCCTATAGAGAGGATTGTTCTCTTACATCACACATTCTGGTTTCAACACGTGACCACTGTGATTAGTTCAAACCTCCGGATTCGAACCCGGGACTCAGACCACTACAGGTTGGCTATACTAAATATAATTCCCGGGAAAATGTTTGATATAACAACGTTTCGAAGGCAAGCTCCGTCACAATCAACCTGAGGATGTTGCCGGAGTTGAAAACCGCTCTCTAATATTTAGTTATAGGCAGAACAACATTTACTACGTCCAACTTGTCTAATAAAATCATTCTGGAAACCACGGACTAATTAAGGCTTAAGAAAATTAATTACGTGTGCAGTGAATTGAGGAACAAAATCTTCTATATATTATTTTAGGTTTGAATACGCGATTGGCTGCATAGGGGAGTGAAGTAGGTAAGACGA
Organism: Zhengitettix transpicula; assembly: GCA_037074705.1. Taxonomy (NCBI): domain Eukaryota; kingdom Metazoa; phylum Arthropoda; class Insecta; order Orthoptera; family Tetrigidae; genus Zhengitettix; species Zhengitettix transpicula. The sequence goes on along the minus strand of CM073595.1, from coordinate 59,398,968 downwards.
AACTTCATAGACTCGCAGTAAAATTATCCTTGTTTAATTTATCCATTTTTTCTTATTATAGAGTAAGATGCCCTTGGCCTTGTAATTTATAAATGTAATTATACTGACGACGAAATTGCTTTGTAAAATTATACAAAAGAAATAAAATTGTATTTCTCGGTTTGACAGTCGGATTACATTTTTAACTTACGATACGAAACTGACAAGCCAACAAAAACCTATACGAATTGTAAATGTATTTACGCCCGTTACGGCCCGATAAGTCAGACAATAAAATTTAAGCATTTGAAATATAAGCTTGTAAATGCTTCCCGGAACGTGGAAAGATTGCGATGTAAGAGCAAAGTTCTTCACCGTCACGACTCATACACATGATTTCGTCGGCGAAGACGACGAGGTATCAGCGGATAAATCATTCGATACGCCAGCCGAGGATTTCTTGTCAGATAAGAATCTGTACCACATTCCTGGCCAGAGAAATAATATCTAGAACCTACAATATTTCATTTTGTTTGCGCGGTGAGATACGCTGTGCATATATAATTTGATACCTGTTCTGATTCCTTGGTTAACAAGCTGAATCAATTTGTTGACTCTCCCCTAACCGAAGATAAATATTTAATGATGACTGCGACGGTATCTAATTTGAATGATTCGTGTTCACGGGGCGGATTCGAAAGTTGTGATTGTGATAAACGAAATATATCTTCAGGAAAATTGCAGTTTAAAACCTCTGGTTTTCCTCCAGGATCTTGTTACAACGAAAAAATAAACTAATTTGCGATTATTCTGAAACTCTTCAGCTACATGCTAAGGGGGAATTCCCTGGTTTGGATGGCATCAACAATACAATGAAGCCCTGAAGCCGGGTAGAAAAACTGTTATCCTTGATTATATTTGTATAGAATCATCATGTTACTGAATATTGGGAAAGTCGACTCATTACACTGCTCTATCAAACCGAACTCGTCCCAGATAGACACGAATATTTTTTAAGATGGATAGTTTGGATAATCATAAAATCAATTATTTAACGCATGCAAACATTTTTTAAATAAATAAAATTAATTGCAGTGGAACTAGGTCTGGAATGAACTACGACTTGTGACTCTTCAAGTGTAGCCACTTTGGTCATTGATGTATTAAATACAACTTTAATTTTCCATTGTAAAAACTAATCCGACTATCTGAAACGACTCTTTTCTCTCTTGAGTGTCACAATTCAAATTTTACCACCAAGTGCCAATTGTTTCATTACTTTCAGAACTGGCTGACTCACCAATGGCCATAGTGGCTATACTTTCAGTCGTGACAAGACGTAAAACCCACTAAAATTGAAAGTGTGCAAGATACTCTACAACATGATAGAAACCTGAAAGAGTAATCATCCGACTAGGCTTCATTGGCGATTTCTTCTTGATTTCCACCAATGGATAAGGAGTCCGTGAACAGTCGTCCGTTTATTTTCTTTATAATTCTTAAAAATTATTTAATAATTCAGAAGATCTTGACCAACTGAACAGTTTCAGTTGACTAACTACTCCTTAAAAAATTATCTCGATACTCACTTGAGGAAAACTTTCATCAGAAGGTTTGTATCAAGACCTGATGAGAGCACAACTAGGGCCTATATAGTAGTGTTGTACCTTTTATATTTTTTATTTTATGTGTAAATCAGTGTCTCTGCTACTATCGTCTTATAAGTAATTCAATATAACTAGACAGACGTCTTCATCACTGAAGTGAGTGACCACCGCGTGTGTGGCACATTCACCAGTGAGAGTTGCCTTGCGAAGCTTGTTGCTTAAGTGACGTTCCAATGTCATGACATATTTTTTTTTTAGAGTATTTTGCTCTTGAAGCTGTAGTTGAGTTACCCGCATATCTCGCACATGGAACAGCTGCGAGTTATACGATACCGCAGGCGTTAACGTCGCCTCGTTTCTTCTATGGGGAATTTGAGATGTAGCAAACATAGTCTACAGTTAATATTACGTGGTGCTAGTGTGAATGGAAATTTACCACGATAACCTTTACAATTTTTCCAGATGATTTTCTGTGACCTGAAAGATCTCTGGAAGTTGTGTCAAATCATCAGTTCTTTCGGTGGATTTTCATCCTCGGGAATAGGGAAAAAGAACGGACCGAGGTCGGATCATTATAGCGAATGTGGAACTGTCGGTTTTTATTGTCGTCAGTGTCCTAGATGACGAACAGCAGCAGTCTCTTGTTCAGTTCATCGGACAAAGTCCTCCATCATATCCCATACGATAGCAAGGATCCATTTTGCGTACAAAATATCGCAATAAGAAGAAAGGTTCAAGAATGGAGCTGCAAATTTGTGAAACTGTGTGTTATACATGGAGATAAAGTTGAGTTTTGGGATAGGCCTTTGCTCTGTTGGACCGCGTTCTTTATTGGAGTGTTTTCCCAATGTTTCAGGCGCCTAATCGATAAAATTTGGAGACTATACCAATATTTGTGTTGATGTCCGTCAGTGAGCTTCATATTCAAGGTGAAGTACCTCTGACGAGTTCAGCTTTCTGGAATGTCGCCGATGATTACTTTGAGTTCTGTTTAAAACTGTTTCGTGTCATCTGCACATAGAAAATATTTCCACTGCCGTGTGTCGTAGTTTTCTCAAGGACTAGTCTTGTAGTCGGCGATATCGGACAAACTACCAGTGTACCTTCGACGTACAGTGTCTGTGACGTCATAGAAATAAATGGCCAGTGAGCCTGTCGTCGTAGCAGTACATCTCAAAATATGTGGTATATTACATATATTTGGAAATTATTTCACATGTGTTGTTTATACGACATGTTTACATCCGGATTCACTGCTGCGTCCTACACGCGCCCAGGAGCGTATTTTCACCGAGATTGGCCTCAGTCCAATATAGCCTGGGCTCAGGAAAAGTCTTCACACGAAATTTATTCACACTATCCTGCGCTGGACTCCAAGTCGCTAAAACCTACTTTAACTAACACAAATCTAGTTCCTTAAATCTGAATATAATGGACTGTAGTTAACTTTACGGACATACAGCTTATCGCCATTGTCTTCTCGAATCGTAATGGCAATCTTCTATTTTTCAGAAAGTAGATTATTTCTGAGGAAAAAAACTTAACTTCATGTTTTTTGTATTGTAAAACGCTAGAGGCCAAGGAGAACAATTGAAGAGATAATATTGTTAAGGTCTGATTTACAGAGGAATAATAGCTGTAAGGTGAAAAATTATAGCCGGGTAAAGGACGAAATGTAAGTCGATGAGGGGAAGGAGAGATCGACGAGTCGAAGTATATCATATCATATCTGCGGTTGCAGGTCCTTAGTGGCTTCTCTTCCACTGACTAGTCTCTCGAGCTCTTCTCTTCACTCCTTCGTAGCCATCCATCTTCCTCAATCATTTTTTTTCTTCCTCCTCTCTCAGGCTTCCCCTCGGCCGTTCCTTCCAACACGTCTCTCATCAAACAATTTTTTCTCAAAACATGTCCAATTAAATTTTTCTTTCTCTTTAATACCTTAGCTAATAATTAACGCTCTTCTCCTACTCTCTTTATTTGTCTTCGTGGAGAGAATAGGCGACCCTCACAGACTTTGACATACTCTATTCAGCACATTCCAAGACTTCCTGTGTCCGAGTGACGCTCTGGGAAGGACACTTTGGCTTTATGTACGGCCATTGACAATTAAAATGAGATTCCAGTAAAATTATATATATTGTCAAATGAAAACACACGTACATTACTCATTCTGTGACCCTTGAACACTTGCAAAAAATAATTGAAGGTAGACACTTATAATCCCACTTCACAGATCTCTCTTTTTATTCTTTAACTACAGGTTTCAATTTTTCATGCTTATCGCCATTAACTTGCAGGTCTCTTCTCACATCTACAGTGACAGTGCTTTACTTATTTGGTCCAGCTACGGCCCAGTCTTCTTTTTTTCCCATTCCAGCTTCACTGTCAGTGACGTTACCACCTGTTGCGATTTCTATAAAATTCTCCTCAACACGTCTTTTAATTTGAATTGGAACATGAACTGAAATTTTATTTCCAAATGAATTATTTAATGTAATGAGCCTATATATATTTTTTTCTAAACCAACTCCTGTCTCCGCGATTTTTTTTAATATACAGATGAACTAGCTGCTGCACGGTGTCAGTGCAGTTGTGCACACAGCACCCAAAGATATTTCTGTGTCTTGCTCTATCGCGCCACATCATCCTCAAATATTGGCTCGAATACTGGACGCGAGATAGGGTTTTACGGACCCTAAATAACAATAGATATTGTGTATCTCCGTATCGCCCAGACGCCTATTTCAACAACTAAAAATAAAAGTAGACCTCAGCAACATAAAACTTCCTTCAGACATCGGAGTTCATTTATTCAAAGAGTAAATTGTGGACCGGTTGTCTTTGCACCCTTTTATATTTCTTCATTTGTTACGATTATTCACGTACTTCCTTAAAGCAAAATAATGAAGTTATATCCTAATTGCGCCTACAGTTGAAACTTAAATTAATTAAAACCACAAAAATAAAGAGTAAAGTGTCAAGATTTAAATATATAACAAATAATTAGTGTTCAACGGTCTCAGAATGTGTAACGTGCGTGTGTTTTTACTTGCAAATTAATATAAATTTAGTGGCAGCTCATCTTATTTTAATCTATGTCAGATTACTTCGTAATTTAATTTAAATTGTCAGTCACCGTATATTAAATGCAAGAATGTGAATCAGACACAGGAAGAGCTGGAATGGGCTGGACCAAGTATGTAAAATTCTGTGAGGGTTGCTAACATCTTCGCGAAGAAAATGGAAAATGGAAAAACTGGATCGGACATGATTTGAGAAGAAATTGTTTGATGAGAGACTTGCTGGAAGGAATGGTCGAGAGGCAGACTAAAAGAGGAATGAGACTTTATTTTTTTGGTTGCCATTTATTGATTAGTTAAATAAAAGAGACACCCGAAAACATTACGTTAATAAATATATTAAAGAAAATCATTTCCAAAAGTATAAGTCACATTTCTGATCCATTACCCTCAATTTTTTTCTATCGAAAAAGAAAGAGATTTTTATCACAATCAATGTCTCCAAACATTTATTTTTCATTTACTACACGATTATTTGTCATTAACTGAGAAATTGATCGGGAATGAAATGTATTTAGGCTAATCCAGATAATTCGAGAGATCCTACTCCACGGAACTGGGAAACTATCTTCTCATCGCTCATTGTTACCTGTCAAAAAAAAACTCATCCGCATACCATGGAGCAATAAAAATTTTTAGTTTTGGTGATCTTTCTACTACGCCAGAAGGTTATGTTTTGAGCGAAAAATGGGGATAGTGGGAGTGAAGTTACAAATCACTTCTCTAGCCACCCTTTTGTATTTCTTCAAGTGTCACGTACTTTTCCAATACAAAGTAATAAATTTTAATCTTTGTAACACCTGTAATGGGAAACAACGGAAGACTCATTCTCATTACAATTAAAATTTTAAAAAATTGTATTTTAAGCAAAATAACCTTATCTTATCCAAATAATAATTTTTTCATGAATAAGTATAGCAACGAAACTTTTCGAAACCGTTCAGAAAACGTTCATGAACTGAATATGCAGCATACGGTTCAAATAATACAATTCGGAAACTTGAGTTATATCAATATTCTGTAGCGTATTTCACAGCAAATCCGAACATCACGTTTCAGAGCTTGACCGAGAATACGATAGTACGAATCCGTAGTACTCGTCACGTGCCACCCGAGTATCGGAAACTCGCTCACTTGATAGCCTTTAGTAATCCCGGTCACGTATGTTGTGCAACGAAATTACAGATAGCGAACTTTATTTGCACTGAACCAAATTAACATAATGGTCACAATTCAGTCATTAATTATGATAATTAATTTACTAACTATAATCTTGGTTTTGAAGGTTGATAACATTTTTTAAAATGAAAACGATACTTAATTGCCTTTTTGGAGACAAATATGTTCCCTCCATAAATACGAAGTCACCTTATATTCATGTTGATGTCCCTCACATAGCGCATTATAACATTGGAAAATATTATTTCATAACCACTTGCAATTATTAGACGGAAAATTGAGAAACATGTAGATAAAATGAAACTGAGTATTGCAAATAACTTTTAAAAGTGTGGTAGTCGGTCGAAGGTTAAGGAAAGCTCCATTCATTAAATTTTATCACAGTAGCAATAGAAAACCATTTTTAATCATAGTCACCCTGCGTTTTCCATACACATGATCCATCGTTCTCATGTCCTCAGAAAAATAAGTCGCGATTGAGCGTTTTATTAATAATTATGTATGAAGAACGACCACTAACATGGTTTTCCACTTCATCAATAGTCATCCGCCGGTTATTCAGAATCAGCACACTGACTTGCATCGTTGTCATCAGAAGTGGATGTGGCTGGACATTTTCGACCGTTTCAATGTACTGGATTTAAGCTCCTGGCTTACTTTGAGTTCAGTTCGGCCTTATCAAATTTTTGCATCTTCTTAATACTATAAATGAATTACAATTATATTCCTGTTTCTTTATCCTTATATGCCATCGACATCTGAAAGCGGTAATTCAATCCTAGAACATGCATATGCTGGTATTAACATCATTTTCAGTATGATATTGGCCTGGATCGATTTCTACTCCCTAATCGCACATAATTCAAGGTAAAACCACATGACGGGTTCGATCGACTAAACTGGATTCTCGAAGGTCTCGTGTAACAATGCAGGTCAATGTGAGAGGATAATGATTTTCCTTCGTTGATGATTCATATCAGAAATCCCCCTCAAGCCACTGCAGTTAAGGCGAGGCTAAAGAACTTGTAGCTTGCTGTATTTTAATGCAAGGAAGGGAAAGTTCTACACGAATGCCATATCAAGAAGAAAATTCATATTTCCTCCAAGAATTATCACACGACTCGCTCCACAACACCGTCTGATCGACACGGCACAAGTTGATTTACATATAATTAATAATCTGTCCGTTCATGAACACAAAAGAGCATTGGTTATCAGTACCATTAACGAGTGCCAATCACACATTCTGGAATAGGAACTGTATAATTTCTTTCAATTCTTTTGGACGTCTATTGAAATCCTCAGCCAGATTTGAAGGTCTTGATAGCCAGATCTCTGGAGTAGACTGAAATTAATATATTTATTTCTTCGAGAAGCGAATTGAACTCATGTGCCAAATTCTGATCCTTATTTTGTTTTCCTGAATACAAAAATATTTTACTGTTCGAAACTGATTCCTTCTTCCTTGGAAAACTTTATCAACATTTCAACTATGTTGAAAAAGTTGCTTCAAAACATCTACGAGGATAGATGTGAGGTTCAAGAATATGTGTACCTCAAGTTTGTCGACAACCTCATAAATCCCTCAGTCCCTAAACCGTTCTTTGGGTAATATAATTATTTAAGGCTATCACCGTTCGTTCTCAATTATTATTTCCTATTAATTCAAGAATATGTAGATAGAAAGCTTTTCGCAAGCCTCAAGTTTTAAAAGTCATGGTTAAATTGAATTGAAAATTCTAAAACCGTTGATCAATTTACATAAAGTCCGTTCTTCATTTGAGGTCCTAAAATTTAGTCCATGAAGATTTGTGATTTAAAAAAAGGTCTAATGGATCTGGAGTAGACAGGAATAGCTCAGTGGTTTGAGCTAGAGGTCCCGGGTTCGATTCCAGAACCAGTCGACATTTTTCTATCCTGATACTTAAATTTCCTATTAATCTGGACATCTTTAATTCATTGCTACGTGTTTCAACTGAAACTATCACTTGCAACAGGTTCGTTTTCCAATCTGTGAAATTTGGTGAGTAAACTATTCTCGGGCAATTCATCTTCATTCTCTTACATTCCTCATTTCTTAAGTGACAATATTATACAATGTATTGTTTACCACGACGAATTTTACACGGAAATCTACACTGGTACAAGGAATGTCAGAATAGGAATTATTTCAGCGAGGAAACATTCCTGAATGAACTTTAATTGTTATTTTATTCGTGTAAAAACTAAGCATACAGCAAGGACGCCATCTAAAGTTTTAAAAATTTCCAATTTTCCAATATCCTGTCAGAATTGATGAGGTAAATATTTTTATGAATCGCGGAGCGTTAATTTGCTTTTTTTAAAATCCCAGAAGAGGATTCTGGAATCATTAAATAAATGTAAATCAAATTATATTTTGTTAACATTATTTCTGCTATTTTTTGCGATGTGATTCATCCGACTTTTACAATTCTGGGAGGAAAATAATAAATTGGCAAAGATCTTTTATCACTACTGTTGGGCCCGTTTTACATTAGAAGATTAGCTGTATGATACATATCAAGAGACCAGTCGTGTCAACATGTTAGGTCATGGCACCATATGGGTTTGTTTATTACTTTCCCCAGGTAAGAGGGATTTGGCCCGGAAGGTGCCGTTTGTAACTCACGCAATGCTGAAAAACGAACTCAGCCTTGCATTTCTGAGCGCGTGCCAAATAACTGCCAAAATGGAAAGAGCCTCCGTCTCGGTGACGTCATCAAAACGACTGTAAACAAAGCATCGAAGAGAAATAACATCAACTGTTGTATCGTGTACGAATACGGATAATGATTATTAATTGCCTGGTGAATTATGATTTTTACGTTTGTCACTTTTGCAAGTGTTTTTTAATACCTAGTGAAGACCACTCGGTCTTCCTTCCTGTCGTGTAAAGCTTAAAACGTCATTGAGGGCTGTTATCAAGGCTTATAAAATTCCGGAACATTCTAAATGCTAGAGTAATCAATTATCGGTTTTTAACCAAGGCAATTAACCGTCGTTCTCTTACATTCCTCATTCGTTTAGTTAATATATTAAATAATGTCTTATTTACCACGATAAATTTTACACGGAAAGCGACAATGGTATGAGGAATTAAAGAATATGAATTATTTCACGGAATAATACTGAAATAGGATAGGATTTACTGGTATAATTGAACTTGTTCGATCCGAGGAACAAATTTATCACACACCAAGAAAACCAGATACTTTTCATTTAAACTGATTATTGATTAAATTACCTATTACGATAATATATATATATATATATATATATATATAATGCTTTGGAAAATTAAAATACCACAAATGAGCATATGGACCTTCAGGACCGTTTCTAAATCATTCGAGCGAGATATTTGGCATCTCTACTGCCAAATTACCTTAAAACTCAGAAGGGCCAAAGCAAGTATTTGCAGAAAATTTTTCAAGTTTCTATCTGTTTCGATGCTCAAGTCGTTTTCAGCACTTGTTTCGGGTCTCCTGAGCAATAGCCGCATAACTGACAACCAGTGCTTGAGACAGATGTCTGATGCTTTGGTGGACGTTCTGGGAATCAGGTCAGGTATGTCTTACAGAATGATCAGTGCACACAGAAAACTTCCGAGTCTATGGGAAGTTTGTGAACACCCACTTTGAAGGCGAGTGTTGTTTGGTGAGGAAGTAAACATAGCTCGTTGATAGCGACAACACCCAACCGTGATACGGGCTTCAACCATCGTCAAGCCAGGCTCAACGCTCTCAATTCATTGTAGAAATTTACGTAAAATACATATTTACCTCGCGAAAATGTTTTTTTTTCCAATTTAAGAAGGTCTGTTTAAGGAAAAATAAAGATAGTTAATCTTTCCATAGCAAAAATAAATCGCGGGACGCATCTTCCACTATAGGTTCATTTGGCAACGCTTAACAATCACATTTATGACAGAATTTTTGCGAAAATATTGTCCTTTCCAACGTGAAACAACGCATGTAAACTCTGTTAATTTTTTATTTTCATATAATGTTCCTGGATCATTTTATTAATATTATAAGTCACTTTCGTTCCCTGCAATGATTTTAATTATACACGGGAAAAATAAGGAAATGTTGATAAGTGGGCTTTACATGACTATAATACCTACAACACGATATTACATCATCAAATGTGTCATTATATCTAATATATTTCATTTATGGTTAAGTATTCTTAATTTACAAGGGTGCATAAAATTATTAAACTATATAAAATCATATTTACTATTGCTGACGAATTTTAAAATAATAAAAGTAACAATCCTCACATTGTATCCTATTTTATCTCCATGAATGACTTAAGACTTCAGCACTTAAATTATTGACTCGTTTGGATATGGATTACAGTCAATTATTTATTATCAAGGTTTAACATCCGACACAATTATAAAAAAAAACTAATGGACCTTATCTGGTGTTCTTATGTTTTATTTTATTAATAATTTCTGTATATTGTTTGACATTTCTATAATTCATAAGGTTCTCTCTATTAATATTTATGTGTATAGTTTCTGATATCCTAAGGGATTTTTTTTCTGAGAAAAGGACCTCTAGTTCGGGAAAAATACAACACCATGCCACCACTAAAGAATTAATTAGTAATTATCTGTATTTATGAGCGATGCTCTTGTTAGATAAAGACCTTTTATGTAAGGAGTCTGTTACACGCCTTCTGAATGTAATATACACATTTTTCCTATTTTTAAAAGCACTATAATGTAAAATTTCCTTATTATTTTTCGCAAGATTCGCCTTCATCAAGTGGTGCTTCCCCAAATGTGTGGCAAGTTTTGATTTCCGCATTTTTATTACCAGAAACCGGTTTGCCTTGGAGTCGTTCAAGCTGTAAATCATTTCTTCGTTACGTATTTTTCAACCGACGTCCTCTCCAGTAGCATCTAAAAATAACGCCCCCTCCTCCCCTACAGAGGATCTCCCGAGAGCGGAACCCCATTCAAGATTGTGGGTTCTAAATAAGCTTTGTAGCTCTTAGAAAATTAATGCTAACGTAGTTAACTATAAACTAATGGATTATATAGAAAAGGGTTACAGCAATGCTGCTTTGTGACCCACCCTCGTTACTTATTACGTTGCCAAAGAAAAAGAATTATAAATTGATTCCTGGATGGCAGAAAAATAATTTATTGCCATTATGAGTAAAGCGCAATTTGAAGAAATAAAATTATAGAATTATTTTAACAGTGTAACCGGAAAGGAACTCCCAAAGAGTACTATTAAAATTTCGATAAAACTGGATGTAGTAGATCAGTATTCATTGCTGAAGAAACTGAAGGTTTCTATCTGAGACTTGTACGTGGCATTATTTAAAATGATAAGATTTTTTTTTATAAAAATTAAACGGTAAGTCAGTAAAAGAAAACATCGTGGAAACAACCGAGGGTTTTCTAGTCCTCCAAGGAGATTCATCGCTCTTGGGATAGGTAGGGAATTAGTATTAATGCTAGAGAATGTCGGTTTTTTTATTGTTGAACTTAGAAAAATTATTATAGTTTCCTTAATGTTACACGATACAGAAGAAGGCAGCTTCGTTTGCTTCCACTAATTAAAGTTAGTTACGCTACTGTAAAACGTTGATAAATGTACTTTGTTTGCTTTCCTGCCATAAAATTAATCAATCGTTAGATATTTTTCGTGAAGTATATTTATTTCTCCAAATGTAACATTTCTTGGTGGTAGTAGAAACAATAGAATTTTACATCTTATAATTGTTCCAATACAAAAAGACATTTCCTTCGTGTCTCATAATGACGAGAGAGAATTTTTATTCCAGAACTTTTTATTCCTTATTCTAGAGTTTAATGGAAAGAATTATCGAATATATTTCGCATAAATGACGTCTAAGATTTTTTAAAATATTTACTAATCTGTGAGGAAATACAATAGTAATATAAATCTATAATCATAAGCTAATGTCTGATCCTATAAAATTCTCAGTTAATTAACCGGAAAACTGAAGACGTGATAACAAAGAATTACGCAATTTCGAGAATGACCTTTAAGAGATTGATTTCGACGTGTGACTTTGTTTTATCGCTCATCGATTCTTGTCCGCCTTATCTTAGCACTCGAAGAATGCGAATCTTTTTATATTATTACAGTTAATCGACCTTGAAACGTTGTTGATTCTATTAGAGAAAAATCAAATCAAGGTCACGAGATTGCGAAACCTTGACGGTTGCAAATATTTTCGAGAGCGGAGGTTAACGAAACGTTTTCTCAGAGTAAAGGTTCCGTAGCCGAGTCGTACAAGTCCCGTCTAGTTTCGTCATTTCCAACTTTAACTGAACATTCCTTCACTATTGTTTTTAAAAAATAATACTGGTCGTTCTTTAGAACGTGACCTTAGTTAACTCCTAAAAATGCAAATGTCGTTAGTTATATCTGTAACCTATATAGATATAACGAATTTTTTATTTTCTTTGCGTGGCCACAAAATTTTAGTTCTTTGACTTGTTTTTTATTCTGCAATTTGGACACTGCCCCTAAAATTTCTAATTCGTCTTTAATAACGAAATAAGTTTCCGCTGAATAAATTTAAAATTTTTTGGATATTATTTGTAAGATTTGCAACTCGAAAAATTACTACGCTGATCACATAAATGATTTATCTTTGATATATTATACGGATATTTCAGTCTTCATATATTTTGGGGCAAAAAAATTCGTTTTGGTTACTAACAGAATAAATATTTGCTAATAACTGTACCTTTGACACTTTATGCTTTTCACATCCGAGATACGTCAGTTTAACCAGATTAAATATTTCTTGAGTTGTTACAAACCAGAGCAATTGGCTTCATTAACTTCTTTCCATACAATAGCATTAAGTCAGTTTTTGCCACTATAATCGCAAAACCTGTTTGCAGTTATCAACGGATCTTCTGCGCTCATTTAGAAGTGTCCCGGTATTTCGTGTGAAGTTTTGATCCAGAAAAGCCATACGTTGAATTTATATTATTTTTTTGGACGTGTTCCCATAAATACGTTTCGGGAACAGGACAACTGGAAATCAGGTTACGAAAAGCGATCGCATATCTCTCTTTCCAAAAAAAAAAATTAGAAACAGGCTGACAGTGGTTGAAAAGCGATTGTCCGATGCACAATCGAAATTCAGAAATCGGTCGCAGTTCAGTGTTGATGTCGTTTCCATCGAAGTAGACGACACCGGCACAGGCTGTTCGACGTTCTTCTTTCCACAGAATTCACTGAAATATTCATTTCTTCCATCGTTGTTTGATTTATATTATTTTCATTTCTACAGTTTGAGACATATTTTCCGGTTACGCTGTAGTTTCTTGAAAACCATCACGAGATTTATTTCTATTGACTGTTTTGCGATATCTATTTGTAACAGCCTGTGTTCCGTTTCTCTCCTCCTTCCTTTTGCACTGCATCTCCTTTGGGTGATGCCTTGTGATAGCTTTCAGCGCTGGTACCGATGACTCATCGGCGTGTCACACGCACGTTCATCGTCACATACGCTTTTAATGTTCATATATATTGACATGTCGGTTTTGTCTGTCATTCGTCACATTGTATGATTTTAACGGTAGGTAAAGAACAGCTAGTAAATGATATAGCGAGGGTATTTAGCTGAGACCTTGAGATGCCTGATGATATTGAATGCCTATCGTAAGCTATTTCTGGCTATCTATAAAAGATACATTTAAATTTTCGTATTCCTAACTATTCGTAAATGCAGGCACGTGAAGTGAGACGTTGTCAAGTCTTTTGATACGGTTTAAGGATCCCGAAATAAAACCGCCTGTGTTACGGGATGACGGATAAGGTAATAGGCCTAGGTTTTGGGACCAGATCAAGATAAGGTTCAGTGGTAAGACATGGCGAAACTTAAACTCGTTATAGAATACAACTGTCCCATTTCCACTATCGCGATATCTGTTTGATATCAAGTGTGTTTCAATGCTAGGGATTACTTAAGTCATCTCGTTCAAGTGCTTTGATGAGTAAATTATTCACCGTTCATCTTCCTTATATAACAGATTTCAAATTAGTTAGCGTCTTGTTTAGAAGTACCGAAACTCTAACTAAACGGTAAACCCATTACGGAGCCGATGCTTGTGAAAAATTTCGTAAGAACGTATCTCCCAGTCATTATTTGTATAAAAAGTTATTCGCATAGGTGCGACCAACTATCACGGATATTTTACTAAAAACAAATTTTCATCGTAATATAGCATAAATAAGCAATGAAATATCATATTTGCATATTTGTTTTCGAATTGTCCACAGCAGTGGATAATTTTGTACAGTGTATATAATAATTCAGTTATACTTGAACATCATACACGTTGTTTGGTCTATTTCTCACGCCACAGAAGTCTTAACTCTACGCTGTAATAGTAGAAAATATAATATTTATTTGAATAAATGCTAATAACAATAATGCGTAGGGGAAATTCGGAGATTAAAATAATTAAATAAAATTTATTAATGATGGACTTAATTTATTTAACATTTATTATTATTATTTTTTCCGGTTTGGTAAACTGAGGGTAATACTACCTTTCCCTCTAATTCACTTCGCCGAACCCTGAGACTCGAATTTTATATTTCTTCCATGAAGTATTGTAATTGCTAAAAATTGTGATATCTATTCTGATTTTCCAATCTACACAATTTCGTTGCGTAGCAGCATAATTTTCCATACTCAGTCATCAAAGCATAGTTCTATGGCGTTATTTTTCAGACGAAGTGCGTGCCTTTCGACAGTGTCCGCAGATTGAGTACTTGACTTCTTGGCGCTTCCGAGGACGCACCCATAACTTTCATCAACAACAGAATACCATTTTAATAATATATATATTCTATCGTAATTCAACACGTGTATTTTATTTTCTACTAAACCTTACTCTCTAAGTGCATGTTGCCTGAGATAAAATAAAAGCGTTAAGAAGAGTTAAGAAGCTGCGTTTATTACACAGATATTTAGGTTAATAACTAAGGGAAATTGTCAAGAAATTTTTATCCTTAATCTCAGCTATAAAGAAAAGTAATTTTTAAAGATGTTGCCACAGAGACACCATTTTATATCCACGGTTACAAAGAAACATAATTTATGATACATTATTAAAACTTAATTCCTTCAGCGATGGAGAATTTCTAATTAATAACAGATACAATAACAATTTTTCTTTTTAATAATTATAATAGTTGGACGCCTGAATTGCCAAGGCTGCGTGAATAACCCGGTATCTAAATTGTGCATATCGACAGGTTGAGTTGGTAAACTGCCTGATGAAGCAGCTCGTGATAAAGAGAGATATGACATCACATATCGGAAATCTATACTATTGTGTTAGAAAATTATGATTGATAACAGTTTACGACAGCGTCTGATTGCATCCCTGCTATATTTATTTATTCTATAATTTTCAAATGTTGGAAGGTTATATATGTATAATAAACAAATGAATCGAATATATCATCAATCACAAGCAGTAAACATCATGACACTCGAGCCCCAACCTTCCAAATGTCAAATATTTGAAAAATGTAGCATTTATTACTAGTGAATACGAGAATCAATGGCAGAGAATTGACTTCGGAATTAAGGAACAAAAACCTTTCAGCATGAAAAAATCTAGCTGTTTTATATTTGTTTTTTCTCCATGTTCTCTCCGTACAACAGAATTTTAAGCGAAAATTTAAAGCGGCTGTATGTGAAATGTCAATAAAAACTGTGCCGTATTATCGAGCTGTATTTTGCGCAGTCAGAAACAAATTATAACTGGACAAATTCATTTTCCGCTGATCCCAGGGTTCCTGGTCGGAGCATCGTCTACGTCAAGCTATAAATTACTTGAGAAATCCTTCTCACTCAGACGTGGAAGCAGGTATTAGAGTGTATCACTGTTGAAACTCGGAATGCCTCCGTTTATTCCTCTAGAATAATTTATTTTACCTGAAAAGCAAAATCACTTACATTATAGTTTCCATCAAAAATTAAAATATGCTCCTTGTTCTTTTATCCTAACTTTTAATATGCGGCAGTGAACTATAGAAAAGAATACAAAAGAGTTCGCTTACGATTCCAAACAAAAATTGAATTGGATTTCATATCACCACGTGCTTCAAGGTCATAACTTTCCGTTATATTTGACCATTTGAGTATTTCGTTTAATTATTAAAAATTTTTCATGAGCCTGAATTCTCTCTGAAAATATATTTCTTTTTAATAATGTAGTTTTTATGTGATGGAGGTATTTCAATGGCTCTTCTGATACGAGGACAGCAACATCACTTGATTTTGAATGTAAATCGTTGGTCTTTTGCAGACGAATTCGCTACTTGACTGAATTGAAAATATTAAATTATATATATAAAGAAAGTATACATTCTTCAGTTTTAAAGATGCAGCGGTCCTCTTTGCTCCGCGCGCTGTTTGTCCTGCAGTTGTTCCGGAATCGTCACTCTATCTGACGGCTATTAAAAGAACGAAGGAGATTTTAAACGAGATAGATTTTAAATTCGTAAAGAACTGATAATAGTAAACTTTAATTTTCGTTTCTTTACAGGTAGGCTTGTAAATAATGTAATTGTAAATAATGTAATTAATTGTTGTACATATTTAATAAAAAATTATTCTGTTCTTTCTTTACAGAGAAACATATTTTTGTTTACTGAATCAATATTCATAACAATTGTCTTATATATATATACTCTATAAATATAAATCTTTTCCCATAGCACTAGTCTGCATTTGAGAATACTAGTTATTTATTGTAACTAAACATTCAAGGCTGACGTCACGACCTCACCCGACCACCAACCCAATTCACACGAAACGCGTATTTTATTACAGATATTTCATTCAAAGAACTGACATAATAGCTTATTTAATTATCAAGTGAAGTGAAGTCTAGGTGAGAGCAAGAATACAAATCTTGATTTTATCTGTTCTTATTGTGGGAGTTGGCCTTCGGTTGCATCGAAGATCTTGACAAAACACTGAAGGCTGCTACGGACGTGATTTGAACAAGAAATTTGCAGTTTAATCCCTTTCTATTATCGCAAGACAGCTAACTCTTCACGGCTCTTATTCGCCAAATCTGTAGGAGTTAAAACCTTGTTAGCGAAGTTCGTATGTCATCACGAGCCCTCATCTTGCGTCAGTCACTTCGCCAAAGGCAATGTCCCCTGACACGTTCGACCAATAGTTATCATTGCTTATCCAATGAACCGTGACTATTATAAAGGGATCTCATTTTACCGTAGTTGGTGGAGTTGTATGTAATGGGATACGAAACATTTCCCGGCTGATCTGAATTTCTCTGTTTTCGACAAGTCCTTTGAAGGACTGGAGATCTAATACTACAAAGGCCCCTGGTTTATAAAACAATAACAATGAAAACCGATGATTATAAGTTGCCTCAGTTACTATAAACTGGGGTGATCTTTTTGATTCCGTAGTGAGTTGAAACGGTCAAATCATCAATTCTGGAACGTAAGACTGTGATTATCTAGGAATCCGTGCACTGCAATACACGCTAAATAAGTCGATGAGATGAGATAAAAATGCTACGTGACTGTTTTCCTTCTTTCTTATGAGAGGGTGCTGAGGCGTTTTGAAACTTGTTTTCCATCGTGAGCGATCACCATGAGCGCTACAAGCATCCAAGCGTCAACGGAACCATATCATTTCTGAGCCACCACGCAAACGACAGATGTTTAATTAAAGATTCTGCTTTTATGTTTGAATTAATGGTGTCGAATGAAAATCCAAAAAAATTATTAAGTGGGTCACATATGTTCTTCTATGCTCGTAATAAAATATTACGATTCTCAAACACCAACCATCAATTGTTTCGTAGCCCGGCGTCCGTATTTCCTTAGTTGAAGCACAAGTTCGGAGATAAACACGCGAAAATTACAGTGAAATCATTCTATTATATTAAACTAAGAAAATCAACCCTAACCTCTAATATGAATTAAAAATTGATCATCAGTAGATATAAAAACAATAATATCTATTAAAATAATATTTTTTGAATGGCAACCACTGTTAATTGCACTTCACGATCAATATTTTTAACTTCAATATTTTTAAATTTAAGATTTCATGTTTAATTTTTACAAAAATACAAGTTGTATATTAATTATTCTTATAATTGGCATACTACTCAGGTTTCATCGCCGACTGCTCACAAAAACACAATCTTTGTTATTATGTGAGAATATGTCAATAATTTTCATTCTGGCCGAATAAATGGACTGTAGTAACTATTAGAAAAAAATATGAAGCAAATTCGCTCGATAAATATATTATTGTTTCTAAAATTCCACAATGGTGCTATTATCGATTTGCCTCTCACGAAACATGCTTACTGAAAAAAAAATTAAACTTTTCGTCCATAGTTTTTGGAAATCACTCGATTTTTCTAAAGCAGAATATTATTATTTTTGGTTTTAACTTCTGTTCGTCCGACGAATTAAGCCAGGGACTTTTCGAAACACACTCGTAGATTCAGTTCAGTTTCAAAAGTTAATCCAAATGTACTCTGCCCTGGGTCAATTGATTTACAGATACGGATCTGATAGAACGGGGATTCTTTGTGTATTTTTATCAGCTATAATTGGTATGATTATACGTAAATATAACAATAATATTCTGATTCGAGAAAAAGATTAGTTTATTGAGTATAATATCGCATTCCTTTTTCCTGAAAGCAGGACATTGATCTCAATGAAGAAACCTGGATTGAAAAGTGCTGTCATGAAACATCAGACCCACAGTGAAATCTTTGGCTTCGGTTGAGAATTACCCCCTGGAAGTGTTCAGAAATCTGGTAAAAGTTTATTTCACAGGTTTGTTTTGCTCACTTGCTTATTTTTTTAAACTTTTCACATTAGCTCAGGAGACTTTATGGTTTATATTTAATTAACTTGACTCGTTTTACGTTGGAAACCACGCAAACGTACGTGATTTTTTTTTCAGAACAGGTACATTTATAATTTAAACGTGACTTAAGAATATATTAATCTCTAATTTACGTGATTTTAGAGTTTTATACTCACGCATTTCCTCCATAATATGAAGCGACACCCCTTTCCATGGATAAGGCCAACTTTACTCGATCCACCCTCTAGAATAAAAAAAAGGCCGAAGCAAGAAGTGTGGGTGAAGAAGGTGCTGCCAGATTTTTACTAAACTAAAACGAATCGGTAGGATTTAAAAGAGATACTTTCAGATCGTTTCTCCCAATACCCGAGTTACTTATATCGCTGAAAGAACTATAGTACATTTAAATAAAACCTGAACTATCTTTGTGAGATTTATTAGATGGCATGGTGGATTTTTCGAAAAAGCTCATATTTTTTGGATTAGTAAAAATATCAAGGGTGATGAATGACATGTGTCAATATGCTGAACTGAAACACCGAGTCTTTCAGCTTCTGGGCATCTGAATTTATTTAATAAATAGGTGTTTTTTAAATGGAATGTAACTACCCATCAGACGAGTAAAATGAACTCTTTCCATTATTGGAATAAATATTGTTTATTAAGAAAGCGCTGTAAATCGGAGTTAAAGCTCCAGGAGAAGGAACCGCCTTCTTGCCGTGTATTGCATAGAGGGAGTAAGAAAGAGTTGAAGTGATCATTACGGATGAGCATCAGTGACGACCATCCTCAGTCAGCTAAGCCTCAAGTGATTAGTAGCCATCTGTTTTTGGGCACAAGTGATGGTTGCATAAGTCGAGAATAGGTGTTGTCCAGGGCTCGTCTGACCCACGATTATACAATGCCTGCATGACTGTACAGATTGTGTCAAACAAACACTTTCCTTTTACTGGTCGAAACGTAGCTCCAACATTTTCTAGAATTTTTGTCATTTTAAAATATTCTAATTTCAATTTTGAGATCAGTGCTCCCTCATTTTGGACATTCATTTCATAAAACTAGGACAGAGTGATTGACACCCCAGAGTCTGCGGGTCGAGAAAGCGCTGGGTCCGTCATTACCCTCCCCAAAACTGATAATTATTTTATAACGTTGGACAGTTGGCTTCTCCTCGTGTAGAACAGTTACGGGGATGAATATTTTAATAATTTCACCTTGCTCCCTTCTCATCACAAGTCACCTTCAATTAGCTTCACGTCCTTCTCTTTTGCCGCCTCGGGGCGACCCACTTCATGCGAGACGGCAACTGTGGTCTTGCCTAGCGACACCCATTTTCCCTCTTCAGCTGGCAGTAATAAATTAGATTTCACATACTCATTATTGTCCAATGGAATACTGTTCTACCAAGGTGGGGCTCTAAATAAGACCATATATAAATTAATTTAAACTTTCCCGGTTTAAATTGTTAACTTTTCACGGTTAAGCACCAGGTTCAGATTTCTATATAAGCTCGACGTTTCTGAAGACAGTGGTAGAGGACGACCGCAGAAACGTCGAGTTTATACATACATACATACATACATTAACAAATACCATATATATATATATATATATATATTTGCAACTGGCAGCGCTGAGCAACCTTTAAAGGAAGAGTTTATGTGGCCTTCTGTAGAGTGTTAGTGCACAAATATGCAAGGCTGAGGACTGCGTGAGCTTTGTGTAGGTGCTGGCAGTGCCCTTAGGAATGAAGGGGGCAAGGACATAACAGCAGAAGTTTTAATCATCATCCAGGACCTCCGGAATTTATCGATCTAACAATACCGGGGCAAGGTCACGAATACACTGGAGGGATGACACACACAAAAATAGTACTTGCTGAACGAGACCACGCTTCTAAGGTCAGTAGCAAACGGACATGCTGATAACACTTGCTGTCACATCACAGCTTCGGTTTCTTATCTCAACAAATGTATGTGTTTGCCGATTAAAAGCTCAGTCTAACTCATGGGTGCAAAGTCGGTAGCTCCGTAATTCATCCAGTTAAGTAGAAACGTGAGGAAATAAAACAAAATTACCTCACCAATGGAGATCTAATTCAACAATGTTTCTAGGTATTACATGCCATAAACAGCCTGGAAGTCAGTCCATGTATTTTCTAAATAGTACTTGTTAGAACCCCCCCCCCCCCCAAAAAAAAATGTAACAACAACAAATAATTATTTATATATTAGGTATCATCTTTTCTAATTAATATTACGTATCACCTGATGAATGAAATTACGGATGAAACGTAATGTTTTACTATTTTGTTCGAATATTTTCAATGTTAATTTAATCATGGAACTTAAGAATTAATTAAATGTTCATGTTCTGATTTGTAATCATTTAGTTATTAATTTTTAATTTTCAACAATGTTCCATTCACTTTCTGTCATTTTTTCTGATCCTTCTTATCATAACTTTCTTTTCGATTTACTCCTTCTCCCTCCAATTCTTTTCTATAACAGACAACGCAACACAGGATAAATTAAAATTCCGATATTGGGTGCATTGAAGATAAGTGCGAGTACGCCGTAAGCCTTTAATCCACGATCGAAACCTGTTGACTTTTTTTCGATCAGTCTCATGGCTGACGACGTAAGGAAAAATCTCAACAGAATTCCTCAAGTCTTCATAGATGGCTCAGTCAACCACAAACATTTATATTTATGTGAGACTTTATCTTTAAATTTTTGTATCTGTGTATTGTAGATATTTCTCTACTTCACGCTGATGAGATGTGACTTAACAGGATGTCCTACGGCGTCGTATGAGAATATAATATTCAATTAAGTAATAACAATATACAAATTCTAGTTTTCGTTTGCAAGGAACAATATAAATATTTGTAAGTTTTAAAAATAATCTAGATGATACGTTCGCGGGACTTACAAAAGGACTGCTGGCCGCTAAGAAAATGAGAGGGCCGAAAACGGTAAATATCTGGAATTAGGCGTTAAATCTGTGAAGAGAGGAGGATATGAACAAGACGGCGATATTGCACGCAAGAGACGTTGGAAAGTGCGAGTAGATGCAGCTGAACTTTGAAGTGTCACCGTCTCGTCCTTGAGACTGAGCCGTCGGCCTTGGACCCAACACGTGCTCTCCTGTGAACTTACCAAAATACGAGTAAAGATTCCAATGTGCAGATATATTGCAGATTAACAGAAAACTTCGCTCGTATCTACAGACAAAGCCTAGGAATAGATTCGACAATTCGTACGTAACGTATAAATGTCAGTACTGATTGAACTACAATTCGCTGTCTTTTGAAGAACTTTATAAAGTATATCTTCAGTAGAATCGTTTTTTTTTCTAAATCCTCGTAGTCATTCTGAAGTTGTAGTAACCTGGCCTGCGACCGTAGATATTCGTTCATTTCTCAAACGTCTTTCTATGCTTCATACAATTAATCACAGATTTATCATTTGCTTCACATCGCTACATATCTTACAGTAAAATTATTTCAGCATGTCAATCAAAAACCGTTTATAGGTGACATAATATCTGGTATTCCACAAGGTTCACACCTAGATCCATTAATATATAATATTTATATTAATTATATTGTTAATAAATTTTTCGCGGTTGAGAACCGGGTTCAGATTTAATTAAAATTCTTCATAGTCTGAAGACAGCGGTAGAGAATTACCGCTGAAACATCAACGACGAAAAATCTGAACCTGGTGCTCTACCGCGAAAAATTTATTAATAATATACACCGGGAAAGTTGACATTAATTAATTATATCGGTTCTAGTGTCCTGATACTAACAGATGTTAGAAGAAAAGCTTAAATACGTAAAAAAAAATCTGATAACATGTATTATTAAAATTTCTTTTTTTTAAGGTAACAGGCTACATGAGGGTAATCCACATGGTGGCAACTCCCCTTTAATAGCATAGGAAGGGATTTGAAATGGGGGATGCGGAATGGTAGAAGAAGCTAGCCAGGGGTTAACTAGGGCCCCCGGAATTCGCCTAGAAGTAATGCAGGACAAACCCTAGAAAACCTGCATCAGGTAGGTCGGGCATTGGGTACTTGTCCCACACCCTTCCGATAGCGGGAGAGGGGTTTCCTGTGGGGACGCAGCATTCCCTTCACCGTT
Organism: Zhengitettix transpicula; assembly: GCA_037074705.1. Taxonomy (NCBI): domain Eukaryota; kingdom Metazoa; phylum Arthropoda; class Insecta; order Orthoptera; family Tetrigidae; genus Zhengitettix; species Zhengitettix transpicula. The sequence continues at coordinate 59,376,052 of CM073595.1, read as the reverse complement.
CCTCAACCAGTTTAGGAGGCAGCTGGCCGACTTTTCCAATGGGAACAGTGAACAATTCTTACCGTATGCCCAATATCTGTGACCCCGGAAAATACACCTGTGAAAACTATTAAAATATCAATCGTGTACAGTCCAAAATACATCACGAAAACAGATTCAGCAGGCACAACGAAGTTGGTGGAATTAGCAGATGAATACGTCAGTGCAAAAAGGACGAAAGCTACTGATTATATCGTATTGTCTTACGGAGCTTTCCGGGGTAATTAAGACAGTATTAGTATTGAATAAAATACACCTGTCTTCACTCGCTTCAATATTTAGTGTAAAAAAAACAAATACAATATGTTGGAGCACATTTGAATTTGTTAATATTTAAAATTGTTAAAAATGCGTTTATTAACTTTGGTAACGCAAAATGAAGACTCTGTTCGAGGGAGAAATATCTTTGTATTTTTGATATCGAAATAACGGCGTAATTGGAGAGAAAATAAATTAAATATTGAGCAGGTTTCTAGTAAATATTTATAGTTTAATTTATGAAATTTAACCATTTCCACAACCAAGGACTAATGGAATTACTAAATTCAAGAAACCACCTCACAATATATATATATATATATATATATATATATATATATATATATATATATATATAGAGAGAGAGAGAGAGAGAGAGAGAGAGAGATTTTTCTGGATTAAAATAAAGTATTCATTATCCGTAATGTTTCAACATAGTCTTGTATTTATCATTTAATCTGATTGTGAGACAACTTATTAAAATAGTGACACGTTGCTTGAATATTTTTATTTTAAAATTCGTGCTAGGGCATGTATTTAAAATGTAAGTGTTGCGAGAGTGAAACTTCATATGAACAGCACGAGGAAAATATTACAGATAGACGTTTAGAACAGTGACACTCATTGTACGCGGAAGATGCGTAACATGCCTGAAATTATGCAACCTTGCAAACTCAGCTCAGGCCCTTCATACAGGCAGGGCTTCGGAATAATAACCGGAGAAGATGGATTCAAGCAAAAGTCCAGCGTCCGGGGAGGGACGTACTGAGTTTTTCGTTGACAATCAGTTCACGAGAGAGGAATATTAGGTTCAAGGGTATGTAGGTGAAGTTCTGCGACCTTGCGGGTAAAGATAAGGATTTACGAAATATGGGGGAAACGGAATAGCTCGGTTGTTTGAGTAATGTAAAGGTGGTGGTGCCACTGCTTTCACTACAGAACAGTGAAGCCTTTTTCTGTAAAAGAAATAAATGGCTGCCGTACCTTCGATTCGGTTATCCAATGAAACTAGAACCCGGTTTGGTGGCTTATGAACCTGGTGTTACATTTATCACTGAATGTGTTGGAGTTTTAAAAATAATACACAAGTTAATGCGAAACAATGTACGAGATCCTGCATTACCGCGAGAAGAAAGCTCTCCGCCGTCCACGGACCGTGTGGGTGTATTTGTGACGTTGTTTACATGTGTCTGCAGAAGAAGGAGCAGGAAGCTGGCCCTCGCCCAGAGACACAGCTGTTCGCTTCGCTTCGAGTCCCAAGGCCGTTCTTATCGCCGGCGTTTGCTCTGTCCGATATGCCGGAACAATTACTTTGCATCGTCTTCCGCTCCACACAAAGGTACGACTATTCCACTTTGCGCACCACTTTTCAGCTTTTGTTTACAGCAACATCCCACGTCGACTATGGGACATTTGCCAACAACGTGTCTCAATGAAGAAAAAAAAAATGCTACACAAATCCGCAACGTATGCTGAGCGGTATCATCATCGATTCTCCCTGCATCGACGCATTTACGTGACCTGCATACATTTCACTCGATTTTACGCAATACGAATATCACTTTGTTGCCAATTTTCTACATAAACACGGTCTCTTCTTTCATAATTGTCGCGTTTGGGCTCCCCGTACCACAGTCCTCATTAATATGAATCACGGACGCTAAAGTCCAACAGTTATCGGCGCCTGAAATGGACGAGTGCCTCAAAAAAATTCTATTGTCTCCATTAATAGTGGAGAAGAAAAAATAGGAGACAGGCACCATGAACACTGGGTGTCATAAAAATTTATTTATTTTGTAACAGGATAAACGCAAATAGTTACTGGTGGTATCCGTAGAATCGAAATGATTGGACACACAAGGTGAAGGTGTGCGAGAACCAATCAGAAACAAGAAAAGATTACTGGTGTGAAAATCTAAAAAATACAGATAATTAGTCAGGAGAAAATTAGTTGTTACACCAAATCTATATAATAAAAAAAGATGTGTGTATGTATGTATTTACGTTCATTTCTATACAAATTTAAACGCGTGGGCAGATTGCAACAAAAATAGGTACACATATTCTTCAAAACTCGAGAAACAGTACTAGCATAAATTTGGAAATAATTATAATTGAAAAACGTGATAATTTTGTGTTAAATAACTGCGCGCCAGAGACGTTACTGCGCGACGAACAAAGTAAATAGTTCCTTTTTGCGTAATGATATAAGGCAGAAATATTCATTGAATAAAAAGTATAATTATATCCAGAAATACTCCATCGAATGATAATAAACAAAACAATACGAATACTTTACGATCCTTGCGGAAAATGTAAGTTAATTTTCGTGCCATATTAGTTAAATCTAATATGGCGACCATTTGTTTACACTATTAATCTTGCTAACAATTTCTTCAATTTAATATTTCGTAATGTCTGAATATCCTGCAATACTCAAGGACTATATTTTAGTATTCTATTCGGTGGTATGTTTGTTGGGATTGATGCAATAAAATTCATTGTATTTTACAGTCGTTGAATTAATGCACTATCGGTCGAAAGCATGTACGGAACTAGGAAAATTTCGAATTAGGTTAAATTACTTCATGACTAAAGATTAATATAGAATTAAATACTATTTCGGGTTCACATAAAAAAAAGTAGTAATTAATAACCGAGAGTCCGGGTTCAACCGCCAAGAGGAAGAAGATTGATGTTGACGTTCATCATGGAGACAAGTTGGAGGCCTAAATAAAAATTCGACGCATTAATAATTGTTTCATACTATTACAGTCAGTTTCTTATTCAATCTCAAAAATTTCCACTAAATAAAATTATAAAATTTTGATTACATTTTGTAATGAAACTGATATTTGCTACAGTAGAACTTGATTCTACTCCATTTGATTAAAGAGTTGTGCTATCCAAGATCGGATATTTTGGACATATTTCCGAAGGCTGGGCTGTCGTCATAGATGCGAGTTTAAAATATCACACTTGGTGCTTATCGGTTTATAAAAACTCGTACGCGGACTTCGTATTTTCACTGCCCCTCCTTTTCTTTTCTAACATAATATTGAGAGTGCGGACTAACCCACAAACAAAAGAATACCGAACGACTTTAAACAGGAACACCAACAGAAATAATTTAATAAATACAATTATTATATATATATATATATATTATTATATATATTATTATTATATATAAATTAAATTTATAAGTTATTCTTGCAAGCGTCATTCACATCGAGTAATGGCGTTTTCTATATTTTTAAATCTAGGAATATATAAATATTCTAACAGGATTATTGAGATACATGCGGAGGCCTATTTCTTCAATAAAAGTGAACTTTGTCTATACAAGTGTTTGAATCCCTTCAGTTTCATTTTATCAATGAATACGAGATTATCAAAACGTTAGTTTGAACCGAACCTAACTTTAGTAATTTTTTAATTACTTAATAATCCCCAGATACTTGACAATAATTCCAAAATTTATTTCCATGTCCTTGTCAAAATCTTATGGAATTATATGACACAATATTTTAAAAAAATTATTAAAAATACAATTAATGGTTAAACGAAGACACACTTCAACTAAATAACAGTTCGCCACCCTATTTCTGACTGTAACGCTCGACCGAACCAAGTTAACATTTCCTTTGACATTTAGAGACTTGTAAAAAGATTAAAAACACTCACAGTTCAACGTTGTTGCAACTTCTTTCGTACAATATCAAAACATTTCTGTCGCTATAGAACCGTTGACCTTTATCGTTATCTACCACCATCGGCATGAATTTTCAAAATTGCCATATTTCAGAGCTTTATGAATCATTGGACGTTTTATAACATGTTTCCTAGGGCCTTGACATTTCAGGTGGCTACAATAATATTAGCAGTTTACGTCAACTTTTTGAGCAAACAGTACGCGAATAAAAATGTAAAAAATCTACTCTCGACAAACTTTTATTCTTATGATCAACTGAAAATTAAGAATTGACGTGACCCACCTTCCAATAATATGTTGATTTTATTAAATAAAATTATTAATTATTGGAATTGGGTTCTCGTGATATATATATAATTTTGCCAAATAATATGGAGAAAATACAGAATGTTTCGTCATTATTGATTGGTATTTAGGGTATTTGATTATAGAGGTAATTCATTTTACGAAATTATAATATCCGTGTGTTTATTTTAATATTTGTATAATAAATGCCACGAAAATATTAAATTAATTGTAATAATAGTTTAGACTGTAAAAACTAAAAAAAAATTATTAGCAACCGTTTCTAAGGCAGGTAAATTTTTTCCCCCTACTGAAATATATTTAAGCATAATCAATGGTGTCTTTAAACGTCAGTAGTGTTATAACACTAACGGGAAATATTTAGGATACTATTTGTTTTTGTAAAACACAAAATGCTTCTAATGTAACCAAAACCAACGCAAAAGGGTTTCATGAAACTTAAAACACATTATTTGAGTAATTATATACGGAAGTCGAGCGTTGTCAATATGTAAATGTGCCTATAATTTGGCTAATTTTATGAAATAGATAATAGTGTTCTGGTAATAAGTGTTTTATTATAACACAACAGACGCAAGCAGTTTACATGAGCGCCATGAGAAATCAGATTAGCTGTAAATTAAAAATGATACAATGGTGGGTTTCTTTTGTATATAATTCAGTTACTTCTTCATGAAAAGATTTTTCTTTTTTATGATATGCGAAGAACTCAAAGTAGAATTACAAGCCTTTTCCAACTTCTGTCGGTATATTTGGGATATTCTTCTGTATCCTCTTCTAATACTGACCTTTCGGCTTCCATTACATCAGGAATAACTCAGACTTCACTCGCTAGACTCAATAAAATACAGCATCAATTCAGCGATTGTCACATAGGCCTATATCTCCAGTCCTAATGGTCGTATAACAACAACTTTCTTATTTTGGATGCAGCCGTGGGTGTCCGATATCCAATTAAGCCCTGAGTTTTATTAGCATGTGTCTGTTTTCTGTCACGCTGCTATCGTCGTGCTTTATGTGAGTGCCTTATACTCAGTCCGGTTTCTGAAGGTTCCCGGTTAAGGCGCCTTTGTAATAACATCGGCAAACGTGGGTGGATGGATGGACTCATGACAGTAAAGCCTTGTCTTGGACGGTAACTGATTTGGCAAATTCAGTATTATTAATCTTATGCACATTCATCAAATTGTACAAACAAATATAGTAAGTAATATATTTTTGATGATATCAGAAGGCAAATGTGAAGTACCTGCCTGCGGGAAATTTTATTTCCTCACATATGGTTTTGCTAATTTGTTTGGTCCGACTGTAGAGGAAGCTATGACCTAATTTCAAAGGAACAACGCAAAGGAAACAGTTCCATTTGGTCCCTGATCTCGGAAATAGAGCAACATCTGATTGTTGTTGCCAGATCTTAGGACGTGGTTCTGAGAACACGATGGGACTACGCCAGAGACGTTTGAACCTTCCATATATCTCACTAATAAGCCAAATAACAGATTTCATATAATTTTTAGACGTAAAAATTGATACCAATTATCTCGAAGTAAGGATATAATATGCGATTCTGTTTAAATAATAAAAATAACGTTCTTATTTTGATTTTTGCACCTTTAGATTTGATTCATATATTTTAATTGGTTATATTAATTATTTTATTACGAGAGACCGTTAAGAAGAAATATCTTCATAATGCTACAGTTCATTTAGCACAATATTATAAGGGAAAATTTATGAAAATGAGCTTTTTTATGTTACCCCTACCATACTCTGAAAATAAAATGTCAAGAATTAGCGAAACAGAGTGTAGAGAGTGATTTTTCAAGCATTAAATTACAGTTTATTTAGCACTTTATGATTTATCTAGTAATTTTATTAAATTTTAATTTTATTTCTAAAGCACTTTACATCCTTTTGTTAACTCCTTCAAACTCTTTTGATAAATCAATCGAATTAATTACACTTGCCTATAAAGTATTAATATTATGACAAATATTAATGTTTACCTACATTTGTTACTTAATCATTTATTTATAAATTGAAGCTCTTCAGCTTAGTAATATTTTACAAGGATGCGTTGGACGCAGAAACTAAATATGAAATTTTTACTGCATTATATTCGTACGACTCGTATCCGGAAAGTAAGTATAGTTTTTTTTTTTTGGGGGGGGGGGAAATAAAAACATTTTTTCAAAACAATATGAAATATGAAAGATGCTTTTTAAAACTATTTTTCTACATAGTTTTGAAAAAAATGTTTTTATGAGTTTTATTCGAAAACGTACTTACTTTCCGGACACGCCTCGTATATTTAAAGGACATTCATAGGAGCATTTTAATTCTCTACTATATCAGAATAAATTCGTACTTTCCTTCGGTCCGAGTCATCAAGACTGGTTTTCGGTAAATCAGTATAATCACTGTCTTTTTTTTACATCTATAGTCATACTAACTGATTTTCACGAAACAATAAACAGTATCCAAGAATAGTATTTTAGTATAAAACGCCACAATTCGTGGAAAATATTAGCTGCATTGGCAATATTCACGTTTAAGGAAGGAGAACATATTTCATTCTTTGTTCTGCTTCTGAGAAGGTTGCCAGCCTGCTATTTATACTCCAGCAGCTCGAAAGAAGCTGATCTTCTCCAACAGGAATCACAAACTCTCAACTAAAATAGTAGAGTAATGGAGCAAGGACGTCGGAGATGGGAAATTCCTATCGGCGAAAGGAATCGATACAAAAATGAACGGTTGCTACCTAATCATTTATTTGAAGTTGTTCCTTTGTATCCATACCAGAGGCAGCTGAAAATTTGGTCTGAAATTTCTAGACATTGGGAATTGAGCTTCCAAACCCTACGTAAAGATAAATTATTTGAATTCCTCTCTCTAGTTTTTTTTATTTCATACGTTTTGTAGACATGGCCGTTAAAAATTCTGATATATGCTAAAAATGGTCCTTCCATTCTGTCAACGAAAAAATGAGTAAAAAGATTAAAATACACTAGTATTTTAATTTATATAATTTGAAAAATACTAATAAACCAGACAAAGTCCTCAGATATTTTATTATATATATATATATATATATTATATTATATAAACGAGCTTAAATTTTTTTTAATGATTGTATAATAGCCGAAAGCTTTTATACATTAAAATACGATGTACGAGAAAAATCAGTTTAACAACATATTTATTTTTCGAACAATATACAAGATTAAATTATAGCATGACCAAGTCCAATATGTTAAAAATAATTTTAAGTAATACATATACTTAAATTTTTATAACTCCCATTCTCATTGAACGGTGGCTTCAAAATGTGTCGTTTCATGGTACCGCTTGATAGTTTTATGAACGTTAATTTTTTCTTTGTAATGGATTCCTAATTTGTAGTATGCTTTTTATGTAATAGTCAATTATTTAGACCATCTGAAGCTGTGTTGTATTTTTATAATATACTAAAACGCGTACTGAGGAAACAAAAGCAATCTGTAATATTATATCAGATAACGCTAAAGAATAGAAATAATTTTGACTTGCTAGTTTTTATGTCTTTGTTGCAGCAGTGTTTCAAACTACAGAATTCGTCGTCGTCAGGTTTTAAATAGTTTATCCAAAGTATGGGTGAATGTTTTAAGTTAGTTGCAAGGAGTAATTTGTTTCTAACGTAGTTTTAAGTAACTTTATGTTACTATAACACGACGAAGAAGCGAAAGCAATATTTTTTGGCGACTATTTACAATTACGCCGTTCTTTTAAATTATTGCTCTGCAACTCAATCTGTTCCTCGGTGACCCGCTCCAAAGAACAATCTCATTGCCTTGGAACAGGTGCAGCTCGTTTAGAGATAAATAATAGTTTAGCTTCGGTGTGGGCATTGTTACTTTCCGAACATATTCCCTCGGAGTTCCCACATTACAAATAAGGACGCAGTTGTGTTATGATGTAGTGTGTGTGTGTGTGTGCACTCAAGGTTTTATATTCATGGCGTATACTCCATACAAGTCTTGCATATTTGGCGTACGGATTGACGCCGTACATTTAAATCGTTTGTATTATGAAAGCGCTTGTGAATAGAAAAGCTTTATTTAGCTTCTTAAGGTGAACATCACTTTATATATCCATCATAACGTGAAATGCTTTACATGGTAATAAAATACTGAGCAGTGGAATTACCTAAGAAATATTCAAATATTCCGCAGGGCTTGGAACGTCCCAGGAAACTCGTCCAAACGGTAAATTTTTAATAGGAAACATGAAAAGTCGACCTGTAACACGCCGAAATGTAAAGCAGCGTGATGAACCACTATTTCAATCTATCAAATTGTTGCTCCCTTTTTCATATAACAATATAATTGTATTAAAATGTTTTAAATTAACTTTTGCATCTCCGAAACACATATTTAGCTTTCTCAGAAATGTGGATATTTTTAACGACGAGAAGAAATAAAATTTTCAGTTTTACAGTCATGTAAGCGAAATTTTGAATATGACTGCTCGCGAACGTTGCTGTGTTTAACGTAAAATAATATGAAAATATTTCCAGGCTTTGATAACAAATGTTGGCTTCGGAATAAATTTTCCAATATTTCCTACTGTATTTTCCAACCATGATAGTCGTTATCAGATCCACAATTATTACGTAACAATGAAGCATAAATTACTATGTTTCTGTAAAGTTTTGGTTGGCAGCTGATACACTGGAAATAATAATTGCGAAAAATTAAAGAATCAGTTTGTGTTTCAGGTTAATAACCAGATTGATATATTTTTAACATATATGTATACATTTTTAAAATCAGCTGTAATTTTAATTATGTACCATTAAAGCGCAAAAATTTTACACGAAGATATGTTTTAAATTTATAATAAAGTTCAAAAGGGTAAATTTCATTGAAGTATGAAATATCAGTTTCTGATGTGTAGTTATGATCAGGCGGTAGACAAGAAACAACTGATAGACGGTTTGTTAAATATCTCAGGGGTCTGTGAATTCGTGGCCCAGAAAGGCGTGTGAGATCAAGAGGCCATAATATCAGACACTATTTGAATTATTATTACAGTGATGGATCGCCTTGAAGGTGTGAAAATTTTATCTATTCATCTGACAGGTCAAACATCATTGCCATAGTTTTGAAAAGGTAACGCTGTTGGTTCGCTTTTTAGCTGTTAGAGAGTGGGAAACCCAAAGAGTGACAAGATGGAGAATATTAACAGACGGGGATTGTATGAAATCGTTCTATGACAGTTCTGAAGGAGAATAACCCTCCAGCATTTCCAGCGGCACTGATGCAGACAGGACAACGCCAACCGGCTAATTGAAGATTGTAAGACACTTGAGTGTCGCTGGCTGGCATATATTGTTACTAAACTTGCGGAAATATTCTTCTTAAGCATCAATGTTTCCCTGGTTAAAGCAAAAGACTCAGATTAATTTAATTACCCACAATTCGCAGATTGTAGACACTGTATATTGTATGACTCAGCTATATCAGATTTTAATTAGTCGTATAAAAATAGTAGTATTTAATAAATAATTTTCTTTAAGTGATTTTTTGCTTTATTTTCTATGTTCACACCCTGAGACCAACGGTAATTAACTTTGGAAATTTATTATAAAATTTTATATGTGATGTAATGAACATGCAAATTACATTATAGTTTGGTTTCTAATTTCGACGCAATTACGTTGTACAAAATAGTTCTGTTTATCACAATAAAGACTTTTTTCTATGAATGTAGAACGAAGCTCCCAGGAACAGAGAGCTCACTCAATAAGATGCATTCAACTACTCGTTCGTGTAAACAAATTAATTATTTCTTAGTTTCTCATCTCTCTGATCGAAGTTGAAACATTTTCATTTTTCCAAATTAATTGTGATATATATATATATATATATATATATATAACTTTCATTATTATTAACCTTCAAAATATAAGTAGGATCATTATCAATGGTTTTTATTTTGGTTAAGTGTTGGTATCAGCTCCAGATAAGGAGGGACAAACTTTCTTTAGCATGGGAATCGAAGGGCATTTTCATCTAACAGAATTGAGGACACTGTTTATAGATAGTGAGATTAATTGACCTTTCGAGAAAAACCAAATGATTTGTGTGAACGACGAGGTCCTTCTCGCTCATCCTTGAACATTGTACTTCATATCGCAGTTGGCATAACAGTGAATACTTTCACAGTCAAGGGCAAGGTCTCTTGTTACATTCGACAACAATGAATTTGTTAAACGAATAATTTTTCGCACTGTACGTGTCGTCTTTTTAACGGACTCGTTTAAAATATAAAGGCTACAAACTACAATATAATTGTACTTCCTTGGGTAGAACTAAGGTCTTCTTAGAATTCCAGCCGTGCAAAATTGTCGATAACACGTGACGTACCGATGACACTTTAAGAAAACTTTATCCAATTATTTTAAATTGCTTCAAATATGGCTGCTGATACCAGATACTTCTTTGTCAATTTAAACAGAAATTTTATAAACGTTTCACAAAAATAATATCTTGCAATGAAAAGATCGATAAATAAACACTTATTCATTCAGAGTTGAATTACATTTCACCCTTGTTAATCACACGCTATAAATTATGACACAGTGAGTTATTTGAGGAACGTGGAATTAAACTTTGTCGGGTTACGAAACGAGCCTTGACAATGAAGACTGAAATTGTTGAAGTCTGTGAAGGGAAAACATTAACGTAAGGGAACTCCTGTGATCCACATGGTGGAGAATTTTGAAGAGAGGGATGTTAAACTCCCCCCCCCCCCCTATTGGTCAGAAACCCAAAGGAAGAGGGGGGTTTGAGAAGTGGCTTCGGCCTCTCAGATCTTCCAAAACCGGATGCAGAGAAATTTTTGAAGTTTGAACGGAGAAAAGTGACAGATTCGGTTGAAGATTATACAACGGACGGTGTAGGAAACTTCACCGTTGGTATTTATAAACCACAAAATGCAAGTTATAAGCCACCGTAATCAAGGAACTTCACTGTAGGAAACCACCGACCACAAGTTGTCCATCATCGGAAAAGACAAATAACTTCCTGACGGTTTTTCTTTAAAATACCGCAGTTTATTAGCAGAATATGGCGTGAGTAATAATGTATAAATGTACAATTCTCCAAATAAGTAGCCCCATAGCCTATGGATAATCTGGGATTGAGATTTTATTATTCTGATGTTATTAAGGTTTCAAAATTGTACCGCACAGGTTACACGTATATATCAATCATAATAAATAAAAACCATCTTACGTAATTGATATTATTATATTTTCATTAAAAATAAAATATTACACTATCTTCACTGAACATAATTTGGCGTTCTCAAAAATTTTCCCTAGTGATAAGTGGACGACGTGCGTTTCATCACGTGCTCGACTTCTTCTCATGAGAAAGAACTGCATTTACACAAGACTTGGAAAACCAGTTTTCCAGCATAATTCCTTGGCCATCGAGAAAAAGGCCTATATTTTCTGCTTAAAGCGTGGACCATTTGATTCATAAATAAATAATTACAGCAATTGGAATACCATTTTTTTTCAGCATCGATTAAGGATTATCTACATGTACATGATTCTAAATAAGCTCAAATGAAAGTTTATGAAACATTCTTATACAATTTAAAACAAAGTCAGAATTATAATCAAAGAAATTAATACATTTTACCTTACCCTTTTCTAATTAAATTTACCATCCGTAATTCATAAAGTTCTGAAAATTTATATATTTCATAGATTAAAATATTAGGGAGCGTCACGATTTCAAAAACAGTCGTACTACAATCAGCCAAAGTTCTGAGTGACCATTTCCTTAACTTTAATATTTAAGTACTGCGAGAGATAAACACTAATACATATTTGTTCTTTAAAATGTGAAATCATCGTAACGGCTTAGTATTTACTTGTAGCAATAGCAACCATTGAGAGACAAACAGCAGAGTATATAGGCTCATTATATCTTTCCGGTAATATGGGAAGGAGAAATTCGTAACACACGAGGAAGGACAAAACTAGCTTCCAGAGATGTTACCTCGGATCGTTTCCACGCATCAGATCAAGACTTTGCCTTTTCAACCGTGAACTGGATTATAACTTTATAGTAACCACCGGTTAAATCAAACGCTGAAACTAATATACTTACGAATTAATCGCTCACACACACTACTGAAAGCGGAACAGAGAGTTGAGATATTTAATCCAGTGTTTCGCCATTGATTTCCGAACGACCATTCAAAAACATGTTTCTTCGTTGCTCTCCAAACGAGAATTAATTTAATTCTTCGCTCGTTAAAGACGACGTAAAACTAAGATAACGCCTGGGCTCGGGAATATTATCTGTGTCAAGGATTGAATAGTTTAATTTCTTTTGACCGTAAGCTTGGTTTCGGAATGAAATCAATTCCTTCCCCATTGTTATCAGACCAGCATAGACACCAATATGTTCCTTAAAATTATCACTGTGTCCAATAAGAAAATATATAACTAACAATTTGTGGACGAAATTGACTAATTACTTCATCACAACAGAAAGTCGTTGGGCAATACTTTGGAGTTGAATATATTATTGTGAGACTCTGTGGACCACCAGAAGATGCGGCGGAAGGCATTTGAAGGGCATCAAAGTAAACCAATTTTAGTAATTACAATATGTAGACATTTGAATAGTTATAATGGACGAGCGATTCTCTTGTTTCCAACCATGTGACTGGCGGACTCTGCCATCGTCTTCAGATGTCCGACAAGAAAACATTGTGTATTAAGCCAACATTCACCTGGATGGAAGCCCGAGAATCACAGGTCCAACAAACACGAGAATGACAATGATGCGGTTGAAGACGAAGAATCACTGTTGACGACGAGCGGCGTCAATGTGTCCGGACAAAAACGTTCCAACTATTAAATAACGAACATTCGTGTATTTCTAATCCGAGGCTGTATTAAAAACTTGGGGTAGTCTTAATACAACAGGCAGTGAATCCTGTGACCCAGATAATTTCTTACAGATTTTTTCGTATGCTTTATAGCACGAGGTCCTTATTCAGTTACATGATAATATTTTTGTTCTACGAAATAATCAGAAAACTGACGTATTGACAATAAAATTAATGGCTCATTTTAATATGCTAATGAATAGCCTTTGATCATATTATCAATTAAATTGAATCCAAGTCACCACAAGAAATACGGGAATCTCCTGGACTGAGTGACTCCTGAAATTAGTGTCCTCATTGGGTCCAAATATTCCCAGATATTTCTGTGAGAAAAACAGTTTGAAATTTCGTGGATATTTTGACAGTTACAGTTTTGAACCAGGAGAAGGAACAGTTTCATTTGTCTTTCCAAGCCGGCCAGCGTACCGTACGAGGGATTAAATGTTATGTGAAACCCAATACCAACCTCTTCCCACGACTCACGAGTTCCTCGACAGTAGAACCTTACAGATTACAACGAACAGTATATTTTGGAAGGAGATTGTGGAAAAAGAAAAATTAGTACAGAATACAGACATCCTTGGTTAATTGTAAAGAAATAAGACCGTAGCGAGAAGCAGAGAAAGAAAACGACTATATTCTACGTGACTACCTTTGGCGTTTATCAGTTTCTGTTACTAACTGATAATAGTTAGCTCCAATAAGTAAACTCTGGTGACTCCCCGTACAACGTGGAGGTCCCGGGTTCGATTCCCGGTCCAGTCCTGACTTACCAATCCTGAGCCCTTACTCAAATTTTCGTACGTGGATTTCAAAATATTTCCTTCAGAAAAAAATTAATAATCTCAAACTCAATCTCTTTGAAGAACAAGACCTCAAGATTACAGCGGTGTATAAACAAATTCTATTCAGAATTTAAACGTTACATCAAGAGGAATTTTCTACAGCTAAAATATTCAACACGAAACTTCACTTAAGGCAGCGGTCAGAAAAACCTGCTGGAATGCTTACGTTTTGAAGCCTTCAGTGAAAAAAAAAACAAAAAACGAAACGAAACGAACGGTCCATGGCCACGGAGTTCCAATAATATAATGGTCAACAAAATTCTGATACAATTAACAACTAAATAAATGTTTTTCTGACAACCACGGTTTTCTCAATTACGTTGGACGTAATATAACATTAGATACTTTTAATAAAACTATCAGGGAATAAATTAATATATTTCTACAAGATTGTGTTTAAAAATTTCATAATATGTGTCTGGAGTCCAGCTGAAGATTGTAACCGGAACGTAAATATTTCTAGAATTTATTAATATGGTTGATAAAAATCGTATATTAAATAAGTCGGTAATTACTGGTACATACATAAGGAAATTAACACTATTGAAGAATGCTTAAAATTAATTAAATAATAAAGGATATTCTGTTTTATACTTTTCAATTCTATTACATTAAATTGAATTCCGACACATTTTGAAATCATTACTCTCATTTTGTTTTATGAATATAATATTTCGTGTCACCAAACATTTTATTTATAATGGATCATACGTAGTGGTCAATGTAGTTGAAGTTAGTTCGTCGTGTTTGCCTGGGAGGTTAAGTGTAACCCACTTTGATAGTTCCGAGGCCATGAAGGCACGCACGAGTATCTCTCAGAGTGACCGTGCTACATACCTGCTTATGCTACCACCAATGAGTAGGTCTCTGAGAATTTTTTGATCAATTATATAATATTTAAATATTTGTGTATATTCAGAGAGGTGTGAAATAAGTGTTATTTTATTTCGAACACAAAAGATCATTTTAAGTGTTACTTGTCACTTTGCGTAAAGAAAAATCGTAAGTTTCCACATGTCAACATGCGTCGACCAAAAATTACAATTACGCCTGTTTAAATTACGTAATTTAATCTTGAAAGATTCAATTTATTTGACAAAGAATTCTAACAACTATGTTGTACGGCAGACGAGTTGAAAACTTCTTAAATAAAATAAAATCTAAAAATTTCGTCAACTTTTTATTTATGAAAAAACCTTCATATTTAAATAAAATATTTTTAATAAAACAAAACCTTAAATTTTTGTCAACATTTTATTGATGAAATAACTTTCACGTCAAACATATGTAATATTATATATTAAAACATATAATTTTTAAAATTTCATCAACTTTTTATTTAAGAAAAAACTTTTACGTCAAAAATATGTAATACTATATATTAAAATATATAATATTAATTTTATTTTTTTAAAGAATTCTATCAAATTTTTCTTAACTAATTAAAATTATCCACAGATTTTATATAATTATTTCAGCACAATTTTATAGAATTTAGTGTTATGTTTTCATTTAAATTGCATAAAATGTGATTTATCACAACTGATGACCCATTCGATGAAAATGATTGACGGAAACAGTTATATAGTTATATACTTCTATTGAGACCTTATGTGTTTTCATTATATATATATATATATATATATGAAAAAGAACAACGGGTCCAGAATCAAACCTTGTGGAACACCCATCTTTATGTTTCACAATCGGCGCTAAACGTTTCAGTTTTACACAAGTAGGAAAGTAAACCATAAACTTGAGGGTTAAGTAATTTCATACTTCTACCTTCCTTATATGTGTTACGTGTAAGAGTAATATTTCCTAGATCCATTATGTTACGTGCACTGCTCGGGTCAACCATCCAATATCTGACGAACACGTGCCCTACCCACCAATTTCTTAAGCAATCATGGTTAATCAGCCATCAAAATTTAAATGAATGAGGAAACATTCGTTGAAAAATATGCTTCCAGGAAGATGGAGCATTCCTTGTAAAGAGTGATTGCCAGATAAGTTTCCTCAGCTCAGCTATTTTTACTTTCAGTGTATTATTTTACGAAGCTCATTTCTTGTTGAGGAAAAGTAGTTCATGGCCTAGCAGACGGAAATGTACAAGTATATGTACACAGTAAAGAATTTCTTAGGTCCATAAACAATCTTAAAGTACTTTTGAAAGATATAGTAAATCCCGTTATCTCCTTGTCTTCCAGACAGCTCGACTGCTCTTGATAGACACTTTCAAGGCGCTGACACGTCACTGACCGCCTATTATTTGCTCTTCGTTTTAATTTTCCTTCTTGGGTTAAAGTCCATGACCCTCGTCACTATGCCAGCCTCCACAGATAGTTTCAAAGATAAACACTTTCTATATATATATACATATACAGAAACGCACGTTAGTCATAATTGGCAAACGTACAAATGGACGGAATATAGTAATTGGCAAACATAATCAGATACGCGGATTAATTATGTACACAGTATTCTTCTTGAATGAAATACAGAGGCAAAGAATTACCAACTTGACTTGATGAATAACAGGAAAAGAGAAAAACGTATTTTCGACAATAGGAGAGAATCTTTTCAAAGAGAACGAATTAAAGGTAAGTATATAGGAGACTATAATTTAATGATCAGTAAAAAATGTAATCTTGCTGGTATACATAGGCTGAATAATTTACTGAATTTGCTTGTTTCGATGTATCAAAGCGACTTGATTACATCGAAGAAAATGACAACTGCTGCCAGTGATGGTAGACAAAATAATTCCCCTACGCACAGAGATTTACTTTTTCCAGTTATCATTCCCTTTAACTGGACTATTATGTTTTTTGTGATAAATCTGTACCGCTTCGTGCCTGCGAATTAAGACTACATTTACACATCAATTGAGACTATCGGTTTTAGAGTTTATCCAACCGGAGAAATCACTGAACCTAGAAGGCTAGAGCTTGTGGCCCTGAATTTTTTGGAGGCTAAACTGCAGTAGATTTATCCAAGATCTAAATTATTTTCCTTGATAATTCACATTAGGAACTTCTTCATCATTATAGAGTGGAATAGGATCGTCTATGTCCGGTTACACGCCCGTATAAGCTGGTTGTAAAATTTACCTATTAGTCTCAAGTACCAGAAATAAACGTAGTCCGGTGAACGCTCATTTATCTTTCAAACAACTATACTTATTTACGTTTACTTTATTTTTTGATGAATTCACCTTTTAAAAAAGCGTATAAGATTAGATAAGATATTTATTGGTCCTGATGAATCTGTGACACATACAAAAATGTTCCTACATATAGGACTAGTCAGCTTAAACTAAAACTATAACTGTAATTACATACATCGAGTCACACGGATATATGATCATAGAGTGTGTACAAGTTTTTTTTGTTACAGACTATTGTAGTCATATCAATATATCATTTCAGTCTCTCGAAGATATTAAAATCAGAACACTTACGATATAGTGAAAACTTTTTATATAGTCTTGTACCAAAATTTAATACACTTTTCAAATATATTGTAGTTCTTGCATAATTTATGTGCATATCCTGACATCTGTATTTCATTATTAAATTTTATGTGTTCTTCCTTTTTTAAGTAGCTGACTGAATAATATTGTTGAATATATATATATATATATATATATATATATATATATATATATATATAAAGTAGGCTAATAATCCTCATTTTTATGAAGTAGGGCTTAAAGCTGGTTCTTGGCTTGAGGTTGTTCATTATTCTAATGACTCTCTTTTGAATTTTGAATATTTCTAAACTATGTGGTGTATTTCCCCTAAATATTATGCCATACAATAAGACAGAGTGAAATGAAACATAATATGCTGTCACCATCATTTTATTAGTTTTCATTTGAGGACACTGAGGACAGTTTGCTGCATAAAAATTTAACGTGAATGTCCCATTTTAGATTTCATTGAAGATTAAGGCCCAGAAATTTTGTGTACTCAACCTGGTTTATTTTCTTGTTGTCAAGTTCAATTTCTATTTCATTTGAGATATTATGTGTAAGTTGTTAATAATAAGGTTGTTTGCACAAAATAAATAGTGATTTCTGAGCATGAACTTTCTATACTGTTGTTTAGTGCGACGGGATTTGGGTTCGAAAAAAGAAAACTGGTGCAATCAGCAAATAATCCGCAGGAACCATCATTTATATTATGGGCTATCTAAGCTGTATATATAAGGAAGATGATTGGACCCAGAGTTGTTCCCTGTGGTACACAACGTTTTAAATTAATAGTATTAGAAACAAACTTTGTGTACCTAGTTTTGTCATTCATACAGCATTCATATCTCAGAGCTACTCTTTGTCTGCGATTTTCTAAATAGTTCACAGCCCCTCTGATTTCCTTTCTTTGTTGTTCCTCTTGCAGAATCTTATTATGCAATACATCAAAATCTTTGGAGAAATCTAGGAAAATTCCTGTTACTAATTCCTTATTGTCCAAAGCTTTTCCGATAGTTTTTATATCTTCAAATACTGCTGTTTGAGTTGATCTAGCTTTTATGAATCCATTTTGGTTTCTGGCAAGTGGATATTATGGTCTTAAAATTACGCAAGTTGCCAGGTGAAGACGGTGGATCTGAACCTGTGAAGTAATACTATTGATTAAAGAAACTAGGCAGCGTCTGGAATGTTTTTCTGGATGACTTATTTTCCTGACAACTGCGTCCAATCATGATTAAACACGTCATGGCCAATAAAATTCGCTGGGTATAGTGTATGAGATAGCTGAAAATATGTGCATCGAGTATTCCTGGCATTTCTCGAGACTTCCAGGAGAAATCAATGACAAATTACTTGAAACCAACCCATTGGAAAGAAATGAGCAACGTAGCAATTACGCAGAAGAAACCCCAGTTCAGTTGCAAGGACCAGAACTGTAGAAAGCTGGAACAATAGACTTGAGACGTTATAATAGTGGAGTTGCCACCAACAGCTGTTGAAATTAATAATCAAGGCGACTGGCGTCGTACTAACTTGCAGGGGAAAAGGAAATAAACATTCATACACACAAATTATTACGTATGGCAGTATAATGGTTAAAGGTTGTGTGTCGTGGGAGAATCTCTTCCACGGAGTGGTGACACGTGCGGGAGGTCCTTTCAGTTGGCCCAGGTCCCATTCACAGGTCAACGTGGAAAAGTTCACGCTAAAGATAGCAGTCCTCGAGCTCTACCGCAATAACGCAACATTTGTTTTGCCAATTAAATCACTGACTGATTGCGTTCGACGTCACAGTTTGAGATACGCACCTCTATACAAACAGATTCGACACGTCGCTTCTTGCCACGGATGAAGAAACGTAACAGGCAAACCGGACTCTGACGTAGGCTTATCATGGGCATGTCAAGTCATTGGAATTTAAATCAATCTGGGAAATACTCCATGATAATATTTCAAATTTCGACAATTTAGGCCCCATGCCCAGGATTCCATTACGGGATGAAGGAGATCCTTCCAGGGAGCATGGTCAAGGAGAACGTTTTTTTTGTAAATTTCTCAGTGAACTGGGCGAAAAAATCAAGATGGCACAAGAAAGTAATTAATAATAATACAAAAATTACAAATTTATAATAAGTAAAGCTTAAAACAAAACAACAAGAGTTAGTTGTATTAGGTTTCGACTGCTCATAAAATTAAAAAGGCGCGGTCGCAAACCAGCCACCAATAACAACAATCGTGTACCAGTAGGATGGTCGGTGACCACGGAAATTCACGTAAGTGTACTATCGTGACGCATCACATATAGTGATTTTTAATGAGTTACCTTCGAATAAAAAAATTGATAATTTAAAGGAAAATCCTCCTGGTATGACCACAGCGACAACGGTATGTTTCAGATTAATCCACTTGGAATTCTTAACCAGAATATCTTCTGTAAATTCTTACCATTCTTTATAACTACAAAACGAGAAATATATTAATTAAAATTGTGTAAATGGTCGTTAGAGAAATAAAAGTAACCAATTATATTATGACTTATCACGCTACTTGATTTTGCCTCTGTGTGTGATTATATTTTTTTATAAAAATGAAGTTATGATACACTCATATATATATGAAATGAAGAAAATTGATAAAAATAAATGACAATATTTATTAAATGAAAAAGTAAGGAAATTTCCACATCTGGAATGCCATTCTCATCTGTACAGAAAAATATTTTTATACAAATATTTAAAAAAAAATACATTTACAATTCAACAAGAATCTCATACATAAAAATATTTGACAACATTGATTATCAAAACAGTCTATGTAATTTAACAATATGCCAGAAACATTTGGGATGGAATTCAAAAACACCAATAAATCATATATCGCTCATATTATATTTTAATTCTTGAAGAAAAATCTTAAGAAAGGGAATTAATTAACTACAAAGGAAAGAATCCAATCAACAGCGAAGAAGAAGAGACTGAAAATCGTGCAAAGCGAAAGACAAAGGATTATATGCTAATCACATTAAGGGAAAGACAATGCAGACTTATTTGCAGTTTTCGTCTTAGACATCAACCCTGCTTACCATATTTAATTATTGGTCATGAAATACTCCAAAAATGTCTCAAAGCATTCATTTAAGAAACCACAAATATATTCACAACATATAGAACTTCATTTCTATCTTAAATATTAACAAAAACCGAAAAATTATCGTCTTATGTACTACATAGGATAACATTTACTATAACACTCCGAAGATTGACAAAGTACACGTAGAAAGTGAGTCAAATTGAATGGATAACAATTATGAGTTAATAGATGCACAATTTTTTCATACTTCTGTATACAGATTTCCTGGGGTATGTTTTTGAGAATATTTCAATATTATAATTATATATACTGAGTTTTTAAAAATTCATTGGAAATAATTTGTGCCCACAGTTTGCAACGGAAGTTGACAATTTTAATTTTGAAAGAGAGGTGGTTCAAGGTTTCCTATAACCAGATGGTAAACAAAATCCTTTATACACTTCGCGAAAACAATATTATTGTTTGAAAGATTATTACGTGTTTACATGAGAGTGTAAGGCACCTTGCCAGAAGGTTAAGTGGTAATTTGAATTCCTTAATGTTCCGGTGGCCTTCAGAGAAACAATGCAATACGCATACGGAGTGTCATTTTATTAAACGATTTCCAAACATGGATCGATATTGTTCCGTTACACTCGAGGTAACAATATAAATGGATGAAGGAACGATTACAGTTTCAACAAAACGGCGTGAAGTTTACTACAGCACACGAGCTGCCTGGAATAAATGTAATTGAAATGAAAGTCGTGAATAACGACTGCTTTGACTGGCCAGGTGAAATATATACGGTAAAGGAGAATATCGTTTAAGTTGACTTCCCTTGAGCTTCTGTGGAATAAGGAGTTTGACCCCTTTCATAGAATGATATTTGACAGAACTCCTTTATTTGATAGTAATTATATTATATTTTAATTTTCCCGAGTTTATATTTAATAAATTTTTTTTTAATTTACTCGTATGCATATTACAGTACGCATCATAGACCGTTATAGATTAATATTGTCCCATAAATTCAACGCAAGTATACGAGGCATAATTGTGGCTGCAGTCTCGTAGTTTCATTCGCCAGTTAAACTATTAAATTCGTACCAGAAATTTGTGTGCGTCCATCTACTCGCGGTGACCTTTGCTTCGCCTCACGTGGATTATTATCTCCTTCCATGATAACCGAGGGTCCTTTTCTCCTTGGAATTGTGTTATGCGACGGTGGAAATTTTATTTTTGAAATCTGAAGCAATTTTTGCTATCACATCACATAAAGACAGTAACCATTGAACTTATAAAAAAATTAATAGTTGTCAACATCAAATAAACCTCGCTTTACACGAATAAATTAAATAATTAACGGCATAACAAATATATAGTTGATATTATTTTAAAATTGTTTGCTTTTCGTTGTTTTCCAAACAGCGGCCGTGATTTACAGTTTTCATATTGTCTTATTTTTAATTCAGTTGTTTACATTCTTTGTAAACTATATAATTGTTTTACCGTATACAAATAGTTTATTCTTATTTACTATGACTCATCACGTCACTTGATTTTGCCTCTGTGTGTGATTATATATTTATAAAAATGAAGTATTGATACACTCATATATATATACGAAGAAAATTGATAAAAATAAATGACAAGATTTATTAAATAAAAAAGTAGGGAAATTTCCAAATCTGGAATGCCATTCTCATCTATACAGAAAAATATCTTTATACAGTTTTTTTTTAACAAAAACATTTACAATTCAACAAGAATCTCATACATAAAATATTTGACAACATTCATTATCAAAACAATCTATGTTTATATTTATTATCTTTATGTGATGTAATAGCAATACTGCATTATATTTATATTTTAATTATATTATTATTATATTAATTTAATTATATTTTTTTTAGTTATTCGCAATACTGTAACAACATGTGCAAAGGTGCGTGACATCGAGATTATGGAACAAAGCGCGGTGAAGGTCGAGAAACGATTCATTTAGTCACCGTCTTGGCAACTTTTACAACGGATCATGGTATTTTTAAGTGTTATAACACATCGTACGAGACAGTTTTTTTCCACCCAAATTATTCTCATCCCCCGCGTTGGAGGGGATCGGAAACCATTCTTCTAAGACAAGAACGTAATGATCCGGTATCCGTCGTGACTAAGAAATTCTACCTAAGTTATCATTTAAAGTGTAGTCACAGTTCTCGTTAAATGTAACCACGGTTCACTCAGAGAATGACACCATTTTCCTGTCACTTATTCAACTTTCTCTGAATTCAACTTCCTTCTGTTTCCCGGATATTCATCATCAATCTGGAAAAAAAATGATTTGAGTCATATATAAAAATGTTTCCCGAAAAATAAGTTTCTGTTTCAGAATACTACTGATATTTTGGTGATGCGGGGGGATCTCGTATATTGTTCCAATACGAGGAAATATGTGAGAGGAATCTTAGTAAAACTAACTAGGACGTTTCCTAAGGTTATCTACCTTCCATCTCAACTGTACGAGGATTGGATTTTGACTATTCTTCTTTCTTCTTTGAGCCAGCGTACGTTTGATAACCTCCACAAAATTGGCATCACATTCAAAGCCTTAAACATATTTCAAGTGAAATATATACCACCCCTTCTCTGTCACGGTCCAGGAAGACACACTCCCTAATTATTATCATCCACAAATGATCGTGGAACGTGATTCCGAAAGCAATACCTTCATTCCTCATGACTAATTTCAACTGACACTCCGTATGCATATAGCATTGTTTCTCTTAAGGCCACCGGAACATTAAGGAATCCAAATTACCATTTAACCTTCTGACGAAGTGCCTTATTCTCTCGTGTAAATATATAAAAAAAAATTCGTCCCTGATATTGCTTTTGTGAATTATTTTAAATATTTTGTTCATCGGCTGATTTAAGGTAACCACTGAAGAAACTTGACTCCCGAAATAAAAAAAACAAATCTCCTTGCGCTCAAATAATTTTCAATGAATGCGAAGTGACGCTTACACTTATGGCGATAGTTCCCTTGTATGCCAACATATGGGGGTAGTGCCCCCAGTGTTCTCTTTACTGACTTATCAGCTGTCCCAGTTTTACGTAAATTTATTCCTTTACTCCACATATAAAAATGCAGAAAATTCTTTCGCAACAGAAAGCCATTGACACATGTCTTTTAAATTTCCGTTACCCTCGATTTAACATTTTTTTTAACGTTGCGACCAGCATCGCGATTTATTGTTCATACTTTTCAGAATTGTACATGAATTCAGGACAAGCCCAAGTTGAGAATAAGTGACTCGAGTGACCGTACCGTTAGGAGTGAGCTTCAGATTAGCAAGGAATTACTTAAGATCGACTTTATAAGACCTAATCTTTAGAAAATATATTCAGGTTAGTGGAACAGATCAGCCGCAGGAGAGCGGGAAATAGGACTTGGCTCTCAACCAACCATGCTTTATTTTGTCTGCTTTCTTGAAACCGCATTGCTTTCAAACTACCCTCAATTTACACCACCACTTAGTGTTTGCTCCAAAATTGCGACATTAAACTGTTAAATACGTTAGGTTAATGCTCAAAATTCTTACGACTGTCTAGGAAGAATAAACTAAATTTGAAGAAGAAAACGAAGAAATGAAACTAAAATAATCTCATTCAATACTAAGCCATTTTTAGCCTCATTTTTTTTTGTCGGCTGAGTGATGGGATGTAGTTAAGTGTTTAGAAATGTTAAAATCTGGATTATTTGATAAATATTTGACTGATATTTGTAAATTATTAGTATTATACTGACTGTTCTGCTATCCGTCACGTTGCTTTTAAATGGCGGCAAGG
The DNA here is from genome assembly GCA_037074705.1 of Zhengitettix transpicula. Taxonomy (NCBI): domain Eukaryota; kingdom Metazoa; phylum Arthropoda; class Insecta; order Orthoptera; family Tetrigidae; genus Zhengitettix; species Zhengitettix transpicula. The sequence continues at coordinate 59,351,532 of CM073595.1, read as the reverse complement.
AAATTATGTGTGTGAGAAAATATGGGACAGGCAAAGCGAACCAAGGTCATCGCACCCCGGAAATGGCAACGCTCATAGCCCTGCCTAGACCGAGCGTTAGTTAAATTTACTGTTGATAGCGGGAATAACCTGAGTCTTCTTCCTGGATGCATATATAGTGCTGTTAAACGTAGCTAAAACACTACTGAAATTCAATAAATACGTGTTACAGATAAACTAATTACGAATGTGTGAGATTGCGTGAGAGAATTCGTATTTTATTTTTAAAGTGAAATTTGGTCCAAATTAGTGACAGGTTTCGAGGTTAATCGTCAGGAACATGCTTGCGGTTCGTGGTTTTGTTATCTCTAGATAAGCACTTGAAAATCCCAGGAACAGACAAAGGCTTCCAATGTTCAAAGCAAGCTACCTTTTAGAGACATTAAAAGTCGTTTTCCTGTTTGGTAAGACCGAATGCTCATTTCGATATTTAATCCATGTCATCACCTCGTAGAAGTCCTGATTCAAATTACCTGACCACGAAGCATTGTAAGCCTTATATCCGTTGACGTATTCCTTTTCCGAAAAATGACAAGAGGAAAAGACAAAGCGGAAACGGATACGAGTAATTGATTTGGTATTTTCCAACAAGTTTTTTGAAATTTCTAATCATTCAGAGCAAGTGGACTTCTGGAACAATGCTGCTTGTTCTTCGATGTAAAAATGTATGAATTTTTTCTAGTTTTTATTAAAACCTCGGTATAATAATTAAATTAAAAACGTACTTAAATCTTATCAAGAGAAGCGATCCAGCTTAGAGGAAAAATTACTAAAATTAACATTTCTCAAGACAAAAACTACGAATTATGTCTCAATAAAACAAATAATAGCGAACAAAAAATGTAGAAGCCCAACCATTACAAAAACAGAAACTGGAAATGTGGGAGTCCATTTCCATTGCTTTACTAAGCTGACGTTATTTGAGCGATGTTTTTAAATTCTTTGTTAATAAACCGAAAGATAGCGATCATCTTATCGATTAACTCTTGAAGACAATAAGAATAGAGATTTCTGCGCTAATAATGTCACCTACTTGTCACAATACGTTATTTCATTGCAGTGCTGTTCAAGGCAGCTGATGAACATAATATCCAAATAATGAACCAATTTATTTTCCCGATGAACTGGGATATTTTTTCGGCCAACTATTTATTGATGAGCGTTTATTTATTAAACTATTCTATTATTGGAAATTACATGTGTCCATATTCACAGTGCCTAAATAATAAAACTTTTACTAAAATCAAATAGAGCCGATTTCCTGTGGTGTAGGGGTCAGCGTGTCTGCCATCACAGAGGTCCCACGTTCGATTCGCGGCGAGGATGTTAGTGTGAGTGAGAAAAACTCGGCAAATCAGTCCCCCGACTAGAAAAAATAATCTCCCATACTGAGACGCTAATAATCCAGAGCTGTTGATGCGATTGTAAATAAATCAATATAAAGAAATAGCAGTATATTAACGGTGAATGTGTACATTACACATCTCTCTTTAGTAAATTTTCGGAAAAACATAATTTGTAAATAAAATAACTGAATTGTTTTTTTGATCCTTTATAAAGGTTTAGTTGAAGACGAGGCAGATGGGAAGAGAAACAAAAAAAAAATCGCCGCAAAAATTATTTCGGCGAAGCTGAAACTGTTCCAGGAATTGGCTGAGGATTGATGACAACAAAGGGGCCACTTGAATCTAGTCAATTAATGGTTTATAAGGAAGAATAAAGAGCGGTGAGACATAATAAGGAGAATCCTTACATAATATAAACGAAAAGCTTGGCCCGAAATTTTTGAAGGGCGCCTTTGTTGCCCTCAGACTTTAGGAGGGGAAAATTAGCTTACGAGAATACGATCAGACAGTAAAAGGAGAGAGACAAGGGTATTTAGTTCAAAGATCATATATGCAAGCATCGAGACAGGGGCCATTGCTAAAGTCGATTTTCATGTGGAGCAGAAAATCGTAATTACGGACACTGGCAACAGCAGACGACGCCAACGACCGCACACGTCGCAGGAAAAGTTACTGGATATATTTGATTCATACGAACGAGAGTCAAAGAGAAAAAGATCGGATTAGTGTTCTTCCAAAATATCCACTTTTAAAATAAATTAAATTTTCAATGACAGTTAACTTCAAAAATCCAGAAAAAATAGTGATAAAATAATCATCTTGCAGAACAACAATTTACACTCTATTTATTTATTTGTTATGTGATATTTATTTCTCCACAGAAGCTGATGAACGATGCTTAGTTTAAAAATGGTCTGCATTCAATGAAGCATGTCGATGGAAGCACAAAGATTATGAGAAAATAAAAAATAGAATGTAATATGCCGATTTTTGAAGTAAACAGAAAATAAAAAGATGTTAAACTGTTAATTATACATTTCGCAGTTCCAGCCGTTTGATATCTCATTCTTAAATTATCATATATTGATTAATTAAATCCCACCTCTTTAAAAAATTTCAATAAGCTCTGCATGTAACACAACTGTGAATTGTAAAATTATATAAATGTTTCAGTACTTCCACAAAACTGGTCTATTGTAAATTCTCTAGATTATTTCAAATGTTTTAATTTTAGCGTGGTTGTATAACGAGAACAGAGAGATAGCAATATTTTTTTGCTTGCAATGGTGATAACTTATACAATTGCCAGTAAGTGATTAGCATGATGTGCTCTAACCACCACGCTAACTTCACGACATACATAATAACAAAACAACAACGAAAACGTTGTCAATTATACCAGTAGAAGAGGAATTAATCAAAAACTGATCTTACAAAGAAATGTTTGCGGCGTTTCTCGCAACGCGGAGATCCGATTGTGTGTTCTCTTCTATCCCAAAGATGCATCCGTGCTGGAGTCACGCCAGAGATACTATACATAGATGCACCACCCTCGGAGTATTAACTTCAGCCACAAAATTTATATTAAGCCACAAGTTTCATTTGTTACCTGGTCAGAACAACGCTTCGAATAAATACACGAAATGGATCGGAAAACGAACTAGTAATGTAGACAAGGAGCAAGATTTTTTTTTTTTTTTGGGGGGGGGGGTATATGTTTAATAAATTGCCAACTCACGACGGTGTCACTCATTAATAGAATTACGTTGAATAACGGATCCAAGCCTTAAGGAAAATGACGAAGCAGATGGATATTCAGTGCGAGGCCGCAGCAAATGCAAAAAAAAATCGTTGATAAAAACCAACACACGAGGAATAAAACACATCTCGTTTCAAGAAACTGATAATTTCACCCTACTCCGGCCTGTAATTCTTTACACTGAAAATATATAAAAGCAAATCGAATTTGGCAATAAAATCATGAAAGTGGCTATAAATAAAATATTGGGAAAAATCGTTGACATCACTAAAAAGGAAATCTTATATTTCGAAGTAGAACCCTGTTTTATATATTATTTTTATCCATAGTGGGGCTGAATGTGATTCACACCGTTTCTGAAATAAGTTACACACCAATGATTCTGTGTGAAGTCATGCCAAATAAAAATATAATTTCTTTACTGATGATCAAAATTCAAAAGTAACACTTTAACGACACACTAGCTGTTATACATATATAATGAAGTGATTTCGATTGAATTATGGGTTTTGTGTATTTTTAACGCTCTTAAATCTACAAGAATGAAGGAATTTATTTTCAAACACTTTTATTGTAATAATAAACATTTATCTACGTATTAACTCCTTCAGAATATTTAAATTACGTATTTAGCCACTGATTTATTCTGTTTATAATTGAAAACTCTTAATTTTGGTAAAAGTTCTATTTGTTACTGTCAAATTATGCCTTTTAATTATTGCAATAAGAAAATGCTAGTTAATAATTGGAAGCGACAATCCAGGGAAGTCGAGAGTAAATTCTAATCGTCGAGTACGAGGTTTAGTTGCAGAAACGTGAGAGTTCCTGATCAGCTGTGGAGATCCTGCCTGTTTGCCGTACACGGGTTCGAGAACACAGAAAAGTAAAAGAAAGTGTGTGCCAATTAACTTGATTTGCAGTGTGAGGTCAAATCACGAGGTTTCTATTGCTGTAGAGATATTTACAGCACCCCCACTGAACTCCCTTATGAGAAAGTGTTTTCATATCTACCGACTTTTAACTGAGCCAGACCATCTACAATTTTGTTTGTAATTAACTTCTCAATCTATTTTTTTTAATTTTTGTATTAATAAATGTGTTGTTTTTAAGTGTTAAATATTTAAAATGATAAATAAAATCAAAGTAAAATTTCAATATATTACCATTTCTAGTACAAAATTTTTGTCTGAAGTTTTTTCTTCCAATCTTTCACAAAATTTCTACGATTCCGTATAAAATAGGAATTGTGAAATTCCCGGTTAAGTAATTGAAGATTTCACAATTTTGTGGTTTCTGGTGAAATTAAAGTTAATATATTCTGTAAAGAGTTGATTTCATGAATACGTTTTCAAATTGAAAATTTCTGTTTACTTTGTAGTTTCAAATTTAATTCTAAATAATATTTTACTTTGTCTGTTTTTTAATAAGTAAAATGAAATAAAATAATTACCTTTTTCATAGACATCTTAATTCAACACAACGACTTTTGTCGGGTTTCATCAGGTCGTTTGTTATGTTTATACGGTAACAGAATTTTTTGTCATAAATTGTGTAAAGAACAAACAATATTTCAAATAATAAATTTATACAACATTTATTTCTTCTTATCCGTCTGTCGTAAAATGTAAAGCAATATAATATTTAAAATCATAAATTTTCAAAACTCTTGTAATTGAATAATAAATGTTACCAATCGTAAACTAATTTCAATTAAATGTTTGTACTAAAATACAATTTGAATATAACTAACTCTGTTTTAATTTAGTGTCTAAAAGAAATATAATTGAACGCCAATGAAACTGAGTGCGGGTTCCATTAGAAGAACTCAAAATATTAGACAGTACATTATTTATTTCAAAATAATAGGGTAGAATACAGGGTAATTTAAAATAAATATAAATAAGACGAGGGAATGATGGACTCAAAGAGTCTAGTTTAGAAATACGGACGTTACAAAAGTAGCAACAGAAAAATTGACAAGAAATTTTATTTATTGATATCTTTGAATCAGTGATTACTTTGAAGAAATAAATATTTTGACGGATTAAGAACGTTTTATTCATAACAATAATAATTGAAGCCGTCTCCGTAAATTCTTCGATTTCTTCCAGATTCAATAAACAGTCCCTGAAATGTACTCGACTGTTGACTTATCCAAACAAACATGAGCATAATGAAGAGGAATGTCTGGAAACGCCATCAGTTGCAATCTTTTGCGTTTTTCTCCAAGTGCTCTCAGATCCGGAAACTAACAGAAAAGTGGAACGAGGACACAGCGTTTCGAGTTATAATGGATTGAACCTCGCCCTGTACTTACGTATGAGTTAAATAATGTTAACGGAGTCACGAGAATTAAACTGATGTTATCATTTATTACGACCACAAAATACTAGTAAACAGGCTTTGAGAACTACCGTAAACGGAATCCGACACACATACAATTCTATGTACATAAAATATAGTTTCTGAGTTATAGTTTTATCTCCGGATCAGAATGCACAAAAATACACATGTACTTCCATTTTTCTTCAGGAATCTCTACAACATAACTGCAATTAGTATTTATTTTGAAGTCCCTACTACCAATCAACTGTCTTCTGCGATGAGAACTGCCGGCGGGAACGCAGCGTCTGAACCCCATAGGGACCCCTGTAGATAGAAGCCGTTTCCGTTTGTAGAAGAAAATTAATTCGGATTTTAAAAATTGGAGATGCCCTGGAGTTGATACAACATCGTGCTTTTCATTCGCCCCGCTTTCCAAAATCCTTAATAAAATAGAGATACTCAGGGAGAAGACAATGTCCCGATAATTAAACTAAGACATGCCAAGGGAAATCGAGAATACTATTGAAAGAAAGTAAACAGAGATTAAATGTTTCTGAATCGCTTTCTGCTACAAGTTGCCCATTTTCCATATTTCTCATCTATTGACTTACTTCTCTATCGTCTTTGATAGTCACTAATTTTTACCTTTAAAAATCCTTATCTCCCTCATAACACAGCGAAATTCACGTTCTGTTGTCATCAGGTTAAATAAATGCAGTTGGTTTCACGAAATTTCAATGACTCGCCAATATTTAAACAGGATATTTCTTGATTTTAATAGTACGATAATTCTAAGGTCGTTTTTCTCTCCTGGACGAATTTTTATCTCCAATCAATGAACACGTCATATGATAAGATAGGCATTTTCATGATCATACTTAATATATTTCGTAAATATATTATTTAATGATACTTTACATTAAAACGGACTTGATTTTCCAACGAACTTTTATCGTCATATTGCATTCATATATCATATTTAATATTAAATTATTCCCGAATTTAAATAAAACTATGCAACCTCTACAAAATCGAAAATTCTCTTCACTTAAAAATGTCATTGCGGTATATGAGGATTTTCCGCTACGAGTTAATTTTTTTTTTTTTGTATTTATTATGTCCAATTACAATTTTCAGAAAAAAATTATATACAGAACGCTTATATAAATGTATATACAATAAAACTTTTAAAATAATGAACTTTCACAACTATTATTCATAAATATAAATATTTGTATATAAAAATTTCATTAATAGACAATAATTCAAGTTAGACAAATCAATATCATATTCATTCATCATTTCACAAATTCTGGTTAACTGGTTATTCTATTATTAGCGTTGAGTAATATGAAATATTATAGAAATGTGCATAATGAATAATAAATTGTACAATCATACACTGATTAATGTTAGATTTATCGAGTAAATTTATTTTATTAATTTACAATTAGTTTTTACGGACTAACTTTACAAATATTCTGTAAAGTATATACAAATTTGGTCTACGATTTAAAATTTCTATAGGTAAACGTTTCCAGGGTGGCAGATTTTTGATTGCTGGATTTTAGTAGGCCACGTTTTCGTTTCCTTTTCCCAGAGTCAAATTTTTGTAATTATTAGTCACTAATTGTATAACGATAACTGTAGTGAACACAACACATACAACAAATATTTGTTAATCTGTAAACACAAGGATTCTCCACTGATTGTTTCATAGAATAAAATAAATCAATTTTATACGAGTAGGAATGGTTCAAGGGTGTTGAAAGTGTCATTAACTAATTAGATGCAGATACCAAAACAATGTAAAATGTATAACTTAATTTACATAATTTGTAATAAGATAAAATACTATTTTTTTCTGTATCAAATTGTTCAAATTAACTTTTTAATTTATATAAATTATTATTTTTACTCTAAACTAGTTCAATAATGATTGACTCCCTATTTACGGAGTACCAAGATTTCAGGTTTTTCAATAAACACAATTATTTTCCAAAAAGTCATTTACAGGGTAGGAGTTGCTGAATTTTTTAAACTCACTTTATGAATTTTATCAGTAAATTTGTTAAAAATTGATTTTCATTTTTATTCGAAGAAGAAATACTATAACCCACATAGACATGCACGTTTCAATGTATAAACGGTAAACAAAAAATGTTGTTCTAAGATGCTAAATACGGACCAGACTCTAACAACGTAAATGAGTGACACCAGTTTGTGCGAGTGTTGTAAGTGTGCTAAATCTGTTGTGTTCCACACGCAAAGAAGGTGCGCCTTTTCCTCGTGAATTCCCGGTTCAAATCAGGACTTAATTCAGCTAACGAGAACATAATTAGCGCAATTATTCTTGTCATGAGTTTATTGTCAATTTGTCCTAATTTATTTTGGGGTCCACAGTGGCGTGACATTCAGTCTTCCACGTTCAAAACACTTTGTAGTACAGCATTTACTTCAACCAACAATCTTATTCCATTGAAACATTTCTATTTCAGTCATAAAAGACGCCTTTATCTCAGCAAAATTCTCAAAACTTACACGAATGAATATATATGAGAACAATTTGCATATGCTATATGATTTCAAACTACATAATTAAATAGAATGTATATTTGTATGTATGTATTTATTTACTTTAATTTCTATACAAATTTAAACGCGTGGACAGATTGCTACGAATTTTGGTACACATATTCTTAAAAACACGAGAAATTGAACTGTGGGGGTGAAAAACCCCTACCATAAATTTGGAAAGAATTATAATTGAAAAACGTGATAATTTTGTGTTAAATTACAGTGCGCCAAGAGACTTTGACGTCACGCGATAGAGACAGACGTTACTACGTGACGATCAAATGAAATAGTTCCTTTTTCCGTAATGAAATAAAGCAGAAATGTTTTGATTGAATAAAAAGTATAATTTTATCAACTAATACTCCATCGAATGATAGTAAAAACAATACGATCTTTGCGGAAAATGTAAGTTAATTTTCGTGTCATATTAGTGACTCCAATATGGCGACTATTCGTTTATATTGTGAATCAGGCTAAGAATTTCATGAATTTAATCTTTCGTAATGTCTGAAAACTGAAGGACAATTATATCCTGCAATACTCAAGGAGTATATTTAAGAATAAATTCAGAGGTATGTTTGTTGGGACTTATGCAATCAAATTCAATGTATTTTATAGCTGTTAAATTAATGCACTAAAGTATGTATTGAACTAGGAACAGTTAGATTTAGGTTAAATCACTTCTTGACTAAAGATTAATGTAAATTAAATACAGATTCGGGTTTATATAAATATGTACACGGGCAACGCCGGGCACCCAGCTAGTTACACATAAAAATCTCCAAATTATTACACCAGTATAATACACAGGTATTATTTATAAATACACAAATTTTCCTTCGTGTTTTATGAAGAACAGCAAAGATGTTTCAACCTGAGGACATGTTTTATGTAGTATACAAAATCGACTGTAGTGATTGCAATTCTGTTTACATTGGTCAGACCAAACGGGCTCTATAAAGACCAGAATCAAAGAACATTTAGCGAACTTCAAGTTGCCTAACGACGAGCATTCTGTGATTACCAAACACATATATGAAAAACAAAACAATATAAACTGGAGAAAAATTAAGATCCTTGACGTTGAGCCCAATTATTATCAAAGACTAATTTCGGAAATGGTTCACATGAAAATCCAAAAATGGAATTCTCTTAATATTCAAAATGACACAGACTCTTTTGCTACATCTTTGGACAGTTACAAGCACACCGAATTTTCCCGTTTTCTTGTTTCAAATCTGTGGAAGAAACGTTGTACTTGTTTTTATTCTTGTGAAGTCTGTTTCTTGGCCAAATTGTACATAATTTTTAGAATTAAAATTCTCTCCCCGTCTGTCCCAGTTCTTAATTCGGTATAGTTCATTACAGCACTAACTTTTCATGTAGACATTACGTACATCAGTGAAGGAAGGAAGCCTGCGAGAGGATTTCTCGCAGGTGAACCTTCCCAGAGAGCTCTGGCGGGGGCTACCTTTGGGGATGCTCTCACATCTCTCTGGTGTTTTTTGAACTAAGGTTCCCACATGCCGAGGCACCTCGGTCTGTTTTGAGAGGTGTATGTTCCGGGGTCGCAGACCTTGGGCATACGGCAAGAGTTGTTCGCTATTCCTATTGGAATAGTCGGCCAGCTGCCTCCTAAACAGGCCAAGGCATGGCGGGGGGTAAGCTGCGTCCCCACAGCAAACTCCTCTCCCGCTATCGGAAGGGCGTGGGACAAGTACCCAATGCCCGACCTACCCGATGCAGGTTTTTCTAAGGTTTTCCCTGCATTCCTTTAGGCGAATGCCGGGTAGGATCCTTAAAATATAGCCCGGGGGCCCTAGTTAACCCTTGGCTAACTTCCTCTACCCTTCCGCATCCCCCCTTTCAAATCCCTTCCTATGCTATTAAAGGGGAGTTGCCCTAAGTGGATTACCCTCATGTAGCCTATTGCCCTAAAAAAATAAAAAAAAATAAAAAACTTTTCATGTTTTTACTGTCAGTTCGTTGTACCCCACACGAAATCTAGAACTCCTTAAGGCACAATAATTCTGAAAATATAAATTTGAAATCGTCGTACCACAATAATATTAAGAACAGCACCGCTTGTAAACAACATGCCCGAAAATTTTTAATCTGGTATAATTCCTGAAACGAATGATGCGCAAGTCTAACTGCATGAAATCTGCAGAAAAAATCGTGCAATGTGGAGGTAAATAGGATTGATGCAGCTGATCGTGAAAAGAATTTACTATTTTTATGAAACGAAGACTCGGCCCACTTTTAAGATAATGTCGTTTTGTCTTGAGTCGCCCAAAACCCCATAAACTGAAAGTAATTGTTGTCGAGTTACCAACTAACCTCAATGGAGGCTGCGTTTCTAGGACAGACAATTACAAGGAAGCTCAATTGGAGTCGCTAATTACTTATGCAAATGTCCCATTTGTATTTAGTGCACAATCGGCATCCGTCTGCATCTTAGATGAAGCTTGCATTTAATAACTATTACATTTCTTAAGAAATTGTTGTGTTTTTATATGGAAAAAAAAGCTAATTACTTGTGTTTTTGTTGAGACTTATCAAATCACCGTAATACGGCCTCACTTCTGACGCTCTTAAACACTTCCATTCTTTGGAAAAACATTTCTGTTCGTCATAGTTTTAGTTAATTTCCAGTAGCGCTGTGTGCTAAATGGTTTCTTTTAAATTGTCCCGACACACAAAAAAACGATTGCATTTAGTTTATTAATAGGTGTCAAACAATAATTGAAAGTCGGTGAGAGACAAAATAGAAACTCTTTTATTTCGGTACTAGAAGCTAGCTGAAAATGGAATGAAGTTCTGGATTGGATTGGATGGCAATTGAGGTCTTCTAGTGACCGTGTAGATATCAGACAGAGAGATCTAGAACAGTTAACATGCATATACCAGAAATAGGTAGATAGATAGAGAGAACAGACGTATTGACGTGTGAAGCTAACACTAATGCTTCAGACGACGCCGACGACCGCAGACGAGAGAAATCATAATGCCAGGATCACAAATCGGGTTCACGTGAATCACACGTTCTGTAACTTGAGGTCAGAAAGTAAACAATTTTTATATTTGCTTTTTATTTATAGTCTATTAATTTAATTTAATTTTAAAAAGTGACAATAATTGTGAAACAAATTATGAGCATTTGCTTGTATAAATTGTTTCGATATTCTTAATATAATTTTATGATTTTAAAATTCCATAGCCATTAATTTTCGGTAGTAATACTTCCATAAAAAATGTAATTCACGTCTTCTAGTTGTGAGTTAGCATACCGTATATTTAAATATGTTCCGATATCTACAAATTTTACGACCACTTCAACGATATACGGATCAGTAAACAATCCATCAAACATTTTATCTTTACGATGTCCTAAATTGCGATATAACAACTACAACCTATATGCCGGTCAACTAATGATCTGCATTAATCGTTTCCCTACACAAGACAAGGCCACGCCCTATTCTAGGAAATCGAATTCCCACTCCATGGTGCAGGATTAACATCTTTAAGGTCCACAATCCTTTAGCGAATAAACCATTTATTCCCTGTTCTCCTCAGATTTGTTATTTTAATCAATTTTGAAGGTATTTCCTCCAGTTATACTTCAGTTATTCGACATATTGTAGTTTCCTTTATAAATATATATTTCTCGGTATATTGAACACAAACTTAACTAAATTTTCTCAAGATATTCGAAAGCTATCTCGACAGGACTATAAATGTGATTATCAGGCTTTTACACTTCTGAAATATGAAGCTATGGCGTCAGTGATAATTACAGGACGTGTCGTTTTTTTTCCTGACTATTAGTGCGATACGTGAGTGATCAATGTAATAATTAGCGGCTTACACACTTTTATTGATACGACAAGATCATCGAGAACGACAGCTGCTAAAATTATATAACAAGCTGAAATTAAATATATATATATATACCTTGTTGTGAATGTGACTAACAAAATTAAAAGTGTGGCAGGTGGATTTTCCTCTGATAATGGATGTTTTGGGGAAAATACTAATAGAGCGAAGTAATGAGCAAGTGTAATAGATCGTTAATAATTAATTTATCAGTAGATAAAAGAAACTGCAGTAGATAGATGGGTTAAATCGTGTATTAGACAAAGTGATTACTGTATTGTTATTATTCTAATGTTTCTATTGGAAACAGACGTGAATTTCAGAGCAGAGCGTGACGAATTCCTAAAACCCAGTTATATGATTTCGCTCTCTAAATTAATTTTAATAATGGAGATTTTTTTAAAAAAATGAGTGTCTTCTAAATGTTTCTGAAAACTGCAAACAATTTGCAACGATTGCTTCACTGCGTCTTAGTTTAAATAATTCCTGTGTCTGAAATACATATTCTCAGGAAAATAATAAATAACTTCGAATGAATTTTTTCGGCAAAATTCACACTAAATACAAGTAGAATCATCCCTTAAAATATTGGAGGCCGTGTAAAATAATTTCTGAATCGGAATATTGATCTTCGTCACTCGTTTGGTCCGGAACTGTCTGGTGAATATTTCATATCAATAAATCAATATATTTTAACTACTAGTTTTCAATAAACGAGTTATATTCACGTGGAAATAACTATATCCAATTACAACTGCAGGTATGGTTGTTTTTATCCCCGAAGACAGTAGTGACATAATAAAAAATATATATTCCGCTTTTCCGTATCGTGTTTGCACTCAGATGAATAGTACTAAAAACTAGAGTTAGTAGTAGAGCTACTGACGCACCGTGGGTGAGGCGAAAGCTACCTTCATCCCCACCACTCTCCGTTTCATTTATGAAATAGCTCACTGACGAATAGTGTGCCATTGCCTATTCCGACAGTAGAACAGAAATTTCTCCCCTCTCCAAAGGCTGTCGAGATGCATAGAGGATGATGATAAGTGGTTATGAAAAGTAAAAATCAGAGTAGTTCCATGGGGATGGGTGAGACCATGGATTGTGGAGGTAGGTGATCCGTGTCGTTCCTCTCGTTGGGTTAACTGTAAATAAATGTCTGATATCGAAACGTCTCCAGTTTAAAAGTGGACAGCCCGAATTTCTTTATTGAAGAAACGTCATCAACATGTATTTATTTAATGTTCAAATGGACAAGTTCCCCGGTTGGAGAAAAATGAAATTACTCTAAATAAATATAATTATTTTTAAAAAATAATCTGGACATTATTTTAATTATATATAAATATATATTATATAATAATATATTGTTCTGACCTCGAAAAGAAAATAGTGGAATTATACCTGAAAATAGAGATTAACTGAGAGACAAACAATATCAACACTTCACTTTATTGTTTATGTAATATGAATCTGATTTCACTACGCACTTTTACTTCACTACAATACTCTAACATATATTCACAAGAGTTCAGGTTGAGTTTAAATTGTCTTTCCGTTATTCACTTATTTCTGACACTCTTGCAGGTAAATTGTCCCATTAATTTAGAGTCGTATTTACGAATGAGTATTTGCCCACGTCAGTTTTTTTTTTGCTCCCTGGCCTTTATTTTGAAAATAGTGATCAGTCCTCCCGTGCGGAGTCTTTTCCGTATACCCTTCCAAAGGCTTTAGAGAAAACACGTAGCCTAGCTTTTTCCCTTCTTGCCTGTGACGTATCCCACCCTAGATGTAAGTAATTTTCTTACACATGTAAAAATAAAAATATGAAAATACCAAATTAGGAAAATGTTTTCAATTTTTATGAGACGTAAATGACTGGGTTATTCATGGATTAAATTGTCCTTCCATTCAAATTTCTGCTCCGATTGGGTTTCCTGAGTTATGCCAGTTTGGGAAACGATGTTTTTTCGTCCGACTGTCGTACCCTTCAGTGAAGCATATCTACCATAACGACGTGACAGTACAGGCCGACGTAAAAGCGAGTAAATCCGGTTTTCCGTTAGCTGGCGAGTCTACGGAAGCAGCCTCAGATTTAAAATTACGACGAGGCCCTCGCCGGCGACGTTATCTTTGAGAGAACTTCCTTCCCTCGCATAAACAGGATGACCGGCCCCGGTTCGGTTGCTAAGCGAGTCACCCGATGTTTTGCAGCCGTGACGCACTTTACACCTGCCTCAAAAACACGGTATTAACATTTCTTACATTTACCATTCGCACCTCCCTGTTTATTTGCCGTGCTTTTACGCCCACCCGAATTTAATTGTTGATCTGCAGCGACAAACACGTAACTGCTACCGAGGCGGCAAGGTTGCGCCTATTTTATTAGAAGTTTACAAAACTGGAGCGTAAGGACGTATTTTTAGACCAGCGAGAACTTTTCACCGCTTCTTGATAGAGCCGCGTTTATCCACACAACTTGAACGCAGTCGTTGTCGATTTGAGTCCTCACTCAGTCCGGCGACGGGACAAGTGAAGCGCTCGTGTTTGGAGTGAGCTCTAACATAAAAGGAGACAAAAAAAACAACGTTCGTTCTTATATATAATCGCAAATGATGGAAATAATATTGAATAAAAGATTTAAAATTTCAAGAAGATATATTTAATGATAACTATCAAGTCATTTTTATATTACAAAAGAATTGTATTTTAACAGCAGTATGTTTCAGCACAGACTGTGGTCCCACTGAAAGTCGTTGTCTTAAGGTTAATATAATAAAAAATATTAATACAATTTTAATTATAAAAAATTCTCTTAACCAATATACATATCTATAAAATTAATATAATAAAAAGATTAATAAAGATATATATATATATATAAATATTTAATCTGACTAATAGGAAAACTAATAAATAAATACAGCCAATTTTAAGTCAGAAAAAAGGAGAATTTATTAAATTAACAACGTTTCATCGCTTAATTCGCGACCTCATCAGGTTCCAATTTAAAACTACAAAAAGGAACGAGACAATTACAATGATTAGAATAACATTTGCCAGAAATAATTTATGAGATTACAAAAAATATAAATTGTGTTAGACTTCCAAAATTTTGATGGACAACGACTATTGGCCGAAATGTACCATTTAAAACGAGACCGACCAGTAAATATTAAAACACATTGTATCATATTTTATGTTAATAACTGTTTCATATGATCTGATATATAGCATTTCACTTAATAATCTCAAAAAGTAATTCGTTTCCTCGTTCAAAATTTATACATTACCGCAATCTAATTTGTGATAATTTATATAAATATATTTAGACAAAACAGAAAAATTTTGAATACTACTATTTATATTATTTTTATGTTCTTTTAACCTAGTTTCTAATGAGAGCTTGGTTTAGCCTACATATGTGGTTTGACAATCCAGACAATTAATTTTATAAATTACATTTGCTCATCTAAATTTTCGATTTTGTCCTTTGATGATGAAGTTTACAATAATAAATTATTTTTTCCTACATAAAATTGGCTGATGTTTATTTCCTTAATTAGTTTTGTTAATTCCTGTATTTTCAGTACTCGTAGGCTCCAAAATGAATTCGTACAGAACACTAATGCCATTAAAAATTTTAATATAGAATAAAAATACTTAAAATATCCAACGATATGCTGAGCTCATACACAACTTGTAGCAAAATATATCAACAGAAAACCTACACATCAACTTCTTGTGGAACGCCAATCCTGTCCAACAAATCACTTAAAAATTATTTCACATCTACCTTTGTTTCAACGAAAAACAAATCTAGAATGGAAAGTTATAGCTGCCCTTGAACGCCTCGACACAATCGCAGCTCATGACTTTAAGGCTTTCAATGCGCATAAATATGACACAATTGTTCAGGTCTCTCATGACATCTACTGTGCAGACTTTTCCCACAGTATATATTTTATTCAATAATAGATAAGCACGTTTTCACGCCGAATATATTTTCATGTCATTAGAGTAGGAGAAGTCTTAAGATTAGTTGAGATTAAGATTAGCCCTAACGTTGGGTTTCGATTTCGCTTAATTGTTTATTACAATGTTTTATTTATTTAGGATCGCAACAACTTCAAGGTCTTTAGCCACCATACATTTAAAATACCATTTGTTACATTAATATATATATTTAAATATTTACATAAAGTTGGTTTTATGTTATTGAGAATTGTGGCGTTTTTAAGGTTGATGGCGTCTTCCATTTTGATGCCTCTCTCGTCATTATTTGTGGATCCCCAAACAGTGTTGTGGCAATTGAAATCGCCTAGGAGTATATATGGTTAAGGTCGTTGATTTATGATACTTGTTCTTTCATTTAGAGCAAAGTTGAAGCTGTTTTGCAGATAAGTATTACCGATAGTAAGTTTGAAGGGGGCCTTTAGAATTGTTGCTATGGCCTCTCAATGTTTGTGTTTATTTGGGGTTCTTCTACTGCTAGATAGCTTTTGGCATATATAGCTACTCCCCCACTCGTGTGGAATGGGTTTTTACGAATTTTGAAGTAGAATTTTGTAATGCCAATTAATTAACACATTAGTTGTAAATTTGAAAATATAAATTCTTTGAGAAATATATTCTTACGGCGGTACATAACAGAGCAACAAAGAAGCAGAGCATTGTTTTCTTTGTCGGAAGTCCTAAAAAATGGCGTATGCAGCGCTCGGATTTGCAAGACGAGAAGCAGTTCACGTTATGATATGGCAGAAGACAGGTCGCATTAAGAGTTCACGGCATGGTATGAGAGAGAGCAGATCAAGTTACGGTAGAGTGGAGTTCACATTAAGATACGGTAGAGTTCAGTCCGTATTTAGAATCCTCAGCGATCGGGTGGTCGTGAAAGAACTTTTGGAACTTGGAGATTGAAACACGTACCGAGAGACGAGGACGAAAGCGATAGGCGAGAGCGAGAATCTAAACGAGCTTGCAGGGAAGCATAGATAAAACATTCACACACGCAGAACTATAAAACCTGCTAAGCACAGACAGTTTTGGTGAACATAGCCAGGCAGAGAAGTAGCAGGAGTCAACTGAGTGAGGGAGAGACGAAGAGGAGGTTCCTGGCTCCTGATTTTGATCTAAAAATACTAATTTTAGAATCAGTGAGTTTTAGTAGAAGCTGTGCAAAAACCCGTCATAGTGCTTCGTAAGTCAAAAGTATCCTGGAATGCTGCCGTGAGTACCAATATAAAACAATTAATTATGTAAACCGGATTAAAAGATAGTCGTCAGATTTCGTTCTCTTCCTTTGATAAAATTTGTTAAGCAGAATCCATCTTTTTAGTATAATTTCGTCGACAAATAAATTTCGTCTTTGTTAATTGACGAGTAAATCTTTTTATTGAAATTTGTGTTGATAAGATTTCTAAATAAATGATTAGCCATTATCAAACCCAGTAATGACCCTGAGATAAATTCTATTTGTAATTATTTGTGTAAATGTTTTTAAATTATTGCTAATAAAATATTTTGTTTGTTTGAAATTAAATGCTTTCATTTAAAAAAGTCCATCTTATTTTTTGTATATAACAATATATAACATATTATTTTCCCGAGTTTATCAGAATTCACTAATTTAAGATTCATTTAGAGATTATCTTTGAAGAAATATTTCTGATATATTAATACGAAAAAATAATCTACTTCCCTACTTTTAAGGACGTCACAGAAATATTGGTGTGTTTATTTGGCGTTATGGTAAATCTTAAAACGTCTACTTATAAGGAAAGTATGTATTTTGGCCTTTATAAAATTTTTGCTGACACATTATTTCATTCACCACGGTTCGTAGTTTATAAATTATTTTGCAGTGTAAATAAGAAGCTAAAAAGAAGTTTTCACCACGTGGATTACCCTAATGTAGCATGTCTCCATATCAAAACATAACAGGCCTTCAATAACGACATCGCCAAGCTCCCATGCGTCATTCACAATAACGTGACCACATCCCGAAATCTAATTACTTTGTATTCAGCCCGTGCTCCAGTTAACAAGATATCGTAATATTAAGTCATCGTTTTTAAGTGTTTCATAACGGAAGGAAATGTTTACGAACCACAACAGCCTCTCTTCTGAATAGGCAATGTCTCAAACGCATTCTCGATGTAAATACATGGAACAAATATATACGTCTTCCACAGCGGTCCTTTAAATAGATATGTATGAGATTTGTTGTTGCGTGGACAGAGCTGAGAACAAACAAGGTAGTCATTCCTAGGAAACAAACAGAGTTTCAGCAGCGGTGTATTTACGGGCCTGCGAACTCGGAATCATTAGTTTAATCCCCAGAGATCTCTGCGAATTTTACGTGCTGCCGCCTTTTCGCCGGCCTCAAACTCGTAAAAGCAGAGTCTAAATGTAACTTTCCTGTTCCATAAATCATATAATCTGTGCTTTCAGGATTTGTAAATGTCAAATATATACAGTTACGAATAAAATAAACAATAATAATGTTATCATTCATAAAGTATTTCTTCTGTGACAATATATTTTAACATTATGTAGCAGTTAAAAAGAAATTGCTCACCAAAGAGTAGCGAAGTAGAAACTTAATTATGACATAGTTATATTTATCTGGCTTCTCCGTGATTATGAATGAATGAAAACAGCCAGAAACAATTTAATAACATACAAATTTAATATTTTGGATGATGTAGTTTACAAAATTAATTTTTTAGATTGCAATGCTCGTTACATCGCTCTTAGAAAACTTAAATTAAAGAACATAAAATCATTTTCAACGTTCAAAATTATTCAGTTCTGTCCAAACACATACATTTAAATAACCATAATTTTTATTGGCAAAGTACTAAAATTTTAGACGAAGAATGTAAATAAATTTCAACATTGATGAGAAAATATTGCATATAAGAACCAATAATATAACCATATTAATGTGATACTAATAATTTAATTTGAGTTATGTTACTTTATTATTCTAAACTATTTTTTATAATTTAAGTAGCTGAGGTCCGGCGTTGCCCGTTAAATTAACCCGGATTAGAAATTGATTTGAAAGTAACCTCTCGGTAAACATTCATTTAACCAGCATCAATAGCGCAAGTGTTTGGATCATTTACCTATTTACGGTCCACTCCCCGCCCTAAGCCCTCGGCATCTAACTTCAAATAAACCATGACGATGACTGACGTTATTCAGGAATTCTCCTACTACATAAAATAAAAGTGTCTAAAAATCACGACGAATTAAAACAGTAAAAAATACTCTCTAACTTAATAAAGTGTAAAAATACTCCCAGTACCTTAAAGTAGTAAATAAATACAACCACTAACTAAATAGAGACCAAAAATTATCAACCTGCAACAATACATATGTATTTCTTGAAACACATTGTTATGTTCATTTCGGTTAAAACGAGAATTGTAGATAGCCATCAACATTTGGCTGACATTAATAGAATAATTTGACAACGTATGGATATTGTAAGTTAATTCCATTTTATCAAATTTATCCTAAAAAATTATTAAAAATAATATTTATTTTGATTTTATATTTTCAATACTACAAATGAAGTTTTCACCTGATGAAGTCCTAGATCGCGTTAATTTTTATGTTATTAAATTATTTCTGACGAATTTGGCTGTTGAGATTCATATTTAATTAGGTCATTTTTATTTTAAAAATTATCATTTTCATAATTGTTTGATGCTTTGTAAAAGCTTTTTGCCCAGACAATGTACTCGTTTCTATGTAATTCTTACTTATACTTCTTATTTGTTTCAGGTGTTAATCCTATTGATGACCACAAATATAATTAATGAAAGAGTCGCTGACTTGGTAGACCGCAAATAAACATTTTCTTTTCAATTTCTTCGCGGAATAAACAACGCAATAAATTACTATTACTAGTGACTTCTTGATACATTCGGCTGCTTTTATGTTTCCGTCTCTCTTTGAAACACGAGAGCTCAACATGACGTTTGGACGAAATTCAAATCTACCTATTCCGAGGAAATCAACCTTTATAAACAAAAACAAAAATATCAAGATTTACAACTCCCAAATTTTCCGCCACACTATAACCTTCCCATACCAGATCAGTTGGAAATCTAAGGTTAGAGACGATAACCATAAGCAAAAAATTATCTATTCTTCTTTCACAAAAAAAACAGCCTACAAGGAACCAAATTAATTTTTTCAGCTGAAACGTGCTGGATTAGTTTTCTCTGTGCCCAAACTATATTAAAAATAAGTTGCTCCAACCATCTCCTAAATAAAAATAAAAATAGAAACGTCTTCGTTCATTTCCCATACAAATAATAATAAAAGAACTTCCACCCAAAACCCCATGTGTGGCCCTATAACGGCAATGGATTTGGGTCCTTATATAACAGTGACATCATCACACGAGAACTATGATAAGGAAACGCTAGAAATACGAGGGTGGTTCACTGAGTAATGCCTCCTCTTTTTTCTCTCCTTAAATAAGTTAGTTATATGAAAATTTTGGATTTGGCGTGATTCCTAAAACATTCTTCTCCAATCCACTCCAGCAAGAACTTCCTAAGTCAACAGGTGGCAGAACTGCACCCTCTTGAAAAATGGCTGACATTGACGTACCTATTAGTGTTCTGTGAAGGTGAATCGCCCATTCGTATTCATGGAAGGCTGAAAAAATGTGTATGGTTATGCAACGGAGGATGTCAGCACTGTTCGGCGATAAATTCGTCGCTGTAACTAAGCTGAAGAGCAATCACAGTTGACTGTTGAAAAGCGAAGCGGCAGACCGGTTACTGCAGTGACTCCACCACAGTTTAAAATGTGGACAAAAACTGTGGAAAAGGACGGAGACTGTATTTAAAATGTGGATTGTGCTCCGTAAATTGCATTTAATTGTCTTGACATATAACAGAGAGAAAAAATTGGAGGCTTACTTATTGACTCACCCTCGTATTTCAGAGAATCACATATTTATTGAATAGGGTTTACGTTCAGGATAATTTACGGTTTCTCTGAAGTTAAAATTTCCGTCGTGTAAAGTGGGCGGTCTTTTTGAGTTCACTTATTACGCCTCTAATAGAGCTTAACTAGTAGAAACGCGAGAATGTTCAAAGTTAAACGGTATGCCCTACGCGTATTCCACAATTCGTCCTTTAAATGCGTGTACACAAATAATGAAGGCGACATTTTGCAATGTACGCGTGTTTCGCCTTTACAATACATAGTCCGACAGAATGCGATAGGAAATAATTTTACTGCAGAGATGTGTAGAGCACACACGACCGAAACACTACACTAAATTAGGCGTGCCACTTATGGACAGTACTTTTGATTGACTTGTAATAAAAATCCCAGTTCATTCGGTGACTGCTTGTTGTAAAGAGAGAGGCAAGGAAAGTTAGAGCGACACCAAAATTATCGCTTACAGATCCTCTGCAGAACAGTGCTTTGTATTGTGGTCCGAATATAGTAGGTCTGATAGGATGCTGCGTGGAGCAGACGCAAAAGTAAATTCCGGCGAAAAAGAAGTTGGCCTTGAAATCAGATTCCTACCAATTCGCCAAAATACATTGAAACACTGTGTGTTGAATAGCACACGATTACTTAAATACAAATCATAATCTATTCAGTTGTAACTAAACAATCGCTAATGACCACAGAAGTTTATGCAATCTATATAACAAAAAAGGATGTTTGCATGTATTTACTTTAATTTCTATACGAATTTAAATGCGTGGACAGATCGCAACAAAAATTGGTGCACATTTTCTTCAAAACACGAGACACGGTATTACGGGGGTGAGAAACACCTAGCTTAACGGTGGAAAGAATTATAATTTTAAAAAATGTGATCATTTCGTGAAAAATAACTGCATGTCAGGAGACCATGACGTCACGCGACAGAGATAGAGACGTTACTGCGCGACGAACAGAGGAAATAGTTCCTTTTTTCGTAATGAAATAAAGCAGAAATATTTTCATTGAATAAAAATTATAATTCTTTCCAGTAATGCTCCATGGAATGATAATAAAAACAATACGAAATACTTTAAGATCCTTGCAGGAAATGTAAGTTAATTTTCGTGCCGTATTAGTGACTCCCAATATGGCGACCATTTGTTTACATTGTGAATGTGGCTAACAGTTTCTTCAGACTGACGGACAATCATATCTTGCAATACGCAAGGAGTAAATTTAAGTATTTTATTCGCAAATAAATTCGGATGTTTTTTGGGACTGATGCAATAAGATTCAATGTATTTTACAGCTGTTAAAGTCATGCACTATCGGTCGAAAGTATGTACGGAACTAGGAACAGTTAGATTTAGGTTCAATCACTTCTTGACTACAGATTAATATAAAATTAAATACATTTCGGGTTTATATAAATAAGTACACGGGCAACGCCGGGCTCCCAGCTAGTTATAAATAAAAATTAATAAAAAAAATCTTAATTCAAAATCAGCCTCTATTATTAATTTCCCATACAGTTCCGTAGCTTTCAACCGCATAAGTCATATCTGTTTATAACATTACATAGGATCATGTGTATTACAACTAGGTAATTAAATTTTATCAATCCATACCTGATTTCCGTAACACATAAACTTCGCCACAATTAAAAACTTTTTTTCTGTATTGGTTTGATACATTGATATTGTTTACATGGAAAAACAAGATAAGAAGACGAAAAGAAAAACAGGTACATTGTTTTTTTTAGTTTTAGAATTTGGGAGAAATTTGTAATATTTAATAAGATGGAATTTTAGATTTAAAACGAGGATCATTAAAGCTCCTGCTTAGCGGTTATCCAACAATTAAATGTTAAGAATAAAGGAGTTCAGAGTTTTCCGGAAATAGTACCGCAAGCCACGTAGTGCGAAGCAAAGGCCGCCGTATGTTATATTTAGATGCTACTGTTACTTTTAGTAAATGCACCAAGGTTATGGCGTGACGATAAAACTTTTTTCTGGTGGAGGAATATATATAGAGACCAACCTGTGTACAAGGCTTTGTTTACGACGAGGCTTTCGCGGCAGTGGTTGTTTGTCTACATGCCTGGGTCCATCAATCTTTTTGTCCAATTTTAAAATACGGCGGCTCTAGGGGAATTCATTGAGCGCAATTGACCGAAAAGCAGCCACCTAAATGTACCAAAGTTCAATATTCAAAAAAAAAATTATATATATATTAAACATTTTTTATACAACAGCAACGTTTCTGCACATATTTGTACCCTCTTCAGGTTGTCTCTCGTTTAACATGTTATAAACGTTTCCTCAGTCTTTCTATGAATAATACCATTATTTAATATATTGTAATAAACAAAATTAAATTCATTAATATCTACCCCTATAATGGTGCCAAATTGTAGTACACCAAAATATTAAAGGGACATATATCTCAGGGGTCGCCTATAGGCCTCCAATAAAAAAAATAGGAGTTTATAAAATGAACACAGAAAACTATAAAACTTTTTATAACAGAAATCAAACGCTTATTTACTATCCTTAACCAAAAACCAAACAAACACCTTGGACCGTCAAAATTGGTTCCCAAGCGGTTCAACAACCTTCATCGGATGCACGTTATTCCGTGGTTCGTTAATGATCACAACAAACTCACAACTGTCCATTAAGCACCCTTTTCCACTCTGCTACAGCAAAGCTGCATTGCCCAAAGTCACCATAGGAGGTGTGGAGATAGGATTTGTTGGCAGAGCTATCACAGATAGACGGCTTTACCCGAGATTACCATCTCCCGGGACCTTTTACCAACCTTGGACTGGCCTGAATCTCGAGCGAGATTCGCTATATCAAAGAATACAAATTGTATCCACTATAGAACAGAACAGCTTAGGATCGGAATGAATTCACATCAAGAAAAAAAAACAACGACCACAAACGACGGCGCACCTGAACAGAACGTCCAACTCGACCAAGCTTTCCAGACACACAAACACCAACAACCACGCGACTGCCCTCTGGCTAGCCTCCTCCACTACTGACTGACTGACTGACTGATGTAAACAATATATATATATATATATATATATATATATGTATATATATATATATATATATATATTATTTCAATTATATAATTTTTTGAATGATTGACGACCATTAACACAATTTTTTAATATAGGTAATTATAAGAAACAAGCATGAACATTAAATATTACTTTCAAATAAATACTTTAAACTAATAATTATAAGCATTTTTTATAGAAGTGATGTCGTACCCGAATTCCGTATTAAGGGTAGGATAATTAAATAAAAATTAGACTAGAAGTACGTAGGAAAAAAATTAGAATGATTTTAAAATAAATAAAAATCTGTTTAATGGTATTATAATAAAAATAATGCTGATTTACACAAAAAAGTAACTATTTTAAATCGTAAATTCACGATAATTTTTTAGTTAGTATAATTCCAAAGATTTGTTTTCGTTACGTTAATAATAACTGGTAGGAGGTTTATTATCAAACCGAAAAGGTGTAAAGATATAAATTTCATAATTTCACAATAGCTTTCAAAACTTCTGTTGCCATGTTTAAAAATATTTTGAAGTTAATAAGGATACTATGGAATACTATGCAAATTGCCAAATTATAAAATTTGAATTGTCATTTCACTGTCATTTGCACATGTTTCTTTCTATACTGAAACTTAATATATTTAATAAAAAGAGAATAAATCTGGATTCCAGATTAATTAACGTTTCAGCCAAAACAGAGAAGAAAAGAACATGTAAATCACTATTTCTATTTTTAACTTATTGGTTGTTTTTTTTAGGTTTTGTACGGACTTTCAAGTTAAAGTAGATTTTAAAATGACTTGAAATATCAGAACGAAAGAATATAATCTATAATTAGTTGGCGGTAGAAACACGACTGTTTCATATACGAATTTGTCCTTTCTCAAGAGGACGATCCTGTTCGTTTCTTCGGTTTTCGGTTTATAGACCCGCGATATTGTACAAATATTGAATTAAAAGCCAAGTTAATTATCCTCAACACTCAACTGTATTGCAACTTCCATTTAGCGATGGATTATTTCTTGAGCTCAATTGACACATTTTATTTATTTTATATTTTACTCAACTCAATATTTAATTGTTCCAAAACTGTAACATTTTCTGTATTCTAAATCGCTATTTAGTTAAAGGCTAAAATATTTTGAATCTTAAGTTAGAAATTTCCGAGTATTTATTATGCATATCTTTTAAATACGAACAATGGAGGAAAGTGAATATTCAAATTGAGAAACTGCACATTTTTCTATGATAACAAAAAATAACGATAATTTTATTCTGATAAGTTATTCTGCCGACAGCTGAGGAATACATATTCCTGTAAGGGGCTGCCAGTAGAATCAATAATAATTCTAAAAGATAAGTGAGGTTTGTGAATTTTAGGAAGGACATGAGCTCTGGAAATATCAACTGAGGTGATGAATAAGGAGTTTTGCTTCCACCTCTTGAGAAATAATTGCTGCACCTGAAGAAAGGAACAAGGCTTCCAGAAACGTTGCGTGGTATTTATATTATCACTTCTTTTGTCTGCTTTGGCTATCCTTTTATTAATTTTCAATCAAGCGTAAATTTTTAATTTCTACAATAATTCAATCTGATATTAAATCACATCACATTGCATATGAACGTAATGGTCGATTTTGTTATAGGGTAAATAATGTATTTATTCCATTTACGACGAAAGTGGTTTTTGCGATGTATACGGGATTGTTGTTGAAAGTTGTGACCGCTGGCAGTCGCAGGCGACCTCGGGATTCGAGTTGAAATCAGCACGTGGCTATTGTTGCCGGGTCGACGTCATCAAGTGAAGCCATGTTGTTCTAAACGGAACGGAGTGTTCCTTAATTGTTTGTTCAACAGCACAGAAGTCCTGCCCGCGATCATCAATCTCAAATGTATTATACAAACAACAAGAAGGAAAACGGGTGAGGCTGTTCATTGTCTTAATAATTGGGACACTTGCCACTTAAAGGGACAAACACGTCAAATTACTGTGACGAAAGCGCAAGGTCGCTGTCAATGGCCCTAGCTGTAAACAGCTCTGCGCTGTTGTCAAGAGCTACCGTTACAATCAACACATACACATGTGTCCTGTCAGCATCGCGACAGGATCCAGACTCACGCAAAGGTTCGAACTCTGACCTGGATTCCCGCGGGGTTCCCCAACGACGCTCGGCGATTCCCCTCCACTAGTCTTCCTCGTACTCATCGTCACTCTAACTAGACATATATAACTACATTGACTGCAACATACGAGGTCATAAATGATCAGGAAGATGGTCTGGAAGATGGATCACAGGCCACACAAATGAGATCTGAAGAGCAAACAATGATTTATAAATAAACAACACCCAACTTGAAGTCAGAAAAAGAAATTATTTATGGAAAATTAAACTACGTTCCGTCGCTAATTTAGCGATCTCTTCAGGCTGTAGTTTAACAAAATTTTGATAGGTCATTATCCCTTGACTGTCGTGGCCGAAAATCTTAAATATTAATATATATATATATATATATATTTTTCAATTACATAATTTTTTGAATGATTAACGACCATTAACACAATTTTTAAATATATGTTATTATATATTCTGACTAATGAGATAACTATTAATAATGATTTAGCTTCTCCTTCGACTCAGATTGTTGGATTAATTTATTAATTAAAATACTATGAGAACAATAAATGTAGACTTCTTCAGGTGAACAATAAAAATATGAGGTATTATTTAATATTTGAAAATCAAATTTCTTCAAAAATTATCAGTATTCTCATCGAGTTGTATACGTTTCTAAGTTTTCCATCGATTAGGTTCAAAAAATTATTTAATACTATGTAATAGAATTTTGAATAAAGTTTTAAAAAGCTTGAGCATGTCTGTTGTAACCGAAACGTAGTGAATTATATTTGTAACTAGCTGGGATCTTATTATATAAACCCGAAAAGTATTTAACTCTATATTAATGTTTAGTCAAGATGTGATTTAACCTCAATCTAAATTTTCCTAGTCTCGTACTTCCTTCAAACGATAGTGCATTAATTGTACAGCTATGAAATGCATCGAATTTTATTACATCAATCCCAACAAATATACCTCCGAATTTCTTCTTAAATATACTCCTTGAGTATTGCAGGATATAATGGTCCATCATACTTCAGACATTATGAAAGGTTAAATTGATGAAATTGTTAGCTATTTTCAGAATGTAAACAAATAGTCGCTATATTGAGGTCACTAATATGACACGAAAATTAACTTACATTTTCCGCAAGGTCCGTAAAGTATTTCGTATTGTTTTTATTATAATTCGATAGAGTATTAGTGGATAAATGTAAATATTTCAGCTTTATTTCATTACGTTCGTCGCGTAGTAACGTCGCTCTCTCGCGTGACGTCACGGTCTCTTGACGCGCAGTAATTTGTCACAAAATGATCATATTTTCCCATTATAATTCTTTATACATTAATGCTGGGGTTTTCTCGTGTTTTGAAGAATGTGTGTACCAATTTTTGTTGCAATCTGTTTGAATTTGTATAGAAATTAACGGAAATATATACAATCATACAAATTTACATTATTTTTTTATTATATAGATTACATTCATGTTGCTTAAAAAACCTTTTCTGATTGTCCATTAAATTTATTTAAAAACACCTATATTTTTAGGTTTGTTTACATTGTAGAAATAATTTCTTAGTACTTTGCGAGTGTAAGTTCCCATGCACCTTAAGCATCTGGTCATATTACGATACAGTATTCAACTGCAATCTGAAACTTTACTTCTGAAATAATGTTGTTGACGTGGTGAGTCAAAAAACGCATGATTTCAAACAAGGTAGGTGAAGAAAACTCCTCATAAAATTCGTGCCCTCGCTGTAACATTCCTTTGTCTTCTGTGTTTCTCATATTAAATTTATGTTGATATATAAATTAAAAATTATTAATTAATTCCTAAACTACCCCCAAGCTATTTTCTTTAGCTAGTATCCAAGTTTTAATACGAAAATTAAATGCATTAGCACCGAAAATTGTAATCATATATTTATGTTATCTGAAATAAAATTCTGTTGGATTTAAGAAACAGCGATAATTGTTGTGTACAAGAGACACAATAAATTACACTTATTTTTTGCGTTTCTAAAACTACGTGAAGAGTAAGTGTTCCTTAAATTGCAAATGTTGCACGGTTTGATCCCTAGTTACGATTATTATTACCACAGTTCTCCAGATAGGTTTCAAGGTCACTTGCTTAACCAAAGAATGCGTGTTTCATGAAACAAACAACGTTAAATTAAAATTAAGTGGCTCTAAAAAACGTAATGGAATTCCAGTTTCATTGCCTGGTATAAAAGTAGAGTGAATAATTATAATAAAAATAGAACTACTATTAATTTAGTCAGCCGACAGTTACTTGATTATTTTTCATAGAACTAACAAACGTTTCTAATAATGTAAAACTCAGTTCGCCTTCAGAAAATTGACAGCGACATTCGAAGAATACGGATCAGGATTTCTGTTTCCTCATCTTATTGTTATATTCGTACCCCCTCATTTTTTACTTTAGTACCTGATTCACCTAGAAATATCTACTTCACTGATATTGACCTACAAATTCAAAATCACCGTAGAAACTACCTGAGAAAAATTAAGCATTAAAATTAAGCAAAAAAAACATTCATAGGGCAAATTAAAAGTAAAAAAATGTAATGTTAGGCCTATATTCCGGGGATTAATTTTAAAAACATCAATGAAGCTCACAGATACGATTGTAGAAAATTTACCAGAAAAATTAGCTCATTTTGAAGTAAGAGACCGCGTAATTACAAATATAGGCCTAAATGAATATTAGACTATTTTATTCAATAAAATTCTTAACCCAAAAATCAGTCCCAATTATTCATTTTTCATACTGTTCCGGAGCTTTCCACTGTTTAAATCTATTCATATGTTTATAACATAACATAGGATCAGAAATTATATAACACCTGCATGATTATAATTCATCAATCCATAACATATTTTCATCACTTCTGTATCTCTGTCGGCCCGATACATCGTTCACAGTGACATAAAAGATAGAGATAATATAACATAGATATCAACTGGAGAAAGAGGCAAAGATCTTAATTTTTTTCTGTATAATTCTATTTATAATCCATGCATAATGTCTACCAATGTATGGTCCATACGATATTTTTTCATTATTTCCTCTCTTTAAATTTATATATAAAGCAGCTATCAACAATTTATTCAAAGGGATTGGTTTCAAACTGAAGCTCCGGAACTGTGTGAAAAATATATAATTGAGGCTGTTTTTGGGTTAAGAATTTTATTTAAGTAATAAAGAATACAGATTAGTATGAAAAGTGCGAAAATTTTAGCTACAGACGATGGTTTAAAGTGGATTATAATGAGATATTCTGAAGATTAAAAATAAAAATGAACGAGTAAAAAAATTAGCCGTTATAGAATTTTAACTGGGAATGATACGCTACGTATTAGGACGGGGAGTTTAAATTAAGGTTCTTTTTGCGAGGAAGTACCATTTCTCCGAACTACCAGGCGGAGTAGATCATCCTCCACAGTGATCAAAAATATAATATATATATAACATATTAATTGATGATCAACTTCTGAAATAGCTACCATACATAAAACCTGGAAATATTTTGTAGACAGTAGAGTGAGAGTTGAAATATCGTTGCTCTACGATTTTAAGTGGAATATATTGGCGTAATTCGAGAAACCTCAAGCTACAAGTCACTTTCTATCAGTCAGACAGACACAAAATAGAACTTTCACAAATGTAGACCAGCAGCCATGGTTTGTAGAGAAGCGCGCAGGGATACCTTTACACTGGTCCTTTTCTGAGAGCATGTAATTTTTTTTCAAAAAAATACCCGCAGTTACGTAGCTGATGTGTAGTCGAAGAAAATAAAAATGAAAAAATTTACGTCTGATCGGAAATTAATAATAAGGAAGACAGCCTAATTCAGAGAAAATAAGTGATAATATAAGTACCATACTCTTGCACTCTATGCAACTGAAAGGAACAAGGATCAGAAACGTTGTGTGGTATTTATATTATCCCTTCTTTTGTCTGAATTTGGCTATCTTTTTTTTATTACGACGAAAATAAAGTTTGAGAAATATACTTACATAGCAACACAAATTTAAAGAGAGGAAATAATGAAAAAAATCGGATGGAACCATAAATTGGTAGACATTATGCATGGATTATAAATAGACTTACACAAAAAAAAATTAAGATCTAAATTATTTCATTGAACAAAAGTTTATTTTCACAAGGCTCAATATCTCTATACACGAAAATGCGTAGGAAACTAAATATAACAAGCTTCGGCCAACGAAAGAACTAACACGGAGAGTCTCCACAAGATGAGGCGTCAGCCCATTCACGGAACTGGGATTTGTTTTTTGTTTCTACTCTACACTGATCATCACTCTTGACAAAGGGAATATCAGACTAGTCACTGGAGAGAGAGGATAAAATACCATTAGACTTGGTAGTTGGCTATGAACAATCCGGAAATGAGATTGGAGGGGATAAAGTTACTTGCCTATCGTCAGATATTTATTCTTTACTTGCCTAGACTCAATATCGAAGTTGTAATAATTTAGAATAAAAATCAGTTGAAGTTTGGTCGCTTCTAAAATAGGTCACCTTAGATCGGGCCTGGAAGGAAATGATGAAGTCAGTCGATAGAATCAGTGCCCGATTGACTTTAGTCTCGGAAGATGAACTTAATAAAATAATAATAAAAATTCCACGATGTTATTGAAAACTGTAGTATCTCAAATTCAACTCTCAAAACAAATTCCACAAGCTCTCTCTTGACTTGTGACAGAATTATCGATCTCAACGCAAAGTTCTGAAGAATTAATTTTGAAATTATTTAATAGAACAGTCTTACGAAATAAGAATTGTTCTTACTGCATAGGTAAATCCTTAGTGAATGTAGTAAATTAGCATGAAACCGATTCCAGTTCGATAATGACGCAAATTTTCCAACGTCTCTCATGGTTGCTCATCGTTGAAAATAGAATTCTGTGGCATAGCATCATCTTCTTTAAAGTCAGGAATTTCGAACAATTGATTGGAAGCGTGTATACGTTTGCTTAAAAGCTTATACCGTTTTATAATTCATAATATTTAAAATAATTTTGGAAATAATCTGTGGAATGGTTTTTACAGTTGAATTTGTTCTGTTAATTACTGTTCTAGTTTGTTGGGCGGAGATACAGGGTCAATTTGAGAATTGGAGATGCTTCCTTTATTTTCTAGAATAAATGAGTGTAGCGTGGGCGTAGAAGCACGGAGCGGGCACGCGCCTATCACGTGCCTGGCTATAAACAAAGAGCACGGCTCTCGCCACACACACACAGGCAAATAATCGGATCGGATCCGTCAAGAAATACCGTTTAAGAATTATGTTTCCGAAACACACTCCAGAAACGGTGCTGCAGTTGCAATCGTTTTCTGATATGTTTAAAAATGAGATCTTTACGTACGTTCGTTTCTTGATTCCCGGTTTGGACTTTTACTTAATGATTCCCACTCCTCTCTCACTCAGCACGTTAACTTTTCTATACTTTCTATTCAAGATTAGCAAACTAAAGTAACTAGGCGCGTCTCAGTCCGATAGACAGCGAACGTTTTGAATCATCCAGTAATTGAAATAGCCGTCTTCAGAAAGTCTGATTTATTTATTAATCTTAAACTGAAGCAAAATATCTATTGAAACCGATATTCGATGCCGGATCTTCACAAAGGTTTTATTCACCTGTATGCATATAGTTCGGGAACTTCACGAGGAATTCGTATGCTTCGGGCAGTGACGGAAACTGTGCTTAAAGATTCCGATTCATCCACTGGTGTACCCTATACAAAAGGCTCACTAAGTGTTGAAGAGTGGTCAATAAATGAGACTGGCTATGAGCCTCAAAGAGAAATTCTTGTTATTCAAGCTTGAAGATTGGAGAATCTTGGAGGGGAAAATAAGTATAAAAAGGCGGAATCTGACAGTGGAGAGAGGAAAGTGTTTTTTTTATAAAGCAACAGGTTACATGAGGGCACTTTGGGCAACTCCCCTTTAATAGCATAGGAAGGGATTTGAAAGGGGGCATGCGGAAGGGTAGAGGAAGGTAGCCAAGGGTTACTAGGGCCCCCGGGCTATGGTTTAAGGATCCTACCCGGCATTCGCCTAAGGAAATGCACGCCCTTCCGATAGCGGGAGAGGAGTTTGCTGTGGGGACGCAGCATTCCCTTCTCCGTGCCTCGACCAGTTTAGGAGGCAGCTGGCCGATTATTCCAATGGGAATAGCGGACAACTCTTACCGTATGCCCAAGGTCTGTGACCCCGGAACATACAGCTCTCTGAACAGGCCGAGGTGCCTCGGCTTGTGGGAACCTTAGTTCAAAAACGGAGAGGAAAAGGCATCCCCAAAAGTAGCCCCTTCGTATATCTCCTAAAAGATTCGACCTGCGAGAAAATATCCCTCGCAGATCACCTACGAGAGAATATCCCTCGCAGGTTACCCGCGAGAGAATCCTCTGGCAGCCTTCAGAGAGGAAAGTATTGAAGTTGGCTACTAAGTCAGGGAAGTCTGAACAACACATCCCAGAGACGTGGCCAACCACCACCAGGAATCATCTCGCCAGAACCACAAACTGGGTTAAAGTAACGGTGGAATTCTAAAATGGTGTCTGAAAGCTCGACATTTTTAAATTTATCTCATACTTCTACTTTGTTAATGGTCTCAAAATCGTTCAGATTCTCAGTAGATCGTATAAGAACGTCGTGATGAAGACTGTCTTGATATTATATTGTTCGGTTTATAATGTTAAAAAAATTTTTTTTTTATAATCCGATTTCAACCTCCATTGTAACAAACAAAGTTAATTACAGTATTCATTGAGATATATTTCTTCCGCCTTTGTGGGAGTCTGAGCTTGAGCAACGCTGCCCCATTCATGGTAATGGCTTCCGTTCCTTCAGCGCCCCGATAAAAAGATAGTAGATAGGTGCTAAGTAAAAGATCATGAGTCAATTTCGTGCCAGGTAAAATGAACAACGTTGTATCGCGAATCTTCACGGAAGAGGAACTACTTTCCAGAACGATCACCTGAGAGCATTGTATGACTCTAATTGCAGTAATTTCAACGAGAGTTCATCTCTCTGTTACAAGGAAACGTGACTCAACAACCTCTCTCGTAACAATGTCGTTTCGCACTTTCCCTCCCGTTTGGATTCAAGACCATGAAGCTGTCTGCTTCTGCCCGTGTGGTATCCTCTTGAGTACCCGTGGCTCAATAACCGTAGATCCACAAATTTTAACAACCGATTTTCTTGAAATCAACCGCATTCCGAATTATTTCAGTCAACTGGTTCCATTTATATAAAATCAGTGCTTGAAATCAAGTATAGTTATAACATTTACTGGTTTTAAGTTCAAGCAAGAGCAAAATGCAAAATAAAATTATAGCTCCCACGTGTAATTATTATTTTTAATGAATAGAAACATCTAAATACTGTTAAAGAATTTGTCTCTCTTTCAAATTCTCATTCATGGCTCGATCTTGTGTTTCGTATAAATCAGCGTTTTTATTTTTTCGAAAATATTATATAATATTTCATTATATATCATTTTATTCGTGAATAATCCCTGAATAGCGATAACGATGCGCGATAGATACTAAGAACATTCTCAATTTATTAAAGCCATTGTGCTGATTTCTTCTTATAGGCTATCAATGACGGAAGACCCGACTCCCAAATAGCCCTTAGCCCTTTCTGTTTAACCTCGTCTTCGTTAGTCATTGGTTCCTGTTATTCACAGCCCATTGCTCCAAACTTCTCATCTTTTGACCCCGTGTTTTCCAAAGCCTTCCTTCGCATCATTTTTAAATGGATGCGATGAAGGGAGACAGTTATTTGAATTCAATATAACTCGAATTAGCACGATGTTGAAAACGATCTGCTAAGTGTAATAAAATTTTATTTCATCACAATGGAGGAGGTCATCAACTTCAAACAAAAAGTAAACAGTAACCCGGTCCCGGGTTCGAATCATGGATGTTTGTGCGCGTGAGTTTAAACTCTCGTCCCCCGACAAAGCAAAAAATTAGTACCCATAACAAGTCGCTTATGACCTGAGAAGTTGATGCGACTGTATTTGAATAAATAAAAAATATATACAATTAAAAATTAATTATAGTTTATGCATTTGCCAATTTTCTTATTATTTTGGTTAACATTTTCTTCAATGCGACATACAGGTATGTAAAATAAATTAAATTAATAATATTATATTTAAAAGTTGTACACACATAATAAATTTAAGGAATTATTGCATTAACAATCTCTGGTTCCATCCAACATAATACGTTCATATTTTTCATACTGGAGTGTTTTCTATACGATCATGTAAACTGGCAGGCTTAAGTTATTTCTCATTTTTCCTTTGTATTGAATATAAAGTAATGGCCCAATACCTAATGGAAATTAAAGTTTTTAAATAGTTCAAAATAATTAAATTTTATAAAATATAAGACACTATACATAAAAATCAATTAAACACGACCAGGGGCAGCAAAGGCAACATAATGATCTTTCAAAGACGGCTGAGCTAGAAGATAAAGACATAAATTTTATCATTTCTCTGAGACGTCACGCTCGGTGTTTGCGTAGGTGGCACACGTCGCTCTCCTCCGTGAGTTTTTACTATAACCGAGTAAGTGTGATGTCATTACGGTCTCCGCGGTTACATACGTGAGGATTATGAAATTATCTCACCCAGTCTGGTCTGTTCCTCGTCACCCTGGCAGTACATCTTCCCTACTCTTATCTCCCCTCCTGCGTCATAATCGGTTAGGACTCATCTCTGGGTCTCCTTCCCCCGCACAATATTCTTCTAGGACGTTACATGATCTATTTCGTCCAATCTCTTCTCATTTCCTGGTCTTATATTCCTAGCCAAATTTGAGGAATCTGATTCTTGACACCATTTGGCCGGTTCAACGTCCTCTTTGTTTTGAGTTAAGTCCCGTCTCAAATGGCTTTGTTCAATATCAAGAATTTGTGCAGAGGCACCACAACATTTCATACTTGTTTTCCAGAAATACACTACCTGAATATCATATCTAAACGACTTAAAATAAATCGATTGCTACACTTAACTTTGAAGCCTTCAGGGAAAGGAATCAGCCTTACAGATAACAAAACAATTGATGACCTTATACACACACTTTTTATTTTTTATTTATATTATGACGACGTTTCGATACCTTTTTGTATCATCTCCAGGTATTTTCATTCAGTCTTCTTAGCGTTAAGTTAATTTTCAAAATCGAGTGAATTTACTAACTTGTTAATCGTTTAGTTGTGCTAGTTTATTATATTAATTTGGAAGATACAAAAATTTATCGAAACGTCGTCATAATATAAATAAAAAGTGTCCGCATAAGGTCATCGATTGTTTTATTAATTCAAAACAAGTCGTTAAATTAAAACTTCCAGCCTTACAGTTCTCTATTTATCCGATTTTGTTGCGTTCAAAATTCAACCTTTGATTCTTATATTGTACGACAATTCTTCTTAATTCAGATAATCAATTATATGGAAAATAATGCTAAAGCGACGAATGGTACTAGGAAGCACAAGTCTTTATTCAAAACCGACTAATTTACATCCAGAGAATCAGAAATAAATTACTACTACCCAGAGTGTTCCAATATTCTATTACGAATTTAGTTCGACGTAGAAACCCTAATAATAGTTAAACACTCATTAATATGTTCATTAGTAAAAAATTGAACTTCAACACAGTTATTAGTTCCCAGTACTGAGAAATCCAGTTATTCACACACGATCAATAAACGTTTTATACATTACCCACATACATTCGATTCATTACTGTTTGAATTGTCAGGTCAAGGTAAAAATGAAAGTAATATGTTGGATTTCAATTAAGTAGGTTTTTCACATACAAAATTGGTAAAGTTCTGTATTTATTAATCATTCTTATTATTGTTATAAAAATAATTTCTCAAAGTAATCGTCACGTTTTGGACTCCTCAATAGGCCTTATCCCATTCTGTTATCATAAATTATTATTCATTCAATAAGGTTTCCCAAGCCGCAGAGCTTCTTGACTATGATCTGGGAACAAATCGCCAAGTCTGCATTCGCAGTGTTCACACGCACTTATCTTAACATGCTCAGGCAAAAACAATTTCATAGCCACTGAACCAACCCCCACACATAAATGGAGAAAAGGAGAAATCATTTGACATTTACACAGCTCCAGTTCACATTATTTACAGTTCCATAACCTCCGAGGCTAAGCTTTACGGAATCACCTTGGCCACAGAACTATTTTCAGTCTGAACTTCAATTTGGCAGAATAATAGTTTCCGCGTTTAAAATTAGAATTCATTATTAGTGACGTTTCCAACATATTTTGGCAGTTTTATTGCGAAACGTGTATTTTGAAAGGAGGGAAATGAATGATTTCTGTTTCAACTATCATTTTCCCTTTTGATGTTTTTTTTTGTTAAAACTGATGAATTAACGTAAGCGCCACGTTTCGAATTTGGTCATCATGTTCTCCGCTAGATAACAGGTAAGGCTGGGTCGATGTGGAACGAAATTACAACATTCGCTCACAGATGGCGATAACAGCCATTCATCCGCTGAGCTGCATAAGGCACAAATATCAACATACATAAAATATCAAATAATAAATTATATATAATAATAGTAACTTTCGTAGAAAAATAACAGAATTATACGAAAAAAGAAAACCCAAAAATTAATTACAAATTTATTTCTCATGAACAAGAATAAGAATTCAATTTGTTGTGGGGGGTGGGAAAGGCAGGCCGGAAGGGACAATACATCTTTTAATGAAACCAAAAAGGATGTATTGTTAAGCGTTAAAAAATAAAGTTAAATTTGCAAAAGTGAGAAACGCCGCTCGATTAAATAAGCTGAGTTTTGTTACGAAAATTGGTTTTACGTTGCAAATACTCGCTATGGATCTCCTTTTAATACGACGGTTCACAATTCGCTCTCAGAACAGGAAGGAGGGAAAAAAAAGTTCCTCAGAGTCTAAAAACAAGCAAATGACAGTCTGAGAATCTGTGTAATTGATGTTATATATTAAACTGTAACAAAACTACTTTTAAACTCACAGTTTGTAATTATAATCCTTCCTCTGAGAACGTACATATTTTGATGTCGTTTCGGGAATTACGAATCGACACTTTATTATTTTTATATCCATTTAAACAAATAATTTTTCTTCCGAACCCGGTGATATTCTCTTTATAGGTTCCATCGCGAGTATTGTAGTGGCCTTTGCTAATAGCAGGTGCTGAAGTTATTGCTTCTACCAAAATGATGTCATCATCTACCGTTCTGTACATTCGCATAACGCTTGAGTAACGAGTCCGTGACGCATTTGCGCTGGAAGTTTGAGTGGAGGCGTTTCTTCAGACAAAAATGTTTCTTTTGATTAAAACATTTTTTTTAAAAGCGTCTTTCCTCACTTCTCCTATCTCTTAATTATTGCGAGTTATGATAGTCTACTTTGCGCTGTCGTAAATGTACTTCACACGGGTGTACTTTGACAAGATGATTGCAGTAATAAAGACAAATACGTACAGGTTGCGAGATATAGCAAGTCGTGTCAAGATGGCGTAAAAACTATACTGAAAACATTGACGCACGTAAATATATTGTGTTCAGTTCAGGATGTGTTGTTACA
This sequence comes from Zhengitettix transpicula, assembly GCA_037074705.1. NCBI lineage: Eukaryota > Metazoa > Arthropoda > Insecta > Orthoptera > Tetrigidae > Zhengitettix > Zhengitettix transpicula. The sequence continues at coordinate 59,313,762 of CM073595.1, read as the reverse complement.
CCAAAAAACTCAACCGTAAATGTTAAGTACAGGACGTGATAAAAACGACCTTGCTGCTGTCTGTATATCCCGTTCGTAAGGATAAAATTAATGTTTTTAAGAATGGTAGTAGCGTAGTTCCAGCTTCTCCGCAAGGGGTTAGTTCCCACCTGACGACAATGCTCCCTTCTACTGTTCACCTGGCGCGACTTGCTATACCTCACGACCTATAAATATAGACAGTTATCCGTGACATTGCTTCATTTAGACTTATCCAATGTCATCAATAGAGGACTAACGGAATTAATACACAAATATAAACCTGAAACAAACGCAATTGTAAAGTTGTGGTTTTGTGATTGCGCACCGTAAAATGTTGATTGGTGTGAAAAATAGCATTTCAACTGTACGCTGATTATTTGGACTTTTAATGAGCCACTAAAGTGGCCGGAACTTTCAACTTGTCACATTCGTCTCTGGAAGAAAGGAATCGGCAACAAAAACGTCTCTCAGTCCTTGATTGTATAATAAGTACAGGACTGATGTTTGTAGAATTATAATTCTTAACAACCCTGGTTTACATGTAAAAATAATTACTGTATTTTAATTTGCCTACAAGTCAGGGTTGTTAATAAATATAACGTCCCTTGTCTCTAAATAATTATGTACTAGGAGGTCTGATTTATTGTTTTGTGCTTAATTGTCTGAAGACTGTTCATATTTAGTAAGGAACCTGATACGATACTTGTCAATTATAAATTCGTTTTCTCATTAATTAAAAATTGTTCGTATTCTAAGGAACTTTACCTTCGTTAAAGACTATAAGGAATTTCACAAACATTATTTGTTCCGTCACTCCACAATAAAGTTTCTCGTCATCCAACTTGACGAGATGTGTATAATTTCAAAGCATAAAACCGCAGATGGCATTATGCAAAGTGAAACTAAATCTTAAGAAATACAAGAACAATAGTTACGCGAGTTACACTAGTGGATTAAATTGTGGGAGAATGAGCTAAGTCTTTATAATATGCTGTTAAATCTGTTTATGGTCGCAGTAATGACATTTCCTTCTACTTACGAGTGAAAAATTATGTTCATGATGCTCATTACACCTACATTTAGTTAGTTCTTCTCATAGATTAGATTCCCTTCTGAAGTCATACTCCACAAAAAAAAATTGAAATAAAAAATTGAACTTTTGCTGAAGATAGCCTATGGTCCTATACCGGTAAAGGACCCGGGCGCTTTTAACGATGACCTACTACTATATTGAAGTCATTCTAGGAACACTATATAAAATGGAGCAAAATTAAGATGCTTGACGTTGAACCCAATTATTATCAAAGACTAATTTCGGAAATGGTCCACATCAAGCGAAATGCTCTTAATATTCAAAGTGACACTGACTCCTTGAGCAAAGTCTACGATCTTTTGCTACCCACTTGACTCCTTGTATCGTCTTTGGACAGCTATATATATATACCAACACCGAAGTTTCCCGGTTTCTTAATCGTATACTTGACAAGGTCCACGAATCTGAGGAAGAAACGTTGTACCTGTTTTTATTCTTGTGAGGTGTGCTTTTTGGCCACATTGATCAGAATTCAATCTGGGTTTCCGACATTTACATCTTTTCACAGAAATATATAACATATTTATAAATTTTAGAATTTGAAGTATATTCAAAGAGATTCCTCATCATTAGCAGGACCGTTTAATCGACGAGTTTAATTTTTTTAACACAGCAACCACACAAATTTTATTATTACCGATCATCATCTTCAGACCGATTTATGAATTCATTGACCGGATAATAAACAGAGATTTGCCATATTTTACAAAAACAGGTTGTCGCTACTGAAGTCCGAGACATGAACCCCAATGGCCCCAAACCTGACTGAAGAACTTTCTCATCACCGTGTCCAGGACCCTCTTCAGTCGGACCTGTGTGCGCCTGCGTGAGGTTTCCGCGACGTGTCCAACTCCTACGCGGTGACGTAAAGAGGGAAACACGCGAACCGCAAGTGTGGTAGTTTGGGTTTAAAATTGAGTTTTACAGCTGTTGCATAAGTGTCTCTATTGATCCCTTGCAGCAGTAGTGCGGAGCTGGCTGCCATGTGGACTGCCTCTGCGGAGGACACAGGCGCGTCTGTCGCAGAAATCTTCGCCACGAATCCGGATCAGGTTCTCTTACTAATACTATCCACAAAGAGGATGCCATCCCTTCGCCCTTCACATTCCTCAGTTTGGAATTCTCTATTTGTGACACTGTTACACGTCATCGGTTGTGCGTCAACGTAGATCATGTTAATGGGAATACGTGTCGGAACTTCTCAGAGATAATGTTTTTCGGCTGTTTCAGGGTTTTTGAGAACACGTCGTTGTACTAAGGTGGTGGGGGAAATCAGACGGAGCGATGTGAGGAAATTATAACAGAATGTGAGAGCGAGGGCTAGTGACAAATCGACGTTTCGAACAATATAAAAAAAACAGCTCTCTGTCCCGGATGAGACGTATCAAAGCAAAAGCAGGAGTGTCTGTAAAACTGCACCTACTCAGTTCAGCCCAGCCAGGACCAGAAATTTCCGCTGTCTGTGTTTGTTCCAAACAATAATTCGTCTAATTTCTCACTCTTTCTCTAAGGATTCGACTATTTCAACTCCAACGAAGCCAACCCCGAAACAACAAAATAATTTCCAAATTTATAGAAACTTGCGCTGTTTATCTTGACATATTTTTTCCGCGAAGTAAGTACGCATAAAACACAATATCTCGATTTAAAATTGTTTGAAAACAACATTTCCGTCACCTAAATGCAGAATAGTTCATATCGAAGTGTTGTATAAATATTCGAAACACATCCCAGGTTTATTTAAGAGTGAATTTGATATTATGAAATTTTGTTAGATAATTTGATTAGTGGCAGACAAATCAAACATTTACTTCTTTTCACTGGCGATGTAGTACTAAGAGCGAATTTAGAAATTTTTGAATATAAAGAGATTCCTCATCATTAGCAGGACCGTTTAATCGACGAGTTTAATTTTTTAACACAGCAACAACATAAATTTTAATAACAACATGCGTACCATTTTATTGGGAAATAAGTAATAATGACTGTCATTATTTTAATCGCGGAATTAATTCATAGTATATCTGGCAATATTAGAACAGGTTGATTAACAATTGTCTGTCTGCGAGACCGTTACGAAAAATCGCAAAATTCTGACATATATTCAAGGTTCCAGAGTCCTCTACATGCCAGAAGTACGTTTCTATAATTAAATTCAGTTTGTCTTAGGCCCCGTACAGTTCTGACGCCAAGAAGTTACGAAAATAATTGAGAGCATAGTGCAACATAAAATGATGAATGTCTACTGTCACATTATTATTTGGTTTAATTTAATTCTCTGAAAACTACAGCTATGAGCTGACTTTCACTGCCGCGGGAAGGTCACCCTTGGCTGTATTGATATTCAGTCAGAGAGACGTGCGTACTGACCCCAGTCAGTTCACGAAAGTCACCCTACGCAGCCCAGACAGGAGCGAACTTTATTGCAAATCTGCCCATACCTGTAGTAGCCAAAAGTTAAAGAGGAACTTATCGACAACCCACGACGTTCACGCCAGGGTTCGCGTTAAAAAATTTCTTAAATCAAAGAACAGAATGAAATAAATTTCTCAAGTCTCGAAGTTCAACAAACGACAGCACCAGTAGTTACTTTTCCTTCAAGATGTTTTAAATTTGATTTTGACTAATAATTCTTTGCGTTTATCTACAACGGATAAATTATAAAATGATAACTTTTAAATAAATTTAACAACATATATTAGTTAGAATTATTTCTGGAGCTTCCGACAATATTTCAATAATGATCTATAGGTATACATAAATATATAATATATAAATTTTAAACTATATTGCGAAATATATTTATTAGATAAATAGAAGGTGTAAAGAATACGAATGATATCCAATTCAGACAAAAAGGTAATATAAATACCAGAACAACGTTTCTCGGATTCTTGTGCCTTTCGTCAGGTGCTAAGAAGAGCTTAGAGAAACACAACTGCACTGGTCAGTTGACAACACTCAAAAGTGACGAAAACGTAACGACATTTGGAGCGCCGAAGGTTTAGCGTAAGAATAAGGGATCATAGCAATTATTGAGTTTAATAGTGTCTGTTTGAACATTAATATGATGTTTGATTTAATATGAAGCATCTCGGAATTGAGTCTGGAATTGTACTTGGTGTCAATGTTATTTTTCCAATCAAATGTATGTTTAGAATTGATTATATGTTTGAATACTGCAAATTGTTTATCAATAGAAAGTTTGATATCAGATATATGTTCTTTGATACGTGTATTAAGGGAACGTTTTGTTTTCCCTATGTAGCAGGAATAACAATTAGAGCAAGAGATTTTGCAACCAACACAATGTTTGCTGTAGGTGTGGTTTTTTATCAATTATGAAAGGGTATTTAGTGAATCTGTAATTGATGGATATTTGATATTCTTTGAATATTTGGACAAATTTGTGATGTAGAAACTTGTAATAAGGGAGTACGAGAAAAAAATTGGTTTGAGGTGTTTGGGGACGATTGACAGTAGGATGTTGGATTTTGTTCAGTCTGCTGTTTATGTGTTTAATAATAAAATTTAAATGGTATTGATTGGAGATTAAAAAGTTTCGGACAATATTTAAGTTGTGTTGATGGAACTAGCAGTTAGAAAGTAATATAGCTCTGTCTACAAGATTGTATACCATAGCTCTCTTTTGGTTTGGAGGATGATCAGAAAGATAATTGAGAACACGCCCAGAGCATGTAGGTTTTCTGAACCAATTGGTGAGAATGGAAGTATTGTGAATGGATACGGTGACGAAAGGGACAAGGATCCCGGAAACGTTGTGTGGTATTTATATTACCTTTTTGTCTGAATTGGCTATCTCTCGTATTCATTAATTTAAATCAGATGTAAATGTTTTCATTTAAATAGTAGGTTTGTGTAAAATTTCATGTACTGGAAAATGCTTTTCGAATAATTTTATATATATGTGATCGTGTAAATTTAAAGTATACTGGATTCATCTCTGATGCGGAAGGGATGGCGGGGTTTATCTAGAAGAGACTCGCTATGATCGCTGACCAGTGTGGCGTTCCGCTGATCGCAGGACGGTTGCTGATGCCATCTGGGCGATTCGAAGCCGAAACGGATATATTTTTCGTTCTGAGAGAGTTTATTCGGGCAGGATTATCTCTGAGCTGCCTTTTGTGCGTTGTCTTTAACCCTTTGCGGAATAGTGGTTTCAGCGTGCGATCTCCACTTTGAACCACTATAGTTGTCGGCATGAAACTCTCACGTTACAACCGACCTATTGGCTGTCAAGTGCTGTATTCTGTAGGTTCCTTATGATTCTTTTCAGTTCCCGCGAAATTGAGGGTAGTTTTGGTAAGTTCATTAAGATCACAAAAGTAATGGTCCTGTGCTTCAAAAGGTTAAGCATCGTCTTTGTCCAGCGCAATTTGTTTCGATAATGTTTTTTTTTCCCCAAGTCCTTGTTGTTTGGAAGCTTTTTCGTAACGTTCACCCTCGTAAAATATGGGTCGAGTTCTTCTTGTCTCTAATAATTCTCTTTTGCATCTTACTTCCGTTCACCTCTGCCTTTCGGTCTTCGTGAAAATCGTTTATCTTCCAAACCGATAACGTTCAGTTTAAGGTTTTCCACTTCTTTCCTTCTGCTTCCATGACTGATGATTTCTGTATTGTCTTTTTACGTATGCCAGTGTGAATTTCAACATTGTTTCCAGTTGGAAAACTATGCAATACAAAAGTTGTTCCTTGCGACAGTAGTTTTAATTAAAGGTTCTTGTGTAGTATTTACCTTTAAATCATAGCCTCACAACGTCCAATTATCACCTTCCTACACGCACGAAGGATTGCAGGTGGATTTCCGGTTGTCTCTCAGTAAACAAGGTCACTTAAAATGTTCCTGTGTCAATAAATTGGACAAAACATGGTCACGAATACATGGGAGTAATCACAAAAGTCCCGAATCAGAACTAACTGCTTCGTTACGGAGCTTACATAATTCTGTTTATTTTAATGTTTCCTGATATCGATGCAAATTACAAATAAAAATGAAAACAATTAATAATAAAGATAGCCAATACAGACAAAAAAAAAGGGTAATATAAATACCACACAACGTTTCTGGGATCCTTGTTCCTTTCGTCAGGTGCTAAGAAGAGCCTAGAGAAACACAACTGCACTGGTCAGTTGACAACAATCAAAAGGCACCTGACGAAAGGCACAAGGATCCCAGAAACGTTGTGTGGTATTTATATTACCCTTTTTTGTCTGTATTGGCTATCTTTCTTATTCAAATTACAAATAGTTACTAGAACATAAATTTATTTTGTGCAATATAACTAATAATATAGTAAAGAATATATATAAATTAGAAATTATTTTATTGCCTTAAATACAATTAAATAAGAATGGAACACAGAAAACGGTCTTAACGTTACTAAGATTTATTTTCAGAGCTGTTTGCAATTCATATTAACAAAATTCATTTGGAAAAAATATATATTAGGCCTATCTGTTAATTAAACTGTTGTGATTAAAGTTATAATACAAGGTAAAAAAACAGCACAGTAATAAATACGAGGCAACAATCAATCACAAATAATTTTTTTTTAAATCTTATAAATTCGACTTATATATGTCTGTAACCAAGCACGTTAAACAACATGAGATCGTAAGGCTTGCGGTGAATTGCATCACTTCTTTTTAAACTGCTTAACGCATCACTATCCCCTTTTGTTTCATCAACCACAGAAGCGACCCGAATATTAAACGTGCAGTTCAGAAATATTGAAATTATTTAATTTTTAAAATTTTATTTATTGCTTCCATTTTAAACGGATTCAAAGTTCCCACTTTATACGAGAACCAATCTCTAATTTTAAAGTCAATTGTTACTCGATACTATAGACTCTAAAGAATACTGTCGTTTTCATTTTGTTTTTATAATTTTATGAAACGTGTAATTTTCCGTATTTTGTTATACATTCTAATGCATAACAGTATTGGGAAATCTTTAATATAGCGTTAATAGTTGGCCCGGTCGATACGATAGAAGAACCTATTTTTATACAGTAACAATGAATGGGAACGACGACGTATACAGGTGATTACAAGGGTTTTGTGTCAATGTCGGGAGCAAGGTATAGTAATGTGCTTAGAGCGGTCGCGTACGGCTTCCGCTAGCCTATAAAAGCAGTCCGGGAAGAATTGTTCGCTCTAAATCATGGAGCTGTCCCCTGGGTGTGGCAGGATGAGCACCTCAGGAAGGACCACTCCGGTCCTGCAGGTGGCGAGTCCTGAGAGTGGCAGGTCCACCCCAGCAGGGAGAATCACCCCCGTTTTCACCTGGAGCCCGCTGCCTCATCGAAAACCGATCTTCATCGACGCCTCTTCCACGTGTTCGCAGAAGCAGAAAGAGGCCGAGGGCGAAGAAGAGCTCTACCCCAACTGCGACGTGTCCATATGGCTGAGAACCTGCACTCAGGAAGTGATCGACCCTCTGGAAGGCACCATAACAGGCAAGTCCCAAATCAACACATCTACATCTGCTCTCGCTTTTATGTCCTATTTATTATTTCTAGAGTCGAATGAACTGCAGTGTTTGTTTCGGCCTCACACTTTTATCATGTAACTTAGTTTCAAGTCAGCTTTACTCTACGACTCTTTGAAAACAGGCTACCACATTTGTAAAACAAACAAAAAATGGAATAGTTTACCACAAGCCTACTAAGCAGTGTAACGCTTTTCACTAACCATAACAGCATTTTATGTTGGGCTCTTTGAAGATTAATTTTACTAGATATTCTATTTTTATAATTTTTTATAAAAATTTCTTCAATCTTAGACAGAGAATAGGCATCCAGCTAAGTGTATGTGTTAATTGTCTACAAGTAGTGAACTACCATTCTGGGCTTGTGATCTTTTCCTCTAATAACAAATATTATTCACATATGGTTTACTTTAATATAAATCTAATTATGTAATTTGTTAAACAAATCAAATTTTAATTGTTTTCTGGTATGTAAGTAATAAATATCATTCATGATTTTTTCCTGTCTTTTAAGATTTTTATTTGTCTTCTAGGCTGCATTCCAAAATGGTTGAAAGGAACTCTATTGAGGAATGGTCCAGGCAAGCTTCAAGTTGGAGAGACAACTTATAAACACCTATTTGATAGTGCTGCACTCCTTCACAGGTACTTTTCATAGCTTAAAATGTAAACAAATTATATACTCAGAAATATTTCTGATTATAAGTTTGAGATAAAGCTACTGCACATTTTTACTGCCACAATGTTATAGATATAATACTATTAAACATTACTGTGTTAATTATACTTCATACAATATTAAAATTTGTTTACAAAGTATATGGATTTTGAGACAGCTGCATTGAACTTCATCAACACTGTTAATGTTTAATTGGATAAAAATTCTGTGTTTGTTAAACTCATTTAAAAAAATTAGTTTATATATATATATATATATATATATATATATATATATATATATAATATACTGAGTTATTAAATATGTATTAAATTATTAATAATGTATTTAATTGTTTATTTTAATATATTGCAGATTTGCAATTAACAATGGAGAAATTACGTACCAATGCAGATTCCTGCAGTCCAATACTTACAAACGAAACCTGGCAGCTCAGAGAATAGTTGTTACAGAATTTGGAACAAAAGCTGTACCTGATCCATGCCAAAGCATATTCCAGAGGTAAATATTTCAATAATATTATAATTATAGTATTATCAACTACAAACACTTAGATAATGCAATAACAATCAAAATCTTCTGCTTCCCTCTATTAAGTTAGATGCTGGAAAATAACATCCAGTAATGACAATAAATAAAGTAAAGCAGGAATTGAATGTGGTGAAGAATTATAAAAAGATATTTAATGTCTATAATATTTAATTGAAATAAGTATTGTGCATTATTCCATATACAATATGGAAGTCCACTGTTTCCTTTACTGCAGACCAATTATCTTTAAGAAAGCCAGCAGAAGTAAAACAGTTTTCTTTTGCAGGGTGGCTTCAATATTTGACCCAGGTGAATCTATGTCAGATAATGCAATGATATCTGTATATCCTTTTGGAGATGAATTTTACACATTTACGGAATCTCCAGTTATTCATCGAATAAATCCATCAACCCTTGAGACTCTAAACAGAGTAAGTGAAACAGAGCTTCAGCAAAATTATAAATATAAGCTACCGCATCCATTAATGTGGTGAAAAAAATATTTGTATGAGATATTTTGGAGATATTTTATTCAGTTCATTTTGGAGACAAATTAACCTTTAATAAAATTCTACTGAATGTATAACAAACTGAACATGTACACAAATTCATTTCAAAGTAAACATAAAAAATCTCTATATAATTCACTGTAATAAGTATGTGACACTAAAGTAAACAATTAATTTATAACAGATGTTATGAAATGGTAATGATCTATATTGTATTATTTTCATTCATTTATGATATTTTAGGTGAATGTATCAAAGTATGTTGGAATAGTGAATCACACTTCACATCCGCATGTTATGAGTGATGGCACTGTTTACAACTTGGGAATGACAATAACTGGAAAAGGTCCACATTACTGCATAATTGAATTCCCTCCACCCATGAAATCTGACTCTATGGGTAAGTAAAATCACCAAAATATTTTTACCACAATGAAACTCAAAAAAATAATTACTATAATCATTATAAAAATTGTTTGAGGTTCTAATGAAATACAGATCAAATGGTGCATCAAGTATTATCAACAATAAAATATTGTAGTTTTATGATTAATTATTTATTCATTTAAAATTTTGTTTTATCATGCACATTTGATAACCTCTTCCCTGAGATATGAGAGTGGCTCAAAATAGGTATTTTATTATTATTATTTAATTTCAGAATATGTTAGCTCCTTTGATCAGGCAAGCATAGTTGCTTCCATACCAGCCAGGTGGCCTCTTCATCCATCCTACATGCATACGTTTGGAGTTACTGAAAATTATTTTGTGATTGTTGAACAGCCTCTTTCTGTTTCTGTCCCAGCCATGGTAAAGAGCCAAATCTATAATGAACCAATGGCTGCCAATTTACGTTGGTACCAAGATGAACAGGTTAGTCCAAAATTTATTTATCAGTAAATATGAATTTATAGTATATATGGATGTAACAATGCCAAATAATTAAGATAATTTATATGGAAAGGAAGGGAGATAGTTAGTGGCTTATCTGAAATTAAAGCACTTGGGACAGAAGAATGTTCTACAAATTCTTGGAGGCTTTCAGACCCCTTCTTTAGGCTTGCCAGGGTATGGAATGTAAATCTCCTTCCTAAAGAAGGGGGCTGAGAGCCTCCAAAAATTTGAAGAAACTTCTTCTGTCCCAAGTGGCAATGCCGAGCTTCAATTTCAGGTAAGCCATCAACTATCTCACTCTTTCCTTTTTATATAAATTATCTTATATATATATATATATATATATATATATATATATATATATATAGTACTACCACATTGGTATCCTGTCTTAGAAACAAGATCAATAGTTTTGGTTGTGATGGAACCTTTTATTTGTGTGACTGCAGCAATATTCTAGTAGTTTATTAATTGATCAATAATGCTCATATTTATGATATTATTATAGATTTTTAACAAGACACAACCTTACATAATTTATATAATTTTGATATGTCAATTTCCATGACATTGTATTAGAATATTGTCTCTATTTTTTCTAGACACTAATACATCTTATTCGCCAAGAGGATGGAAAATGTATGTTTACATTTTTGGCAGAAGCATTCTTTTATTTGCATATCATTAATGCATTTGAGTGTGATGACCATTTAGTTCTTGATATATGTTGCTACCGAGATGCAGCCATGCTTGAATGTATGTATGTCGATGCTCTTCAGGTATGTCATAATTGATTATGTGTTTTTAATACTGGTCAGATTTTATGGTAACATATCAAAATGAGTATTTTAGCATTTTCCTTTACTATTATACAATCAATCTTGATTTCACCAAGAATTTTCAATTTATACATTAAATAAATTGTTTGTAAATGCAGATTAGTACTGCAATATTTACACAAATGTTATACTTAGAGCTTGGGTATGACTTAATATATAACCAGATATGTGGCTGAAGAGAAACTTACTGTTTAAAATTCTTTGTAATAAAAGATGTAAATTTCTGTGTTCCAACAATACAATTAGGTATCTCTTATCTTGTGCATTGTTTTTCAGAATTGTCATAAAAATCCAGATTATGCACGAATGTTTCGGAGCAGACCTTTGAGATTTGTTCTTCCTTTACATGCTAACAAAGAAACTTCCAACGATATGAATCTTGTTAATTTGAAGGGAACAAAAGCAACTGCACATCGGCTTCAGTCTGGTGACATATTTGTAAAACCAGAATTACTTTGTGACTTGGGTTGTGAAACACCTCAACTTCATTATGAAGAATGCCTTGGAAGACCTTACAGATACTTTTACGCAATATCGTCTGATGTTGATTTGGACAATCCTGGAACAGTAAGTGATAGTTCCTATAATTAATACGTAATTCAATAGGTATCAGGACATTAATTTAAAGTTACTTATTTTAATATAATTGTTTTTGATTCAATTTATGTGGAACTGCATTGGATAATTTTCATACCTTCCATTTATAAAGTTAACTGTTAAAGTGCGCCAAAATAGTTAATAAAAATTCCAGGATTCAGTCAATTACATGTAAAGGTTTTTGGATGTAAAAAATTACATGATAAGTAATTATATATATATATATATATTAGCCCTTTATTAAAGAGACTAATAACTAATGAGAATGGGGTATGAATGAAGTATTGAAAAATGTTTGGAGCATGTATTATTTTATTTTACTAAATTTATTACAGCTAATAAAGGTTGATACATTAACAAGACAAAGGAAAACCTGGTGCGAAGAAAATGTGTACCCTAGTGAGCCAATATTTGTCAAACATCCAACACCTCAGGTGAGAATTTAATGAGAGAAATATTCTGTTAAGGGTTTCATGGTAGACATTATGATCCATATTAAATTGATACAATAAGCTATGTTATTCTTTCAGTACAGTAATATATAATTATACACAAAATTTAAGTACAGCTCTGCTTCAATATTATATTCCTGTATAGCTTCATGAATAAATTTATTCTTCTGATAAAATAATAAAATATTAATTTATAATTTTTAGAAAAGAGGGTAAATAATATCTGTTTGTTTGAAATTCACAATAAATAGGTTTGTTTAGTGTTAGTCACAAACATAATGGTTAGTCAATCCCTTTATATGGAAAACATTTTTTTAAAATGTATATTGATTGCTTTTATTGAAAATTAGAATAAATGCACAGAACCAAATTTCAAAGTAAAAAGTAGTTATTACATTGGCCCCGTAAGGAAGAATCTTTACCTAAAACTATGGGTATACAACATAAATATTACTACATACATTACATATAACATTACTGCTCTTCAAATACTTTACATGCTGTTTGATAATTCATATATTTTAAATCATAAATCAATATTCATCCACGATTTTAAAAAAATACTACATTATTATTGTTTTGTAATGAAGTAGTAGTAATGTTTTCTTGTTTCATTTGCAGAATGAAGACCATGGAGTTATTTTGTCTTCAATTGTATGGGGAAATGGCAATGAAAATAAAGCTGGATTGTTGATTCTAGATGCCACAACATTTCAAGAATTAGGAAGAGCTGTATTTGTTACTCCGAGCCCTGTTCCCAAATGCTTGCATGGCTGGTTCACAGACTCTGTTTCATAATAAAGACACATGTCTGTTAAAAATTATTTTAAATATCCAATTCAACTTTGTTTTAAATTTTACATGGTAAATGTATACAATATTATTTGAGTGGATAAAATTGAAATAAAGTTACTTATTAAATTATCTTCATCTCAAAAATTACAATATTTGTATCCACTGTTTAAAACCAACTTAATTATTTACATAAAGATACACCAAACTGAATTATGGAATCATTAAAGGTTTTGGCAATTAACATTTTATGTGATCCAGTAAAATATTTACTAAAAAATTTGTTTTACCATAATATAATCTTCAGAAATTAGGAGGGCAATATTTTAGAAGATTATTATAAGATTTTTGTATCAAACAATTTCAATACAATAAGCTCATTCTTATAAATAATGGAGCAGTTTTCATTATCTTTAAAGGAAAAGGAATTCAATAGGAGGCACTTCATAAAATTGAAATTTAAAACTTTTGACTAATATTTAATGCTATTATTGAGAGTTATCTAAACTAAATCTACTAATAATCACTACAGCTCAATATAGAATTCTGTATTACAATGTAAGCTACAACTTCAGTTGCACAGTATGAATCCATAGATCACTTAACAAGTGGCTCAAGAATTCTTGTATGCCAAGAACAAATTTATTTAATCAAAATAATATCAATTAATTGAATTATTTCCAACATTTTTATCAAAAGCTATCAGAAATATACATCTATATTTTAATATAAGGAAGAGAAATACTTTACAATTTATTCTGCAGAAATTAACATGTTTGAAATAGTTAAATTAAACTCAATAATTCTAAAAATCGGTCAATTTCACAATGAAATCATTCCTCTTATTTCAGATGCATAAAAAAAATTTATATAGTCATTTTTCTTGTTTCAATAACAGAATAAAACTGTTTGGCAAATGGCAAATCAAAATGAAACCTAGTATATAGCACTCATTTCTTTTTTGTATCATATGAATAGCTTACATAAATGAGGTTGTGGAGTACATAAGGTGCCAAAGTGCTCAGAAATTGATTAGAATAAAGTAAAAGGTATGAAGGAAATAATCTCAAACATATAGTTTTAAAATATTTATTTTTGGTTTAAAATGAAATGATAAGTTATTAAATATATATTAAATTATCATCAGAGTATTTCAGATGCAAGTTATTCTGTTTATGGTGAAGTAGTTACAAAATTTAATAATTACAAGTATTTATAGGGTTAGTTGACATTGTATATACATCTGAGCCCCATATAAATTATATATATACATTGTTTTAAAGTAATGAGAATTCAGTGAAATAAGTAAAGTAATTGGCACTATATACAGAATTACTATCCCAAAAGTATTTTTCATAGCCACACATGCACTGCAGGACAATTTTATTGCAGTAAAAGAATCAAAGACAAATTCAGTTCTACAGTGTGATTTTGTTGGTTCTATAACTGTTTGCTATTAATGTTACCAAACAGAACATTTGCTTGTAGGATTCATTGGTGTTCCAAGTTTGCAATTAAATGCTTCAGAAAATTCTTTTGAGTTAGACAATGTACCAATAACCCTGTAACAGAATAGTAACATATGAATTCAGTAACATGATATAAACATACAATTAATTACAGAATAAGATTTCAAAGATCAAATTTGGCATTACTGGTTCCCAGCTCAACTACTCCAACTTTCAATTTAACATCCACTCTCTATCCCTCTTTCCTATCCAATCGAATGATATATATATATAAATACATTTGACTCTGTTATAAATTTCATTTTAAGAACTGAATTAAGTACCTAAACTTTCCAGGTGGGTGAACTGCTGTCTTTAGTTTGTTATGCAGTGCTTCACGTCGCATACTTCCACACCATATTTGAGCAAAATTTATGAAAAAAAGCTGTGGGCCAGTAGCATTTATTCCAGGCAATGTTTCATCTGCTCCAGTATTTTCGTCAAGCCATTCTTGATAAGCCTGTCATGAAATTTATATTAATTATTTTTTTGTGAATGAGGAATAACATCAATATGTAGATTTTATGTGTAATTCACAGGCACTATACAAATAAATATTGGATTTAATTAAGCATTTTACCTATTCACAGTAATAATATATACATAAATTAACAATACCTGGAAAGCTTGATTTATTCCACCATTATCTGCAATGTTTTCCCCCTGTGATTTTAAACCATCAAGGTACACACCAATCTCTTTAACATAATATTTGTTGTATTGATCTGAAAATGTAACACACCATCACTTTGACTACTGTAATATTTCAGGAGACTTTTCTTGAACATGAAACGATTCCATAATATAGCGTTTAGAAAAATTTAAAATAATGTTATTTAAACTTGCAACCACTTTTTAAAAAAGTTTCTTAACATGTTCAACTGAAAATTCAATTGGTCTGAATCATGATCATAAAGGCCTAATCTGAGTAGTGAACTAAGATTTAGGAAGCTTTAAATTATTTTTCTTCTCATTATATGAAATCTTGATTTCTTTAAACAGTCTATATTACATTATTTTGTTTTCACAGTAAACTAAAACTACCTATCTAGTAAACAGATCTAACTGGGTGATATCAATTACAAAATGTTTTCCATTGTCAGGTGATTCATATTAATAAAATGTATTTACCCACATCTTTCACCTGATGATGATGGCAGATGTAGTTATCAAAACATTGTGCCTAAATAATAGTTACACCAGGTAAGTCACCTGTAATGAGAAAAGACTTCACATTTTAATACCTATCAAACATTTAGTACGATCATGGAATTCTTGAATGTCATTCTCATTCCACCAGTGATGTAAACTTCCACGTTTATCAAATAGTTGTCCTTTATGATCATAGCCATGAGTAATTTCATGGCCAATCACAACTCCTATTCCACCATAATTTAAACTGTTAGGAAATGTATGATGGTAGAATGGCGGTTGTAATATTCCTGCTGGAACAACTGAAAAAATATGTTAAAGAATACAACAATTTCTTTCAAGTAAAATTGCAAATATTAGTTAGGCTGCAGTTAATATGTAAATTTATTAACCTATTTGGTTTTTGTAACGACTGTAGTATGCATTAATTACAGCTGGTCCTGTATTCCATATTGCTTTGTTTGCGGGCAATCCCAATCGTTCATGTTCCCTTTGGGCCATGTCAATCAATATACTTAATGTATTTTCAAAATATTGTTCTGGATAAATTATAACCTTGAAAAAATTTTATTATTAGAAGATTTATTTTTCATTATATCTATATGCTTGTGGCACAGAACTATTTATATTATAATATTTTTTTATAATTATGCTTTAGTTTTCAAATCTTAATATGTTATTGTACAACTGCATAGAAATCCTAAGAACAACAAATATCAGAACTTTTAGTAAGTGATTGATTAATTTCTTAACAAAGCTAGCCAGTTTGACAGTTATTGTCATAATAAACTTATTTTTCCTTCCTGAATACAAAGACAAATCAATATATTAATAAAATAATCAATTAATACTTACACTTTTATATCTTTCATCAAGTAAACTCTGATTTATTAAATAATCAGGATACCCAATTACAAGTTTCATTGCTTCCAGTTTTTCTTTTGCCTCCAATTTAGTTTCATCATCCATCCATGTAGTTTCATTGAGCACTTTGTAAAATGATTTCATAACCCTCTCTGTTATTTGCAGTGTCTGTAAAATTATAAATTTTAAAGAAAACAAAGCATAATAGGCCTATACTCAGTTGTAAAAGTGAAGCACGACAGAAATTTAAGTCAGTTTCATTTCACCTCACTGTTCAGTTATATATCAAATCAACTTAATTTCAATCAAATTGATTAAAATGATTCACTCAAAATTCACTGACCTCATTTTTGCTGTTATGATAAAAGTACTTAGAAATGTACATTGCACCAACAGCCATACCAAGATTGTTGTTAACTTGTGCTACACACTTTTTCCACCTTGATGGTGCTTCTTCCCGTCCAGAAAGTATGTAATAAAAGTTCTGAAGAACAACTTGGAACCTATCATCCAAATTATTTACACGGTGGCGAATAAATCTCCATAGCAAATAATTAGCCACTGTCCTGTCAGAATTTTCAAATGTTCAGATATGTTGCTTTTCAGAAAATTAGGTGAATATGTTAACATAAAAATATTTAAGTTAATAATATCAATAAATTTATAATCTGAGAAGTGTATTAAGTAATGATATTGATTAATCTCTTTCTTATATGAGATAAAAACAGTTTAGAGCTCAATCATCCAAGTTACTAGATAATAGATGTTCATTAATATGTCAGAACCAAGTTCTTTACAGCTATCAAGCACAGAATGATATTCAAGTAGCTATGCATTAAACTTAATCATGAAATTATTAAAATTTGTAATTGCATCATGTGGTTACTATGATAAATATAACATTTATTTATGAAACTTACTGAATCTGTTTTCACTAACATTTTTATAGGTATTATTTACATTACATTTTACTAACATTTAAATACTAATTCTTCTAACAGTGGAGAGTAGTTAACATAGCAGCAATGTTCCACCAGTATCATGTCATCTAATAAATGTCATTTTTACCTTGGTGGAGTGTTCTCAATTAATGCAACTAGGTCTTTAAAATATCTTTGTGCATATACAACTACATTTTGAGATGGATCAATAGATCTCTGTAAAATGATTCTGAAGTATTTTGTCCAATCAATTTGAGGAATACGTTCCATTAATTCAAGCATAGGCATTTTCTCATATTTCTCAAGAAGGTTTTTCTTATCATCACCAGTAGACATAATCTGAATAGATTGCATTAAGTAATTAGGTTCATAATGTAGTTAATGATAATGATGTTATTGTAATACATAGTGAAAATTATGTTTGTAACGCATATAATAGTTACAGTACATAATGATTTTCATCGATATACTTCAGCATATTTAAATAGGTGAAATACCTTAGCCAGCCATGTCTCAAAATAAATTATTTCTTCAACTTCAGGCACAACATGATCAAGTGGAGCTCCCAACATTATTGCAATTTGAATCATGAACTGTTTATAGGCTGCAACATATTCTTTGTTGATTGCTTGAAGGAAGTATTCTCTAGATGGAAGACCCAAATTTGATTGATCCAACTGTGAATAAAGAAAACATAAAAATAAATATTTTCATCATCAGTAGACATAATCAGAATACATTGAATTAAATAATGAGGTTCAAGAGATATTCAGAGCCTCTGAAAATTTAATGAACTACCTTCAGTTCCCTGTGGCTACACCATACTTCATTTTCAGGTAAGTCACATGCTATCTCTCTTTCCTGTCCATACTGATATGGACATATAATGACTTTTCAACTAAATATTTTTAAAATTCTGTTTCAGTTTGCCATCTACGTTTCTTTGGCATGAAATTGATTGAACAGTATATTTATCCTCATATATGGGTCATTGTCTGTACCTCTGAAAGCTTATTTGACACAAATGTAGGTCATTTGTTTATGAGGTAAACTTTATTTTTGTTTTCTTTTAATGAATACACGTTGTTGCTTTGAATTAGAACAAATAGTTCTTTACAAAACACTTCCCTTCTTAAAAAGCAAGGATAAATCTAATAACTATTATAAAAATTAATAATTTCATATAATTTGTTCAAGCAGCACCTTATATTTCAAATCCATAGTTAACATATACATAGTAAGAGCAACATCTCTCTTTGTATTATGATTTTAATATTTTCCAGAATGATTTCAAATGAATGTTTTACATATTCAGCTTACATTTGTATATTTTAGTATAAAACTTACTTGAATGATATATTCATCAGAATTTTTAAGATCATATCCAACCCATTCAGCAATTAATATATCATTGTTGTAAAGACGTAAATTTGCCATTAACTCAACCCAGTCAAAATTTGATTCATTCCATTCCACCTGTATAATTGGCCATCCTCCAAGTTCTTCTAGTAGTTCTAATAAAGGAGTTTCCAATCGCTTTTCTAAGATTTCTGCGGCAATACAAAAGAAGCTTTGTTGAAGCTGTTGAGCAACAAAATACTTAAAATGTATTTTGTAACTTAAAATTAATGTTAAATATTAATTAATATTGTCAAAAACAGAATTTTATTTTGGATAGATCTTTAAAATATAAAAATATAAAATAAGTAATGTGGAATATAAAATATTTTGTTTTCAGTATTACTCTTTATAATATATTTTACCAAAGGTCTAATAAAACTAAATGAATGGAATATGTATGGTACATAATTATTTCAACTGCACTTACCTACATTCATGCATGATGTGTACATAATTTTAGCTTTTGTAACTGCATCTTCTGCATTATGTTTTAAGTTTGATATTTGATCTTCAAGAAGCCCTTTTAAAATAAAATCTAAATCTTCCCGTAATATTTCAAAAGTATCATATCCAGCTTTATCTAATGGAATGGGGTTATGTTTCTCCCAATTTCCACATGAAAATTGATAAAAGTCTCTACAGGGGTCAGCATTAATATCCATGAACTTCATCATTCGTTCAGCTAAATATTGAAGTAATATATTACATACTTGTGTTAAGTGTAATAAATAATGAAAATGTCCCTTTTTTAATTAGAAAAGGAAGTTAATATAACACTCTACATTTTCTGCATTATAGTTGTAATGAAAGTATCATCTTCAATTTATTATTAGTGCAAAAATAAAATACAAAAATAAGATGTTCCTGAAAAAATATAAAGAAATTAAATACAATTATACTTCATTTGAATCAAAAATATATTATTAATACTTTAACTTTTAATGAATACATTGGGTAAGGTATAAATGTAATTTTCTACACTCAGTGAACTATGTTGCGCCATTTAAACAAATAATTAAGCACAACAATAGAAAGATGGGCACAGTAACCTGTATAAGGAATGGAAAGAATTAACTACATACAGTATGCAATAAATAAATTAAGTGCAATCAGCTTCAGTACTCTGACTTGTCCAAACATATTCTGTATAGGACTAACTGGACCATTTTAAAATAGTATGAATTTACTGTAAATAGTATGTAAACAACTGAAAATCTCAGGATAAAAGTTTTGTAAAAAATAAATAGAAAAAAAGAGTATGTATTTAAACAATGAAAATTGTTTAAAATTCTATGTAAGAAAACTGTTTCTCATTAAGCATGTTTTTATATGTATCCTTTTCAAAAACCTGTACATATATATGTAATTTTTAACCAGATTCTTAAGTGTTATAAAAATATATTAAGGTGTCACCAATAATTATCAACCCAATGATACAGAATAAAAACTCCTTACCCTGCAAATGCCGAATACTTTTGTTTTCATGAATGTAATTACTATCGTCATATAAAAGGAATGCACTAGACTTTGATGGATGCGTCACATGATCTTCTGCTGGTAATAGATCATCATTTGTTGAATTATCATTTTCACTGCAATTGTAAAAGTTAAATAACAAATAAATGTTAAATATAAGTGATTACATAAGCAGTAATAAGAAAGATGGCACCAAACGTGATCTGTAAGTACTGCTCTCCTGTATTGGGAATAAAATAACTACAATTAATATTTTTTCTTAAACATCTGGGTATGACATTTTAAAGCAACCTTATATTTGAAAATAAATATCTTGTATATGTAAATGTTAATGCTAAAATAATTGCAAATTTGAAATAATAAATGTTAATTATCTAAATATAGCACATTGAAAACCAGAAAAATTATAAGTATTAACTGCAACAAAATTACCTTTTTGTTCCATACTTTTCTAAATCAGTCAAAGAATTATATTGTGGATGCTTGGATACCTACAATGAGAAAGACACTTTGTGTTTTTAATACTTTATTAGGTTCTAGAAGATTAAACAAAATCTAAATGCTCTTAAAAAATTCACTTTTACATAAAATTGCAGATATAAAAATATATTTGTCAGTGTGTCAACATACAATATTTCTAAGCCTATCTATATATTCAGCTATTACTTAAACAGTTTTCAACAGACCAAAGTAAACAAATAGCACAAATTTTGCAAAAATGATCAGTTGAGCATGTAATCATATTCCATTATTTAACACTCATTTATGTAAGTGCTAAATATTGTGCATTTACTTATCAAATAGAAAATGAATCTCTAAGTACTGATTAAGCTCAAAGTTGGATGTTTTCAGTGTAATTACATGGGAAAATTTCAATTAACCTTAACAATTAGCCTGCTTCAAAAGTTTTGTCTCAAAGTTGTCTAGCAATCTACTTATATGTTTGATACAGATATGACAAACATTCTCATACACACTCACTCCTACTCCTACGCCAGTAGTTTAATGCAGTCATATTTTTATTTTGAAATATTAATTTAGAATTACTTTTAATTTCAAAAGTTTTCATTCTGTCATTTAGTGCATTAAAATGAATTCATTAAACTTCAAGGCCTATCAATAATGAGAGAGAATAAGGAAGCAAATTACATGAACAAATATGAAGAATAGCATTAGTAGCCACCAGACCTTTTCAGAATATACTAAATTTACCATAAAAACATGCACAGGAAAATAGTTATTAGATAACCATTAAAAAACTAATAAAAATAGTAGATGCATTTGTGTGTAATCATATTTTATACCAAAGATATTTACAAAAAAAAGGGGCAATTAATTTCTTAAGTGTTAAGATTTTTTCACAATTCTGAAGGCTTATATAAAATAAGTACAAACAATCTTAAAAACATCCATTGTAAACGATACTCTCTCCACATAATTGCTAAGACAGCAGAAAGATCACTTCACTCCAAAACTGAGTTCACCCTCATCAAAATGTGTGTGACATAATTTAGTTGGTAAATGATATATTAAATGGGTGTTTCAATACAAAGTCAGAACATCAAAACAGTAAGTTGACAAGAAAATTGAGAGGATTCTGACAAAAAACTAAAGTGATACCAAGATTTATATTATATTGAGAAAAGAAGATGGTTGAATTTTATTAAATGATGCAAATTATTGCATATGAAATATTTCATCTTACCTGATTCAATATATTTTCAGAAGTTTCTTTAACTACTTGCTGAGACTTGAATGCCTTTTCATGTTTATTATTCATTTCATTTTCCATATTTAATTTGTTTTCTATTTTCATGTTATCCTGAACTAACAAATTTACTTCCTTATTTTTTTCTGAATTAGAATCAATTTTTAAAATTTCCCAAACAATTTCTTCATTTGTAATATTTTCCTTAAAATTATAATTAACTTATATAATTAGATTACATTTGGCACAGTTTCTTCTCTAAAATAATGACAAAAACTATTTATAGTAATATTTTGAAAAAACAATTCAATGTAGTAAACTGTAAAACAAAATTAATTGTTCACCGAAGTATGTTCCAATTCATAAAAATAAAATATTTTGCAAAAATCAGTGATCACATCAAACTGTTGTACAAGTATAACTGTTTATTTCTATTCCAAAATGTAATTAATCTAAATGTCATGTAAATATCAATGATAATTTTCAATGGAATACTACATTTACAGAGGTCAATATTTACATAAAAGCATTAAATTGATGATTTAGTTTACATAACAATTCAAACTTACTTCATTTTGGCCTGTATAACAGTTTATGTATTCTAAATTATACCAAATGAAATCAAAAGTTAAATTCTAATCAGTATTTGTGATAGCAAGAACTTAATGGCATTGTTTAGTTTTGAAAAACAGACAAGTATTTACAAATAATATAAAACATACATCATACATATCCCATGAATCAATTTCAAGATTTCTTTTGTCCCTTCTGTGAACATAGCCATATTGAAGAGGAACATAGTCAGTTCTCATGTCAAATATCATTTCTCTGTCAAGTTCTTCGTAAGATTCATAGGGGTAAATAAATTCTTCTAAATGAAAAAGAAATGCATTTAGTTACAATAATATTTCCATATATCTGTGTATAATTATTATTCATTTTAAAGTGAATGGAGACTTGCTACCTTTTTCTATAAAGTTGTCATCATTTCCTGGCTTAGCATTGCCTTCAGTAGAGAATAAATATGTATTAATCACGAAACAAAAACTTGCAAACAATAAAATCCATAGCAGGTATATAATTCTTAGTTGCCAAATTAAAGATGTAGCACTCCTTGGAACAAGATTTTTTCTGAAATTTAATATTATAATGGTACAAAACATGAAGTTCATTGAATGATTTATAAGGCATAAATAAAATAAAATAGTAAATGTTATATTGAAGATCATGACATTGAAGTTAAATGGACCAGCCATCGGGTACTGTCGAGCTGAAAATTATTTATAATGTGATTTGACACTATGCTCAATAATTTGACTAAGGAAGTGGGATTTATAATCCCCTATTACCTAAATAAACTTGAGTATTTGTTTGCAAATACTATCTGCAAATTCATTTGATAACTGAATGGTGAAACCACAGACTATAAAATAATATGTTTATATTGAGTCAAAATAAAATCTTATTGTTTCTATAAGATTAATAATGCAACAATGTTAGTATTGAAAAAAAAGGAATTTAATCATTGATTTAGTTAAAAAATGAATGTTTCATAAAATTATGAGATTCAAGAACTATAGAGCCATTTAAATCAAAATTACATAAGAAGACTTACATTTTTGCATCTCGTTCAACAATAACAGTTTGTAGACTATATCTGTCATCTACCATCTTATTATTTGAATAAATCATTGCCAGAATATGAAAACAGGAATTCCATGTGAACTGTAGTAATATCTTGTTTCATGACAATGAGGATTTCCTGGAAACAATTGTATAACTTATCCAAAATAAAGCCTTTTTATGTTATTTAGATTATTAACAATATTATCCTCTTATCCATTTTTTTATGCAAGATTATATTTATTATCCTAGAAACTGCAAGTCTTCATAATGTCACAAAAAATTACTGTTGCTAAAAAATATTAAATTTGAAAATTGTGTAACTGTTTGATATATTTCATTTATATCACATATATGGGGATGAAAAATTATTTCCAACAAATTTTCAGAGAATTGTTTATAAGACCTACATTTTCTTACTGTTTTAAATAGATTAGTAATGGAGTTGCACTAATTTGTACAACTCTATCTCACCATTTTATATTTACATAAATTATTTAACAGAGGCATTGTCAATAAATAAGAAATAACATTAATTATGTGTTTTTTGTGGTATTATTGCTTATGACACACATTACCATTCAGTAATTGTACTGACGATCCATGTTAGCATGCCTAGTTTTTAGTAGTTCTATAATCATGGTTATGGTTTAAATTCACATAGTATAGCTGAATAATGTTAATTATTCTGTAATTCCAGTTATAATGGAATAATTAAATAGAAATATTAGAAAAAAAAATTATTTATTAAATTAAATTGGGAAAGTCTACAGGTTTAGCTTTACCTTTAAATAGCGAATCCTTGTTCAGATTAAAAAGATAATCAAAAAATCCTCATTAAAGGTGATTCTAGACTTTGGATAAGATTTTTCTGGCGTTTGGAAGCATATAATCTACCAACATTACCCCAAAATGTTTTTGAAGTGAGTAAATTGTGAAAGATATTTTTCGGCGAGCGAATGGGCAATACTGTGTTCTTTATTCCCCTTGTCTTAAATTGTGGGTGGAGCTATTAAATTGGTTTAATGAAGAGGCCTATTTACTGTCCGGAACAGATGTAAAGAGATTCAAGGTTGTCTCTGCGCCAAATCGACGACAATTTTACGACGGGAGATGGGGACCCATTCTGTTTTAATTAATACTCTTACATAACTCATATGTAGAAGCAGTATTATTATTTTACTCGACAAAAATTGCGTAAAAGTCACTATCCTTTAACAACACGAAATTGGCGCGCTGTGAGTCCTGTAATGTGTGTTGTATTCAGGTATAGGCGACTCTACACGCTTGTCAAACAACTATTGTTAAAAATAAAAATTTCAAAGGCAGATACTTATATCATTTTCACACAGTTAAATCATAATATAATTTCACATTAATTAGTACGCTTAATGGAAGTTACAATATTTACTTATTTTGCAATATTATCTCATAATTTGATTAGCAGCATTAAATGCCGTAGGTAACAATAAAGCAGAATGTTGTAAATGTCACCGTTATCATAACTTCTGAAACAGCATAAATTCTTTTAATTGACAAATTCAATTTCTATATCTGTAATTCTCTGTAAGAGAAATTTAAACATTTTGCATTTATTTGTATTTTGCGCACAGTAAAAACGATTTGTCGAATTGCCGTCTGTCGAGTTAACTATTGCGTCACTACCAGGTCTTTGTGTTTAAAAATTAAAGAATTGCTTGTAGCAAAACATAATTTAAATAGAATTGCTAAACTGAAGGTCAAAAACTAATTTTACTCGTACATTTTGCAGAAGGATCGTCACCAGCATCTATATTCAATCGTGGGGTCCGCATGCAGCACACAAAACGACACGTGCCGTTTATACGAACATTTAAGAAATTCTTGGAAATAGAGGCAGTTGATCCACAGTTAAATTGTTACTGACGACAAAGATGTAAAACGGTTTTTACACATGACACCAAACGAGTGCCGACTGCTCTACAACCATTGTACCTCAAGATCATTTAAAACATGCTCTATCTTAGGTCCTTTGACTAGATAAATACATTCGCGTTTAAAGAAGAAGATCGCAGAATATTTTCTTCTTTCGAATCGTCTTCAAATAAAATAGCTGAAACGTTGCTAATGGAGATGCCAAACCTTTTATTTATCCCAATAGTACTTTAGTAAGGCCCTCCAGCAACCAGTAACAACTTCATCATGGTGATGGCCATTTTTTTGATCATGTGCCCTAGAGAATTCTTATTGTTTATTTCATAACAAATGTGGTTTACTCGAACTCTAATAAGCCCTGAATTGCATATAAGCCATCTATGTAAAGTAGTCTATAACTATATCATCACTGTGACCAAGTTGAAATTGACAAAATATTCATCATTATCAGTTGTAATCATAAATGCTACATTTCTCAAGATTGCTGTGATGTAGTGGTCAGCATAAATGCCTAGCATCACAAAGGTCCCGGCTTCAAATCATGAAGGCATGGGAGTTGTGCATGTGTGCTTATCCATACTCTTAGAACCTCTCGCTGAAGTTTCATTAATTAACACAAAGAAAAAAATTAAATAATAAGATAAGCAACCTTAATTCTAGTATTACTACAACAACAAAGTCAGTTACATTCAGCTGATTAGTACCACCACCAATGTTACCCACATCAGATATCACAAGGTCATGACCATTTTTAATTTAATATTAGAGATAAAATATTTGGCAATAAATGACTTGATACTCCTGCCTTTATCATAAAGATCCATCACAAGTATATACTATGTTCTACTGTTTATATTTTCTGAGCAAATGTCAAACTTAAATACAATGAGATTAATTTGGGTTAACAAGAATATAATAAACTCGAAGTAAGTGATACCTTGGTTTCTTAACCACATTCTTTCCTCAAACAGCTTAAATATTTTTCAAAAATATGAAAATTTTCATGTGAATGTGGTTGCAATATTTGGAAGTGCAGCATTTACCAGCAAAAATGCACATAATTTTTCTTTCTGCAAAAGATCCTCTTACAAATTATGGATGTAAACCTGTTCATCCCCTTCAAATCATAGTGCTTTTTAATTCAAACATTTTAATTAACTGATTTATAGTCACTATAGTGTCCTTAATTACCGTTTTTACCATTCACTATTATATTTTTCACTTGCCTAGAAAAACTTTAATAATTGTTTCCCCAACAAAAACTCTATTAAATAGAAATAAAACCCCGAGATTTTAAACCCTGAAAAGAAATTATGTCACACTATACCAGAATTTTAATTAAGTAATTAGATAAAATAGTAATAGAGAAGGTTTTTGAAAAATTTTTATAATGGAAACCTAGCCTGAAATTTATCTGGCTGATGTATGTGCTATTTTACTTTTTATGTCCATCATTCCTAATGCTCCAACAACATTTAAACAATTTTAGCAGTCTGTAAATTCTCATATTCACAGCATATTACTCATGCTAAATAGTTAAGTATTATTGGAAGTGAGTTCCATTTAGAGTGGGTAACTTGGTTTTCAAACAACACTAGAAAAAAATAGCAGAATGAAATATTTCTCAACATTTATTGATTTGAATTTTATAAATTATATTAGAATGCATTCTTAATTCAACAATAAATAAACATAAAATCACAAAATACAAAAATAGAAAAATTATTTGAGCTCAGCACATTTCAAATCTCTGATTTAATAACTTTCTTATTTTGAACATACAACTGGAAACTGAAATAGAAATCTCATAAGTAAATAGAGAACATTCTTTTATGCTTATGCTGAGAATGAAAACAGAGTGATATAGACAAGGAAAATGGATGTGAAATCTGTGAAATAATAGTCAACAACTCACTTAATATCTGTACAGAAATAAGGTAGTGTAAAATTGATTTGGGATGTTTGAAATATTATAAATTATCATAATAACTTGCTTATATAGTAAAACCTGTAAAAAATAAAATTAAAATAATTTAAAAGTCAAAATGATTCTAAACAAGAATAAGAAATTTAAGAAAAAGAAATATTTAAGTATTCATGTTTGCCACAAATTAATATTAATTTTCTCTTATAACAGAGAAATGAAAATAATGAAACAAATTCAAAAAGGGGGACAAGGTTCAGTTCAATATAAAATTCAATGATAATGATTCTATTAACCATCACCAAACAGTTAGAACTATTCTTATAATAGTAATAATTACAAAGTTGATGAAAATGCTTTTACATTAACAAAATATTGACTGTTACAGGACATTTCAAAGTATTAACTAGTTTTTAAGAACTATCAAAATATCACATTGCAAAGTTTTTCTCATCCAAAAGTACTTTGAAGGTTCCACAAGTATAATTTAGTATAAACTGAAATTTAGCAAACAATTAGAACATGCAATACATTTAAACTTGAAATGTTTGTGTAAAATAAAATTGATTTATTTAAGATAATTAGTAATACCAACATAACACTGATTGAGCCCATTGAGAGCTTAACCGATTGCATAAAATTCAATATCACAGATACCATGCTTGAATTCAAACATTAAATAGATTTCCTTCGTACAGCTCAATTATTAAAATATCTACACTCTTGTTTGTTAGCAAAATAATATCTTGCCTTTCTGAAAACAAGAGTCAATTTTTTCCATATTTAAAATATATCTACATATACTTCATTTAACTAAAATCACACATTCAAAATGTGTCAAATCTTTAAAATGAAGTTTAACATTTGTAATATACTGTTTTAATAACTTCAAAATATTTGCCATCCATATTAGTACAAATTTATCAGCATCAAAAACTATAAAAATGCATATTCACAATTTTGTGGCTCTTATCCATAAAATTATTATATAAATTTCATGATATAATAATGAAAAGTTACGTCTCATGTGGAAATGATACACACATTTGCTTATATGTGTATTTATTCAGCTCAACAATAAAAAGCGATATATTCCAAATATATATTTATGTGTGTGTGTGTATGTGTGTGAAAGACATGTAATGAAAACATACTCTATATATTTATGAAAAACAGCTGAAAAATATTAAGCTCCATAACTATTTTATTGGTATAATAATTAGTATTACTTTTAGAAACCTTGTTATAAGCAGTGCCATAATATTCAAACCATTATAAAATTCCTCTGATAAAGGAGTACTTACATAACTGCACTATTTCATTTATAAATGCTCCATTGGAGACAAATTGTTCAAGGGTATAATATTATGTTAACAGTATACATCTAAATATAGCAGTTAATTTGTAATTTTAAACATTTTTAATATACACATATTAAAGTGATATCTTAAAATATGGATTTAACACAAATATATTACCAAAAAAATAATAATAAGGAATTGTTGATAATGAAATACAAATATAATAATGTGTACAAAAATTTTAAGTTATATTAAACATTTCTTTTACACTGTAAAATTCATTGTATGCCTTCCAAAATATAAAAGTAACCAGGCTCAAGGCACACTGATTACTGGAAGATCATCTTCCAATTTACATATTACTGTAGTGTCACCTTCATTGCTGAGAAATGCAACCTTCAACTTGAAGACACTACTTTTAATTGTTGCCTAAATATAAATAACTTGGGTTAATATATTTTACTGTCTCAGATATTGGTCTCATAGGAATATATCAAATAATATTTCTTGAGAATTGTAAACAAATGTGAACCTTAAAACATTCTGTCTTTTGAAACACAATCTATATCCAACTTCACTTAAAGTTTCACAAATATGAAAATATTCTTTTCATTTACAAAAATGTATTATTCTTAAATTTGAATTAGAAAAATAAAGAATAAGCTGTCACACAGAAATAATTGGTAATACATTATCATTTCAGTTAAACAAAATGTTCCTAAACTATGTGGACAAAAGTTACTATTGTATAATTAATTATAATTTTATAATTAAAAATGAGTACTAATAAGTAGTTTTGACATTATATAAATAAAATTGTGACAATTTTAAACAAATCCTATGTTACTTGCAAGTTGTATACTATTTTAATATGAAATGTATTTTTGATACACATAGCTAGAGTATAGGACACCCTAATGAAATATAATGTAAATATTACGCTGTTGTGTTCACTGAGAATATATATTTCCCTAGTGAGGTTATATCAAACAAACTTGTTCTTCTTTAATTTACCTAAAAATTCTAACATGGATACAACTAACTCAAAGCATTTATTATACATAAATCATAAAAGCTTTCGCCTATTCAATATAGAAACATCTACTAATCAGAGTCATTAAGTATGTATATAGAACATGAGATAGTTAGCATTCTACTTGAAGGAAACTGGAAATTTTGTTGTCATGATATAAAACATATACTGGTACAGTTCTATGAAAATTAACACAATGAAAAATAATCCTGAAAATTAATAAACATTTCTTTTATATGCAAAACTTGATCACATTCCTCTTAGTCACAGAAATAAATATAATAAACTCAAAACTAATTAAATATTAAGTAATACAACATTGACTTCCTGCAAGGAAATCTGTAACTCAAATATTATATTGACCTTCAAAATGTACTACAAACCTTTACTTAATCTGGTCAATGGAGAAATAGAGAAATGGATAATGGACATGTATGATAAAATTTGTTAATATACATATTTAAACCCTATAAATAATTTAATTAATTCTCTCATGTAATTTCAATCACAACCATTGAGATAATGTATTTACAATGTATGTTTCCTGTATTTTTGATGTTGATATTTCAAAAACTAATTGTTTTCCAATTCAATGACCATTTTCTTAGTAGAATGAAAGCTAGGAAAATAAAAATGTCAAATTAATTGAAAAGTAACTTATAGCATTTAACTTAATAAATTCTTTCCAGAACATTTGTGGTATATAGTCTCTTAGTTTTATGAAGAACCTACATACTTCTTTGACTTATTATACTGTAAATAGTAGAATAATTGAAATGGTGGATCAATATGATATTTCCTCTCCAGCACCCTTGCTATGAATTGACTACAATTATCAATGTATTATAATCAGAATGGGTTGGCACAATATTTAAATGTAGAATACTGCACAATGCCTTATCACTGTGGACTGCTGGACTTCCCATCATACAGTAAATAAAATATTAACAATACAAGTGTTTTGTTAATCTGAGACTACAGTGATAAAACTATAATAATTATGGTGAAATTGTTTCAGGATTTATAGTTACAGTAAATAGTGAGCTTGAATTATGAATTAATCTTGTTTATTTGTATTGTCAGTGGTAACACTATTTGGTACCATATGCACATTTGAGACAACTTCTGATTGACAAAGGTTGGCAGGTAAATCAGGTGCCTGGTTATTTGAAATTTCAGGATTTGAACTGGTGTTTGGCAGTTGTTGACAAGCACCGGTATCACAGGGTGTATCACATGTATTGTTGACTTCATTCCTGTCAGGAAACTGCAATAAAGCATCAGAAATATTGTGGTCACCGGAAACTGCAGCTTCATAAGATGGAGGTGGTCCATATAATTGATAATAGGGCAAGTTTAAGGATGGGTCAGCATTTGTGTTTCGTTCAGATGCGGCGAGATGTAGTTGCGTTTGTGGAGCCATAGATGTGTCTGAGGAATTTTGCGGTTGTGCAGAATATGGAGGTGGTGGTCTGCTGTGGTGTGCAGAAGACTCAGGACCTTAAAAAATATTAATTATATATATATATATATATATAACATATAAGGAAAATGTGACAAGATCAAATTAAATAACACATTTAGATACGAAAGAAAAATTTGAATTATTTTTCTCAGCCCATAAGTCAACTCTACCCTCTCTTTCCTATCTAAATGTGTTATGTGTTATATATATATATATACACACACACACACATACATATTAAGTGATCAATTAAGTTTATTACAAAGACCCAATGTTCTAAGAACGAAATAAATATGATAATAAGAATAAATCATAATCAGAAATAGCATTTTCTGTTTACAAATATATTTTGAACACCTTCGTGCCATATCTAAACACACCTTTCCATATTCTCTGTAGCACTAGAGTCTGTCTCTGCAGCCGGGTATTACTTCTTTGTGCACATGGCCTGGTTATCCTCCTTGCTGTCACATTGTATAACCCAGGATCTGAGAAAGGTTGATTCATTGTGCCATTTGTAATCGAAGATGGATAGCGGCCCCTGAACTGACCTTGAAACCAAAATCTGTACCACCAGCCACCACCAGAGCAAAGCAGGAACATGAAAACTACTAGTAACCTAAAATAATAAAATTTGTACATGTATGACTGAAGTAAATTAAAAAGTTTTAATTTAGCTATAGTAGAGTTATATATTTAAATGCCAAACCTAATATGTCTACAAAATTTTTGTTTCCTGCTATTATGATAACAAAATATATCAAAATTTGAAAAAATTTACAATATTCAGTATGGTGAGCTTGAAATAATGCCTAGATTACATAAATATAAACAATTTTTTATGCATGAACTACAGGATTTTTATAGCATAATTTAGAAAATGTATATTGGTATTTGGATTACTACATACCAGTAATACCAGAGTTGATAAAAATGGAAAGCCGGTAATAAACAACAGCCACTTCTGCAGCAATATTCATGTTCAGAGCACCCTTTGACAGATCTTAAATAAATATATAAGGAAATTAAATCATTATCAAAATTCTTTTTTACTAAAATTTTTATCAATGAAATAATTGAGCTGAAATAATATTAAACCTGGAGTACATTTGAACATGCTGATCTTTCATTTAAGAAAGAGAAGCTTGTTTTAATAAAATGTTATGAATATTCCAAATGTCATTATGATCTTTAGTTACCATTATATCTATACTAACATGGTGATGGTAAATATCATTATTGTAATGGTTTGATTTGAATCTTCAAACACCATATTTTTCTAAGGCATGAATGTATGCACATTTTTCCCGTTTACACTTGAAGACGGCAAATAACATTTTATATTACTTGTAAGGATTTAAAATGGCAGAATAGCCTGATATTTTAATGTGCATCCTTTAATCATATATCATATGGAAATTTCAAAGTAAATCACACTGCATTCTGGTGTGCAATATGTTTTAATTTCAATTATTGAAGAAACCTTTTTTGAACAACACAGAAATATCAAGTGTTTCAAAGCATTTGTCCTCTTTTCCAAACCATTAAATTTTATGAAACAAAAGTTTATTGATCAGTAAATTTTTATATTTAGTGTAAACAAAAATGTACTTATAAAGAATAAAGGCAGTAGATACATAAAGTATTACATTTTTACTAGTGCATTTTAGGCTTAATATCTAATACTTAAAATTTAACATTAGTAATAAAATATTGTCTAAAATTATGCAATATAAAAATTATATTCTTGAAGATGCGAAAAAATAATTGTGACAAAACATTTTTATACATTTTACAATAAACTTTGTGACAAATGTCTCCGATTGTTTCCTTATGGAGCTTGTTGCCTTCATAGTTAAATGATTTACAAGCTAACACTGAAACATTATTACATGAAATTTTGAAAAACTTTGGATTATACAAAAATTAATCACTGTATGGGCTGCTGGTAATTGAGCAAAAGTAGAAAAGTTTACAATTGTATATGTCAATAATGCAAAACATAGCATACACCACAAAAATAATGACATTTTCTGATAAACAGAATAACAAATAAAAATCCACCTCACTTCAATAAAAAAAAGTTAAGTGGAAGATTGATGATACACATTTAGTAGTACATTTACCATAGATTGTCCTTATAAATACACAGCCTCGATAAGTTTAATATTAATACTGCAAGTAAACTATAATATTTCAGATACTTTACAACACTTTAAGAACAAAAAACTTATTAAACGTGATATTACGATTTTTTTAAATGTAAAAATAATTATCATAGCGAAGGTGCATCATTGTGATTTCTCTACAGGACGACGGTATTATCAATGAATAATTTAAAATAATAAGAAATTCGTTTAAGAATAGGAAGTAAATAAAGTACGGCAACTCACGGGGTATGGGTATCCAGTTCTCCATAATTCTCTACTGGGCAGGCTTTGCCAACAACCTGAAATATATTGCACGATTTTGAAGTTTTAAAAACTGCATGTAGTTTACATTTAAAACTTGAAATATGATATACGCCAATTAGTTTTATTATTGATATATCTTACTTTATCAGGAAATTGTAAGAAAGCAATGAAACCAGCCAGTATCAAAAAATGCATATCCTTTAATAGACAACAGTTCTGAAATATGACAATACTTCTAAATATATTTTCCAAACTTTCTCAATATTTGAGCTTATTTGACAACTGTTTGTTTACTACGGTCATTTTCCAAAGATATAGTTAACGAAAAATATGCAGACGACATTTCACAGATAAGTTCTTTAAGTTCGATAATACATCTCGGTACTGACATTTAGATGACTTATTTTATTATTTTCAATACTAATCAAATAAAGGTATTCCAAGTATCAAATTATTTTGATAATCTCATATAAACGTTAGTCACTTTCAAACAAGTTTTTATATCAATAAAAACACTAAAAAATCGCTCAAAAAAATATATTTTTTAATAATTATATAGACTTAGAATATAAATAAAGGAATATAATCGTAACAGAATAAAATGGCTATTTACATATATAACTTGAGTAAGATGAAATTTTTGTTGAGCGTCGTTTACATCAACCTCAGCTTTCATTATTATAGGTGGGAGGAAACTGAATACGGAAGCCACCGACTTGTTGGGTATAATGTAACAAACTCAAATGAAATTAAGTATTTGGTGCAAAAACATATAGGAAACAATCCAGTACACAAGTACTGCTGATTTGTTTCTTGTCTAAATAAATAAGATTGACCATTTTGTGCAGCTGTAATTTGTTCAGAATAACGCGCCAGGTGACACTGAATTTATATGAATTCCAAAGATTCTACAATTAGCATTTTACCGACATCGATCACTAGGTGTTATACAAATTGTATTATTTTTCTATTCCTTGCCAAATGTGAGAGAAGAAATCCCTTACCTTGGGTACTAAATTCAAGTCCACTTAAGTGAATTATTTTTGGATATAAAGTGCATATTACATTACACATTTGATATTGTATGTGGTAAAATTAACATATTGTGAACTCTGAATAATGCATGTAGTACCTATGAAGAACAATGAATATACTAAGGGTAAGATATTACTGAAGTTAAACATTATACAATACTTCCTTTACCCCATATTTCAATAATTCATTTTTTTCATGTTCCAACAAAGCATACTTCAATCGTGAGCTGTATTACAATAACTGAAGCAGCGTCTGACGTCCAAGTTTCTAAATATAATCAATAAGGTAATTTTAATTAACTTTACTTACGTGCAGCACGGTTTTTTTCCTTTCTGAAATAAACCTCTGTGCATAAAATAAGTGTTTCATAACAAAAATAAACCACAGTTATTTCTCTTATGTTCCAGCACCAGTTCATTCTTCTGTAATACTACGTACAAATCTTAATTATTAATTTAATTTACCTCAAAATGAATTATTTACTGAGAAATCATAGTTACGTTCACTAAATATCGATCTTACAGCTTTCACTGACGTTCGGATACATGTGTTGACAATATGAAGTAACGTTAGCCCTGTATTTATAATTGAAATACATTAATTAAAATAGCTGAATAAATTTATGAATCATTGGTCACCGTTTCAGACAAATACTTAACATAAATTAAAAATATACCCGAAGCAAAGCGAATTAGAAATATTGATGTCCATACTAGTTTTGATAAGGAGATAAACGTCGATAAAAATATATCTATAAACTTGAGGCGCGATAGAAGTTCCCGATCGCTTTCTTCAACTTTGACTTGAAATACATAGAAATTAGTACAAAATATTACGATTGTAGTGGCAAACCAAGCGTCTCGTTATATGGATTTGCTGCTAGATGGCAGGCACATTTTCTTCCGTGCTGGTTAATTTTATTGATAGGAATAATTGTTGTTTATTATTGTTTCTATTGCTGAACGCATTTAATAAAGAGTTTGAAGAAAATATTCCGTATGTGACATTTTATTAATATATTTTTTCAGTATTATTTGACGGTGGAGAATGAGATGTTGAAAATATCAATTTTAAGGGAAGGAACCAGAAAACTATTGTTTGCAATAATTCCCGTAACTTCAATTTAACCGAAAAATATTGTGATCCAGTAAATAAGCAGTCATATGTATTAACGTTGAGTACATTCTTTAATATATAATAATGTTTTTCCAATCAAAACGTATGTTATACTGTTTTATATAATATATAAAAATTGGGTGAGATTTTCTAAAATATTTGCATATTGCTGAAAAGATCTATTTTGCTTTCTAATGTATTAGTTAAGAGATTCCTTTAAGAGTTTGAAATAGTACTGGGGGAAATTCCGTGCCAAAATAATAATATACCAAAGGAATCGCTCGATTCAGTTTCCAATAAAATTGTTGCTTTTAGTTGTTCACGCCCACGATTCTTTTTCATTATGAATATGATGTTTCTGAAAGTTAATCACAATAGGGAGTGAGTACTTACAATGTTTTTGTTTGTTACAGTCTAAGTTTCTCCTTGAGTTACTCGATAGAATTTGGAATAATTTGTTATATATTGCTGGATAGAACAACACAAATATATTTTTCATGTACATTAACGATATAAATTATAATTTAAAATATTTTCATACCTATACTTCGTCACATGCTTTGTTCAACATGGCTGGAATGTAAAACCGTGTGCACGGAAATGAATATTAATCTGGTGTTTCACAGTATTTGTCAGCGAATATAGCAGAAATGTTAGCAGACCGGAATATGCTTAAAAGAATGGTCATGAAAAGAGAATGGAAAGGTCACGTGTATTATGTTAACAGGAAAACAAAACTCGTGAGGACTAATTTGGTTTTGAATGTGCAGTGTAGCGTTGACTTCTATTATTGGAAGTACGTTTCACGGTGTATACATGAATCTGTAAATCATATTTTTACTACTGTTATTTTGGGGTTAAAATTTGTTTTAAAATAAAATCATTTTAGATGTTCTGCATACAATGTTAGACAGTTGGGTTGAAAATCACGAAACGAACAAAAAGTCCTGGGGTAAAACTTATTTCAATCTAGTATACAAATTAACAAATGTTTATGGGTAAAAAGTGGTCTCACATCACGAACAACGTTGAAAAAGGTCTGCAGGTGAAAGATTTCGATGAAGCAGATGAGGTATATCCAGAGTTCTAATTTAAGTCTGCTAATAGGCAACAGTCGTTCTCACGGACTGTGATTGGACCTGGAATTCGTTTAGCATTTTGCCATGGGCTGAGATCCAAACATCTGCACCATTTTTCATGTTACCAATATCCGTTTAAAATTTTCAATATTTCTTGAGTGATGGAAGACGACACTATTACAGTGATAGAATCTCGTTGCCAAGACCGGTGTTATGAAAAAAGGAAAACTTCATCTCCGTGATAGAAAATGTTAAATGCTCCGAATACCCCATGTTTTATTTCTCACGGGATCTCATCAAATCAGCCAGGTGGTTGAAGACGAAGGCGATCACAGTCTTGCCTTTCCATGGTTTCGCTTTCTAAATTCATAAAAATTCCCTGGTTTTGAACTTTTTTAACAATGAAACTCGTATAGATTTTATCGTACACACCATTGTCTTGCAGATGATAAATAATTTTTATAGATTCGGAATTTGATATTATATTTAATTTTATTAAAGAATATTAACAATGGTCGTAAACTTGACGAGTTTGTGTGTGTTTGATGGCGCCAAGAAGTCGGGTATACTAATCTCCGGATACGGTCGACAGGCACGCACCCCTCCTGAAAAATACGGCCATAAACGCAACGGGTTGATGACAGGGTGCTGACAAAATTGCGAATAGCCGAAAATTATAAGCGGGGCGCTCCCAGATACAGAACTTTTCAACAAACAGGTGATTTGAACCAGTGAGAGAATATGCGGCCCACAGTCCTGCTAGCGGACATGTAAGGACTGTTATTACCGGTATGGAAGATTATATCTCAAAAAGCCAGTCGGCCAAGTGTTCGACAAGGAAGATGCATGACACAAGATCAACATCTATAAACGAGATTTGTGCCAAGTCCCTGACGCGCTTAGAGGAGGTATTTAAGTCCACGGTTAACTCCAGCATTTTAATATGATTGCAGTTGTAATAAAGTAACGAGTTAATTAAATGTTTTATATTGTTTTTAATTTCTGTTTTAAATAATCCCCACATTAGGTGGGAATTTCACTATTTAATAAATCAGTTCGTTTCTATAACTGTCAAACACTGCCTATATACTATGAAATTTTGTCTATAATATACTTTAAAACCTACAGATTATTTAGGAAATTTAATATAGTTTCGTAACGAAATTTTGACGTTCCGGGAGGTTTTCTAAAACGCTGTAATTTTTGCCGTCAAATGAAACTGACCAAACAAGGCTGATACTCCCACCTCGAACCATACTATATGTCGCGGAGAGCTCCAAGCTCCTTCACTCAGACACTAGTGCTCTGACAGAAGACTCTCTTGGACGGACTAAGATCTTAGCCGGGACCCTCAGTACGCGTCTCTGCTTCTTCCCTTTATTCATGACGAACAATTGTTCTAAACGTTTCTCATTTTTCTCCCGGATACTTTCTTCCTAGAGAGAGAGAGAGTGGAATATGTGCCAATCGATTCTCCAACTCATCACCACGTTTACAAATCAGCGTGCTTGACTGTTGACTTGGACAGAGGAGAAGGATTGAACATCGTTTCGGTAATGCGGAAATATTCGTTACTTTGTTGATCGCCGTCGTGATATCTGTCGATTAGTTGCCCCGAGATCTACGACGGGAAAACTCGGAGATATGGGATACGCCACGCCTGTTTTTACCCAAAACGTCTGGTCAACGAATGGGAAGCCTTCGGAAGCAAACAACGTGTGCGCAAAGCGTGTGTGCGAGTACGCGCGTACACGTCCATTGTTTGCGAAGATGCGCAGGAGCAGGACTAACACTAGCAGGAGCAGGGAAGGTGAGGGTAGGTAATTGGGGTTAGAGCGACCCGATCAATACCCGGAGCGGAGCGGCGCGGCGTGCCTCACTCTGCGCCGAGACTCGTAGCGACCATGTCGGTCAAGGTAAGGGACTACACGACTACACGCTGACATACGCACTCCGCCAAAATATCGCGTTCTGCACACATTTGCATCCGGCGAGTGTCTAGCCGTTCGGTTCGGTTCGGAACGGTGCTCTGTGCCGCTAAATGGTCGGGAACGGTCACGTCACCAGTAACTTAGGCACTGCGTGTTCGTGGCCACGTATTTGTACTCCCGCCTTTCACACACCTGACGTGAATAAATAAACTCAGGTGCATATGGGTGGCCGTAACGTGAACTAATCGATTTTAAAAGGAACTTCTTGTTCCCGTTTCGACTAAAAAATTGACAAATCCGCTGTTAATGATATGTGGCTGCGTGATTGACAATTGTCCCGAAACTCTAACCTCTCCCAATTTCCGAATGGGGCGTAATTATCGCCATCGGTCCGTCAATGAAAAAAAAAATACAATGAAATACATTCACTTCGTAAATGAAAAGCTTCTCGTAACGATTTACCGGCTAGTCGAATGTATCTGTGTGCAGTTAAACTATTAATGTATTTGAAGATAATCGAGCTAAATTTTAAAAAAAAACAGTTTCTGAATTCTGTCTATTGTTTCTTAAACTGAGACATGTTTAATAAACACCAATTTTAAAATGTGTAAGATTGACATTTAAATTATTTGTGATGAGATCTCAATAAATAACTCTCGATTTACTAACATAAAACATTATTTTTATTAAAACGTGTAAATTGTCATCTCATGTCAATAAAATTTAGGTAAACAACTTTACAGCATTTAGGAAATTCAGACAAACCAACCAAACAAGTTTTCGTGTTTTCCTGTGTGTTTCTAGTAGGGACATATGATTTCTAACTTGTTCTCCACAAGTTATTTTAAATATATATAAACGTAAGAAACTGCTGTACTACTAATCTGAAAGAACAATAATTCAAGTACTTATCTATACATTAAATAGACAGATATTCGTATGACTTGTATTTCTTACAAAAATAATAATACAAATATATAGCAGAATTTTTTTATTCCCTTTCCAATAAATTTTTATTAAACTAGACTAAGCTAACGATTACTTTATTGTCGTTATGTATCTTATAGCCAAAGCAATTGCTAATGTAGTGAATTAACTAACAAAATGTTAATTAATTTATTACATTCTTTAGTAACGTTCCAGAAATCTGTGCATTTTGGTTTGAAAAAGAGGTAATGTAATGAAACAAAACAGCAATAGTTTGTTATTGGAAGATAGACTGATTTTCAACAAACCAGGGACTTGGAAAACAGTTACGGGGTTTTGATTTCGGTTATATTAGAAATTTTATTTAAAAATGTAGTTAGAATTAATTTCGTAATTGTCAACGTTACAAAAATGAAGTCATATCAATGGTAATTTAATGTAACTATAATACTGGGGAAATACAAATATAAACCATAAACAGTCTCAAACATTTTTTTCTTAGAGCTTTCGGCATTTTATCACCAGAAAATATTGTTTTTTTTATTATTAAATGCATTTACAATATTCATTTGTAACTGTCATACCAGTAACAAGATTGATACCTCGTTCAATGTCAACAGTCGGCCCGTTATTAAAGCGGGAATCCAAAAACCTGAAGTGCCGAGAGTTCAATAATATATAATGAATAATTGTGTGAGAGTGTTCATATTTTTTTGTAGATTCAAACAAACCACTTTTGTCGTGTGTTAGAAGCGGAGGAAAATACAAGTCCAATATAGAAGCTTGTTTCTTTTTCCTACATATCTGGTATTTTTTAATTTAAGAAATTTTTAATAAACTACTATGAGTGTTTCTAAACGGTTTAGACTGGAACAGTAATTTATTGTGTTAATTTGTGTGTAAACATCTCACGAGATGCTAACCTGGTATTATTATTACGTATTATAAACTGTAATTAAATTTTACTCTATATGCTTATGGAGGAATAAACAATTTAAACTCTGTTAGGGGAACTGAGATAAACGAATCAAACCTGTTTCCGAGTCTCCTCTACTACATCTAGTAGGGAGAGATGACACGAGTTCGGTTCATTCTACTTTCCTTATTAATACAGGAAATAAATTGTTACCTTCCATGAACATAATGTGTGTTTTTCAAGCATTTTGAACTGTTTTCTAATTAAATTATCAACGAACAATCTTTTAGTGGTCGTCAGACATTTCCTGCAGTGTGACGTTCAAAGTAATTTCAATATATATTCAATATTAATTGAAATTGGCAATATAGAAAATTGGTGTCCTTGTTTTATCCTTCTAGAAAATCCATACGTGTCACCACCATGCCTTTTATTTCAAATTGTTGTAAGACAGTCGTTGCTTGCACCACAACTTCATTCATGAGTAACAAAGATCACTTTCGACAAGTACCTCAAATCGTCCATCTCTATCCGCTATCTCAACATCCGCGTAATATTGACTGAGTTTGTAGGTCGGGGATAGCGGGAGTGTTCGAGAATTAGTAGAATACTTCTTTGACGCCTCAAGACAAACATGGGGTTGTTTTGGACGAATTTATTATTACTTAATCGCAACTTTATTATTTTCTGTGTAATTAAAACCCCCAGAAAAAATCCCGAGCCGTTTTCATAATATTGCCAATAACGCGCTAATACTGAAAAAAAAAATAATGGTGATTATTTTCCGATAAATTAATGTAGAATGTATAACATGACTGAGAAATACATTAAATTAGCCTGTATTTAAAACGTTTATTCTTCAGGATAAGGTATAACTTCTTTTTGAGTCATCTACGTCACATGGAGAAATTGAAAATAAAACGAGAGAAGTTAAAAAATATATATAAAAAAACATGCATCAAAGTCTATGGGAAATCAGTAAAAAAATCTTACGATACATAAATACATTCATATCATGATAACGAAATGTCTGACAATTCCGTGAGTTTAAAACTACGTCAATCTTCATGTTTGAGGTGAAGCCTTTGAGTCTTTCTATGCTCATGTAAAAATTCTTTATAATACTGGAGATCGATCATAGCCGTTAAATTTACAGGTTTGATCGTCCCGAAATCCGAATCCAAA
Source organism: Zhengitettix transpicula (assembly GCA_037074705.1). NCBI lineage: Eukaryota > Metazoa > Arthropoda > Insecta > Orthoptera > Tetrigidae > Zhengitettix > Zhengitettix transpicula. The sequence continues at coordinate 59,271,928 of CM073595.1, read as the reverse complement.
ATTACAAACAAATCTGATTGAAGAAAAACAAAACTCCAGAAAAAGTTGTTTTTGACACCACTTTTTTCATTACTAAGTAATTAAAGTAAAATTTGTTATTCGTATATGATTTACAGAATTGAACATAATCAATGAAAACCATCACTTGATAACTCGCAGGGCACCCATTTGAATTATATGTATATTACAGACCTCAGAATTGTAACAGGTACTTCTGGACAGTTTTTGAAATGAAGAGTAAGAAGAAAACAGTCAGGTAAAAGAAGCACGGAAATGCCCGTGACGTGTTTGTGGCCGCGAGTGTTTTTGGTCGTGACAACGTCTGACTTAGATGAAAAGAAATAAAAATTCATTTCAAAACGGACTGTTTTTATTTGTTACTCGTTTGAACGTAAGGCAGAATGTAACTTAATTCGTGTCACTGAACAATACAATTTAGCATTATTTTTCTACAGTATCAGATTCGTTACTTTTGATTTCTCTGAACTGTTACTTTTGGTCTCTCTGAACTGTTACTTTTGGTCTCCCTGAACTGTCACTTTTCTAGCACGCTTTGTTCGTTTTTTTATTTCTTTTTACGTGTCTTGTCTCGGTAACCGTCGGCGTGAATCTTGCTGTGGTTCCTTTAAGTGCACGGATGACGTAAAAGTACCGTCGGATTGAGTTACAGACGCGTCACATAAGATTGGATCTGATAAAGATACATTCAATTTTCTTCTTACATCATTATGTTAATCATGCCCTTCATACCACAAAATTTTATGGGCGAGTAATTAACTTTTTAGTAATACACAAATGGTTGAAGAAAACATACAAATATAAGCCAGAAGCAGTATCAAATATTTCTTCATTATATATTCTTCAGCTTTTAGAAAAAAAAATGTATTTCCATCATTAAATGGATTTACAAATCATTTGGACTGGTGAAACCAGTTACTAGATTGATACCAACCTACATAAATCTCGTTATTAAAACTTGTATTTGCAAACGAGAACCCAATGCTTAAAGAGAAATTTCTTCTCTCTTTTAAAATCATTGACGTAAGCCAATTGCGTGTTAATGTGACACAAAGAGCTGCTACCCTCCCTTACGAGCGAGAGTTGCATCACTGAGTAAAACGTATAATAGGGGCACCAGATTATACCAAAATATTGAATGTACCACAACTTGTCAGAAACTGTCTAGGAGAGACATGGTAATTTTCGTTCGAGCAAGGTAATGAAAGTAAAAACGAAACGGAGAAACCTGATAGGTTCCGCCAGAGAGCTAACCAGAATTATCAAAAAAAAATAATACCATATTTATTATGATACAAACGAACCGAAATTTCTTACACTTCAAATTAAATTTATGTAGAAAATGACACTTAATTTTTTTCTGCCGTAATTAATGTTGTATTAAATCTTATATAAAAAAAATTAAAAACAGGCTTTGCTTTCGTAATTGTAGTCTCACATTTCAAATCCAAAATTAAATAGAAATCAACGATCAATATATTAATCCATAAATAATGCATTAATATTTATTCTTCTATTCCACAAATATAAAAACGTATTAAACCGCGCTTTCCCGCAGCAATGTTTAAAATTGTAATTTTTAATTGAAATTACCAAACCCAAGCCCAATTTTACTAAAAATGTTTTTGATAAAATTTAATAATTAATTTTTTTGTCGTAATTCAGATACCAAATTTCTATTTAATTCGGGATTTGAAGTGTAAGACGACAATTACCAAAGCCAAACCTATTTATTATTAAAAAGAAATTAATATAATTAAATACAATATTAATTACCGCAGAAAAAATTATTTTCTGTTTATTTTTTGATTTTTAGTTTAAGACAAGACAACAGTTTCCATAGAAAAACCTATTTTTTTTATTAATATGGTTTACATAATTTAATACATTAATGAAAGCCGAAAAATTAAATGCCATTTTCTATTTAATTCTGGGTTTGAAGTGTAAGACAATTTCCAAAGGCAAGCCTATTTTTTATTAAAAATCTTTTTCATAAAATTTATTACAAAATTAATTACTGTTGTGCAAATAAAATAAAATAAATTTGGAAAGCCAAACCTTCTCTATTGTAAAGATTTTTGATAAAAAATAGGCTTGGCTTTGGAAATTGCCTTAAACTTCGAACCCAGATTAAATAGACAAATGGAGTTTAATTACTCAGCTTTAATTAATGTATTAAATTATGCAAATAAATATAAATAAAAAAATAGGTTTTTCTATGGACTCTGCTGTCTTGTCTTAAAAAATATAATAAATTAAACAGAAAATAATTTTCTTCAGCTGTAATTAATATTATATTTAATTACATTAAAAACCCTTTTAATATTAAATAGGCTTGGTTATGGTAATTTTCATCTTACACTTCAAATCCAACATTAAATATAATTTGGCATCTAATTTTCAGCCGTAATTCATTTATTAAATTTTATCAAAAATATTTTTAATAAAAATAGCTTAGCGTTTGGTAATTTCAATTGACAATTACTATCTTAAACATTGCTAACGGTTACGCGTTTCGTAACCTTTTTTTATATTTGTGGAATAGGAGAAAGCACGGGAGGCAATTTTTGTTTTCAGCTGTTCACGAAAGGGCAGCTGAAACTCTGTCTGTGTTCCTACAGGATATTCATTAATGCATGCAACGCACTCTCTCTTATTACTCAACCTTCTGCTAGATTACAACACCAGAAAACCAATAGTTATCTGCGTGAACGGACTGACATTGTACAAAATTGAACAAGTGCTGCATGATTTATCAAATTTACCCGCATCTCAGTTACTGTTTGTAATTTTAATCGTATAAATACAAATAGAAACAATTGGATCATACATAATTAGACCGTGAGATGTTGTATCTTATATTTGAACAGTAGAAACTCAATCATTAATTTTTCTCCTGAATTATGCTTTAATTAACATTTCAACAATCGGAAATAGACTGTTATCTCTAAATTTTAGAGTGTTTGATATCGACAAAATCATACAGAATGTCTTTATTATTTTCGTGCGTAAAGGGCGGAATTCAATGATTTGTTGACGTACTTTTCGGAAGGATATCAGTTTCTTTATAAAACACGAGAATTATAAATTTTAAAATTAAATTTAATGATTAGTGCATCATTAAATACAGTAATATATAGGAATTTTAAAAATGTGTACTGGTGGGGTTGAACCTTTATAATAAAAACGGGGTGTCGACTCTGTAACCGTTATGGAATCCTGAAGAATTTTGTCAAAACAATAAAACCAAGATACGAGTTCCGAGATTCATCGTACAAAAAAATCGTTGAAATTAACTATGTATATAGTTTATAGCTGTCTTCAGTTACTTTCAGTAATCTTAAGTCATTACAGGTTTCGTTATTTGAACGCCTCTTTAATAGTTTGATTCAACTGAATATATTTTACATAATATTCTCAACACAGAACACGGTTTTGAATTAAATTCCATTTGTTCCCGAAATTTTAGAGACCTAAATTTCAGGAGTACGAAGCTAATTTCCTAAATTCAAAATTTCATCAAATTTTATTCAGTCATTCTTCCATATTCTTGAAGAATAATTTTGTTAAAACAAGAAAATTTCTGATAATTATATAATCACGATTGTTTCATCGCATAAACTTTGTCCACACGTAAAAATTGTGATGTCTCTTGCATTTTCTTTATAAATATGCGTCGGTAACATATGAAAAAACAAAGCAGAGCTACACACAGAATATTAAGCATAGCTCGGCCCTCGTGTCGTATTCCATTTGTCTTGGGGAGAGGGCGTTGTTATTCCTTGATAAAAGCAGGTATAGATTACTTAATTAACAAGAATAAAAAGAATAATAATTTTATTATAAAAAAAATGAAACATGCTTTTAGTATTTTTCTGGAAATTTAGACCGGCCGCAATTGTTTTTCGATTTCGTTTAGAAGACTGTATATCTGCCCCTTGTAGTTTGCTAGAAATGTACTGAAAAGAACTCGGCAGAAAATTCCTCTCGATTTCCCAGAATATTCGTTGTAGCCTTTTGAAAGGTATTCCATGTAGGTGGTTCATCTTCATTCAAGCTGTTGTCAAATGCAGACTCGCCCATTGGTTTCCAAATCAGCCGAACAAAGAATATGCCCTCTTTTTACTTCAACCTCAGTAATTCTAAAGAACTTATCTTTTATGACCCGAGAATTCCTCCCAGAGTAATCCATACATGTTGGGGGAAAAAAGAGTTCATTCTAAATAGAAAAAAAAATTGTTTAAAATTCCACGAACCCTTAAGTTGGGCGGGAATGAATAATATAATATAAAATTTATACACGTCGTATTGTTTTAAGAAAAAACTAAAACCGTCAGAGAAACTCCGACTTTATATCAAAAAAACTGTATAACAGTTTTATAAGCTTTTTTTCAACACTGATATATAAAACATTGAAAATACAATATTATTTTCAAAATTATATTTTCAAAATTAATAATTGGAAAAACTTTCCGTATGTGAAAATGAAAACTTGTTTTGAAAGCAAAAATTATTTTTTAAATGCAAGAAAAAAAATTAAAATGTAAAAAAAAAATTTAGAACAAAAAAATTTTTTTTAATACAATTATTTTGCATTTCAACATTCCTGAAGTTATATTCAGTAATTTCTTGGTCTGCTAAGCTATTTTTAGTGATTGACGTTTTCGTTCTCCGTGTAATTCTCGGCGCAATAAATTTTTTAAAATGTTTGGATACTTACATATGCCGTGTTTATCAGAAATAATCTTCCAATATATTTATTAATTAATTACTATGAACTGTATACTCTTGTTTCGTTGCTGTCTTGTTTTTATTATAGGTTTTGAACTTAACGGCTGTCATCATATACGCGAGGAAATTTAATAAAAAAATTCTTTAGCTAGTAATGTATCGAAACGTCATTCAATACTGATTTACCTACGGTCTATACTCCAAATTAAATTAATATTATGTATGACGAGTATATAATTGTATATTGGATTTTGTACTTCTAAGCTCCAAGAAAACTATGCCAATAACTTTAATAATATGTGGAACCTTATTATGTATTACGGATCTAGAGTTTTATGAACTTAAAAATAGGGAATCGATTATTACATTGACAATAATTTTATATTTTGTCGTTAATCGATTCACTTTGTTTGATTACATATCTTGTTAATGTGTAATATGCAGTATCTATCTTGTTTGAATTAATCAGACTGTCCTCCTTCCGTCATATCTGTCTCTACATGTATCCTGTTGTGTAATTAATTGCTTCCCAATCTACTCAGCTAATTAGATGACCAGTCGGGACCATGAACACTAATAATTTACGAAATGTCTCTACTTATTTATTGCCTTTCAGGAAAATATTATATAACCACCTCAACCCTGTCAATTCAAGATGTTATAATTTTTTGTAGCAAAATTAATTGTTAAATATTTATTATGCCTGTCTGGAGCTGGAAGTCTGACAGAATTATATCGAAACGACATACCTTTACTTTGTCCTGTTTTTGTTTAATCACCCTGAATGAAATGAGACTTGGGATTTACGCGACAAACTCTCTTCCGCAAGTTCAAGTGGGGCTTGTCTTGCCAAGGAAATGACAAGTTCTTATTAACGCCGTTTCTTCACGGGCCGTAAGCAAAATTTATTCGTGCATGTAATTTATGTTGAAATTTTACTCGGCGAAACACAATGACGAATATTTTCCTCAAGATTTTTATCTCGATTTTATTGGATCCTTCTGCAATCATAACAGGAAGCCTTAGAATTAACCGAAATATAATTGAACTTCAGCTTTGCGGGAGATACAATGATATTGTTACTGAAGGAGGTCTTTTACAAATAAAAGAACACAAAAATAGCTGGGGGAAAAAGTAAAGAAATAACTTCTCCGGAGACTAACAATATCGGCCTGTACTTGCAGTCGTATATTCAAGATGAAATTTTCATAAATTCCTGTATTTTGCAGATAAATTCGTGCTATTCTATTACGGGTCCATTTTCAGCTGGAAACTTCACTGATTCCGGTTTTTTGCTCTCTCCATCTCATTTCGATGCTTCATTACGTTATTAAAGAAACATAATTCGGAGTCTTCATTTATAAATTTCAATACGAAAAGTAATATATATATATATATATATATTAAAAAAATTTGCCATCAATTTTTTCTAATGTGTTTGATAAAATATTTACCAGAATTAACACTGTGAATGAGCTAAAAATTGAGAGAGAAAAGTGGGAGCGAAGCGAGTGAGCAAAAGGGAATATTTCTGGCAGTGAGAATATTCCAGGAAGGTTTTCGAACCATTAGTTTTTTCGTGGAGATTATTGTTCTGGTTCCATTTAAAAACCAATTTCCAAATGTATTTTCATTTACGCTTCACAAAGTTTTTAATATATTTTAATCGCAATAAAACTGTTGCCACAACAATTATAGGTATTACATTTCTAATTATTTTGTTAAATAAAAATTCTACAAATAATATAAAGTACGTATGAAATGAAACATAATAATTAGTGATGAAATTGATAACTAATTTTATTATTTTTGCAGAGAAATTGTCGGAAATCATTAAAACAAATAAAAATTGCGTCAGTTTCTCGAAAAATAAATTTCAAACACGGAAAAGAACGCTATGATGCACAATACCAATTGTAAAATAACTTTATAACAAGACAATTGCAGGCAATGATAATATATATAATTCTATAAATAGAATAATTTTTTTTTCAAGATCTTCAAATCTTTTTCATCTACATCAGCCTCGGATGCTGTACTTTGTTTTTGTGCGCTACCTTATTTTTAATTTTTTTTTTTGAAAACCTGTAATTTATTTCAATTCTTAAGCGGTTTTTTAAATTTCTGACGATATTTGAAAGTCTGAACGAAATTAAATTCTTAAATCTAATGATCACCCTTTTAAAATTCCATTCAATATTTCGGGTCGGAAAAATAACAAGAATTGTGTTTTGGTTTACTGTTAAATGATTTTCTCTTTATTCTTCAGTAAAATTTAGCACAATGTTATTTCAGAAGAGTAAGTTATAATTACAAATATTAAAAATATATTCTAATTTAAAAATAGCAAAGTTTAGCGGACTTCCCGGGTTGGATTCTCGCTCCGGCCGAGATTTTCCCATCCTGCACTTTTAATAGCAAAGTTTTAGTTTATTATTTGAAATATAGTGATTTTCATTTAATTCAAATTTCACCAAGCTCAATGATGCAACTGTTGCAGCCAAACCGTGCGAATAGATTTTCAATCCTTAAATATCTTCTTCACGGTGGTTCTGAAGCGTCTCTGAAGAACAATGGTTCATTAGAGGTCAATTTGATCGCAGTACTTTTGGGGTATGATGATACTAAACCCGTCATTTTCAATTATGTCGCATCTAGTTTGACTGCTTTCAACGAATATAGTTGTGGTCCAGAAATTATAATAAATACTTTGGGCCTTAAATATAATATAATATAAATATAATATCACATTCAAGCCATTCTATGAATCACGCTATTCACGAGGAACATTTTACTGTAAAGGAGTAGACTTAATCTTAATAAGTACGAGTAAATTCATGTAATTTAATGACCGTCAGCCATAAACCATTTTTTCCAATTCAAAAAAATTAAACACCAAAAATATATTAATAATAAATACTCTTAATCATTTTAAAAATACAAATATCTTGGAAAGAAACGAAACAATTTATATTTTATTAGCGAAGTATTTCTTACTTTCAAAAATAATTTCACTTTTATTAATAATTTTTATTACTTTATTATATTTGGATACTGAATATAGCTATTGCAGAAAGAAAGGAGACAAAATGTTGTTGACTTTTGTTAAGATTCCGTTGACAATATTTTGCGTAATAGCGTACATGAAACAAATGATCATTCCCTTACGTCCGTCGTCTGTTTGATCGTTTTACCGAGAGTAATTTGAATGTATCTTTCACATGAATTCCAATTTCCTTTGAAATATTTTTATGTACGCAAAAAAGTACAGCGATTTTTTTAATGTTTAATAGTTCAGACGGACTGCCGTTAACAATGAACTTAATACGTTCATCTGGATCAGACTAATTTTCGATACAACCTGTTGCTTTATACGCAAATTGTCATCTACATTTAAAATTTCTCTAAATAAATGTTTTCTCATTATACATAAATCTGAGTACTGAATTTTCGTTGGATACAAAACGTTATTCACTTCAAAGACAAAAACAAATTGTTTCAGATACAAACATTAATAGGAAACTAATTCGTTGTTTTTACAGTTCATGTTCTTTGAAAAGTAGTCACATGAGCGCTTGAATGTTTAATTATGAATCCATATTTCTGAAATGTACAAATAAAAACGGAGATATGAGCTTATCTCGTATGAGACGCAAACAATGGACCCATATATAGTACGGCCAATTAATGAAGCAATATTGATCATGACGGCAACGTATTGTCCGTTGGTTAAACCGTCATTTGCATCGGTCCAATAATATCTAAGCAAAACTAAAATCTAAAATTAAATACCTAATCATTAAGGGAACGGAGCAAGGATAGCGGAAAACCTGACTTTTCCTTCGTCAGGTAGCGAACATTGTGAATGGAATTGTTTTCTTGCTATGCAGTGGTGTGTGGCCTAGTATCAGTGGAGGGAGACTTATCTTTCTTTGACATGTTTCTGAAATTTTCTTCACGTCTCTGTCATATTTATAACATATATAATTTCTTTAATTTTACATGAAACATTTTCTCTTTTGTATCAAATTTGATCAACAACTGAAATTTTTTCTGGTAATTGAGTGAATGACATCATCTTAAATCGACAGTTGAGCAACAGAAAGAACCGTTTTACGTTAGTTTGATTTTTTTTTAGGGCAACAGGCTACATGAGGGTGATCCACATTGGGCAACTCCCCTTTAATAGCATAGGAAGGGATTAGAAAGGGGGATGCGGAAGGGTAGAGGAAGGTAGCCAAGGGTTACTAGGGCCCCCGGGCTATGGTTTAAGGATCCTACCCGGCATTCGCCGAAAGAAATGCAGGGAAAACCCTAGAAAAACCTGCATCGGGTTGGTCGGGCATTGGGTACTTGTCCCACGCCCTTCCGATAGCGGGAGAGGAGTTTGCTGTGGGGACGCAGCATTCCCTTCTCCGTGCCTCGACCAGTTTAGGAGGCAGCTGGCCGACTATTCCAATGGGAATAGCGAACAACTCTTACCGTATGCCCAAGGTCTGCGACCCCGGAACATACACCTCTCAAAACAGGCCGAGGTGCCTCGGCTTGTGGGAACCTTAGTTCAAAAACGGAGAGGAAAATGCATACCCAAAGGTAGCCCCTTCGTATCTCTCCTAAAAGGTTCTGCCTGCGAGATAAAATCCCTCGCAGGTTACATGCGAGAGAATCCTCTCGCAGGCTTATCTCGCGTTAGTTTGATGTTATTTTGTCAATTTAAGTGAACTCCAGACATGTTTCTCCTGGAGGCAGAACACGATTGTATTGTAGGTTCCTTGTTTATAGAGAGAGTTAGTGCCAACAGACACAGGAAATGAAGCCTCAAATCCGACGTTTCAAGCATTCGTTACGGCGTTGTCGTAATTCAAGATTCAGTTTGCAATGGAAAAGCATCGACAACCGGCCTTTTGGTATTGAGATTAGAGAGAATTATAGGCCAACCGGGTTGTTCAATTCAAAGAGTTATAAATTAATCATGAACAATGTCAAACAAAAAATGTTCATAACTGATTTTTACTCATTCTTATCAAAGACGCAATTGTTGAAATTTTACTGAAAAATAAAAATCCAGATGTAATAAACAATAAATTTCTCACGAGAATTTTTATAGAGATGGTATCGTGAAAGAATTTTCGTAATTCGTTCATGTCCGAACTAGATAACCGAATCACCAGTTCAGTCTGAAGGGTTGCATAACTACTTTCTTACGAGAAACCGGCTCATTGTGGGGGGAAAAATCACAGAATTTTATACAATTTGGACTCTTACGAACGCATATGTCATTTAAGCATACCGAAAGTAATTTAAATACAAAAAATCATTCTTTCTGAAAATTTGCGGGAAAGCATACTTTGCTTAAAATTCAATTTCGCTGAAAATATATACGGGGAAAAAATGATTTTTTCCTTAATCACGTTAAATCTTACGAACAAAACATTATTTAAGAAATTAAAAACATATTTTCACTTTAAAAAATACAACCGAATTATATAACACATTTATCCAATAATTTTAAATGCCGTAGTGATAATTAAATAATGCATATTTCTTGCTTTGTTTTTTGTTTGTTCTTTTAAAATGTTCAAAAAATAGAACTTTGTAAAATATTTTTATGTAACTACCACATATTTTTGTTATTTCCATAATTCACGCTGCCAGTTAAAAATAGTATTTTTCTAAATTTATATCACATAAATGTTTTTATTTTTTGCAAAATAATAGTACGGCCGGCGAGTAATAATTACTTGCAGCTTAACACATTAGTGTGGAATGCGAGGGCAAGGAAAGCCATTCCCAGTTTTTTATTGCATGAGCTTGTCTAGTCGACGCTCCTGAGCTCCTGATCACGGAATTATCTGTCAAAAAAACTCTAATGCAAATTGAAAACTGTCAGAAACAGAATATGCGCTTACCGATTCTAAGCACTTTCCCAGAATAAATAAATGCACGTCATTCCCTCGCCTAGTCGGAGCGGATGGAAGATAAAAATGTGGGCATTAAGTAATTTATGTTGTCAACGTATGCAATATTAGAATGTTGAAAAACCGAAACAGTAACATGAGAAACTAAAGCGTAATGATTTATTGTAATCTTAAATTTATTATACATCATTAATATGTCTCAGCTTCATTGTGAAATACTTCCGATAAACAATAACCATATTTTTAGTGTGAAATTAAAAACCCTACAGTATATTAATTAATCATATAAAATTTGCTAGTTACATTTTCGATAAGGTTTAATGAAATGTTATAAAAAGTATAGAATATTAGGTTGGCAACATCAATAGTCTGACCGATTAAAGAAGGGTTGTCGCAGATGTAAGTTGCCTTCAACACCACTATATTTCCCTATATGAAGTAATTAAATGGCGAATCGTGTAACACCAGTTTTGTGCTCTCGTACATATTATAAAGTTGAACAGAAAAATGAAGAATCTCTTAATGAGGCTTTCGGAATACAGCATTCTTAACTATTTAAGTGGCTCGGATGGACATTACTAGTCGTAACACTTAAAACATAAAATTTTTACCACACTTAAAAGGAAACTGACATCAACATATGTGAGAAATCACACGTTTATCAATAGAAGAATATCTGTTTATATTAGAATGTGAAGATGGGCAACGACAGACAAATTTTGAACTAATATCAGAATCTTTACACTTACGACCTTCTCAAGTGCAAACTCCAAAAAAAAAAAATTAGTACCGACGAGCGGGATGAAGCCAAAGATATGTTGTTTTAACCAGACACAGGAACAACCATAAACATAGTTTTGACTGGACTAACGTCAGAATACTTGACGTTGACTCAAACTAACAAACTGGAATCATCTCTAAAATGTACAAAGTAGGTTCTGTGACCCTTTTCTTCGTGATTAAGACCTCTGCCTTAATATAAATGTCATCATCCCGCTCATCGGTACTAATTTTTATTGGAAGTTGCAATTAGGAAGGTCTGCTTATTGACAGAAGAAACGTCGTAAATGTAAAGTTACTGGTATTAGAATGTGAATATGGAAAGGCAAATTTTAAATTAAGAATACTTGGAAGCTGGAACGATTTACCAAAAATTAAAACATAAACAGAACAGGGAATCCAATTTAAGGAACCTTACACTGCAAAAAAAAAACATTACTGATTATAATTCTTAGTTATGTAAAATACTTAATATTGTAAAATGTAGCAAGCGAAGAAAAGTAAACTCAAAGACGCAATGAGAGGAGCTTGATGTGATTCGGTTCGTGTTATATGCCGTACTGTATTATGTAATATACCGTACAAAAGACTTGGGCCGACTGAGATCTTAAACACCATCAAAATTTTGACATCGCCCTGCGTTCAAACGATAAACCGCTGAAAGGACAAATTTGTCAAAAGATACAAGAAATGTTCAGCTCAGGACAACAATTTATTGGTTCTAGATTATTCTCTTGTCCACATGAGAACGAAACGAAAGTCTAAGGCGATACCGACGACGAAACGAGTTCGACAAAGAGGATCGACTGGACCACAGCTGAGGTACAACTGGGGTGCATAAATTTACATACACAAACTAATTCAGTTGGTTGAAATGTGAACGAACAACAAGTAAAGCGTAAATGTATAACAAAAAATAATAATTATCAAACAGTAAGCTGTAATGAAAGCGATAATACAATCATTCCGGCGAACGCTAAAGCTCGAACTCATTTTTGGGGCACGAATACCTGAATATATATAGACTGCAAAATTTAAAAAAAATAAGACCGGTGACCACGGAAAGGAGAAAAACGTATCTAAGACATTATTTTCAAGGAAGTTATTTCATATTACTAAATTCCCTAAGTTTTGATTAAAGTAAGAAAAACAATTAAATATAAAGCACAGCTCTTTGTTACTTAGTAGAGTTATAGTGTTGTTAATAAATAAAACGTCTTTATCGTGTTCAGACGACAAATTCCTCTCGATTGAAATTAAACATAGTTAATTTATAATTTCTTCGTCTTCCAATATTCAATTATAAGTAATTGGAATTTCCTATTTTGTTTTATTCTTTTCGAAACTCTAATTTGGTTAAATTAAATAGAAAATTTGTAAATATTATAGTTTAATAACAAGTTTCATATTTTATTATGTTGACCGAGGACGAGATATTTTTTAACTTAAGCATCGTCAAGTTAATATGATAATATTAAACAATAATTTTCGCAATCACAACTTACTTGCTGCCAGACTTGCAATTTAATTCTCATATCAAATACTTATCAAGTGAATAGTGAAACTGCAATAACATTAGTACCTCCTTTTGGAAGAAGACTATACGAATCTCTTGGAGCAGGGTGACGTCTGGTATTAAATGGAGGTATACGATCCTTCCGTCGTTAGCGTGTCGAAAACAAAGTCGTCATTGTTTGCATAATTAGGAGAAAACTCCGTGTCACAGGATAATTTGGTATTTTACAAATTGATACATTTGACCTGTAGTTTATTCCGGTCTTGGGATCGTACAAGATGGGAATATTATGCAAGAACTGTAAATTGCAGCATCGTGTGTATTGACTATGGCGCACGTGGCTGTTCCCCAAGTTCGATCAATGCGCCAGACCTCGCTTTTCTCTTAACCAACATTGCAAACAAACAACGTTATACACTGTCCGGAAAAAAAATAATGAAACCTGAATAGAAACTTTGTGTGTTGTAGCGTTCCTACCAACAAACTCAAATGATTAAACAGAAGGTTTCTTATAATTCCAGATTACAACTAGGCAGTATAAACTGAAATATATTTTTACAAACGAAAAGAACCTTTGCGACCTAAACTACTGGAACAAGAAGAAATTTCATTACAATTTACGAAAAAAAAAAATTTTTAAAGACAAAGTTGTTCCTAAAAACTGAAGCATCTCCCAGCATGTATCCAAATATTATCGACACAGGTTTATTATAATTCTGGCAATGAGTCGTTTATAAATCAAACGCAGTATCATAATTAAATAAAATCAGATTTTCAAATTTCACGAAACCGGCAGTATTTTAAAAATAAAGAAACCCGTAAAAATTCACACACTTATTACTGAAAATTATAAACCATATAAATTATAATATTCCAAACGTCAGGATTTTTCCAATTGAGTTTCATAATTATAAGAAATAAACTGTTTGAATATAATTGAACGCTTCTATTAACTTTAATTATTGGTAACTAAATATCCATTAACCAGTTTTATTTCTTGTAAAAAATATCTTTACAGATCCGTAGTTGTTGAGTTTCATATGACTAGAGTTATTTTATATTGAATTTATAAAGTAAGTTTTTATTACTAACAATTGCTTCTTAACATAAATATAAAAGAACTATAGTCATATGCTGTGTACAGCTCTTATTAAAATAATTGCAACTGTTTCGAGGCTGGTTAATGGATTTTTTTCATTTTCAATAATTAAAAAAAAATTAGTTTCCTGATTTCGATAATTTTTTTAATGAAATAAAAATAAATTATCTGTATCTCTAAATTCCCAATTCCTTAATCACGTTGCTATTCTGGTATCTAAACCTATAATGTTGCAATAAGTTTCCAGATTTTTAAATATGGAGGGAATTAATTAGGAATCCAGTTAACAATTTGGTATACAAGAAATAGTTTAAACCAAACTGTTTACCTGCAACAACATTTTCTTGGATGAAAATATAACTACATTCGTCATTTGACATAGTTATGTAAATTAAATCAATATTTTATGCACTTAAAAAGTATTTTTGTAACTTAATAACCGTAATTGGAACATTTGCAAGACATTAACCAACGCATAATAACGAACATTAAAATTTAGCAGCACTGTTACACTCAAAATACTGAAGTCGAACAAAATAATACTACTACTGTTTCAAACGTTTCTGGGAAAATCTATGAAAGTAAGCTCTTTAAACTGAGAATCCGTACACGAAGCTATATTCCCGTTCGTTGTTTCTCAGTGTATTTTGATAGAACTCGATTGAGGCTCTTCTTCTTTGCCCACTTCGTGAACTATTTTGCCGAAGGTTAAAGCCAGGCAGACTCGGAACGGTTGAATTTAAATCTGCAAGACGGACATACGCAACGCTTTATCGCTCTTGAAAACTACTTTATAGCCAGTGGAGACGTAAGTCACTACACGTAGTAACGATACTAGGCCTATTAGAATAATAATAAGTTCGCGGAAGAATTTTATCAAGATTGTCCGTATGAGGAAATATTTGACATTTTATATTCTAACGTGTACATATAGTACCCGTAGAATTTTATTATTTAAATATAATTTCAAGCAAACGTTAAATATAAAAACAGGAAATCTTGTAAACCGCACAGGGAATCAAACCTTAAAAAAAACGATTTAAATAATACTTTTATATTACGACAGAGAAATAGGGATGTAGAACTGTTATTTTCCAATAATTTAACGTTAAAAAGTTATGAATAATTACTATATCTATTGTAAGTGCAGCTTGACAGGTTACAAATGTGACATGGCGTCTATCATGTATCCTCTGACATTCGTTCACTCAATTCTTCGTTTTCTAACACAGCTGATCGATTTTACTCTGCGATATTATTTTAACGTAGACAGGTACATCATTTTTAGTGCAGGTCAGTTGAAACAGCTCAATGGAAAAGGGCCAGCGATATTTTCGATTTTTTTGAATAAACTTGTGTTTATATTTCAAACAATTTGAACACAGGAAAAACGTTACTTTTCAGTTGACAGTACTGGAACACCGCGTTTCAGTACCTTTAATATTGATAAACTAAGTGGAGTTGCCTCCTCAATCAGCTCGCTTGTTTCAAAGACAATAAGCGATACAAGTGAACCATTATTCATGTCAAAGTGTCAACTTGCCGAACTAGTATTTTCAGGAAATAGCAGACTGAACCATGTTTAAATCATTTTCTTTCAGTAGAATAATAGTAATACGTAATTGCAAAGCAACTAAATTTTCACTGTTCAGATATGGTTCATCGGCTTAAAACAAATACATTATATGTAATATAATTATATTTTAATTTATTCTCGCACGTGAAAGCAGACAGAATTTGGATGAGATTTAAAGTACGCGTTCATGGTTCGGGTAGTTGACGGCAGAGGGTGAGTCGATTTCATACTACGATGGCAGAATCGTCTTGTCGCTTTCAAGATTTCCGTTTCGTTTGAGGATGGGAAAAAGACAAATTGTGAATACTGACGTCGTCTTCACGAATCAACATCACCTAAGATATTGATACCCTCGCAGACATCGGAGAATATTTCTAGTCCTAAGAACAAGAAAAAAAAGAGACCAATGAACTGGAACTGGAATTAAAAAAACCGCCAAGTAACATGAGCTCAATTATATACTCAAGAAAAATTGGGGTTGTATAGCTTTATGAGCATTCCTAAACACATCATAATGTTAAGGAATATGTCTGTGAAACAGTGAGATTCATATATTTCCATTTACTGATTCTCTCTCCGTTTTTAAAAATAATAGATGAATTTGTGTGAATTAACAACTGCTATTACTAAATAGTCATCGAAATATTAACCTGGTGAATATAAATACAAAAAGTACTTTTATACGAGTTGCTGTCAAAGATTTCCTTAAAGTCCTTTGTCTACAATTTATTTGGCGAAGCGATTCACCTTTCCAACCCTAGTTTCAATAATAACAACCAATAAAAATATTTTCCAGACATTTTGAAGACTAATTTTTATCTGACAGAATTGATCAAAATATATATTAAAACCAGACTGCACAAAATAAAATCTCCTAACTTCAAAATATCTCATCATTCTTGCACTCATAAAAAATATTAATTTTAAATTAATTGAATTATTTAAATCGGACAAAATTTATATGATATATAAAGCAACCTATTCTATATCAATTATAATAAAGAACAACTCAGATTATATCAATAATTTAGAGAAACGTACTGTAATATATACGATTTCCTGACAAAAAAAACAGCAATGAGTGCTACATAGGACAGACGAAGAGGTCATTAAAAGTCTCGTCTTAAAGAATTTACTAATTTAAATCAACCTTGTGAGCTCCCAGTAAACATGCCAGCTCAAATAATCACAGTTTTGATTGGAATAAGTTAATATTTCATTCTGAACTCAACTATTCTGAAATGTTACACAATAAATCCAATTGTTCATCCCTTAATTTTAAAAGCGGTAAATAATCTCTGCAACATTTATGACTATATTATCTATTAACTCTTTGGTCTCCTATTATGTATATCTTTGTTTCGGTGTTTCCAGATGAAGTCCACGGATTGTAGTAGAAATTTTTGGTTAATACAATAATTTTAAAAAATATTGTTTATAATTCATTCGTAACTGACTTCTTGACAATTATATATGATTAATTTCCTTAAATTTATAATGAAGTCTAACAGTTGTATAATATATTGGCTATTTCTCATTTAAATATTAAATATTAAAATTTTCTAAATTGGTTAATAGCAGTAATGGCCCGAAAAGTTTCGATTCTGTCCATAATTTTTATTATTATGTACACGCATTTTGCGAAATGACTCAAGTTTTATTAATCATATTTGCCGAGTAATAATTTACAGGTTTCCGTTTGATGATTGCTAATCTATAGACCATCCGGCAATCTTCATAATTTCTCAAAAATAAAATAAAAAATGTAGTAGTTCTCTACTTTTTGTTTCTCTGGCAAAAAAAAATGCAAACAAAAGAGTCACATTAAAATGTTGAGCGCTGATGTGTATGTCACTTGAATCAATACGCGGTCCAGGCATTAAGTCTGAGTTGCGCACTGTAAAAAAACTCTTTAAGTCGTGCACCTCAAGCTGTTTTTCTCCTTCACGTGTCTAGCACGCGGACAATGTTAATGCGCAGAATATATGACACCTTGCACTCAATTTGTAGTGGTCTAAGATTGTCGCCTTCAATGTGACTATTCGAGGATAATCATTTTCGTGGAACGTCACAGCTGCGATTTACTCTTTACTGTCCCGAGGGCATAATTGAAACTTATGTACTAGGTAGTTCACACTCGTTTTTCATTGTTTGCTTTGAGTGTGTGCAAGAACGAGTGACGTTACTGTGCTTACAGTGTCTGTGTTTCTCTAAACAGCATCTTGCTTCTTTGATTCTCGACAGTGAAGGGTGAATAGTTTTTCCAACATTTAAATTTCTTTACGTCACTAATCAGTTAATATGATTCGAGTCTATTACATACTATCATCTTGGTTATAAAAAGAAATGGAAAATAAGAAACACATTTCTAAAAATAAAATTCTTATGGGGAAATTTATACCACTTAAGGAACTCAGAAAAGGGGCAAAAGTTTGTCTCATCGCTCTTTTGGAGATAACAAGCAAATACTGACTTCGGGACTGGAGGATCATAGAAGCAGAGGACGCCGCACCTTATTTTCCTGAAGGCGATGAACACCGGGAAATATTCCACTAGAAATCATTCATTCATTACATATCCTATTAAATGAAATTTAATTGATTTTCAATACTTATTCTAAATCCGCGATATTTCCTAATGAGATGAGATGGACTTATCATTCTGCATTACAAAACGGTGGTTAGCACTTTGTATAGATAAAGAATTGTCATAATTATTTTCTGAATTAATTTTGAATGATAATTGTAAATTTTTGGGGAAAAAAAAATAATTTTTATAACTAACGCCCATCTTTATTACCATTGCAGGTACTTTTGCTAAACGATATGTTGAGAGGTTAATTTTTTTGCATGATTCTCTAAGCTGCTAATCAAGCAGTTTTCCTTAAAATTTGACACTTGTAACGCTGTTGAACACTCCCCAAATTAATTCAAGGTTAATTTTTTGATATTTGAGTAAAAACGTCTGAGCAACTTGCTGGAAATTACGACCGACGGAAGAAGAATCTGTCTAGAGATGCTAAGAATTGTTACACAGACTACGAAGCTGCCAGAAATTCCTGTGAAGATTTTCCGGTTAGCCTAGGGAAGCCGACTACAAAAGATGAACAGGTGTTTTTCTGTCTGCGACGTAAATAAGAGATTTTTGCCGCACGTAATGCCCTCATACGACCTATTTTGCCTTCTTTGGTTTATGTTCAGAGTCTCATAAAATCGCCCTGTTTAACGTATTAGAAATTTATTGGAATATTGAATGCAGTTAAACTGAATCATCTAGTAGCCTAAACTCAAGATTGAATAAATTTTAATTTATCTAGATGCATTTGGAAAAGACCTTGTTGAATTTCTGAAAACCCTTAATTATAATTTAATTAAATTTAAAGCCAATCAAAATCATATTTCAAATATTTTTTCAGATAAAATTTACTCTCCCAGCATTATATTACACACCATTAACAATTAAATCATCTACGAACCCATTTTCTTAACGATTTGTATATGACAGCTATGACGGGTAGGCGACATGCAATCAAGCTGAAATTTCAGTAGAAAACATGATTGGTTTCCCTATCGACGGGTTAACTTTGTGGCTGAACGTGTTTATATTTGGTAAACAACCATATATACTTACTCTGCATGAAGAACTCTCGATATTTACGGGTCACGCAATACGAATGCCGTAGATACAAACGCAAATATTAGTTGGTTATAATTAGTTGTAACTTACTGCCCTTCTGTTTCATCCTACGTGATTGTATTTCGCTTTAATCTACGATCTCGGGGAGGGGAGGGGAGAGTGAATTGAGGGCATTGTGGCGAAATGAAAATTGATTAGCGGCGGTCAGTAAGCGTTTCGTGCTAACAGAATTTCCTGAATTTGAATGTTGTCATCAGCAGAAGTACTCAAGCCATTTGAACGGTACTCTTATTCCCTCCGTCGATTATAAGGGGAATTCTACTTTTCTTTGTCCGCTCTGCATTTCATTACTCGCATGCGGGTGGCGTGTTTCTTAAATTGCTTTGGTTCCAATGAATTTACGAATCCACCACACACAATATAGATTTCTACTGAATACTTCATTGACAAACATAATTTAAATATCATATCAACAGCATATTTAATATTCGTCGTTATCTCATAAAAAAAATTAATTGTTAATTATTTTAATTTTATTATCAATTATTTATAGTTACCGGGGTATTAATGAATCAATTATTTGACGCGCCTGTTTTACAAGCACGTAACTAATAATAATTAAGTTTTCAGTTCATCGTATTTTGAAAGACATACAGGTTGGGAAAATATTTTCAAAATGAACCTCAACCATGGATAAAATGCTTAATTGTTGTTTTTTGTATTACCAAATAAAGGCGTGCCAGTAGATAACGAGAAAATTAATATTTCGTCTTCCATACCTCAGCAGAATTGAGATTCCCGCCATGTTCGTAGTCCCTGCGTTACTTTTTTCCTAGTGAAACGACGTAGTGTTTAGCAAATGAATTGCCTTTCACTTAAACAAGCAATTTCCGGCCGTATAGGGCTGCCTAAGTGACCCAACGTTGTGAGTCATCGCCTCGCAATAAGTAAGCGGAATAATTGTTCTCATTTCTTTGCGACATGTCCCCTCACTTTCTTACTCTGTTCGGCATTTTGATTATTATATTTGATCTTATAATGTGAAATAGGTCATTTATATAATTTTTTATCAAATTTAACTAAATAATGACTTTCCAAACATAAAACATGTATAACAAATTCTAAATATTCGTGTAAAGGATTTTAGCAGCCACTTAACATTCCTAGCATGGTAACTATTTGGAACGCAATTTTTAATCAAAGATGTTTTACTCGGGAATTTAATAACAAAAATGTTACAGGACGTTTTCGCAATTAAAATTTTTCATTTGAACTAGAAATTCGGAAAAGAATTTTTGCTCAATCGGAAACTATTCTATCTTACAAATTCATGCATTTTTGTCGTAAATTAATGTATTAAAATTTATAAAGCTATCGGGATTTAATGTTTTGGTAATAATATTTCATTTGAACTAGATATATTTGGAAAAGAATTTTTGCTCAAACGGAAACTTTTCTATCTTACAAATTCAAGCATTTTTGTCCTAAATTTTGATATTAAAATTTATAAAGTTATCTGGATTTAATGTTTTGGTAATAATATTAAACTTTGTAGATAAGGGAAGTTGAGAAGGGAAGAATAGTTTGGCGTCTCCGTCAGCTTTAGTCTGCTTTATGTTAAAATGTCAATATTGTTCCGACTTAGGTTCCGTGTCTGATGGAACCGTCACTTTGAGTGTCATTGCCCTCCGTTGATTCTCTCGTGTCGGAGCTTCTGATTTTCCAATACTAGCCCGTAATTTTTTCCCATGATTCTGTCTGATTTACTCTGTTACAAATATTTTCCTGACAAATTTTTTTCCACTTTGTTAATTAATAACACAAGGAGAGGTTTTCAGTGATTGACAAATATTCTCACAATTCTTTTATCCCTCCCGGAGTCAAATTTTTTTAAACAAAATTTAAGACGGGTTTACTGGAATGACTTCCGTTTTGTAGAAACCGATAAACTGTTAGATGGAAAAGGGACGTGTGAGCAGAAAGTTGCCCTTGAACTACCTTAAATATTTGATAAAATCTTTCTACAGTCCGAAGTCGCAGAAACTCGACTTTCAGCCTTTTTTCCACTCAATTCCCTAAATCATTACGACCCCCCCTATGCTTTTCCAATCATGGAATCCAATTTTGATGTTATTATAAATTTGTTTCAATTTTGAATTTGATTACTTCACATCCGATATCGAATAACCCACGGAGCTGGTAAATCGTTACAAAACTTCTCTTTTTTTCGCTGAAGGTCTTGACAGTTATCACTGAAAATATAGGCTGCGTTATGAGATAAAGATATTGATTCAGCGATAAACGAACACTGTTGCAAGGGAAATTAAGTCTGCGCCATTCGTTGGACAGTTTAGAGAGGGACTGGTATGAAAAGTTTGGATCTGATTCGGTAGCTCCTCAATATAATAAGATGCGTGGATTGAAGATTGCATAAATCTGTGAGCACTTCACAGTTTACGCAGTGATGACTTGGACGAATAATTCATCCTTAATGTGGCCCAAGGAATGATCGGAAGAACATGTAGAGTGAATAACAGTACAGTATAATTACAAGAATATGGGTTGGTACAAGGACAAAGGTGGCGAAGGATGATGAAATTCAAATAATCACGGTAACGTAATTTAGGGAGTCTACAAAATTGAAAAAGAAGTATTATCGTTTAAATTTATCCCACTTACGTTCAGGAATTTATCAGAAATTATTTTTGGATGAATACGGCAATTATTAATATTTTGTGGCCTTTGTCCATAAGAATTCGTGACCAAGGTTATAGTGTGTTACATTTTCTTTGAGACACCTGTTGCTCAACCTGTTGCATGTCTTGTTGTGCTGGTGAGTCTGTATGAACCTTGATGTTGGTCTTCATCTACTTCGGGTACTCATAAAATATCTTTGGAATCATAATAGGATGGAATAATATTTCTATCCGGCTTTATGTTAAATATTTCTGGTTTGCAATAAATAATTAAACTCGCCTTTCAATGCCTAACTGGTGCAGCATAAGGAATATGTTATGCTATTAAAGAAGAATATAGATAACACCAAACGACGTCTTTCAATAAATATCTTCGTACGTTACAAATTCGAAAACTTCCCGTGTCATCAATCTCCGAGGATAACAAACACCGGTAACTTAAAATAATGATCCGATCTTCGTTTCTCGTCTACGGACAGCTGAGGAATGATGAAAATTTTGAGAAATGGCCGTTATCTGACGCCCCATAATTAATTTCTGTTGTAAAGTCAAATTTGTTGCAACAGACTGTCAGGCAACGGGTCAGTTTTACATAGATCAATCTGCTGAGGTATTTTAATTCTCTATCTCCAAGGGAAAACATATCCAAGATCTGATTTTAATCAGGTATTTGAAAAATCTCATATATGGTAAGTCCCAGAAATTTTCGTCGCACGGGTTTAGAATCAATAAAAGTATTAAATATATATAGGAATTATATATAGAATTTAAATTGAAATGCGTATATTAAAAAGTAAATATATTTATACATAGTTTCCTCCAGGAAAGTGTAATTTTATCATTTCTAATAATATATTGATCAAGTATAAAAGTATTAATTTTCCCTTGATCTTTATAATCAAATATATAATTTATTTTTGTTCTTCAATAGGACTTTTATCCTTACTCGATATATATATATATATATATATATATATATATATATATATAAATAATTGATAATACTTTGTCAAATTTTATATTAGTTTCATTTTTATCTTCTTTGTTATCAATTTTAAATATCTTGAATTAATTTCAAGACTTGTTTGCTTTTATCCCTATTTAATAATGTTGGCATTCGTTCTATTAGTTTATTAGAAATATTTTCTATATTACTCGTGAAAAATAAATGTTTATAGTTTTCAAAATTGTAGAATAAAATTTTGTATATCTTCTTTTTAACTTGTTATAAATTTTTCAGCTTTCTGAATAAATGTCTAGCTACACATCATATGAAGAAGATAAATGTATTTTAGTAGCAGGCAGTTTTGGAATGTATATTTATATATTTTTCTTTTAATATAATTATTTGGCTTGGAACCTTTTAGGAGAGATACGAAGGGGCTACCTCTGGGGATGCCTTTTCCTCTCCATTTTTGAACTAAGGTTCCCACAAGCCGAGGCACCTCGGCCTGTTTTGAGAGGTGTATGTTCTGGGGTCACAGACCTTGGGCATACGGTAAGAGTTGTCCGCTATTCCCATTGGAATAGACGGCCAGCTGCCTCCTAAACTGGTCGAGGCACAGCAAACTCCTCTCCCGCTATCGGAAGGACGTGGGACAAGTACACAATGCCCGACCTACCCGATGCAGGTTTTCCTAGGGTTTTCCCTGCATTTCTTTAGGCGAATGCCGGGTAGGATCCTTAAAATATAGCCCGGTGGCCCTAGTTAACCCCTAGCTACCTTCCTCTACCCTTCCACATCCCCCCTTTCAAATCCCTTCCTATGCTATTAAAGGGGAGTTGCCCAATGTGGATCACCCTCATGTAGCCTGTTGCCCTAAAAAAAAATTATTTGGCTTGTTAGCTAAATATTGACATCTTTCGTCTCGACACCGACGTGTGGGAGATAAATGTTCTGCAAATATTTACTGTAACGTAACACGGCAAAGTACACCCAAAACACTTACAATGATTAAATCATGTCTCAGAGGGAAACCAGGTTCCGACCTTACATTCAAAGGTCGTCTATTGTAAATAATATCAATTGTATGCAGCTAAATGAGTGAATTTTACAAAACACTGTTTGTCTCTTTATGTGGCTCAACTTCCTGTTGTGGTGTCCTAATTTAGATTAACTTTAGCGGTGCTCTCATCATTTTATCAACGATAGGACCAAATTTTTGTGAACACATATCGTAACGAGGCGAACATCAAATTGTTCCCAATCGAGTTTCAGCTTTCAAACGTTTACCCTTCCAATAACTCCACTTCCAATATTTCCGATTTTAGTTTCTCTTGTTTCCTCAAATGCTACCAGGTCCAAATACTTTCGTATTCACCCTCCCTAAACAGAATAGTAATGACTAAGAAAGCAGAGAATAGGACACAAACCTCATGCCTTTTCAATTCTATAATGCGTCACGCACAGTAAATGTAAAACTGGTATATTACTGTGAGCAAACAAACGCACGTGTCTGTTGCACCAACACGAGGTTTAACAATCGTGTTTTCGGATAGCAGTTATGTGAAGTTCCCGAGAAATAGCATGATGTGTTAGATGCGCAGCAGCAGAAGGGAGAAGATGGAGGGGACTCTTGCCGTCAGATGGGAACTACCATTAGAAGTAACAGCACTTAAAAACATGAATTGAATTCTTACTATTGGGATATACAGACAGCGGCAAGGTCTTTTTATCGTCTCTTAAATTCGTATTTTGATACAACTAGCTATTTCTCTTCAGTAAGTGATCCAGTCGTACGACATCGCTTCACGTTTAACATGTCACATTTTTATTATTGTATATACATTTTTCTTGTGGTTTGACGAAGGAATGAATCCATTATGTCGAAAAATTGTGTAGCCCTCAGACAAAGAAACACCATTCGAAAAAAATTTACGACTTACACATGAGTTACAGAATACGATCAACAATCAGCTGATTGGGAAATGAAGGAAAGTAATGTAATATTGTCTCTCTTCACCGCACAATATGTGCCATTCACGGAGCCGAATCCGCTGATGCCATCTAAGGAGATGTCTTTGGATCCAATCGGCGGTGAAATTATGTGGTCAGCTTTATGTGTCATAACTTCCAAGTAGCGCTGGAGCAGCCGTGCCTCGGGAATAAAGACGAGATCCCTCCATTGCAGCTCAGATCACATTTCTCAGGGAAGAAATACTGTATTAACATTTAATTGACTCGAGTATAGGAAAATGTAAGTCATATTAATTTAAATGAAAGTGTAAAAGAAAATAATTTAAGTAAGAAATTACTATTACAGCAACGGACTCCAGTATTTAGTTTAGTTTCCAAGAAGTTATTTTTTCCAAATAAATAATTTTAGTGTCCACATAAAAAATATAATTAAGTTTATCAATACATAATAATTAAGATGAGAGAAAGACATGTTTAAATCTACAATATGTTTTTTATCGTTCATTATTAATACAACTAATAAATTAAAACGTGATGTGTATCGTGAAATATTAAAATAGTCAACGAGCGAAACAGAATTTTCCCTGAAGACGCGATCTTTATCCATAAAATTATTTAAATTTTTGTGCCATTTACATTACATAATTCTGAGGAAACTAACTTTAATCTGAGCAGTTTGAAAACATTCTTCCCATTATTTCATCTTTTCAATGATGAATTCTACTAACGCTCTTATTAATTGAATCAAGTATTCAGGTTTTCCATCAATCATTAACTTTCACAATCGTTTAGTTTAAATCAGTATAGTAATGAAATAAGTATACAGCAATGATACATGGATCGATGTTTAGAAAATGAATGTATCGAGGAAGGTCTGTTTTTGAACGGGGTGCAATATTGTCCCTTGTGGAACACCAAAAATTGTCTACAACTTGCTGTAAGGTCGAGTTCTGAAATTGGTTAGGTCTGAGTCATTAATTCTTATGGAAACATGAGATTAAAATTAAACTGAGAAGAATGCCTGTTCTCACTTGCCCCTCTTTACGTTTTTCTGCTCCGCAAACATGATACTGTGATTAATTACCTCGCTTATATATTCTTATACTTTATGATTTATTGTTTTCCTACTAGTATATTAGCACAATTAGAGAATATTTCGAAAGATTCTAATATTTTTTTTTTCGGCTTTTGAAGTGGCTAAATTTTCTTTACAACCTCACGTCGGGTTAAATAAGATTCATAAACATCGGAATTTAAAATCATTACAATATCTAAAATTTGGATGTACAATCAAATTATGTTATTTTAATAACTGCAACTGGAAATAAAAATATGAAGCCGCTCTCATTTTCCTTTGTTTCGAGTTTTAATACCATTGTGTATTTTGACAGTAATAAATCATTTCCGAGAACCTCACCACGTATCCTGTCCCGCAAAATTCAAATAAAAATCAATTATTGTATATTGCTATTTTAATATCAGAGAAATTGTACATAGAGCGTTTCAATTAATAGCAAAAGAACCGCAACCAAATCAGATTAACTGAAAATTCCGCAAAAAGGGACATGCAAAATCCGATCGGCTTCTCTAATTAAATCGAATCTGGGGGGGGGGATGTTCAATAAAATCACTGGCCAATTTGATGACCTGGCGCATTTAAGGTAACAGTTACCTACAATTAGAAATTCGGTTATCATGACGCCTGGGAAAATATACACGATGCCACTGCACAAACGATCCGTAGCCAGGCTATTTTCGGTTAGTATCATATTATTGGTCAGCCCAATTCATAATAAGGCAAGAATATTTTACCTGTCAGGTGTTTGACTCAAAATTCAATGAACGTTTTTCTATTCATGATTAAGACTTCGGAAAAGAGTAACATTCATCCCTGTGATATTAGAATATGTTGAAAAATAGGTAGCATCTAACACAACAAATTTTTGTACAATAAAAATTAAATACTATATTTTTACATGACTATGTCAGTTGAATTTCTCTCATTTATAAATTAGAAAAATGTCTCTTAAAAGTGATCAGAAACTAAGTGAATGTGTCACGAGTCAATCCATAGAACGTTATATTTGAACTTGAATATATTTTATTTGAGCGTACAGACGAATAAATCGTGGCCGTGACCAGCGATGCGTCACGATAGTGCATTTACCTGAACTTCCAACCTTTAATCACGATTCCTGCACATTGAACCACTGGTGTTGTGATTGTATCATCGTTGAAAATTTAATGATGCTGAAATAAATTAAATATGTCGTGCTTCGATAAGCATCGCTTGAAACTAATGTGTTGTTTTTCGTTGCGGTTTTACATTTTTCATACTCCGTAGCCGTCAGTCTAACAGCCGTCTGATCCACATTTCCGTATAGCATTGTATCATATAATCGTTATTATCTCTCTTCGGTGAACGTTATAAAAGAATCTCTTTTTCCAGGAAAGTTAGCCGGAATAAATTAAATCGAGGACCAGAAGGATAAAATACAGATTGCGGTTTTACATTTTTAATACTCCGTTGCCGTCAGTCTAACAGCCGTCTGATCCACATTTCCGGATAACATTGTATCATATAATCGTTAATCTTTTTCTCTCTCTCTCTTCGGTGAACGCTATAATAAAAGAATCGCTGTTTCCAGGAAAGTTAGCCGGACTAAATTAAATCGGGGACCAGAAGGATAAAATACAGATTGATGTAGAATGTAGATCTAGATAATTCCAAACCAATTCTGCAGACTCAATCTAATCATTTATTATATTTGGCAGCTTCCGACTCATACTGAAGCATAACATAAGATATAATCAGAATATGTAATAATATTTAAACTATATTTGGTTTTATCTATAACTCATTGAATTGTAATTATGTTTACATGTCATTCGACGAACTTCTTTTGTATTGACGGGATCGTGAAGTTATTTTAACTGTGTTGTAAGCTATAAATTTTTAACCTTCACCTTATATACTTATTGAAAAGGTATGAGTTCTAATTACACATTTGTGTTATGTTTAAAATTGTGATTGTATCGTATATGATTGTTATCCTTCATAATTGTGTTGGATGAGTATGACACACGGGTTCGAAAGCTACCAAGTACAATAAACTATTTTATTGAGAGTGCAGTATTGGTTTATTGATAAAATACAGTTTCTGGACGCATTCTCCGTAATTTGATTCCAGACCAGTCTAGTCTGAAATTTCCATGAAACGCTTAGGAAATGTTTTGATCTCGAGACGTACTTTGCCATAAGATGTTTTTATTCTTTATATTTGCCCTCTCCACATGATCAAAGTGTTTCATCTTAGCCTGTATTTTTTTACGGGGCAATAAACAAACTGAGAACGCTCTGTAAATCACAACTTTCCTGGTGAGTGAGGAAGAAGTTTTCAAGTATTCTTACAAGGAAAAATCTTTGTGCCTGAATTAGTTCCTAGTTTTAAGCTTTCGGCAGGTTTAAATGCCCGACTTCTAAATGCCCGACTTCTATATTTTTTTAATCCTAATAACGCAAACGGACTGTACAGAATCTATCACAAATTTCCTGTTAAAAAATTAAGTACTTTAAATTAAATATATTTAGAATAATTAATTACAATGTAATTTTAATACAATAAAATACTCGAGTGAAGCTCATTTTATAAAATTTATGAAATTTTAGTGGTTGTATGCTGCCAGACAGAATAAACATAATTATTTTTAAAATTATAAATATTTAAATAATAGCGTTAGAAGCGATAAAATTTGTGGATACGAAATTGCAAAGAAACACTTCATGAGTGACGCGATTATTTCCTTGGCAGTATTTATTTTATTCCATTTACAGAAATAAGCCCACTCTACTTCAATTTCCGATGGCTAAGTTAATATTTTTGCAAAGTTAGTTTAAAACAGCGATTCTTTGTTTGTTGACAATCTCAAATTATGTTTAATTAAGTGAGGTATATTTTGTGTGAGAGGCCTTGACAATCAAAAGTTTTGTATAAATGAAAAACCATCAGCGTACATTCCGACACTGCTTTACGTAAATGGCACTTACCCCAATTCTTCTGCGTTATATCTTTCAAGAAAAGCCGAAGTCCAAACGTTTGGGGGAGAATTGAGACCGAGGGCAAACTAAATGTAAGCTTCTTTGCGCTAACAAAATACACCATTCCTTTCTGCTTAAAGCTGAAGCTCTCGTTCGATGTCTGAAAAACTGTTACTGTAATCAACGCCAAATATATTCTTAATTTTTGTCCATGCGAATAATCATTGTAATATCTAAAAAGGCTCTCCTAAAACACCACGAAGACAAGAAATCACGTTCTATACTAAACGTTCTTTCACAATATTATTGTTTGGATTATATCATAATTTGTATGGTTTGTATAAGAAATATGATACTGAAAGGAAGATAAACTGTATCACTATATCTTAAGGCACATATTTACTCTATGAACAAAATTGTAATACTACGACGCACGTCACACGCTTTTATCCCTGTTTCATTTTCGTTTCGGTCCAACAGTTCGCATTTCCTCCCAGGAATGCTCCCTAGGGCACAAGCTCGTCGCCAAATGCTTTGTCCATACCAGTGGGTAAAATATTGCGGTGGTTTAATTAATGACTGGTTTTACTTCACGTACAGTTTCAAAGATTTTCAGGATTATTTCTTCAAAATACGGGAACAATTCTCCGCTTTATTACATTCCCCTTGATTATGACCAATTTGAATTTAATGAGAAATATATCCATCTACAAGAAATATTACAGTGTGGTTTTTATGAAACAACGCAATGAAGTGGAGGAGGAATATTAGCTTCAAAGCGCGAGTCTTTGACAAGTAGAAAATGTGGAATGCGAATTATCAATGATAATATGTAAAACCACATGTAAAATATCATTACAAGAAATATTAATTATATTAAAAATAGAGATAATTCATGTAAATAAAAAAAACGAAATACCTGTCTCATATAATTATTTTTTTAATTTATTACCGAAAGTTTAATTTTTAATATTTAAAACAGACTGTGAATAAACTACAGGTACATTTTCAACTGCATGCACTAATATACAAATCAAAATGATTAACATTGTAATAATTGTTACTTATTGTTAAATATTGCAATTTTTCTACAACTTCCCTGTTCTTCGAATTAATCTCAGTTATAATGAATGATTCAATCTATTATTTTATTACTCGTGAACACAAGAAATTGATAGACACTCAAAACACGTTACATGAATCTTTCTTTTCAAATTTTTCCTAATAAAAACGCCTAATACCGTAAAACATCGTAGAAAGAATCGAAAGAAGTATTAATTTAATTGTATCATTGAACGTCATTGACATACCAAGATTCACTTGATTCTTGGAAAGAATAATATTTGTAGATTATTGAAATTCCCTTTTTTAGTTACACTAGTAATACAACTAGCAAAACGACAATTATTTCTAGAAGTTAGTGATAATAATATATCAACAAAATTATGTGATTTTCAATGAGGAGCTCACAATACCCTGACGAATAAGTTATTATGGGACGACCGAAGTATTTTTTTATCATATATTTTATCATTAAATCTTAATGGGAGTTTTGACTCGTCAAAAACATGCTGTCAAAGGGTTTTTCGATGGTACAGGTTGTGATTGTCGTTTAGAAATAAGCCGTTCCGACGTCATGTGAGGACTTTACCTCAAAAATGATTGAGTAAGAAGACCTCACTCTAAACGACGTAGCTTTTTAGTCGAAAGAGGAGACGAACATTTGAAAAGCAATGCCGTACCAATTTATGAACACACAAAAGAAATTGGAAGATTAATTTTATATTGTGACTTACAACTCATTGCGTGATATCAAATCCACATTTTCCGCATTTCTATCTTTGTTTTGAGAACACATTATTAATTTAGAGAGTATAATTCTCCTTTCCATGGTTGCTTCAAGGCTGATCTTTTCAGAGATTAAGGTTTATGATGCGGACTACATCCACAGGCGTTCTGGAAATAGCCAACGTTCAATGGCAGCCATGAAGATCCAACTGTTTGCTTGAAATGCCCCTTTGACCCGTTCACAGCATTCGCCACTTGATGTATGAAAAGCGCATCTGAGAGGAGAAACGATTTTCTGTAATAAGTCCCGCTCCATTCAAATACCAAACAGTTTCAAAGGACACCAATGCTTGTAGTGAAAGCGTTATGTTTCAATGCTTTTCATCAGTCTAGACCTCACATATATACAATTACATCGTTGTCGACACGGAGTAATTTACGGTACTGATGCCATCAATTATATTGTGTGGACTTCGTTTGTAAGTTCTTATATATAGTAAAAGTAACCTTTAAAGTAAATGCCATCTGAGATAAAACACAAATCCTAGGAAAGTGACAACACCAGCGGTTAAATATTAACAGAAAAAAGTTAATGACGGTATTTTGAGGAATTATTTGTATATTATTTTCTTCACTATTCGCAACTGTAAAATTGAAGTTTATACCGTTTGTCATCATCGTCATCTTCAACCTTCATTATTGATTGACTTTCGCCAATACTTTTAATGAGCTAGAATATATATTATTTCAATAAGTCTCGGTCAAAAATATTTCTCAATTTAAGCCGCACAATATTGGACTGACAATTGCGCTTTAATTTTTGGCTGCGTATTTTGACTTGTTAAAGCAAAATTAAGTGGTAAAATCATCAGCGACACCAGCAGATTTAATTGTGTGCCATAATTACTGTAATTGGATACCTCTTGATTTACCACAATTCGAACCAGTTACGTTGAAGTGTTTTTTTTAAAAATAAAATGGTGTCGATTGGATTATTTATAGTCGGTCGGTGAAACTCACGTACATTTCCGTATATTAGTTAATCGTTGCCTCATCATTATGTAGTTAAATACCATTACGTTTTCAGTTAAGCTTTACACATAGAAATGTTTTTTTATTGTTACGACAAACAAAACAAATCTTTTCGAAACTTTAAGCAAATAAAATAATGACAAATATCCAAGTAAACTAAATGCAACTTTTCCTCATTACAAAAATATGCCCGATTAAATCGCTATACTATTCAACCCATACAAAATTCAGAAAATTCGTTGTATAAAAAAAACATTCTGAAATTAAGAAATTTAAAAAAAAATTCAAATTATTCTATACTTAATAAAAATTTCAACATTATATCTCCTCCGTGCAGGCATATAATTATCGGTAAACATATCTCAGAAACGAACCATACTTTTGATTGGTCCAAAGAAAACAACTATTAATTTAAAAAACGTTACATGTAAATTCTGTAATTAATTTAAAATCAGATTGATTGGGTGCAAAATATAATTCGTTAATTCAATTTTATGATTGATCTAGTCTATTAAATATACAAAATTTAATGAATTTATATTTTTGTAAAACTAACGAATATTTATATTATAATATTAATATTCTAAATTAATATATATAGCATTTCTAAAATATTGTTGAAAACTTTAATTATGTGTCAACATAGAAACGGAACATAATGCAGTTAATTATTAAATAGTCAGTAGTTTTCATTTTATTTGGGTGATATAACATTAAACTAGATGCAGCCTTAGCTACCTTCTGTCTTCTGTTAAAAAAAAACTTAGGGTCTATTAATATGGTTAAAAAAAGAAATTTTTCACCGTAGCCCATGAACAGAAAATATAGGAAAACCATGTTTCATAATAACTCTGTATACATTACGCATTATCGATAACTTAAAATTTACGTATGTATAACGATTTTATGTTGGGAAATTATGGAGAAAATATATGAAAAGTCTGATGCTATTAAGAATGTTAGTAGTGGTCTACGCCATATAATTTTTTTTTTTGGGGGGGGGGGGAAGATTATGTCTTAACATTGAAAGATTTTTTTGTTATTTATTGTATCGACTCGACAATAAATAACTTTTGAATATTCTGATGACTTATTTCGATTTGGAAACCACTCAAAATTTATTTTATTAAATGTAGTCACGAATCGTGAACGAAAAGGTCTGTAAGATATTATTATAAATTATATATCAGTCACTTATGGTAATTATTTGACATCAATCGTAGCTTATCGTTTATTGCTGCTGACGAAGATGTAATTTGTTCGCCGAAATTTACTTTCCCACCTTTGAAAAGCAAATCGAGACGAGCACGTCTATACTTGCACTTTGATAGGGTAATAATGAAACAGTTCCTGACAGGCTACAGGAATTATCAAAGGGACGGTAAACTTTATTAGTCCGCTTTCCGTGAAAAAAAAAAAGAGAAACAAGCTCCAATACCGTCATCGTCGGATATAGGGGTCATTTCCTGCAGAGATTGACATGAGGAAATGCAATAGCCGGTTTACTTCCCGAGGAAGGGCGCCATAACATCATAAATTGAATCCCTTCAGCAAGATTGCGTTGATGGGGCAATTGAGCGAGACGTGGTCTGACTATCTCAGAGCCGAGGTCGTGATGTTTATTAAACTCGCTAATTGTGTGCTCCATAGAAGACTACTGGCTGCTGTCCAAAAGCTAACCGTAACTTACATGCTGCTAACCCTCGATTGCTCATTTTAACATCCCTATTCCTATTTAAAACTTCACACGGCAGTCGACAAAGATATTTCCAACTAAGGGCGCTCATTTTAAGCGACTATATGAAAGGAGACATTAAAATAAAAAATATTTATCCGTAGAAAACTTGACGAATTACTAGATACAAGGAAGGCCACGGATGAAAAGAATTTTTAATTAATTAATACTGATTGCTCCGATTGAGTTAGAATCGAGAGTGAAAGTAATTTATCAGTGGGACATTGAAAATTATTTTGTTATTAAGTCTGTATGTTTCGCTTTGAAAATAATACCTAATTAGTTTTCCACTTTTCTTGTAATGGTCCAGATTAAATTTACTTAATTTTGAATGTGATTTAAAATATTTTATTAAACAATTATAGTAAAAAAACTAATATAATTCCCGAAACGTTAAACAATTTCAAATAACTAAACTATTTTAGACAATTAAGAATTTAATGAATAAGAAAGATAGCCAATACAGACAAAAAAAGGGTTATATAAATACCACACAACGTTTCTGGGATCCGTGTCCCTTTCGTCAGGTGCTAAGAAGAGCCTGTACTGCACTGTACAGTTGAAAACACTCAAAAGCGACGAAAACGCGACGACAATGGGAGAGCCGAAGGGTTAACGTAACAATAAGGGAGGAACGACACTGATAGACACTGAAAGCTCTTAGAGACCATCCAATTTAACCGGGACGGTTTTAACATTGTCACAAATGTCTCCAAGCCATATGTTGAGATAGTTTGAATAAATATGCAGAGAGAAAGATTTGACAACCCACAAGTTGTGATTAAATTAAAGTAACCATCATGATACTGTAATTTTTTTTTAAAAAAATGTTTCATGACTCGCGGTACTCTCGAAATTAAATATTGATACCTATATAAAATAAAAGTTATAAGCACAGGTTGATCTGACAAAAGTTAATTTTATTAATAAAACTTGTTATAATCAGTTAAGTACAGAAATAAGCTTAATTCAATTTCACTTAAGAACATAGAAGAAATAGAACGAAAGCCAATTCTGATTGACACAAGCAAACGTATACGCTTCTTTAACGATCACCAGATTTACTCTTACTTCACCTTCCGGCTTAGAAAAGATGAAAGGCTCCTACATAAAGCGATCTGTATTTCTAGGCTTACCTATTTGTAAATATGCGCAATCCCGTCGAGCGCTTTCACGAGGAAGTCTTTTGCTGTTGAACGTTATTCTATTTCTACGTGGATGTATATTCTGAAATTTATTGATAACTTTATTCATATCGATGCAGTCCACACAGAATAAATAATTCAATTAGCTTCAGAAATTTTCTAATTTATGTAAAAAATAGCTACAACTCAGGGTGTGTCTACGTTCTGTAATCTGGCAAACGAAAAAAAGCACCCGTCTCCACGCAACGGGAATAATCTATAATCTAGCCGATTGCTGCTTCCCTGGTCGCTTGAAACTTATTTATTAAACTATAATGAAGGTGGCGGCTAATGAAGGAAAACCTTAGAGCCGCATAATATCCGTGTTGCTATTTTGGTTTCCTACAAGTGCAGACCCGTGTGGGCTTTCACTTTTGGAGTCTAGAAGACGCCTACAGTTTATTAAATTAGGTCGATTCTTTTCTTACATCTTATAATTATTATTAGTTTCTCAATTACGATCTTAACTGGAAATTTTGTTGCTTTGTCTATTACAAGCGCAGAAGCTATTATAATCAAATTAAAAATGGTCTAAGGGTGATTCCAGATTGATATGCAGCCATTTAGGTCATGAAATTTCGTACTACTTTCCCGGATCGGTCGAGATTTTTTCATCCTGATAATTTTAGTAAATATGAATCATAAATAGTTCAAACATAAATTTCACTACTCCTCAGTAGTTTTATAATTTTTTTTTCATACTAGTAAATTCTGTGTAGCACGGAGATGGAGGAAGGTGGAAAATGGTCTTTATTTAAAGCAGTTATTTAGCGAATACTAAACAGTCAAAATCTACTGCAATTTAGCGGTGAAAGCGCATTTTATGCCGAATTGATTTATAAGGAATTTTTTACTGGGAGAAATATATATAATTAAACTATATTCCCTCGTGAATCATTTCGGTACCAAATACATCACAATTGTTTTTCTTAAATTTATTTTCTTTTATTTATTGTGAAGAAACAAGAATATTATAGAATTTTAATTTTATTCTAGTCTACCTACTAAAAACGTTCAATAACAACTCTGCTATTTCTGTCCTTTCCAAGAGTCTTCTGCATCCAAGAAGCATTCTATTCTGCAAGAGTAAGACGACAATTGGAGCTTTTTTTTTTCAGATTTGGTTGTAGAAGGTAAATTTAAGTCAACCATTTAGTCACCTTCTAGCGTTTCGTTAGTTCCATATTTATTCTTCATCCAGCACTTTGAGTGCAATACAGTGAATTTCATGGATCCGGAGGAACGTCTTCTTCTTCGGCTTTTCCCCCTTTTATGGGTTTGCCGTCTTCAATTTCCATTTTTGTCTGTCGTTCCAATCTCCCTCTTCCAAATTCCTATCCTCCGTTATGGTTTTCACATGGGTTTTCCACTTTAATCTGGGTCTGCCCCGTTTATTTTTTCCATTGGTATATTTCTTTTGGCCACCTTCCATTTTCCATTCTTTGTACGTGGCCACCTTCCATTTTCCATTCTTTGTACGTGACCATACCATTTAAGGGTTTGCTTTTAAATCCTTTTAACGACAGACGTGGATACGTTCATTTCTTAACAAAGGAGCTCATTTCTAATTTTATCCTGTCTTGTTTTTTGAAGACTTCTCCTCAGATAATCGAATTCTACTGTTCTAATTTTGTTCTTTTGTAATTTTGTCAGGGGCCAAGTTTCACTTCCGTAACATAGAATGTTCTGTATTATGCTCTTATAAATTTTAATTTTGATTTCCTTTGTTAAATTTTTATTCCAAATTATTCCGTGTAAAATCTTGGTAGCATTCTTTGCCATTGCAATTTTAGTTTGCATATCTCTTTCACATGTTCCTACATTTGTAATTATTGACCCCAAGTATTTAAAGAATTCACATTTTTTTTCATTTTTCCTGTTTCGAGTGTTATGTCTTCTACATATTTTCCTAAACACATGTATTCTGTCTTCTGTAAATTTATGTTCAGTCCCCATTTTTTATGGAGCTTATTGATCATGTATGTCATGTCCTCTTCATCTCCTGTAAATATTACCTGATCGTCGGTGAACAACAAACCATTTATCATGGATATTCATATTTCTCATTTCCGACCATAATAGATGTCGAGGGATACTATCATAAGCCTTTTCTAAATCGATAAAAGCCATATGTCGTTCTTGATGTTGAATTAGCATATTCTCTTGTCATTGACTAATACAGAATATGTTATGCGTGCATGATCTTCCACTCCGGAAACTACATTGTTCCTCTCTTATTTGGCCTATTGTCTCATTAATTTTAGAATTTATAATTTTACTGAAAATTCTCGCTGTCGAAGCTAAAACACTTATATCTCTATGGTTAAAACACATTCTTTTATCACCTTTTATAAAAATAGGGGTGATATATGATATATTCCAATAATCTGGAATATCGTCTCCAGTTTCAATTTTATTAAAAATTTTCGTTAAAAGGGTTACTAAAATTCCCCCTCCATACTTCAAAAGTTCAGTTTGGATATTTCCTGGTCCTGGTGCTCTCCCACTTTTTGCTACTTTCAGAGCTTTTTTTACATAGTCTTCTGTTATTTCTGGAGTGTCGGTTTTGTATTCTACATTCATCTCTTGGAATTTAAATTCGTTTCTATTTTTCTGAAGTAGATCTGTATAATGTTGTACCCATTCTAGAGGTCTTATTAACTGAATATTAGTTTTCTTTCTGTCTGCTTTCGTAACGTACCGAGTACTAACGTACGGAGGAACGTACTGACCTATATATGATGCGAGGGGAGCTCCGTCCGTGATCCACTTTCCGCTGTCCCAAGATAGACACAACTCTTCCTGTTGTCCCTCTTGGATTAATGTTATCTCAGGCAGATAAAGACTGTGACATCCCAGAGACGAGGAGATAAACAGATTCCAGAAATTTCTCTACGCGTTTCAAAGGGCCCTTGTCCATTCAGATTCGCACGAGGTCACTTTCGGAAAACACGTCACGAAACTTATTTCAATAATTTTACCATTAGAACCGTAAAGAACGAAGTTAGATTACAACACAACAAAGAAAACGGCTGTATAGAAGGACCATCAAAGAGTCGCGATAAAAATAATTCCATAAGCGTGACATCACGTTCATCTCGTATTTAGTATAGATTCGATTTATGTTAAAAAATGCAGTCCAGTCTTTCACACACTACGCGGTAGCTTAAAATGACAGTTAAATAACTGTCAAACAGGCTTCCCAATTTTGTAGAACTTTATTTTATTATACACAATTTGAATTACCATTCTATGTGATTTAATTTCTGTGATCGACGTTCAAGATGAATTTTGCATCATGCATATATCCAAGATCTCAACCTTTAATATAATATGAATAATATATTACATTTAAGTCTTTCTCCAACACTTTTACAATAATAGTATTGTACCACATTTATTTACAGGAGGTTTTCTGTGACTGATTTTCAGTTTTAAATAATCGATAACAATTAATTTAGTTGTTTAACAGTTTTATAAATTTTTAAAATATTTTACAGTTTATCTAATACTCCATGATGATTAGCATTAACATTTAATTTACAAAACTATTTTCCATCACGGTTTTGTGGGCTGATTTTTGTTTGTTCATTACTAAGAATTATGAGTGCAAATTTTACGGTACCCGTTGACGCGACACAGTTGGCAATTTTGCAGTGTCATAACATAAACACCTTCACGAACTTCTTCAGATCAATAAATTCCAGACACTATTAAATAAACCCGTCGTTCTTCCTTACGTTAACTATGTTTGTATTTATTCTCTTCCTTACCTCTCCTTAAGTTAACTGTCTCGTCGTTACATATTCAGTAAATTTCAATTTGATATGACGGAAAATACGTTTTCGTATGATATGCTGTAACATCTGCTGTCATTTTTACATTGTCACACCCATAAGTCGTGCTTGCTGAGGAAAAAACAAGATACTAGCAGTTGGCAAATCACAACAGATTGCGGAACCAACGACAGAAAATTTTGCACGGCATGCCGTGAATGTCATCAGGAACATTTGCTGTCGCAGTTTTAGCCCCTTAAATTTCAAAGATTGCGTACAATTTATATGTGAAGATTAAATTCTAGATACAATTTATGTAATATAAAATATCTTATATTAGTTGGCGTAAAACGATTGAAGGTTTTCGATCATTAATTTGAATTAACATATTTTTCTTTATATAATACTAGTGTTTTTAAAAGGTATTTGTTTACAGTTAAATTCACCTGGAAAAGTAAATAAATAATATGTATGTATAACACAGCTTTATTGAAATTTTTACAATGTAATCAAGTTGCTACATTAACAATTTTTTGATGTCAATACTATTTATTATGTACATATATTACTTTCTAGTAGGTTTCATGTCACACACAACCCATTAAATCTGTTTATAGATATATACCTGGTTCTGCGTTTAATTCGTTGTTCCTCTAAGATTAAGACTGTCCATGGCACCATCAAAATCTCAATTCCTCTACGGCACTTCAAAGATCACAACAACGCGGCGCCTCCACAGTCACAACTAGTCTCTTCACATTTATGGTGAACAATTATTTACATCCTGCACAAAGGTAGATTGAGACTTGTGTCAACGCGGTCAGCTGAAGACTCATCAAATCTTAGCTAGTCCGGCAAAATGCCTCGTTCTTATAAAAGAAAAAAAAAAGTGCATTCAATTAATCATAATTCTCTTTCAGTTTTCAGAATGCTTCAAAATTATTTTGATTTCATTACTAAACTTTACTTTGAATGTATGCGATTGAAGATAAAGCAACATTTGTTAATCACTAGATGTGTGCCCGGCGTTGTCAAGGACTTATTTATATAAACCCGAAAAAGTATTTAATTCTATATTAATCTTTAGTCAAGAAGTGATTTAACCTAAATATAACTGTTCAAGTTCCGTACACACTTTCGACCGATAGTGCATTAATTGATAAGCTGTAAAATACATTGAATTTTATTGCATCAGTCCCAAGAAACATACCTCCGAATTTCTTCTGAAATGTACTCCTTGAGTGTTGCACGATATAATTGTCCCTCAGTCTTCATACAATACGAAAGATTAAATTTATGATTGTTAGCTAGATTCACAAAGTAAATAAATGGTCGCTATATTGGAATCACTAATAGGGCACGAAAATTAACTTACATTTTCCGCAAGGATAGAAAAGCGTGTATTGATTTTTATTATCATCGATGGAGTATTTCTGTATAAAATTCTACTTTTTATTCAATGAAAATATTTCTGCTATTTTGATGACAGAAAAAGGAACTATTTCCTTTGTTCGTCGCGTAGTAACGTCTCTTTATCGCGGGACGTCATGATTTCTTTACACGCAGTATTTTAACACAAAACGAACACATTTTTTAATTATAATTCTTTCCAACTTTGTGCTACAGGTTTCTCACCCCCACAGTACCGTTTCTCGTCGCTCGAAGAATATGTGTACCAATTTTAGTTGCAATCTGTTCACGCGTTTAAATATGTATATATATAGATTAACGTAAATACATACGTACATCCTTTTTTATTATATCGATACCGTATCTCTAAGATGTCAAGTTTTCTGTAGTTTAACCTTCTACTAAACGTTCCTGGTCTCCCATGTAATTCTAAATTCACCAAACTGCTACCACTTTTTCGTTTTATTCCAACGATGACAGCCGAATTTGTGATCGGAAGTTGTTTCATATACAAGTGACTGGGATAGAACTTTTAGGCGGTAATTATTAGCGTATGCCAACCAAGAAGCGTTTATCTCAAGGACATAAAATATTTAATAGCCACTGAAATAAAGTTATAACTGTAGTTAAATAAATAATTTGAAAGAATCTAATCTGAATAATGTATACCACCACGTCCTCTGAACTGCTTCTCCCATATATCCCTTTCAATTCGTTGCTACGAGACTTTTCCGATTTAAGGGACGCGATGAGCATCCGCAATCAATTATTGTGCAGTGTCGCAGTTTATTTTCTAAAACATGAGGAATATTCCCATAAGGTTGCATTTCGTTTGTCGAGGCTGATCACAACGGCATCGTCTCATTATCATACAAACGCGTGATATTAGCGTGAGTTGTAAAAAGGTTAACGAAATTCCTGACACTACTACTATTATTTTTCAGATAAATACTGGAATGTGCTCAAAATAGCTCAGTCTGATTTTGGTATTTTCATTACTGACGGAACCTCGTTGTTGAGTTATTTTATTGCATTTCATAATATCGCAGCAAATAGAACATCAAATTTTTAATTTTACAAATTCCTGAATTATTTAAACGTTTGTGAAAGTAACTATCCGAGAGTGAAAGCAATCCAAATGATAAAATTAGCAGTAAACATAGAAATAATGTAGTTTAATGTATAAAATGTTTCGATAGTGAATATAGATATTATGGACATATGGATATGAGAAATATTAAATAATTAAATAAATATAATACAACCGTATAAAGATATGTTAAGTTAAATAATCATAATTTGGATTTTGAAAATGTTGATATTGTGTATAATGAAAGTCGGAAATATAAAATAAAATTACTTGATGGAAAATATATTTTATAAAAAAATTGGGACAGACATGAATGCGAAAAATGAGAATCAACTATAGCTGTTATAGTTGTACCGGTGTCCGCAGTCCCTGCGAGTTGTTGCGTACTTAAACAAGCGTGGTTGGCCGGAGAAATATAATCTGTGTTTACTTCTGAAATGAAAGTGTGAAGTCACTGGAATTGAAATGTTATTGTTTGACGTGATTTACAAAATTGAAATTTTTATTTCGTACCTCTTTAATCTTAAAGCTTGTATCAGTATATGTGTAATACAAGAACTATAATGTTGTTGCGACTGATGAGTCACTTGCAGA
Organism: Zhengitettix transpicula; assembly: GCA_037074705.1. Lineage (NCBI taxonomy): Eukaryota > Metazoa > Arthropoda > Insecta > Orthoptera > Tetrigidae > Zhengitettix > Zhengitettix transpicula. The sequence continues at coordinate 59,230,393 of CM073595.1, read as the reverse complement.
TTTTATTTAAAAATGGACTTAGTCCGAAAGCTCATAAATAAAGTTTTTTAGATGTCTGTAAACAGCCTGTTCTTTTTTCCGTGTAATCAGCAACCTGGTCCATTTTTAACAAGAATTCTTCTAGTTTCTTGCGAAATTCTGAAATATTTCGAAATATGTAGGTAAGGTACAAATTTTAAATACAAATCCTAATCACTATAACGCCAAACTGGATTTTTTATTATCAATATAACCAAGAGGATTAGTCTTGGTTATTTAATATATCGAAACACAAATTCTAGTAGTGGAATACATATAGAAAGTTGAAACGTAAGGATTGAAAACGTGGAACACAGAACAGCGCACATTTAGCACCATAAGAATATTCCAGAATAATTATAGACTTTACCTATTATCATTCAAAAAATAAAAATGATTTCTTATCTGGTTTAATATGAGGCTTAATCTGTTTCCGATACTGCTACATTCAAAATATTTAATCTTAAATCGCGCTGAAAAGGAACGCCGAAAGGCTATAAGAAATTCATAAATTTGTAAGTTATTGATCTGTTACTTATCTATATGGTTAATAAAACATGACGAAGTCAATAAATAAATGCATCGTTACGACTTCCGGGTATTTATGAAGCATATGTTTAAAATTTGAATACGGATTATTCAAAATGAGAAAATGTGTTGAGCGTAGCCTACTTGTTAGACTCTTAATGAGAACAGCTTTGTCAAAGCGAATTATATCAAAACGGTATCAAATATGTGTTGCGTGTTGCATTCAGGAAGGCGCACGCTCAATTTGTGTGTCGACTAGTGTATGTAGATTCTTGTCTCAAACATTATTATATACTTAAGAACAGCAGATGACATTTTAAGACCCACTCAATTTCGTTTTTCAGTCCACGAGTTAAAGTATGGAATTGAAACATGGCGATTTATCGTCATTATCTCGTGTTTTTTTTTTTCATAAATGCAAAGCCGATTGTCTGCTACGTACCTCTGCGAGATTGGATATCTGTTTGAGAAGCCACTGAAATACAAACTTTACCAGGAGGAGAAGTCGTTCAATGCTCAAACAAAATAGTAGACGAGTAATCTCATTCGTGGTGATTAACGGAAAGGATTATGGAATAATAATGATTGGAATGGAATTATGGGCGTCACTTAAAATATAAAGTTCCTTAATTGGGAACGAAAGTTCAGGAAGTTTAAGCAGAAAAGCAGCCACTGAAATCCTTCAAGTAAGGGAAATGAATAAGATAATAAATAGATACATGAAAAGTTAGAGATTTCAATGGATTTACCACAGGATGTTAAAAGATGACAAATAGTTTCCTCAATTTCGTTAGACAATTCACGCTCATTAAAACTTTCCAATTAATACTTGATGTTACTGGATTTTTTTATTGTAATTATACCATCCTAGGATATAACTTTCGCCCAATATTTTAAACTGAAATTTAAGATCCCGAAATACAAATGCTCTGTATTTAGTTCAATGAATTTTAATGATATTACGAGTCTTACACATGTAGAAATCTGGTTTAGTAATGCTATACTCGAGATCGTTGAAAGTAATGATAAATCACAGACCTCGGGCTGTTTTTCTTGTCAAGTTGATTTACACCGTTGGGCGACTCCGTGGCAAAATGTGATTTCTCGCACATTAGTCCGCGACTCAATTATTTTTCGTAAAGCGACGGTGTCTTTTCCAAAAAAAAACAATGAACAGTCTTTTCGTGACTTCGTTTTAATTCTAGTGACTCTTATTTAGAGACATACAGCACATAAGACCTATATCTGCAAATCTACTTAATGTTGAAATGAAAATTTCACTTTTTTTTATTAATTATCCCTGCAATTTTATTTACCGAATCCGATCTACAGGGCCAAAAAAATATTCAAGTTACACAATTACATAAAAATAAACACTTGGCACTTTCATTACAAACTGTTTCGTTAATTTGTGAAGTTAGTAATGTAATTTACTGGTAATTATTTCCGAATGAACGATTCAACAGCAGCGGTCTGTAGAAATATTTTTAAACGTGGGTTCAGAAGGAAAATCGGCTGTGGAGAATGTTAACAAAATTCTGGACATAAGTATTTTTCATACTTAATTTTTTGTAATATTTTAAAATATTAAGAAAGTATGCGGTCTGAAACAGAGTTAAGAACGATTAGAGGGATTAGCTGTGAGAAACAGTGAAAGATGGACACTCATGTTATGAAAACTAAATGGCAGTAGAAACATTCTATTAATATTTTTCAGCTTAATTGTAGTAGTCCTGATTTTGAGCTGTTTTAATCCATTATTTTGTTTATATTTCAAAAATAATTTTGTTACTCTAATATTTTTGTTTTGTCTCAATCAGTGTGTAGTGAGTGGGAATTGCTTTCGCCTTCGGTAATGTTTTGGAGTAGTTTGATGTGGTTCTGCTGTTCCCTCCTATTTTGTTCCACGCACTTGGTATTCGCGTGCGTAATGAACGATAATTGGCTCTATGTTACTCACCCATTATTTCCCCTGCAAGTTTAATTTGCTTTTCACACTTTCTGCCGACAATTTCCATATTCAATTATCTTTCGAGTTTATGAAGATGTACAACTTTTTTTGTTTCGTTTTAGCACTTCTAAAACTTAAGTTAGATATGTCAAACAATTTGTGGGGAGAATTACGAGACTCAATTATTATGAATGTCTTCTTTCTGCATGGTGATAAAGGTTAACAATGCGTTAAATTTGGTCATTTGTGGACGCACCTTAAAATTCTTTTATGATGCTAGGTCATCTAGGTTTTGTAACGTGTCAGGGGCACGTCATTACTGATAAATCCTGATTTAGGTAAACGTGAATGATAATACATTATGATTGTACTAACGTGTAATATTTATTTATTTTACAAACTTATTTTCAATTAGTAGTAGACTTAAAATATAAACAGTCATGAACTGTTCCTTTATACGAGATTTGCGTCAGTACATTTTTCATTTAATAACAAGCATTTTATTAAATACTAGTTGGGTGCCCGGCGTTTCGCGGGTTGTCATATATCCATAACCGCCGATTTGATCGATTCGCTTTTACGTTATTTTTATGTAATACAACTACACCCCCTCCCCTAAGGGTGATCCCTCCCTATGCTGAATTACATATTACATATTAACAACATTGGGAGAAATACTATCAATCCAATTAACCCTGAAAAATATATATTCAACGCAAATATCGACCGTTTAGCATGTTTGAAAATTTCCACCTCTGATCACTCTCGCTTGGGAGAGTTAAACGGCAAGTTGAATGTCAAAGTTAAACTCGGTGACAACCATAACACCGATTTGACTCCAATCTCGGTTCTATTCCAATTATTTTCTTGTAACGCCCCTACACACCCAACCCTAAGGTTGCTCCTTTCCCATGCGTAAGGGGTTGAAATTATACACAGATATCATCGGTAAAAATACTATAAATATCTTTGACCACTAAAACCCCTGATCCTGGGGGAGGTAGACGTGTCTCACCCCGATAGTGTTTGATTCCTGATCGCAAGGAACACGTGTACGATATTTGGTGAAATTTTCTCCACGGGTGTAGGTTTTTATTCGGAACATACATATATACATACAAACAAATATACATACAAACGCTCTGCTTTATTTATTAGAAGATTTTAGAAATTAACAAGTTAATTAATGGACTTGGCTTGACAAATTTGTTAATCCAGTCACATAATATTTTAATGTCTTGATTCATTGCAAACTGCGCTGTTTGAAGAGTAGTTTTGGACATTTATTCGTCACCTTAGACTGAGTGAACAAATAAATTAATTGATGTAACTATTTTTGTATAGAATATGAGATTGTCATAGTGCTTCATAGATTAGAAGTTCTTAAGTTACTGATCATTAACAATTATTTAAAATGTGGAAAGACCACATACTGACATGAATTGATACGAGAGAACAAATAATAACTTTATGATTAAAAATTTAAAATATGTTTTATAATGTTAGACTTATATAAAAATATATATTTCCCGCAAAAGGTCTGATTCCTTGTTAAATTATCGGTTTAGGCCTAAAAACATAAAACTCCGGGATTTTTCTGTGATATCTATTAGATATGTTTCTTATCTTGTATTTGTGATTTTTATCGTACTAGTTGGCGTGGATATTCACTATTGCAGTTCTTGTTTATAATCCTCCCAACGAGAAGTGTGTTACATCGTCAATAAAGTGCATTTTTAGTTATGCATGTGAGTACTTTAGTTAGGTTCAAATTATTTTAGGTCCCGTTGCTTAGGGCACTGATAACTCATCGTAAAATTCACTAAAAAGTTTTTGAGTGTCTGCACTAGAATAAGATATTATAATTATGTTCAAATACATAAAGTATTCTTTCAATTTTTATTTTCTAGAATGCGTCATATTTTGTCAAATAAGGATGAACGAAGAAATGTATCTAATATATTCACGTTACATTGAAAAACGTGTTGGCTACCGGACTGGCACATGAAAGTAGACATTATTCCGCACCGTTCATATTGACCGCAGAGATAGTGCTTTTATCTCGCTAAGCCGTTATGATGCGCAATGCCGCATGAGGTCGCATTATGCAGGACTTAGATTACTTACACATGGCGAGCCGCCTCTGGCGCTGAGAAAACAAACTACTCAATGCTAATCTTCACGGAGCTAAAAATATCCGCCACAAAAGTCGGCGAGTTAGGATTTTGTGCATGTTGGCGTCCGGCCGACCTTCCACGCCTCGTCGTCATCTTTCATTCCACCCACGCGTGACTTTTCGTGATAAGATCTCCGTTCCGAAATCACAGAACAGGCGTACGGGGGATTCGGATCTGTCACGAAACATTGCGGACCCCATTTTGATGATAAGATCTATTTTTATTACTTCGTCAGCAAAGAGGTGAATTCTACTACTACCGTTTTGGAATTTGGCATTTAACACAAAATAATATATAAATAATAAACTTATACGTGGATTTACTTATTTTCTGAACTTTAATTGGTTCCGGAACTTTTCTATAGTACGGGTAATTTAACAATCCGCTCAGATTGTTTGTGTAAACCAACAGTTCGTAGGCAACACCTTCAGCCCATTTACTCGAGCAATATAGTAGTAAAACACAAAGTAGTGAAAATACATCGAACCCCTCGAATGTTTAATTTGAGGAGTGCTAAATTACGATCACAATTAGAAAATACTCCTTGCCATTTGGTCCAAACAGGTGAGCTTGTATAGATCGCGAGATGTAGCAAGGCGCGTCAAGATAAGATGCGCAGAAGCCCACTGCCCTGTAGTTGTAGTGGGGGTAGGTTTAACTTTCTTAAGGTTACTTGGTAGTGTAAAAACTATACTGAAAACATTTACGAACGGAAATATAGTGTGTTCAGTTTATGATATGTTGTACGCCAAACAAAAAACCACATCCGTAAAAGAGATAAATTCAGAGACCTTGGCGCTGTCTGCATATCCCGTTCCAAAGAATACAATAAATGTTTTTAAGAATGGTAGTTGCGTAGTTCCAGCTTATCCACAAGGGGGCGTTCCCAACTGACGACAATGCTCCCCTCCACCTTCTCTCTTCTACTGCGCATGTGACGCGACTATACTGTGCGTATAGTGAGACTACTCTTTCGTTATCCTGAAAACAGTGATTTCTTTATACATGCGCATACATTTATGTAATTAATGGAATAAAGAATTTTGAAATTTCATACTACACGGAAGAACTGAATTTAGGAATTCTCATATTTTTAAAAAATGCGCATAATTGTCTTCAAAACTGTCAAGTTAATGAAAATCGCGAAAAAATCGTATAAAAAGTTATTTAAGTGCGCGGTCTCAGACTAGAAAAGACTCTGTGAATGATACTTGTGATGAAATTAAAAAAATGCCGAAACAATGGCCCAATACAAAGTATTCCGCCTGAAGGAAACTATTTTACAGACGGTCGATTGGTCCCCGAAAAAAAAAAAAAAAAAGTTCCTCCAGCACCGGTTTGGTGCAAAACAATTTTGGAATCCACTCAACTTTTGCTTCATATCTTGAGGTTCCGATATTAGCAATAATCATCGTTGTTTAATGGATTTAATATGTTTGGACCATGGTGCAAAAGCATTCCAACGATCAATACGTTGGGTTTTTGTATCGGAAGCACTCTATATAAGAGAGAATGTGTTAGGACTAGAACACTATGGCTTGCCTTGGCTATAATTCCTGTGTCAAGTCTCAATATATCGCCAGTTTCTGTGACGTTCTGCTGACAAAAGGGTCATTGTCAGAATGTCAACGTGAAACTAATTCACGTGAAACAACTTCGAGCGAAAATTATTACTCCAACCTAACGACGCCTAGAAGAATTGTCCCGGAGACAGTCTGCTACAAATTTTCCATCGATGTTGCGCTGTGTAATTACAGACATGGAGAACGAAATTAAAATTTCGACGCGTTCCACAAAGAGGAAAATTGCAAAAAATTAACAGACCACATTTACTGGGGACTTCCAGTGTCGTAGACTTGTTTAATAATGCGGCGGGTTTATGTGTCGGTAAATACGCGACTCACAGACGATTCTCTGTTTGGCGGTTTCGCGTATCCGTATATTTCAATCGATTCGTTTCTTTCGCTTTGTGTGCACCTCTCGGTTATGTAAAGAAACAAAATGCATCGACCTCCAAATATTACAACACCACTTTTCCTCTCCAAGGAACGTCAGAAAATTTTATTTTTTCTTATGTCGCACTTTCCATCGCTCTTGGAGTAATGGTAGTAGAACTTAATTAAAACTAACTAAACTAGATGGTTGGATGAGAAGTGGAAATTATTCGAATTCCCTTCCGGCAATCCTAATTTAGGTGGCGGCTGTTTTCCACTTGCCATTGAGGCAAATTCACGTTAAGTGTATTAAAAAAAATTACCAAGGAAACGGTTGAAGTTGGTCCTCAAATTCAGAATGTGTATTGTAGACAGAGAGCATAGAGTCTTAGACACCACAAAAAAATATTTTTTATAGTCACCAGTGTTTCTTAATTGCTGTAAGCTATAACTGAAGCGGAAATGGGAAAATGGGGATGAAGATAACTTCTACCACGTCTCACGTTGCTCATTTACTTGGTTGGAGCATGCTCAGGGTAAACTCCTTGCCAATCTTCATAACAGGCCATACTGCGTCTCAGTCAATACTTTATGGAATTCCACGGTGATCATGAAGACATCAGATATACTCACACGGTAAACATCCATTTTCGCAACTCGAAATCCCCTGTTCTGTTCAATTGAATGAATCGCTAGTTGACCTACATCAAGAGTTCAGGAGCCAAACATGGGTCCAATGTAGCTGTTGACTCCGTTCTGTGTCTGCTGACAAGGCGTCTCAATTTCCAAGTATGGGCTGCGAGTATTTTTGATAGAGTATGAACTAAAGTGACATCTTGTGGTGCTGATAAGAAGCTAAAGATTCGGCTTTATCGCGGCCCCGGGGGCCACTCTACATGGCTCACTCGCGGAGACCAATGCGCTCATTGTTGGTGGACAAGACCCCCCCTTGCCCCCCCTCCCGCTGCCCGCAGCCCTCCCAGGAGACCAGAGACCCCCTCCAGGCGTGGAAGCGACGCTCCGCAGTTAGTCCTAGACGCTGGAAGCGACGAGAGCCCCAAGGTAAGCCTCACTTACGCCGCTCTATTTTCGGATGTTTATCGGAACCGCCAGAATAAGCCTCCGGACTGTTTTGTAGACGCAAATCTAGTTGGATCCGAACTTATTTTCACGCGAACCGCGTCTGTGTAGCATCGTGGCACGCACTGGTGCCACGGTCTTTGATCAGACGTTTTGTTCACAGAGAAAACAACAGTTCACGAGTGTCGTATTCGTCATGCAGGTGTTCAACACCCGCATGCGTCTTTGACAAGAATAAATTATCGTTACTACCAAGATTCATTTTTTTCTCGGTCCTTAATCGATTAGTTTATTCTCCTTAAGTCATCAATCCACGATTCAGAATACTTCAACAAAAAAACCATTATGGACGCACAATAACATTACAATATCAAAATACATCAATACTGTGATAAATTTACTTCTAACCAATTTAAACACAAATTACACACCTCTGTGGTTACATTTTAGGTGCAAATAAGTCCTGTAAATAAGAAATGTGTGTGTGTGTGTTAAACGCACTTAACACACAATTACGCTCCGTGCAGAACACAACACAACAGTGTTCATCATGAAACACTATCATGGAATATAATTTGACGTCTTCGTTTCATTGTTACATATAGGTTCACAGCGATCCTTTGTTACAATTTATTAGTGTTTAATCTACTATAAGAGTTCCGGTTACACGTCTGTTAAGTACTCAACCGAATAAAAATCTATGAATCGACAACGTGTACCAGCGTTATACGAAGATTTATGTACCAGTACAGCTTATATCAAAGTAACGGGTAAATGTCTCAATGGAAAAATAAAAATACTGATTTTAATAACGGAGTTATAAAACTTTCGTAATAAGATTAAAAAACCAAAACCGTCCGCAGTCCTTAAAAGGAGCTTTGACGTTGGATATTTGTCCGTAATTTAGTATAAGAAGTGAGTGGACAGGTAACTACACACATATGGAATTTACTGAATAATGCTTGATTGCTGGTGCACTTAATTGTGTTACCTTTGTTTATTTATAGAAGACAATGGCCAATTAGGCCGATATCTCTTATTTTCCTACTTACGTACATTTATTTATTATATAAATTGTGAAATCTTAAGACGTTTTTGATTATTTAAATCCTGTCGAAGAATAGTGATTTACAACTGTACTATAAACTAGACCACAATCAGCTTTAAGTTTTTACTTCAAAATAATACTTGTTTATTTTTCTTCACAAATTTGAGACATGAGTCAGTGCTTTTGAACAGATTTTTCCATAATGAAGACTGGACAAGCATAAATAAAATGTGTTAGAAGGGATTTTTATACATAATAATGAACAGTTAAGAATGAACAATAGATGTGTAGTATGAATAGTAAGAAGATTTATGTGAATATATTGAAAATGATTCAACCATAGGTTATGGTCTCTAGTTTACATGATTTTTATAAATATGATCACTGCATCATACATATGTAATTTTTAGATGAAAATGGCCCTGGTAGCCAAAAGCTCCTGTACTTTTGACTGTAGTTTGTAAAACAACCTAATAAAAATTTAGAAGTTTCTTCATTTACTACCTTGAGTAACATTATATTGAATAAATGTCCAGTAGATATTAAATAATTCAATTTTTTGTATTGTATCACAATTACTTCTATTATATTAAGACTTTTTAAAATTTATATTTACTTACGGCCGAGTAATGGATTTTTAAGATTTTGTATCAAGATTTACTTGGTCTTGAATTCTTACCAGAGACAATTCTGGTAGCACACTTTTACGACTTAATTATTCCGGAGTTACGAGAGGCATTATCCTTAAACAATGCTACAACGCGTTACAAAATTAAAAGACATTGTCAGAACAAACGTTACCATTGCCGTGTTGCAACAGAAAATATAAGACGCGAGGATTTGAAAGCTGACCTTTGGTTCGGAAAACGGGCGATATGGATCGCATGACGGTGGTCAGACTAGTTCCGGGTTTATCATCAATCCAGAGGTCTAGTTTTGTAGCTGCATATTCCCATATGAAAAAAAAAAACATTGTGGAAAGTCTGATAAGCAACTGCAATACGAAGTCACGGAACGTCGTAATAAGACCGCTTTGAAAAACGTAACATTCTGCGCTGTACTTTGATACTCCAAGAATGAGTTTTGGTGCTTAACGATTGACTGTTATAACAATAAATTAAATGACGTCGTGTGGAAGTCGCTCATCATTTCAATTCCATGAATATATTTCCCCAGAGGTGGTAAACAATTAATTGATTAAGCGGAAACACTAGTATGTATCTTATCTGTATGAACGATAGCGAAGTCTTTATTTTCCCCGAAATATCCCTGAACGTGTTTACTAAAACTAAAATATTAAATTGTCTTTATTAGTTACCTATTGATACAGTACACGTCCTGATGGAAATATTCTCGAAACTATCAAAGCTAATAAAATCATTGAATACTCAATCATTAAGTGGACTCTTTAGGAGCAAATTAATTTGAGCACAAAACCCTTTTTCCTCTTTTTATATAGAAGTATAAATACGGGTATTGCAATACAACAAGGAATAGCGATACTCTAAATTACGTAATATCCTTTTGCATCAGAACTGTGGACCTCCATTATCAGGATATATATACAAAAGAAAATATACTGATGTCTCGTTTCACAAAATGACTGTTTATATCTGAAGACTCGATCGTTCAACAGCAATATATTAATATCTATCGTGAAATAAGTTGCTTGATCATAATAATAAATCATTCTCACTTGCGTTATGGTTGGTCCATATAAAAGCTGGAAACGAGAAAATATTTAAACTTCGAAATTTGATATGTTTGATCAATCCGATTGCATAGGTTCATAAACGTCAGTAATTTGATTTTGTAACTTGGTGTCGAATATTTTATTAAGTTATTTTCAGTGGAAACTTTGATTGCGGCCATTGTGAGGTTAAAACGTGTGGTAAGTGAAGTGACCTTTTGGTGTTGGGTGTGGTCTACTATAAATAGAGAAATAAGATGCAAGATGTTTCTATACCCCACTGTCGAGAAATAACAATATATTCTGAGAAAGACTTAATTGTGCTTTTGACCACAAAGTGCTCTCCACACACGGATTTTAAAAATTTAAGTATTTCACTGTAAGTTTGGTTATAATAAGCTCCCTAAGTTTCTAATAATGAAATTATTACTAAAACGCAACGCTTGAAACTATATTACGCCACGAGACTAAACTTTCCATATAAAAATTTTGGTATTAATTCAGTAAACTTACCCGGATGAGTATAAGTTCCCTTTAAGTATTATAATAATAAAATACGTAAATCTTAGCGAACACCAACATCTGAGACCCTGCCTGTGAAGCTCCGAAACTGCACATTTCCGCATCTAGCAATTTATATTTTTTCAACCCCTTAGATCATGGTAAAGGAGCACCCTTAGGGTGGGTATCGAAGGGCGTTACAAGGAAATAACGGGAAGACAACCGAGATTGGAGTCAAAACCAAGGTTATGGATGTCGCCGAGTTAAATTATGACAACCAATTTGCTCATTTAACCTCCAGGATTTGGGTGGTTAGGGGTGGATATTTTGAAACATGCAATCACGGCGGTTATTAGCGTAGAATAAATATTCTCAAGGGTTAATTAGATTGATTGTATTTCTACTGATGTTGTGTGTGTAAAATTTCAACCTTTATCTTGCAGAACTCAAGGAGTATATTTAAGAAGAAATTAGGAGGTATGTTTGTTGCGACTGATACAATAAAATTCAATGTATTTTATAGATTTTCAATTAATGCACTATCGGTCTAAACAATGTACGGAACAGTTAGATTTACTTTTTCGGTTTTATATAAATAAGTACACGGGCAACGCCGGGCACCCAGCTAGTTAATGAATAAATATAGCATCCGTGTTATAAAACACTGCACACATCAGTCAAATTTCATGTATTTTAAACATAAAATGCATGCACAGAGTGTTTTTTTAAAATTAATCTTTTTTGGCAGTTACATGTTATTAACAGTTAATTATTCAGTCCAATAGCCACAAACATATCGCGAGAATATTTATTCCCATCAAATGTTGAATGAAAATATGCCCCGTGTTCGAAAAATGAGCATAATTATAATAGTTGCTTCAATTAATAAAGCCCAGTTCATTTAACCCAATACAGTACACAGAATTCAAAATTTTGTCCTTAAAAATTCGAATATATATCTGATTCTAACTTTATAGCAACAAATCATTGACGATATTTCAGACCGTACCACTTCGCCATTCTGGTAGTATTTGTCACTTTCTCAGACGCGTTTTAAAATAAAATTGCAGGTAATAATATATTTATATATCAAACAGATAAATATGCAGGAAAATGATGACATTATTTATAACGAATGGATATATTGTATCCATAACCCTTTTTTATACCTATTGACAGGAATAAATGTCTATTTTATATGAATTAATATTAAATTATAATTTTAACACGACAAATAAATTAAAACTATTACAGACACATGAATTCAGATGCTAACAGAAAGAACATTCAAGTATGTTGGTCTCGTGAGTGAAATGTTCGCATGAAAACAGACAGGACAAATTCCTGGAAAAGGGGATATATCAAATACCGTGCCAGTGTGGAAAACCGCAGTCCAGTCCGCGAAAACACGAGTTAAAATATATGAACGGTAGACATGTCTCGGAACACGACATGTAAACAAACCATAAATTAGACTTAGAAATATCTATTGCACTTTCCAGGGAAACGAGAGATTCGGGAAGCAAGTGAAATGAGAACGAGTCCAGCCATACGACCTGTTCATCGGGGACAAACTGGATAATGTGGCAACAAATACACATCCACACTTGAGGTGACCTTGGACGCCTAGCTGCGTATATAAGCGGACATGCGAACATAACTCCTGAGTCTTGGCGTTCACTAGCAAAACGTTGAAAAGTCGCTGATAACAAACGTGTCACAACATCTCATGTAACTTATGAAGTACTTATTTAGTGATACATATTTCTGCAGATGCTACAATATATTTTATTCAGTTACGTTGTAATACAATTATTACAGAAAATCTTAGGCTTATTGCGATAAAATACCAGGCTTTTGTATATATTAACGGACGAAAGCCCAATAAATATTTATTCCACTTTCGCCTTCACAATAACTATTCTCGAATAACCTGAATTTTCTATGTAAGTATTAATTCGTTTAAGTGTGAAATACCATATCCAAATGAGTTTAATAATATTGCTCCGTCAGTATAATTTTTCCGAACTTAAAATATATGCATGTTAAATGAGAGCAAGCAACTGAACACAGAAAGCTTTCCACACATCATCAAAAACACTTGATTTGCATTTTAACTATATTAAAATGTAATAAATGTATGTGAAGCAGACTAAGTTCCATGAAATACAGAAATTCTGCAGATTTGGATTTATCGGGACAAGACAACACCATTCATACTGAAAACTTTCATAATCTTATGATTTTCGAGATTCGCACTCTGTAAAATTAATTCATACATAGTAAGCATATTTATTTAAAAATTAAATACAAGACATTTTTTTCAGTACTCGTACGAAAATTGTAATTTTTATGGGTTTAGTGCGGAAGAGCAAGAGAGGCACGATAACGCTGATAAGAATCGATCGTTTATGTCGCCCTATCACGTCGGTCCGTCTCATTTGGTCCTCGCTCTTGAAAGTGTCGTATTTTATCCCGGATTTGATTTCGACGTAACAAGGCCACAAAATACGCCTTTGTTAATTAAATGTGAGCGGAAACGAAGACTGCCTTGGATAGGAGCCAGCTGAAACGCAACGGAGACAAACATGCGTTCTGGACGGAAAATGGCTGAATATTTCAAAAGTTAGTGAAGAGTCGTTTGCAAATAGATTTATTCGTTGGTGCTCTATGAAGGTAACACGAGGACGCTTCGCAACGATAATTTATTGATGATATTAATTGAAACCTTTCCATCAAAAAAAAAAAATATTCTGCGATGAAACACGAACTACGCGCCCATGGCGATTCCGTTTTCTGTCAACATCAACGACAAATTACTGAATTCAAACATAGCACACGAGTCATTCGTGAAACACAAAATAAAGACCGCTGCACAGCTTTTATCAGTATCAAGAAAGAGAAGGAAATAATTTATGTTTCGAACATGCCAGCAACGAAGTTTCCAACAGTTTTAAATACCTAAAACAGTTCACATTGTATCCAAGTGTCAGAAGAACTAGTTAATTTAAATTTTATTTGCCCCATTGTGTATATGTTAAATAGTTGGGTTTCATTTGAGAATGAATACTAGATTTGTGATTTGTGATTTGTGATTTAAAAAGCTGGTTGTCAATTTTATTTTCCCTAATCTCCGTTAATTCTAAAATGTATCATAATACTCGCGTGAAACTTTTTATTTTTTAATAAGGTTTTGCATCTACAGTTTTCCCACATTATTGTACTTTTATCTTGAAAAGTTTTCACTGTTCTTTAAAATAAAATTTTTAAACTTTATTATATGATTATAATAATAGTAAGTAATTGGGCAGTTACGTATGTGGTATGAAGTAAATTAATTAATAAAGCAGCATTTTTGCAGTCAAACTATTTAAACGCTTAAAAAACGCTATCCTGTAGACAATTTGCGCTGGATACAATTTTATAAAGTAACGATTTTTCCGTAATTCGTTCTTTTACGAGAAGCGCGAAACTAACGACTTGGCTTAGACGAGAATAGAAACAATTATATATATATCGTAAGAAGGTACTATTTTTAGTGTGATGATTTCACGCTGCTGACCTTTTCATTTCTCAATTGTTACCTCGCGTTTCACCACAAAACAATACGTAATGCAGAATAATGAAATTACATTATTCAAAAATCCATTATTTTCACAATTTTTAGAATTGAATGAAAAAAATTGATATTAAAATTACTATTTAAATGAAAACGAGTCTTATAATTTTTGAATATTGATCACCAGCTACGGAGGAAAATTAGTCAGATACTTTAAAAATACACGTGTCTGTTTAGAATCTAGAGAGAATTTTTTTAAACAAAGTTTTCAATACGAACAACAAAATTAATTTATATACGTATATTCGCCCCTTTCTCCTATAGTTATTTTCTGCAGCTAATTCCAAATATTACACATTGGAAATGGATGTTAGAACAAAACGTGGTATTGTAGTGTGTCATAGATGACTATGGCTTACGCTTCTTGGACGACGGATCCGTGACCTATTGTTTAATACAAGTATAATTTTATTAGTGTGGAATGTAAGACATGAATGTAATTCCAAAGTTTTTATTGTTTATAAAAATATTTTCCGGATGAATATGGTCAGCTGACCGAAAGCTCCTGGTATATATGTTTTGATGATGAAGAAAAAATAAATAAACTGCTTCTTTTTTTGTGGTTTTCCTATATTGAATAGTTCATTACTATTTCATCCATCATTTTGTTCTTTCTAACATAAAATGTTTTAAAGTAATCAATTTTATTCAAGATGTGGGGCCTAAAAAGACTGGTAATTTATATTTGACACTCTGAGAAACCTTGTTTACAGAATGCCAGAGAGCATTTGTATGAAGAAGAAAAATTGATTTTTTCGAATAAACACAAATTTTCAAGGATTTATTACAATGAAAAAGTCCACTGTTGCCACCAAATGATTTTGTGTCTATTTCATAAATATTTCCCTTGAGAATATTACTTGAGAAACTGAAATATAATCAGCATTTGTTTACCCATTGTTTTAATTTTCCTTTGAAACGTCAGAACGTTCAGCAAAATCTTTAAAAATGAGGGTGTTTCGTCAAATTCCAGGCGAGTCTTATTTAATTCGAAACAAATGCTCAGATAAGAAAATTCCATTTTAAAAAGTCGCATTTGGTTGGAGGTGGGTAAATGTGTTTTACAAGAAAACAAAAAATTGTAGATCCTTTCTATGACTAAACAAATATTTTACCTGCTATTTCATGTTGCTGCAAAATTAAACAAAATTTTTTAAAGTATTTTTTTGTCGTTCCCACAATATATTTCGGGATATACAGCGTCTTGAATTTAGCTACGTGTATGATGTTAGATCATGTTTCCTGGGATACACAGGCGCTATGCCCGGTTGCAAAATAAAGGTAATACAATAGCTTTTCGCGTATCCTTTAGTAATTAGTTAGTGAAGACACTCCCATGTTGTCAGATATCAATTGCTCCCACCATATCATCGTTACCATGCGTGTTCGTAATTAATTTCAGTGCCGCGGTTTAGATCGGAAAATCCAGCTTTGTCAAGAGGAGGAAACAATGAAAAACACGCTAATTAACACAAATAATAATAGCCCCCACATAAAATGAATCAGTGTAACTCTCGAGGTTATCAAAGAAACTCTTATATAGAAACACCAGACTTTGTGCGCTCTATAAAGCGTAGGAAAATTTGACATGAAAGAAACAATATATGATAACATATGGAATTCTTAAATAGATAGGGAGGACGTTAAACAGTTTCCGTGAATATTTATATATAAAGTAACAAATCTGAAACTCGTAGTGGCGTGACATTATTATTGAAAGATATTTGAATAAAGGTATATAATGTATTGCAGAGAAATGCCGTTTCAATTAAGTAATTCTGTCATCTACCACTCATTTTTATTTTATTTACGAGAATTCATATCCAATTCGAAACAGGTGAAAATTTAAATTAAAATTAACCTTTATTCCTGTCAATGGTACAGAAATTTATAGATACAATATATCCATTCGCTATCATTTTTAACAGTAGCTTTCGTCGTTATTTTTCGACATATTCATCTGTTTTGTCGATAAATAACGACGAAAGCTACCGTTAAAAATAATAACGAATGGATATATGTATGAATTTTTACGCCACTGACAGGAATAAAGATTAATTTTAATATATAATTATGATAACTTTTAATCCTGTCTTGGGAATATTTGCACTTCATTGAAACAATTTTTTGTGCATTTTTCCATCGTCTATGAGAAATAAAAGTAAATACACACACAATCTCCGGGTATTTAATTATCCAATCTCACAGTAGATAGAATAAAATTGAAGTAATTTTATATATAATATAAATTACAAAGTTTCGCCCGTCCTCATGGGAATATAAATCACCTTCCGAATAGGATTACAAACAATTTTAAATTTCAACTTCAGATCAGGAATAAATAAATTCTTCCACAAACAAGAAATTCTCCGCGGAAGAAAACATTGGGATCTAAAAATCCACTTCGCAGTACTGAATAAGCTTATCGTGATCAATTTTCAATTCCACCCCATTTACAAGTCTCAAAGTTTGCCTCATACAGTTATTTCTCATTTGCAAACTTTATTTATTTATTAATATTATTGTAAATTCAAAATTTTTGGTCCACCTGACGAGTTCTGCAATGTCAGACGAAACGTCGTGCTTTTACTTTTTTTTTTCTTTATTCTGTATTTGTCCAAAAGAAAATTCAATTCACATCAATTAAAGAGGTCGAAAATCCAAATTTTTTATATTTTCCGTTCCCTAACTGCTTTATCTCCACAGTCCTGTATAATTTGGCCTTGTATTTCCAAAAGTCAGACAATGCACATTCAAAACAGTAATGTTACTAAATCTAGAAATTAAAGTCGCAATTATATCTTAAATTTTCTCTGAACTAGAAGTGAAGGAAAGCTAGTCACGTATAAAAAAAATGTTTGTTCTTCTGTCTAACACAAAGACAAAGGGCAGGTGGTAGAAGTAACGATTTTCCGTAACTAGCTAATTAGCTAATAAGCTTGTAGGAGGAAAAAAGGACACATTTTTAGATGGCTAGCTGCCTCCGGATGTGAGCTTTCGTAGCAACATCCACGATGACGACAGGAAGTAAGCGCCTTGACTGCGTCAATTAACGGGCAGACAAAAGGCCAATTTCTCTAGAGCCAATTCACTTTATTGTGAATTTTGTAAACCGGCGCGCTCTGACGTCTACAGAGTCCTTTGAACAACCGAAGCACATTAAGATAAGGCATCGCCAGCTTGTTTTCTGTTCCGGTAGAGGAACATGCGTGAGCGCCTTGCACAATTTATATGCGAGAGCTTCGAACTCAACAGTAATTATTGTAACTATAAGCAAGATGGAGATTATGGTAAACGAGCGAGTTACATAAAACCCCACATGAAAAATAATATCCGAATGTCTTAGAGAAATGTTATAAAATACTTTTATACAAATGAGTGACAGTAATGCAGGCAACGTAGCACATATATGTCTCACAGTAAACAATTAGCCATAAAGTGGGAGAATCATTGTTCCATCTTTCACATTGTTTACTACAAACTGGAATAGAAAAGAACACAGCTCATTTTTGTCCGACCTCGTCCGTATGTTATCCACTTATATTTCCTCCCTACAAAGAAAGCAATGCAAACTTCTCGCATTGAAGGGAATTTTAAGTTCCCGTTATTCGTCCGAGTTATTGCTTGGATTGAAAGAGTCGTGAAGATAGGGGCAGATCGCTTTTACCTCAATTTTCCCGTCTGGACAATACAATATGCCTCTTAATTCTCACAAGCGATTCCTTTCCGTAAACAATATTTTCTGTGAATTTTATTTGAAACACCACCAAAAGCTTTCGACATTATTTTCCCGTCTGGACAATAGCATATGCCTCTTATTTCTCACAAGCGATTCCTTTCCGTAAACAATATTTTCTGTGAATTTTATTTGAAACACCACCAAAAGCTTTCGATATTATTTTTCCATTCTGGACAATACAATAGAATATGCCTCTTAGTTCTCACAAGTGATTCCTTTCCGTAAACAATATTTTCTGTGAATTTTCTTTGATAAACCACCAAAAGCTTTCGACATTATTTTCCCGTCTGGACAAAAGAATATGCCTCTTAGTTCTCACAAGCGATTCCTTTCCGAAAACAAAATTTTCTGTGAATTTTATTTGAAAAACCACCAAAAGCTTTCGACATTATTTTTCCTGTTTCGAATACATAATTATTGATCCTAAATTACCGAACTGATGTTGTTTATAAAATTAATTGTAAAGATCGTAACAAAAATAATGCTAAACATAGTTTTAGTATTAGCACTGGATTATTATTGCGTAATTTAAAATTAAATAATAATATTAAAATTCTATATTAAACTACTAACCTCTAAAGGAAAAGTTACAGTATATATATATATATATATATATGTATATATATATAAAGTATGCTATTAATTCAAGGAAAGGAAGTTTTGAGATCTGCAAACAATATGCAAAAATTATAGAGCATTAATAGGTTAACACGCTTTAAAGCACCACTTCTAAATCTCGATACTTGTCCAGTTTAAAAGTCGATATTTACAATATCGATGCACACGTGAATTACAACTTAAACCCTTATAAGGTACTTGGACCTATCTTCCTTTTAGAATAAGACAGTAAAATTGACGATGTGGAATTTTATGACACTTCGGACACGTAACCTGTTGAAACAGACACACAGAGAAAATCTATGAATTCCACGTTGAGAGCTACAGAATACTTGAAAAATTAAATGTGTTATAAAATTATTCTGAAAAATTTTAATATTGATAAATTATGTAAAGGATTTTGTAAACTGGAAATGTTTTTTAGATAATTATAATTTCGTTTTGTAGATGAAAATGACTAAATTATTGGCCAAAAGCTCATGCTTTCAAAATTTAAAAAAGTTCGTAATGGAGTCTTAAATTATTTATTGATACAGATCAAAATCCTGGGGGGGGGGTTATAATACATAAAATCCAAATTTAAAAAATTAGGCAAATTTATAATCCATGAAAAATTATTTTTATATTTTTTCACTGCTATATAGATATGGAAAGAGAAACTACCTGGTCTCGAACTACGCATATTTGCGGTTTTTTATATTTTTTTCCTCTGTACCCTAACGTTTTGTACTTCTGATCAAAAATACGTAGACTTGGCTGTTAGAATCTTTTTTATAACGCTATACAAGTTCTTATTTTATAACTTTAGAAATGTCTTTCAAAAAATTTTAATTTTAGTTTAAAAAAAAGCAAATGGTCGACGCCCTGTGGCGTAGTGATAAGCATCACAGATGTCCCGGGCTCGAATCCCGGCGAGGACATGGACGAGTTTCCACACTGAGAAACTCCGACTAATTAGTTCCCCGACAGGTTAAATGCAACAGTGTACAAAGTCGGTAATGGCCTTAGTTGATTCGACTATAAATAAAATAAGTTTTAAAAAAATCAAACGTAGAAAGTAAAAAAAAAAGACTAGTTGAACAACGTAAATGACAAATTTAAGATATCAGTGCACGCACATAATCAACTTATATTTGAACACAATATCTAGTTAGTTATTGCTTTGTCGGCCGTTTCATATAGGCCCCTCTAATTTTGAAGGGAAAATTGTTTTAATGGCAGACGTGGAGTTTAAGATTTGCTTTGGTCACAACGGGCTTTGTTATACTAAGAAAGTCTGGTATCAGATTAAATTTTAGCTGGCATGTCAATAAAAAAAGTTTTCTGGAAAAGGTAATAAATGCTATGGGTAGAGTGATCACGAAAATTCGAATAAAAGACATGCCTACTTAATTTCCTAGAGAAAATTCACAAAGATTTTTATTACTGTAAATATATATTCCGTGAGAGGCAGATTTTAATTTCACGCTTCAAATAACTTGTAACTTGTAAACCTTCAATAAAGTATTGGAAACTAAGAATATTTTCGTATTACCCAACAACTTTGATTAGTGGAGAGAGAAAAAATAATAATAATTGGAATTTATTTTCAGAATCGATTTTAATGGGGTTTTTTTTGCGACGCTGAGTCTCGTCAAAAAGTTTAATTAAAGCTTCATATATCATACTTTGAAATAGTGTTACTTTTATTACAGAAGTCTTACTTTTAGCAGTCGTCTGTACCTCCATCCTCAATTTTCTTATAAATTCATAACAATCTTTATTCCTTCTGAATCAAAGTTTCCAGCGTGATTTAGATATAAAAATATTTCGAACCAATTTGGTTGTTACAGATTTAATCCTTCATAATTCGTTACTTCATCGGAAAGTTTGTGCGTCTAGTAATATGAATATGGAGCAACTCGACAACAGTTAACCGACAAATAGCACCGAAATAATTCCAGTTCAATATAAAATAAAGTGGACTTATTTCCGAGAACAATTATTGTAGAATATCTTGGAAGCGAAAGCGTCCATTTACAGCAGTTGCATGAAACCCGGTTACGACACTGGAATTACGAAGCTGCACTCTGGCCTTCAAGAGCACTATTCGCTACGACTGGTAATACTGTTATCCGCTAATTCCTCCCGTTTAAGCATCTGTGGTTCACGACTTGTCCTCTAAATTTTATAGTATTCGACTACAGTTCGGTTGGAGATGTTCAGCTTCCAATTGTTGTTTCATCGGGGAATTCTCCAGCGTTCATTCAGTTTGCTAGTTGTGTCCAATGACAGTGTTTTACTCCAGATATTTTACGCAGGTTTCTTTAACTGACACGATAAGATTTACGATGTATAATGAAAAATATTGAACGTCAATAAAAGAACGTCTCTACAATTTACACAAGCAACAAATATTATGGAAAAATTTAACAATCGTTTCAAAGCTCCCAAAAAATAAGGAATAGAATGGCTCTTCCAAGAATTTCCTCCAAATAGGCTTTGCGTGTGTGGAGTCGAAATAAGAGGCTTATGCTTTCTACAAAAGACCTTATATTCTCCCTGTTCAAGGAATACGTAAATATCTTTGAATTGAATTGAAAATCATTCCTAAGACGAATGATCATGAATACAAAAGAGATCCCTAAAAATTTTCACTGAAGGGTAATTTTCTAACCTCAATAAAACAAGTAATTTGTCTCCGGGTTTTAATATCTTTATGATGACGTTTAAAATCGTATCGAGTATCTAGTCTTTGAAGTTTTATGAAAATGGAGTCCCGTTTTTATACAGAAAATGTTACTACATGTAAGGATGACATAATATATTAATGTAGGAAGACACACAATTTAATTCCAGTGAAGTACTTAATAATTTTACAGATGAATATGGTTAGAATAACCCAAAGCGTCTGACGGACATTTTAATGTAATTTACATTGAGATAAATATTTTAAATGTAACTGCGATTAAAAAAGGGTTTAATCATTTATAATACATACAGTCCTTTATCGCTTTTATGAAACAAACTTAAATTCCTTTAAAGACAAGTTCATAGCTGAATCACTTTGTCTCCTTAAGTATCAATATAGCTGAAGCTACACTGGTTCGATGCAAGTACCTTCGTGACCGCCATGCTCAAAGCAATATTTCAAAGCAGAAAATTAAAACAAACTGCAGAAAGTTAATAAAGTACAACTAAAAATTACACAGGATCCATTTGAAGAGTGACGGAGTGGATATGAAAAAAAAAAAGTTCTAAGTAATGAAGGGCGTGGCCCTATTTTGTAGAGGGAGATGATCCGTGTGGATTGTTTCGTTTATCGAACTACAGCTCTGCCATTCACAGACTTATTTTTTTATTTAAATATTACAGTAAGCACTACAATCTTCTAATGACAGTGTCCCAATTCCACGTTTTATGAAACCAGTAGCACATTTTCAAGTGGGAATAAACGAAGTCTTATTTTCTAAGGCAATGAAGTGCTGATCTATGTTTCCTAGCAAGTATATCTACACTGTCTTTATACTATAATATGTTCTCCTCGACTGAAGAGGAATATTCCCCATAACTCGCAGGTTAAACTGAAAACTGCCGTTTGATTTACTTTTTCCAGCTCCAAAACAATAAATAAAAAGGTGTGCGCCAATCACCTCCCAAACACAAATGTTAAAAATAATAAAGATCCTCCAGCCCAAATACAATGCTGAAGAGGGCCTCTGGCCCTTGTATGACAATGACATAATCATCTACTTTACATACTGGAGCATTCGTGAAACTGTTTTTCAATTAAATTTATAATTTATCTCTACAAGACGTGGACATAAAGCGCAACATCGTCAATGCTACTCCGGAGGTTGTTGTTATGTTTACGATTATTGTTGTCAACTGGAACACGCAGACCCATTCCGGAAATTTCGATCGGAGCATGGTTTCATGCCGCATCGTCGTATATGAAAATTAGTTCAATTTATGACGGCAGAGAGCGGATAGCGACCAAGCGTTAGAGGCCAATAATTTGAGCAATCTGGTAAATCTCATCGGTGCGACGTGGTGCGAACGAATAAATGCATTCGCCTGATCGCCACTCCTTGCGGGTATTTCACATGTTTCGCCCAACAGGGTCCAATAGTTCCGTAATTATTAGATTGTATTAGCGGAGGCAGGGTCGAGAGCGCAGCGCCAGGAGGGAAACCTGATTACCACTTTCCTGCCTGTAGTCGACTTCACCAACGTTCCGACCTCAGCGCGATCAACACTTCAAACATCACATTTTCTATAAAAAAAAATAATTGGATATTGAAATTGTGAAGAAATTGTGAGACGCACATTCCACTCTAAGGACGCTCAGACATTGAGCCCAGATATGATTACATAAATTGGACGAAACTTGCTCGATAACAATTAAGTGGTTTCAATAGACAAATCGTAGTGATTAGAAAATGCTACAGATGTTGCAGATTTACTTTTCTGGGACTATGTTTTCGAATTTCAATTTACAGTTACAAGCAGAAAGCCATTTTATTTAAAAGCTTTATATTGGTGAGCGTATTTTTTACAGAACAAAATTCTGATTCCGCTGTAAACAACTACTTAATATTTCTAAATTCCTGTACCGTGTACAGTTAGATCTTTAAAATCATCTCGTTGCTATACAACAAATTGTTGAGTCGCCGACCTCCTGTGGTGGAGGGGTAAGCCTGAATGCCTCACATCACAGAGGTCCCGGGGTTTAATCCCGGCGAGGGCATGGACGTTTGTGTGCGTGAGAGAAATTCGTGACATCAATCCCCCGACAAGGAAAATCGAGTTCCATACTGAGTCGCTAATAACCAGAGCTGTTGATGCGACTGTAAATAAATCAATAAAAAAAATTGTACAGTGTTACTGTGGTTAGTAAACATTTTATAATTATTAGTTACTTGCACTGAGATACTTATACAGGTTAATCCCCAACAACACGCTCATTCACGTAAATTATTTTTTTTAAAAAAGAAAAATATTAACTGTATTTGTGGATCCTAAAATATTTAGTGTCATTCCTACCGTAAATGAACTCAGAGAAATTCTCCCAACGAGCTTTTCTGTAAAACGCGATTAAATATAATTTCCCATAATTACCATTTTTTAAAATTTGATTGAAAATTACTGAATTTTATTGAAAATCAAATCAGTCTATTCGATCCAACCGCAATTGAAGGAATAACGCGGATAAAGTGAACAGACTGGTCATCTTAAGAAAGGCACTAAAATTATATAGATTAACGGAGACAATTAAGTATTGACCCATGTGACATTTCCCAAGGGAAACAACACGGCGTGGATATAATTTTTACATAAGCGTTGCTTCACTAATTTCGTGTAAAATATTGCATCAAACATATATTGTACACCATTATTCAATTAATTTGTAGAGTTTCCATTTCTAAATATTTCTCTGATTATTATTTTTCAGATTTTAAGTTTTTGGTTTGTTTCACGGTTTCCGTTGCAACTCTCATCATGATTAGAATTTTTTATTTAAAGTTTATGAGATAAAAACCGAAAAAAAGTGATGAGTACGTATATTTCTAAGTTTTGATGTATTGTAAATATAGTATGTTTTACAATGTAACTTATAATTTTAAAAAAGTTTTACATTTATACGACAAAGGTTAAATAAACTGATTTAACGTATTATTTGAACTTTTTTACTTTTTATCCAATCACGCTAACTGCTAATTTCTAAATAAAAACTGTTTAAATAATTGTTATATTGATCTTCATAATTATTGAAGTAAAGTGCCGATTTTAATTCACAGTAGTATAAATGCTGTTTTATGTTGTCAGTTTACCCCTTTGATTCGAAAACCTCTCGTGTTGTGTATTAAAATGCGATTGTTTATGCATTAAATCTAGGAATGTAATAAATTTCTAACGCATACAATTACAAAGAGTCAATTTATTCCATAATTGACGCTGTCACCGCAACGGATAATACCAAATATAATTAATGAAATTCATGTTACTCTGGATCTAATTTGTCCATCGCGACAGTTTCGCAGTCGCTACACAAAACGGTTCACTGTGTTTAACTTCTTCTTTCGAAATTTATTTTAAAAATCCGATGCGGAGTCTGAATTCTTTTCATTTCTCTTCGCCCCGAAATTCACGTGGAATTGTCGTTAATGATTTATTTGAACAGATAATTACAAAAATACCGAACTTAATCTGTTTGCAATTATTCCGCTGACACAAAATCACGGTATTGGCAGATTAGTGTTAATTTATTTTTCATTTATAAATTTTTGAATATAGACCTCGTTTATCTGTGTAAATTGTATACCTGGACGAGCTACAATATTTAGTCCGACCACGTGAATACTCAAGTATTAAATTAATGTATATAAATATATTACCATAGTTTCCGTGAACGGCAGTTCAAGAATAAATGAATAGTAACATTTTTCATAATTTAACAGACATGTCATTAAATAAAATGTTATGCAGTGATGCAGAAAGATTGAAAAAAAAATATCTTTCTTCGTTGGACTGATGGAATTCTTTTATACTAAACGTGGCAAGAGCAGTTAAATTGACATAAAAAATTAAATTACTGTAGAGGGAAGTGATTAAAATAAGATAGGCGCTAAGACTTCCATTTCTGTACGCCAGGCTTTATCAAATAACCGTCGAGTATAAAGTCTACTACGTCGGAGACATTTTCTTAAATATATGTAATGAAAAATAATAAAAGCACCTCTTACCTCAAATAGTGTCGGAAAGTTGTAAAAACTTCTCATAAATTCCACTTTTAGAATGATTCAAATAGAGATTTTAGTATCAGATTATCCAATGAGACAATTTTTGTCGCTCCGCGGACGTCGAGTGAAATGAATATTTTGTTCGTTAAATGATACTTTTTTTTTTTAAAAAAAATAGTGCTTTGACCCAACGCGTATGCTATTTCATCCTCCATAACACTGATATACCGTCTCTGTTTTGCTAGTGTAACAATACGATAACGTTACTCAGGTTTTCGGCAGTGGCAAGTGGGAGGAGAGAACAGATACTATTGATTCTGCGTTTTAATTGTGTCTCAGTGTAAACAGTGTTCATTAGTGTTCCATATGGCGGATCTGGAACCACAGAAAGGTACACAAATTCTAACCTGGCCAAGAAGTCGTTACTGTAACTGCGGAAATGCTTTGCTGACGATTAGAAGTAGTACATTCGAAGGAGCTTAAGAGTTTGGGCAATCGTTGCGGTCGAAATGACAGAAAACCACGTCCGTCATGTTGTGTGAAGTGAAACCGCGAAGGCATCGATGAATAATAATGTTAATATAAATATAATAATCTGTAATAGAGCATTTCTTTGAAAGGTATAGTGCGTTTTAATTGATTGTATTATATTATTCGCCAAATGTAGAATAAGTACAACCAATATCAATCCAGTACAAAGCACAACACATTAGAATATTAAGAATTGTAAACGATCTTAAACTGACTAGAGTAACGTTTTGACGTGTTTTTTGTTACACTGAAATTGTGATAAGTTTATCCGATTTATAACAGGTAAATTCTTTTAATCGTCGTTTTCAGCTATGGTGGGTTTATTGGAATGTTAAAATTGCTTTTTCTATGCTTATATGAACATTGTGTGATTACAGATTATGAACGGACAGGGCGAAAGATCCTGGTGTTTATTTAACAAAACGGTCGTTTTACAGTAAACTGATAACTAGCATTTGGTGTTTTAACTGGGCTACTTACAATCATCTGTCAGTCTCAACGGATACTGTTCATTACAAATTCTGTAACTCGGAAAAATCCAAATGGGATCATTCATTCCATTAAAAAAAATTATTTTACCGTAAAATATATTTTCAACTACAACCAGCCATTATCCTCGGCAATTCCGGATTCGATTAATGCGCATCAGTATTTTCCTATGATTTCTTTGGATAAGTGAAAGTTTTATTCTTCCCGAAATATCAGCTTATTCTTGCGCTGTTTTACGAGTCTTAATCCCGCAAAAGCACAGGAGTAATTTGAATCATCAATTTTTATTTTATTTTTCCGACTGTCACGTCGTTGTACGCTGCCGATCTGATATCCTTGGAAGACAATAGTTTTATATTTAAAATTTCTAATAGGACGTGACTGGTCTCTAGTCTTTTAAACAATGATGCATAATATTTGCTTTGCTAATTGAAATAACTGTGTGAAGTCCGGACGGAGAACGTTCGTCGGTTAACTGACTTATTCAGTGGTAGGATTTCCGAATTTACGTTGTCGCCTGTCGAAGCCTAATTGGCGATGTATGTTAAACTACCTCGTCCACGTCAGTTCTAGATGATAATGGTAAAGTTGCGTCAATAAACTTCTAGTTCAGAGGTAACTGGTGTAATTGGCGTGCTATTGGATGCAGTCTCGAAACCGATGAAAGCTTGGCGCATCATTTGGGAACATTGCTTCAAGAGAGTGCTTTGGAAATTCGGGAAACAGAAAAAACGACAATTAGAAGAACAGTATCGGTGCCTCTTCACGAATCATCTGAAGGAAAGTGCCCTTCCTTCTATTAAAGCACATCCCAACGTTAATTGTTAACCTTGTCACGGGAAGTTTGGTACGAATGAAATTAAAAATACTATGACATTAGTCATGTAACGAATTAACAAAGTTTTCCTATAATATTAAATTGTATGAGACATTTCTTTTATCGGTCAAAAAAATTATTAGATTAATAAATGTAATACGGTTTCTATTACACTTAGTGACGAATTTGTTATTAACCCTTAAGCCTCAAACAGATGAATATGTCTGAAAATAACGACGAAAACTACTGTTGAAATTTATAACGAATGGAATATCTAGGAATTTTTATTCCATTGACGGGAATTAATGTGAATTTTGAATTGGATATAAATTTATAATGAATAGTTTATATTTTGCTATAATGTTTCAATTTGATTTTCATCTATTATTAGAATTAGATCATCTATATATTTTTAAATAATACTGTTTAAATAAATGAATAAATATTATTCAAAAACAGCAAATGTATGAATGCACGTAAAGAAAGTGCCGAGATATCGAAGGTCTATGTAAAAATGTTAGTACACTAACAAAACCGATAAAGGACTACAAATATTATTAATATAAGCTTCGAGTCATAGCTTGGCCATTAAACACTAAACAGGTTACCCTAGTGCAAATAATAGGATGTGATATATAACCATGTCAAAAATGTTGGCCTAAGGAAATATTTTAATTAAATTATCAGATAAATATGGATAGAATAACCGAAAGCTCCTGACGATCTATTTTAAAATCATGACATTTAAATGTAATTTACATTGAAATAAAAATTTTATATGTGACAGTATAAGGGTTTAATCATTTATAACACTTATAAATTATTATAACTAATAATAATTTAAAAAATTATGAACAAGTGTATTACAACTTATATCGATATAAGCTAATTAGTAGGGTCATTTTCGGAGAATGAAGTATTTTAAAGATAAACTTTCTGAATTGATTTCAAGAAATTATGGACTGATAGGATTTATGCTGTCCTGGAACTCAGGTACGTAGTCATATTGTTGTCAGTAAGACAGATGCACTAATGACAGATTCTACCATGGAACAAATAAATTTTTTGCACATATTGAAGGTTTGTGAAATAAATATAGGGGGTCATTTTGACAATTGAAAATTAATGTTTATATATGGATTTCTGTTGAATTGTAAATGTGTTCTGTAAAATTATGTTTTTCTTTCTATGTACACGTGACCATGGCAAATATGCCCAAATCTCCTTTTTTCAAATTTAAATAATTCGAAAAATTAGTTCTATTAAAATTTGCGAGTGATAAAAAATTGGAAAAAAAATTAATCACATCTGTCATTTTTAAAAAAGTAATTCCTGTAGCAAAGGCATATAATTATTTTATATACGATATAATTTCCGTTTATGACATAAGAATTGACGGCATCGAAATTAAATCCAAACGGAATACTTTGATACTAATCACCAATCACAATTGGAAGTTAAATGAAATTTTTACTGAAAATTACGAGTGCTTCCGCGCATTTGAAAACGAGTTTCGTTACAGCGCACTATGCAGTAACAAGAACAAGAGAATGATCAATACATAGAAGAGTCGAAGTTGTGTAAGAGGATCAGTAGTCACGGCTTCGAAGCGAGCTACTGCTGCCTCTGGACTAATAAACAATAGAACCAAGAATTAATTAGAATCTTGACACCAGGATGAAATTTGAGGTTAACAATTTTTTAACGTCTTATTTGTTTGATAATGAGTTACGTGTGTATGAGTTGGAGACAAATCTAGAATAGGTATCTGTCCCTGTATTTTTACGTCATTATAAAGAACGAAGTTCAGAAAAACCCGTTGCATCTAACGCATGTGTAGGCAAATTTGCAACATCCCATTCTTTTGATGACAAAGTTACGTGTTTATACGAGTTGGATACAGATGATTGTGGCCCCAGAGGGTGAACAAAAATAGACGATTTATTGTAGGGATCATCCATATCTGAGCAAAACAAATTAAAAATAGTTTTGTTGTGAAAAATAATAGCTTTAACCAAATACTACTTATTAGTGTAACGGATCAGGATTTCATTGGTATATTCTTTCAGCCTCATATTTTGTAGATGTGATATGCTGTTTATCGAAATATAAATCAGTGTGAAATAAATATCATTTTTAAAAAATATTTAATCTTCAAATCGGGATATTAAAGGGAATAAGTATTACAAAGTTCTGTACAAACCATTGAAAGATGATTTATTCCGCCTCCAACATTTTCAATGTGCCGATTCTGAATAGGAAATTAAAACCTCATCCGGCTGTTTAATACAATATAATTGTTTTGACATTGTGTGTCAAATCATTCACTCATGAAATAAACTAATAATGTATCCAATAATATCAAATGTGACGGAATTTGTGTGTGATCTAAGAAAAATTCAGCTTTTGGCTTTTTAATAATCGCAAACAAATTATCAATATACTTAACCAGTAATTTAGGTTTAATATTTGAAGAATTTATCGTGTTGTTTTACTTATAAGAATAAATGGTACAAACAAATTTTTGGACTCCTGATATGAAGATGCTCAAGTGTTAACATTTGCAGGCATAGTTATGAATAATGTATAATGGATTTGAATGAATGACCTTGTAACGTAAACAGTACGGTTGAAAAGGTTTACTGAATAATACGACTGATTCATGAATAGATATTTAATACAGATGAATATGGTCAGATGACGAAACGCTTCTGGTATATATTTTTTGTTGACGAAGAAATAAGAAATAAATTGTTTGTGTTAATATTGTAGACTGATTATTGGTTTTCCTATACTGAATAGTAGTAAAGTACTTGATATTATATGAAAATAAATTCTTAGGAAACCATCAACAGCGAGAAAACTTCAGCGAACCACAAGAAAACGAGTTTTAAGGCCTGTATTACCGTAGATGAGAAAGATCCAAAGAGATTTGTCATAGATTCTAAGCAAATCGTTATGAACATGTTTGTTGGGGCGTATAAGACTTTCGTATGTTATCCCTAGTATAATATCAATAATTATATTCAACTAAATTTTATGATAATTTTTGTATCTTTCAAATTATACCATTCGGATTGTCAGCGGTAATTTTATCTATTCGCGGAATCTGTACGACTCGGCTGCAATTTTCTTATAACGAGTCACGACAATTTGAAGTTGGACGGCATTGTTTGTTCCAATAGAGCCAACGACGTATAATTGCGTCCACGCTCTGGGCTGGAAGTGCTCAAGGTTTGGCGCTCCTTTTTGGTCCAGGTGATGACGTGGTCTCACTTCCGGCCGTTACTCTGCCCTCGCAGGACGCTAATCAAAAAATCTTGCAGACGATATTAACATGAACCTAGCTGGCACGTTGCTTTTGTGAATCGAAAATCAAGCATTATCCATGCGGACTTGTCTGAACGCGTTCGTAGCGCTCAGATTGGAGTAACATCAATTCATCATAGCTTTCCCTAGTTTCTTCCAAAACAAGTGCCTTTAAAAATATTTAATCAAAATTTAAATTTTAAGAACTAGAATTATTTTATTATATTTTCAAATAGAGTATTATTCAAATCAATATTCATTGCACGTGCATGTAATAACACCACGCGATTTTCAAACGATATTTTACTTTATTATAATAATTAAATTTTAAATACAATTGTTTATTATTCTATTATTTCTGTTGAATTTTGATAAGTTTACCATTATCCTCTTGAGCATGATTATTAAAACATACTCTTCTTAAATAAACGTCGACTTCTAATTTCAGAAGATAAATTCGCGTTTTATATAATTGCCTAAAAATTCAATGATTTTATTTAAATTTACGTACTTTTGAGCAGGCTAACATTTATGGGTTCCATGAACCTTGTGAACATTATTTCTATTGTATTACTTGACGGGCGCGTTCTCTGTGCCCTGCTAGATTGAAGGCAAAGTCGAAATGTATATCAAAGGAACACATTTTATATAACACATGCTTCTCAACGAGAAATTTGTCGGGTCTGTTCATAAGAACTTTAATATTCCGAAGGAAATAATAGAAATCAGGTAATTTCTTATTAAAAATTATTTGTTAAAAAATTATTTAGACCAGTCTGACTGAATGCGGTGTTACTGTTTGACGAACATACAAATCTAGTGGAACGTGTTTTTATCTTAAGGATGTGGTTTAAGATAAACAGGTAAATATATTTGAATAAAATGTAACAAGTTCCAATTTCACAATAAATGAGCATGTGTAATTGATGTATTTTTTATCTTACAGCTGAGTAGACCTATGACTGAAATGTGGAAAGCTTCTGTATGAGGTTTATATATCAACTTGTGTTTTAAAATAAAGAACATAAAAATTGAGGACTTTTTTTATACGGTTGTTCTAAAAAGGTTCAGATCATTTATATATCTCAAAAACTGATTTTGCTAAGCACAATTGGAAAGACGGTTACGTGATCTCGTGCGTTTATCAGAAAAGAAGACACTATTTCTTCGAATACGGAGCCAAAGTGAATACTGAAGAACCTGTATGTTGCGATGTTCATTCGGAATGATATTGCGTTCAATAGTATCTCCGTCAGCTCATGTCACTTTGCGAATAACTTAGTTCATTTTAATTTTTAACGAGTTTCCCAAACAACTGAGAAAACAGTAGGAAAATTTATGTTTCAGATGACGAGATATAAGCAAGCGGAATTTGAAGAGGATGATAACAGCAGCGTGGGTTCCGTGCAGCTGACTGGAACAACCACTGCAAATACAACCCACATACGATATCACACGGTAACATAAATTTTTTTATGTAACGTTAGAGGGTAAATAGTTGGCAAGAAATTACTTAAAACTCTAGCCTGGTTTGTAAGGAAAAGTCAAATATCCTCACGAAGATTAAGAATTAACTGGGAATAATTCTTACTCATTGAAATAAAGTAGGAAATATCAATATAAATTGCAATGAGAATAAAATATGGTTATGAAAAATATAAAAGCTTAAGGAAGGTAAATTTGAGGAAAACAGACAACAGAAAAGTGTAGACGTGAGCTCAGAGAGAGATAAGAATGTTATTTATATTTATTTTAGTTTTTATTTTGTGACAAGTTTGTACAGATGAGTAATGCCAAAAGGGATCGAATACTTTCGTATGTTAAATAAATGTTTTGACTGACAATTGTGTAATTATTGTCTCCAATAATAATGTAATGAAGTAAAAAATGGGTTCTTTCAGCCGACTAACCAACATTGCCAATGCTACTACCTACATAGCATGCGTCTATTTATGAAATTACTGGATGCGCTTTTGAGATTTAAATGACATGCCAGTTTATGTAAATGGTCAATTGCAATTTCGTGCAAGATTGTATCTTTATATCGGAATAAAATACCCCAGTAACGTAAATTCTCTTTCTGCAGATCTACAGAATTAAAACATATCAGGTATAAATTTATCCGAACTTGAGTCCTAGTACAACTACGTTATAAAATATTTTATTAAGTTTATTAAAAAACTAAACGGGAAATATCCTATATCCTTTTTACTGTACTAAACTTCGATATTTTCTTCTCAGTTTTTGACTGAATTTGTTACACGAATTTAGAGATTGAAAAAGTCTAAGAAATTTCTGTCAACTTATCAACAACACCTGAAATGTAGTCTAACATTTCAAATGTTAGTTTTTCAGTTGTGAAATTATGTCCCCTTGTGATTAAGGTGATTGGGTGTGCAAGATGTAAACAGCCGCGTCATGACGTCACATTGATACAGAGAACACGCTACATTTTGCAGAATGTTTAGTTCATTCGACACTGAAAAACCTTGAAATTACCTAGCACACATTCATTTTGCAGTTGAGACGAAACTCACAGAAAACGTTCCTAAAATTAAGGAAATGAAGACATTTGTGTTGCAAGAAAAAAAAGGACGCCTGTTTACACCATGTGCACCCAACCACAGATACAAATTATTCATCGTGATACAATTAAATACATGGGGCATTTTGGTTGAAGGGTACGTCATTATGGAAGGCCCGCAGCATATTAGAAAAATCACTGCTTCTCATAGTTGCATTACTTCTCCTCATCATTTTGGTGCTTGGATCATTGTTGGGTGCCGCTGTCCGCCGAGAGCCAGCGTACCAACTTCTGCAATTGCCGAATTCAGGTGTGTAGATGTCAGTTATAAAATAAATAATTTATGAATTTAGTTAAATAATTATTCACCATGACATGCATGTTTTGTGATAGTACAATTTCAAAAATTTGTAGGAAACTAATAGTCTTTCCCCAGGGGCCTTAAATGTTTAAATAATTTAAACATAGTTGATCATACAAGACATATTGTATAAACGAAGTCTGGAGGAGATTGTACTACCGTTGCCCGAACTTTATTGCTGTAAACCCATAATTGTCACTTACAAATTAAAGGAACAGATAGTTTCACCAGATGTTACAGTCACAATGAGCTATTAATCTATTCCTAAATATTTTATTTCAGAGACGAACTTGTGCACAACTGTTTCATGTGTAACAGCAGCTGCTGCCATTTTAAGTTCAATGGATAATACTACAGATCCTTGTTCAGACTTTTATCAATTTGCTTGTGGCGGGTGGGTGCGGACAAATCCTATACCAGATGGAAAGTCTATGTGGGGAACATTTGGTAAACTAGAACAACAAAACCAATTAGTGGTGAAGAATGTACTTGGTAAGTTAAAGGATTTACAAAATGTAAACTAAAAAAATAGATATTAAAAATATAGAATAAAACAGTTGACTTCACAGTACTTTTTTGCTATCTTTAAATTGAAGAAATAGTTTCACAATTTAGTTATTTTACCTTCAGAGAGACCAATAACTGACTTTAAAAGCAAAGCAGAACAAAAGGCAAAACTGTATTACTTATCATGTATGGATTCTAATGAAACAATTGAATCACTTGGTGCAAAACCAATGCTTGATCTTCTAAGAAAAATTGGTGGATGGAATATCACTGGGAATTTAGATGTCAATTCATGGGATCTTCAAGAAAAGCTACAGATTTTGCAAAATCACTACAACATGGGAGGCCTGTTCTCATGGGCAGTCGGTGAAGATGATCGAAATTCAAATAAACATATCATTCAGGTAAAATATCTTAGATTTTAGCGATATTCAGACTAAAAAGATGTTGAAAAGATTCAGTATTATATTTATATTTTAAGTGTAATAGCAATTTAAATTCCACAGTACAATTTAATTGAATGGTTAATTACATTTACTCAACAAGAAATTAATCTTTAAAGACAAAGTAAGAAAAAATATATAACCATAAAATAAAACAGAAGAAAAAACCTGGATAAGTCATGGAAGATTCATATTTTGGTAATTATGTGAGTAAATTAATATGACAATGTGGACAGAACATCCCACAAATGATAAATATTGGATTTATTATAGACTAATAAGTTACGAATACACTTTTTAATAAACATCAATTAGTAACATAGCACATAATTTAAATTCATAATTAATATGGACAGGACAATATATGCCCATATTAAAAATTCATCACAATTTTTTTTACTCATTTTGAAGAAATTTGCTATATGGTGTGCAGAAAAAATTTTATTTTAATTTCTGAAATTATCCTATTTTCATTGTTCGTTTCAGATTGATCAAGGTGGTCTTACACTTCCTACCCGGGATAGTTATCTTAATAAGACTGCCAACGAGAAAGTATTGAATGCATACTTGGATTATATGACAAAGGTATGTATGGACAATATTTAGTTTTATCCCCAGTTTCATAACAATTGTGATTTTTAATTAATTTATTTAAAGATTATATTTAAAGATTATATTTAAAAAAATTAATATAGTTAATAATTCAATACCCCAGGTTTCATAATGTTGTAGGAGCAAGAGAAAAGTTAGAGTTGTAGATTATTCTGAAAATACGACGACATAATTTATAATAGAAAGAGTAGCAGAAATAACATATTTAAACTCATGAATATGTCAACAGATAGGGGGCTGTCTTTCCTTGTGGGGTTACTGATGTAATGGACCAGTTCACAAGTGGTTTAAGAGTTTGGTTGTCCTGGTTCACGAAAGCTAATATAATGAATAAAATTGGAAAGTTTATCAAACTTGTATTAATATAGATATAATCAGAGTATTGTGACCATATGTCTGAATTTATCAGACGAGTTCCCCAAATCTTGTCACACCCCACAACAGTTACACAGGTAAAGAACTTTAGCCAGAGTAAAAAACATCCCCCAAAATTAAGTTTTTTAGGGTGAAATGTTTCTTTTCATGAATGCTAAAATCTTATGCCTAATAGCAGCTAGCAGACTTACAGCAATAGCAATTGTCTTTCTATTCACCATTATAGCATAGTTTGATTTACTCAAAACTTATTAATTTGATAAATTAGTTTAAATAAAGATTTAATGACTAGCAACAGATTTATTAATAATACATCTTAATAAAAAGTAGACACAGTAGTGATAGTATCACACACATGCCAACTTCACATTTACAAGACTCAAATTTTAAACACTCATTAATTTTTATATTCTCTAATAAAATTTTTAGATAGGTGTACTATTAGGCGGTGAAGAAAAAGCAACAAGACGACAAATGAGTGATGTTATCGAGTTTGAAACCCAATTAGCACGAATCACATCACCCCAAGAAGACAGAAGAGATGAGGAAAAGCTCTATCATAAGATGAGCCTTGAAGAAGTTCAACAATTGGCACCCTTTGTGAGTATTTTTAAAATGATGTGTACAAAAAAATTCTTACAAAGACCCATTTATCTGTTACTGTTGGTGTCACATTTGCATGTTAACAACAATGGTAACCAATTATAAAAAGTTTGGAATTATAGTATATTGTTTTGTATATGATCTGTCTAAACTATACTTCTCCAACCTTCATAGATTACATTAACTGCATTTATTAACCTATTGACAAAGCTAAAAATCTTTTTAGAAGATATGGAAAATAAATACCATTAGTAAACCGCATAATAAGCAGCTCAAATTTTTGGGCATGTTACCCTACTTTAGTAGATTGCGCTAGGTAGTAAATATATATATATATATATATATATATACTCAAATGTTACAAAGAAACTGTGACAAAATAACTTAACTCTTTACAAGATTCTCAAATATTAAGCTCAACCTTTACTCTTCATAGTTGATCCATTATTTTATTGTGAAGCTGTATAATTATTTCAATTCAATTCAATTCATTTTGGTGACAAAGTGATTAAACAATTGTAATTATATTAATGTTGCACTCATGTCCATTGGTCTTTGTATTCTACATGACACCGACTCCTATAGCACAACAATTTTAATAGTATCGAGGCTCCCAAAACACTTTACATGTACTCATTTCAGGTTAATTGGCACAGTTTCTTCTCTGATGCAATGAAAGATTTGAAGAAGACCATTAGCAAGAAAGAGAATGTTGTAGTT
The DNA here is from genome assembly GCA_037074705.1 of Zhengitettix transpicula. Classification (NCBI taxonomy): domain Eukaryota; kingdom Metazoa; phylum Arthropoda; class Insecta; order Orthoptera; family Tetrigidae; genus Zhengitettix; species Zhengitettix transpicula. The sequence goes on along the minus strand of CM073595.1, from coordinate 59,193,477 downwards.
TATGCACCCGAATATTTAAGGGATCTTACTGTTATTATACAGAACTACACCAGCTCACCAGAAAAGAAAATGTATGTATTCATATTTATCAGATAATCACAAGGTATATAGCATAATTGATAAAATAATAAGATGAAAATGTGCTCTCATTTTTAGCTACTGAAATCTCTATTTCACAATGGCTTATATGATTTGCTTGTGATACAATTGTGAATGAGACTATTTAAATATTGTGTTACTCTTATTTTAGAGTTCTGAACAATTATTTGGTTTGGCAAACTGTGAGGAGCATGACAAACTATTTATCAAAAGCATTCAGAGATGCTTATAAGGGATTAAGAAAAGCACTCATTGGCTCTGAAGGAGGAGAAGAACTATGGAGGTATTGTGTCACCGACACAAATAATGTTATTGGTTTTGCCATTGGTGCCATGTTTGTGAGAGAGGTTTTTCACGGAGAATCCAAACCTATGGTTAATAAGATTCCTTGTTAAGATTGTTTTATTTATAAGTACAATAATTAGGTAAATAATTCAAACTTATTTGAACATTTCAGGCAGAAAATATGATAAATGAAGTTAGAACAGCATTTAAAAAGAATTTAAAAAATCTTAAATGGATGGATAAGGAAACTAGGGAAGCAGCTGAAAAAAAAGCAGATGCTATTACTGATATGATAGGTAAAGTATATGTGTGTATATAAAGCTCTAGAGAGAATATTTTTTGCTAGCTCAAAAAATGTAACATTCAATAAAATACATCAATATATTACAATTATCCATAAAATTATTACCCCGCTATCATTGTTATAGTTATAGTGAGGTTGGAATGAGTAAGAACATTAGTAATGTGTTAAAGTGATTCTTTAACTATCTTAGAACATTGAACGCCAGATACCTATATGAGAGCACTGGCAAGCAAGACTAATCAGTCCTGGCCTAGCCTTGAAAATGTTTGGCAGTAACGCCAAAACTATACATGGCCCAACAGCCCAAAATCATATAATATCGTAGAACACTTTCTCAACATTGTTCAATATGAAATTAAGTAATAATAATGGATTTAATTAAGCCATCCCATTGTCTTCTCCAAATTAGACAATGGGACACAAAAACAGTATAATTGCTGTACAAATTAATCTTGAAACTTTTTCAAATTCAAAGTGGAAAGATTCCACAATCTCACTATAACAGAAACTATCCAACTATCCTTGAAGATGTGTTAGTGATGGTTGTTGAAACATCTTTGTAACTTTTTACCAACTTCACTACCATGTTTCACTCAATTTTTCTAAAATATTTTTGTAAAATAAATCCAAAGTTCCAATCTCATTTTACGATACAGTAGAAAGTAAGTTGCATCATGGTGATAAGATGAAATTTTATTGTAAGTTATGCCTGAAGCCACCAACAGGCTAAGTAAACTAAGTATCTGCCTGTTCCTTACTTACTCCAATAGATGGAAGAAAAACATTTTTAAAAAATAAATTTCTGAAATATTAAAATGATACCTAATTTGATTTTTAATCATACAGAACTAATATACATCCCAAAATAAAGTTGTATTTCCATTAATTATTGTTTTAAACAAACCATATTGTGTAAGAATTGGTATTTTATTTTAATCTTCCGAAATAAAATATAAAAATTATATATATATATATATATATATATATATATATATATATATATATATATATATTTATTTATTTGAGAACTGCTTCAGATGAACAGAAAAATTATATACAAATTTTATTTTTAGGCTTCCCTAACTATATTTTAAATACAGATCAACTGGATGAGAAATACAAAGATCTAGAAATGAATGACTCTGAATATTTTGAAAATAATATTAGAGTTAATATGTACAATTTGAAAGTAAATTTACGAAAACTGGATGAACCCGTAAACAAAACAAGGTATTCAACAAAATTTGTATGGATGTAAATTTTTCTTCAAGTCTAAAATTTATTTGTATTAGTGTTTTTATTGGAAATTTTGATGAATACTAAGATGTTGCTAAGCAGACTGTTTCATATATCCTAGGTGGGGTATGACACCTCCAACTGTTAATGCCTACTACACACCAACAAAGAATCAAATAGTTTTTCCTGCAGGAATCCTTCAATCACCATTTTATGATACTGCACATCCAAGATCAATGAATTTTGGAGGCATGGGAGTTGTCATGGGGCACGAACTTACTCACGCATTTGATGATCAAGGTAATTAATGAAAATTGTTGAAAACCTATGGAGTAGACTTATTCTAATCACTAGTTGACCTCCAAGTAATAGTTTTAAAATTTTGATTTCAAGATTTTATATAAAACTCACATTTAAAATTCTGTTGAAATTATTTTTCTGTGAATATTACTATGACACTATTAACAAGTACACCAACTTTGTCAGGACATTATTTTGTCGAGTAGAGTTATGAACTTCATTTTATCGTGTAAATGAGAAGTATAAATCAAACTGTGTTCAGATTCTATTTAAGTATCAAAATATATCATGTATCCAAAATTCACTAACAGTGAACCAAAATTAAATAAACATTAATAGTTAACTATTGTCTGCAAATGTAAGTCAGTATAATACATTAATTTTGAACTGACTTTACAGTTTTATCATTTTAATAAGGTATTTCAAAGTAGAAGGAAAACATTATTAGTCCTTTATACTTTGTATTTGGAAAAATGGTAATACATTTATTGAGCATTTGTTTGAGACTATTTTTAGACGAGTACAAGAAATCTCGAAGTTTTATGAACTGTAAAGTATTTTGTATTTATTTGAAGACAAAGTGTAGGATATTTCTTTATTATGATTGTTTAATTTATTTGTAGAGTGTTGGATATTATTTCAGAAAGTACAGCTCTGTTACATGTTTGAGTATGTATGTGTGTATATATATATAAACATAAGTTAGTTGCCAAGGTTGGTACTTGTGAAATATCTTATATTCAATTATAAAGATTTGAAATATTACCAAATTGTATGCTGACTTGTTATAAAATCATTTAGCATTTGAGATATCACCAATAATAAAAACTGTAGCAGTTTCACTTCATTAATTTTTTTTAATTCATGAATGTGGTTTTTTTGTTTTAGGTAGAGAATATGACCAATATGGAAATTTACACAAATGGTGGAACAATGACACCATAGCAGCATTCAAAAAGCGCACAGATTGTGTGGTAGAACAGTATTCTAACTTTTCAATTAATAACAAACATTTAAATGGAAAGCAAACACTAGGCAAGTTTAAAGTTCATATGAAAATAATTATTGAAAGAACAATTTCAGATTGCTTCAATGAAAACTTTGCCTGACAATTGATCATTTTTTTCAGGTGAAAATATTGCTGATAATGGAGGACTGAAGGCAGCTTATCATGCATATATTAGTTGGGCATCAAATAATCCTCCAGAGTTATCTTTGCCTGGCATGAGATTAAATCACAAACAGCTTTTTTTTCTAAGTTTTGCACAGGTGAATTGTATTTTACTTACTTTGTATGTCACTCTGAACAAGGATGGAAATTTTCATTTTCAATAATTTTTAGATAATTAAAAAAAATTTCTGATCCAAACAAAATACTATAACAAATTATTACATATATTATAATACAAAAATGAAGTATGTCTGAGTATAGCATTCTCTCACACCATTCATCATTATTTTATAAAAGACAAGGTAATTGTCTTACTATTACATTGCTTAATAAAATCTCATGAAATTTCATATGCATATTATACGTATTACCTTTCTTCAACAATAGTAATACTGGTTAACTAATGAAGTTAAATCAATCAACTGTAATGCCCCCTAAAATACCCCACACCTAGAGGCTTGAGCTATTGGAGAAAAACATCTGCAAAAATTATTCTCAATAAAATTTTTCACCCACATTGATCCTCTTCCAAGCTTAGCTTGTCTGAGTGTCCTTTGTAATGTATAAATATGTAAGAAAGAGGAAGGTAAAATAGGTCACCTAATATTGTTAGACTCCTTCCTCTGAAGTAAGATGTGTACAGTGTGCACAGTTCATGCAGTATACATCTTATTCCCGAAGAATGGGATTAACAGCTCCAAAAATTTAAACTTTTTCCTGTCCTACATGGCAACACATCTCTCAATTTCAGGTAAGCCATTTGACCTCCCTCTCTAACACGTTCATACCAATTATTTTAACAGCCATATAAAGCCTTTTTCTTTTAAATCATTAAAATAATAATTGAATAACTATTGTCATTTTAGGTGTGGTGCTCTGCTAGTACCGATGAGGCAACTAATCTTCAGATAGAGAAAGATCCACATTCACCTTCAAAATTCAGAGTGATTGGGCCTCTGTCTAACCTGGAAGAATTTTCAGCTGAATTCAATTGCAAATTGGGATCCAAGATGAACCCAGTCAATAAATGTGAGGTTTGGTGAACTAACAAGTGACCCAAGTCACAGAGTTTCCCATATCTCTGTTATTGCAATGAAGCAATTTGGAATTTGCAGCAAACTGAGAAACCTGTTACTGCAGTTAATGTTTAATTAAACAACATTGCATAACAAATTCTGTTATACCTACTCTGTGGAAGTTGCTGAATATTTCCACCAACAATATTGATAAATGGAAAAAATAATGTGATTGTGTTACCAAATATTAATTGTCATAGTTTCATTACTTCATTTAAACAATAAGATATAGAAGGATTCAATTTAGTCAAAAGACTTTATAAATTTTCCACACAATGGTATTGATGATGAAAGGATTCTAGAGTGCTGAAAATGATTTTAGTCAGCCTACAAAAGTCTTGTCAGTATTTACTGAATTAGATTTTATGAGTGTTTACAGAGTTGGATGTTTTGTAAAAGACTGTAATACAGAAAGGTTGGATGGCCATTCTTTTATATAAAAATTTGAATGATAAATATATTTTATGTAAAGTGTTTTTGTATTCAATTCTTTTAATTAATCCTTACTAAATTGTGTGTTAATCAATTGGATATCTTAATATGTCATATCCAATCTAACCCATAGAATCATATCATATTTGTACCTATTGCTAAAACAAATATCTAACTTTTTTTTTAATTTTTACCACAAACTGCTCCTATTAAGATTACTCCATTAAGTTTATTCTGAAGTATTAATTTGCTATTATTGGGAATTGAATATTTGGGTGAGAAATTAAAGGATGAGGTTTTAAATTATGCTGAGAGAATTTGTAGGACAAAGTAAGAAATACACAACCTGCAAGAAAGCTATTAAAGTTAAAAGATAAGGAGTTCATTTTTATAAATCCCTCACTATTGAAACTTTTGTTGTTTAACTAATCCAATTCCATTTCTTACGAACAGTATCTCCACTTGTGTCAATTTGTGTTTTTGTTGGCATTCATTTAAATTCATTTTGTCTGAGAGTTCTTGCCTCCATCTAGAGCAGACATGTTTACAAGTTAGCCGAACCAGTGTTTTCTTACTTCTATACACTATGCAACTCTATGAATATATTGATCTAACTTTTAACCAACCAGACTATGAAATGTAAGTGTCCACCATGAAAGAAATTAAGTGTAATGTAGTACAGCAAACTAAGCATGTCACTGACCTAATGACAATGCATTGAAGTGCAAACTGTGATAAATAGTTTTCCAACATAATTCAGTAAAGTTTATAAACTTATTTTTACACGATTTTAATATTAACTTTGAGGAACATTATCAGGTGCACAATGTACAACCGCCAAATCGCATACAGAGAAAATAAGCATCAACTAGGGAACCGTGCATATCACTCTCTTGGGAATGGCCAATAAGCAAGATTTGAAAATGGCAAAAGGTGCCGACAGCTAGAAAATTTTTAAATTGTGACTGTTTAAGTTTTTTTTTTTTTTTAAACTATTATAACCTATGTATCAACTTTCACAAATATCAATCTATCTGCCACAAATATCGCAGATGTAAGTGAGCCGTATTCCACCTTTACAAATGCACCTATCCTGGAAGCATCTGTTGCAGAAGGATGCAGGTCAATCAATAAATAATTAACATTTCCAGCAAATGAAGAAAATATACAATGTGCATGCCACCGTTCAATTTTAAGAAATTGTTTTGACAAGAGATTAAGTAAGAATAGTAATAAAGTGGTAAAGAGTGTAAAAAGAAAAAACTTGCTAACAAAAAGACAGCTGAAGAAATTAATTTCTACAACAGAGATAGCCCCTGAATAAAACTAACAAAGAAGAGACAATGTATGGCAATAATGAAAATACTTTAAAAACTACAAACTTCCAATATTTAAAAAAAAGAGTTGCCAATTTTTCCGAAATGATAAACAATATAAAGGATGTAGCAGAAGATTAACAATGTAACAAATGCATGAAATTAACTATTTATATAAGAATTGTGAAAAACGTTATCACCTTTATATCACAGAGAGTCAATTTTAATTTTCTCAGTTTTCACAAAGTTGTCAGTGTCTAGAATTAACCATTGCAGTGTTTGGACTAACCAAATAAGGATAAACATATTAATGAATTTTGCCATCCTTCCAGAGAGCAATTTTAAAATCAATATAAACTAACAACAAAATTTAGCCAAATATAAAGCAAGAACAACTTTCTTCGGAACAAAAATAAATTCAATAGAAACAAACAATTTCTTGATAAAGATTATAAAGAAAACTTTCAAATCTTTAAAATGACAACAAGAAAGAAAAACTCTAAATATAAAAGTAAATAATTATAAGCAGCTCATATCAGGAGAAAAGTGTTAACAATTAAAAAAAACAATATGCTAGCTTTGAAAGAATCTTTCCTGAATTAATAGTCTTCCAAGCAAGATTAGAGTTTTAAAGGGAGATAGGCATCAAAGCCAACTAGCCTTGCATACAGCAGGATGCAGAGTCACAAACAGCAGTCCAAATCATCCAAAATTGCCATCGAACACATGGTAGCAGAATTCTATCCCAGAAGAATGTGTCATGTGTTAGACGAGTTAAAAATTTCAGACGGGACTAAGGTTTGTGACCTGGCGGTGATATCGTGGATTCAGAAAAGCTAGATCATCACAAATATAAATATGTGAATACATAGAAACTATTGGAAACATCTTGGAAATAAGGAATTAGTTACAGATATTTTCCTAGATTTATCCAAAGCTTTTGATGTATTGGATCATAAGATTCTACTAGAGAAACTTGAAAGAGTGGGAATCAGAGGTGTAGTGAACTATTGGTTTCACTCATTTAGAAAATCGCAGACAAAGAGTAGTTCTGAGATGTGAATGCTATATGAATGACAGAACTAGGTACACAAAATTGTTTCAGATATTATTAATATATGACATAGCCCATAATATAAATGATTGCTTCTGCGTATTATTTGCTGACAACACCAGTTTTCTTCTTTCGAACCCAAATCATATTGCACTAAGGAACAGTATAGAAAATGTGTGTTCAGAAATCAATAATTGCTTGAATTTCAAACTTTTACATAATAGATCAAATGAAATAGAAATTGAATTTGACAACAAAAAAATTAACCAGGTTGAGTACACAAAACTTCTGGGCCTCAATCTTCAATGTAATCTAAAATGGGACATTCAGATTAAATTTGTATGCAGCAAACTATCCTCGGTGTGGTTCCTATTAAGGAATCTTCAAATGAAAACAAGCAAACAAGCAATGGTGACAGCTGATTATGTTTCTTTTCACTCTGTCTTAATGTATGGCATAATATTTTGGTAAAATACAGCACATAGATTAGAAATATTCAAAAGAGAGGCATTAGAATAGTGAACAACGTCAAGCCAAGAACAAACTGTAAACTCTACTTCATAAAAATGAGTATAATGAGCCTACCTAATATATTTATTCAACAATATTATTCCCTGTCCGATACATAAAAAAGGAAGAACACGTAAAATTTAATTATGAAATATATACTTAAAATAAAAGACAATGTCAGGATATGGACTTAAATTATGCAATTTATATTTGAAAAGTGTATTAAATACTTGTACACGACTATATAATCAGCTTCCACAATATCTATAATGTTCTGATTTTAATATCTTCAAAAATAAATTTAAAATATCCCTAATGGAAAACTATTACTATTCAATAAATGAATTTTAGAGATTTAACTGAAATATTGATATGACTACAGTACTCTTTAACAAAACTTGTACATTCTTTACGATCATGTATACATGTGACTCAGTTTAAGTTGACTTGTCATATATCTAGTAACATATATATTCACGTACTACAGATTAATAAGGGCCAATAAATGTTTTATCATGCAAGGATCAACCGGTGGATTACAGTGAACCAGCGAAGTCTCCGCCTGGAAGATGCCGACAGAGCTGTCGGTCGTCGAAAAGTGGCGGCTTAATCGCTGGGTTACCAGTGTGGAAACCCGAGAACTATTTCTTCAGCAACTACACCAGAACAGCCTTCGATCTTTAATTACTTGTTACTTAAAGCTAAACACCCTTCTCTCTTTGCTACAGCGTAAGCTGCATTGCCCATGGCTACAACTGGATGTGAGAGATCGGATTTACTGGCAGAGCTATCACAGATAGAAGGCTTTTCCCAAGATACAATACTTGAGGCCATTACCAGTCTTTAGCCTGTGTATCCGACAAACTTGTTGGATTAGGTGTACTCGTACGATAGCAGAGCTGCCGATTAAGAAGCGTCTTACTTGGACCCTAATTGAAATAGGCACGCTACCATGAGCGACCACACTATCAATAGACCAACGAAGCAGCCTCAGTGACTGCGCTGAGGAATTTAATCGGGCGATTGAAACTAGTGTAACTCCCAGTAAACAATAAACTGGGAAACATACAAACTCTACATCACCACAACACGCAATAGCATACAATAACAGATGGCTCTGCTGTGCTCGGGTTAATATAGTGCTAGGTTGGCCTGCTCACATGACGTGCGAGCCACGACTATATGCGTCAATGTCAAGTTTGATGTGCTGCCAAAAGGGGTTAAAGAGATGGAGACGAAAAAATCCTCGTACGGATACCATTCACCTTTCGTTGAGTTATTGTTTCGAATGTTAGGTTTATGATACATTATCATCAGGAGGATAATAATAAAGATTATAATTTACCTTGCCAATATTTTATATGCCAACTTGTTGAAAAACATTAAGTGTTTTTAATATGCTTATTGAACTTAATATAAATTTTATTATAGTCAGGGGCTCATGCAGTTTTAGAATGGATAGTGGGCTAATGAAGAACTTTATCAAATTTGGATTAATGGATTAAATTACTGCTGAATGGGATTGTAACACAGATTTTCTGCTATAGTTCTTATATTTTAGAAAAGTGAATACAAACGTACTTATAAATCGCAAAGCATATATTTATTTCATTATTAATAATTTCACAGTGGGTTTATCTTATTTGTTTTGAATTTCAAACGACCGATAACTGATAAACTTAACTTCCTAAATAACGCACAGACTCTCACAACGGAAATAAGAAAGACAGCTTTCCCGGTGTAAATTATTAACTAATTTTTCATGGTTACGCACCAGATTCTGGATGTTAACGTTACTGCGGCCATTTTCCGCGGTTGTCTTCAGACTATGTGGCGCTGCGTGACCTGGGCGAGGTATATATAGTGCCGGACAAGCTCGACCCGATTGGCCGTTGAGGATCGCCTGACATTTACTACGCGACATGGAAAAACATGTGACCTTGTCGCTGTGGTCAGGCGATCCTCAGCGGCCAATCAGGTCGAGCTTGTCCGGCACTATATATACCTCGCCCAGGTCACGCAGCGCCACATAGTCTGAAGACAACGGCGGAAACGTCAGCATCGAGAAATCTGGACAAGGTCCGTAACCGTGAAACATTTATTAAACATATAAATTGTTACATTAGAAGACGATATCAGCAGTCCACATATGTCAAACTAATGTATCAATATTAAAATCGAGATTAATTACACTGTGACCAAGAAGATATATTTAACGATCAATCAACATGAAAATAAAATCAGACTGAGCAAACGTTGAAAACATCAAAACAAATCTTTCTTCCACTCACACAGCCTGAAGATTTTACAAATATGTACAGAAACGTTTTTGTGTTGTTAATTAAAGATGTTATGATTAACAATTATTTTAAATTATAAAAATCGTCTGTTAATGGCCGTTAAGGATATTCATTGTTAAAAACAGACGTGAAAATAAAATATATGACTAATATTTCAGTATAAAGATTTGACAATTTGCAGAAAAACAAAATGAATTATGCCTTTTAAAATAAATAAAGAATATTTATACAGATCAAAACATCATAGTTACACAGGTTTTTAAAAATATATGTGTCTGGTTCGACAGCTTAATTTTTGAAAATATAAAAATGTTAATCGTAAATGGGTTATTGTTTCCTAAACCCCGTAGCTTCTATTACAATTTTGCTTCTCAGATAAACTGGTTTCCCTCTTGATTAATTTATATATTAATTTGGTTTTAAAATTATGCTCATTTCCCGTGCTGTAAGGGTTTGCAATTTAATTGCTAGTTGAATGTCATGATTAAATTCAGCGTTATCCATAACTTTAGGTTTGACTCCAGTCTTGGATATATTCAAGTTATTTTCTTTTATCGGCCCTCCACCCCCACCCCTATGGGTGCTCCTTTCCCATGCCGTAAAAGGTTGAAATTTTACTCATATTCATTGGTACAAACACTATTAATTACTTTTACCACGAAAAATTTTATCCGACTCAAATATCGGCCGTGTTAACATGTTTGAAAATTTATTTATAAGATGAGTGATCTTTCTATTGGAAGCCATTTATGCCCCCGAAACCGTTTATTCAAAAAATATTCTTGACTAAATGATGACAATTCCGAAAATGAAAACTGACACTTTATGAACCCAAATGTAGTGAATAAAAGTCCAATATCAAAGAATAATTTGATAACAGAATGTCTGATGGATAAGCACTTCAAGATTCAAGAGATACTTCTTTCAACTGCTCAGATTATTTTATGACGAAAAGTTCACAATATGTCAATAAGCGAATGGTTCTTCTTGTCTGAAGATGTTTCGGAGCCTCCCTCCTGAAAAAACAAAACGTAAAATATCTTCAGAAATAGGCCTAGAAATAATGCTGTATTTTGCGAGTAATGGTGTAAAGTTTAGCAAAGTTAATACCGAATTGCAGGTAGAATAGTAATAAGTTGCTTAACCACTGATGAATTATTTATTTATTTTTAGCCTCTAGCTTAATTTATTTGTTAAATTTCATTGTTAATTTGTAATTTGTTATTAGTATTTTTTCGTTTCAAATGAATATCTTAAAACTGACACTGTTCGCTGAGATCTTATCTTTGAGTCATGATATTGTCGATATTAGTGTATCTACATTTTATGACCTTTGGTTAAGCTCTCTTCGTTCCTGTCAGACAAAATAGCTAACAAATATAACAACAATATAGGCACAAAGGTATACAAACAATATCAACGGAACACTGCTATCCCTTTAATTATCAGTTAACATAGCATTTTAAATCAAATTAGTTAAATGCTCGCATATGGCATCAATCAAAGTTTGGGTATAGTTTCATCGTATGATATTTAAAAATAACCTATCACATCATTTTATTCGAATATTGGATTCACTGGCTTTAATCCGGAAATAACTTGTGAGACTCTGTAAATATTTTATTATTATTTGCCTCTGTATTATTTTTGATGGCAGTATAAACATGATGCTTCCTGACCTGCACACGAAGAAAATTGCGATCAATATCCGTTACTAAGGAATGTATTTAATTTTTAGCCATCTGCATATTTTTACTGAAAGGTATATAAAGTACTATGAAATGGTTTGAAACTGGTTTGCAAAAGCCATTTCAGAGCAACAGTTATTAAGATACATATTTGTACCATACAAACCTACTCAAGTTTTTATATGACTTCATAAATGAATGGAAACTATATTCTTATATTGTAATTACTTAAAATTAATATGTTTGGTAAAATTCACATCAACATTTGTTCAGGAATGGACCACAATGAGCACTCTGTGGCTGCCCTGGAACCTACATCGAGTACTACAGATGAGTTGACCTGTTTTTACTTCGTTGAACGGAAAAATCGACATTGCAAGATGGTACCAAAACGTGGCAACCTTTATTGTGGGCAACATCAGCCTTCAGTAAATTCTGTTGAAGTAAGAAATTCAAATCACATTGTAAGATATATGTATTTGTACATTCTACCTACTGTTGCATTTATGTTTTCACTTTCTTGATGTACTTTCTGTAGACTTGCATAATGTTATGAAATTTAATTGTTGCATAGTTGTTATATTCTTCAAACATTCATTTAAGTACAGCTAATTCTACCTGATATGTTGTGAAAGATGTTGGGTAGGGAGCTTTTTGAGAAGTATTGGGCTTAAGTTGAGTTGATGTCCTCTATTGATGTCAAAGCACCTCTTCCATCGAGTCCCAGCTCATTGTATTCTCTGTCTCATATTAACTGTACTTCCTGTACAGAAATCTCTCATTATTTAACTGAAGTTTTCTGAGGAATGTTTTTAGCTTTGTCACTTTATCAAATATTTTCTTTCTAGGATGCTTCATCAAGCTCTGATCGAATTATCTGCCCACTTGACAAAAGACAGTATGTATATTTCATTTTTGTGTAATTTTTTTTATACTGCTTAAATAAAGCATAATTTCTTTTATAATACAAAACATCTACCATCAGTTTTAAAAATGAGTTTTTTAATTAAAAAATCTAAACAATGTATTAGGTTCACAAAACAATTTCAATAATCAAACCCAAACAAGTCTTCAAAAAATTATTTTTAATTAATTGTCAAAATATTTGGACAGGAGCTTTCAACTATAACAGGCATATTCACCTGTAATTCATAAAATCTTCATTTTACAATCACATTGCAACTGTCACATTCTCTATGAATTCACTCATAATACTCACCTGAATTCATAGTCTTAGTAATTAGTGTATTACAGGGGAAAGTTAATAGTAATTAAAACTTAAGTAATATTCCATGCAGTTTCTTCTTGGTTTAATGCTATGTTTCTCAATGGCATATTTAAATTTTGATTTTCTTTGGTTATGTTACATTTATTGATTAATGTTTTCTCATAAACTATTTATGATGGTTATGAACTGTATTCTCCTATCAATAGTGTTGAATATGAGAGAAAGTGGATCGTTAGTGAAATTATACACCTTAGTGATTTGTTTGTTCAGAAATAATTTTTTTCTTTCAGGGGAACTGCCTTTTTATTAGTTAACTTTCATTATACTTCACTTTGTTGTGCCAGCAATCCATGCTCAATCACAGCATTTAAATATAGTCACATTCATAATTTAATTAAATTTAACAGTCATGTGATACTTTAGTTGTAATAATTTCTCTTGTTAACATATTTTTTTTTTCATTTTAGCTCTTGCTATGTCGGTTCATTAGCTAAACATTTAAAAAAATGTAACAAATCGTTAAAAGACACTCGGGAGTTCATAAAAATTGGTATAAATGCTGGTGTCAGTTCGAGTAATTCGGTGCCTAGAACACCATTATCTCAGCTTTCTGATGATAAATTACTAAGTCTCATCAATAAAATTAATAAAGCAGCTGGAGGTAACTCAAATTTATTTTATCTGTATATAAGAACAAACCATTAATTCGCTTATTTCTTTTGCATTCTTCACATTATCAAATATTTCTTTGATCAAGTTCATCTCTATTGCCCATTTATATCTAATTTTAAAAGTTCATCAAGCATTTAATAAAAGTATAAAATCAACAAGTTAGTTATGGGAGACACAACATACCTTAAAAATCAAATTATTCTTTAAATACATTGTAGACTGCCAAGATATATTGTTCATAGTTTACAAGTTTTGCTTATCTTTTGTGACCAAGTTCTTCTCTACCCAAAATTTTACGTTATAGTACGATTTATGCTGAAAGATCAGTATACTTCTGTCATTGTATTGATATGTATGAGAGTGCCTATTTACTCAATATCAAGACATGCATAAAACTCAAATGCGTTTAATGTAACTTTGTATACCTTTATCCGCACTTTCTGTAAATGTGTGATTCCTGTTTCAACTTATATGAAGAGATGGCCAATGAATTCTGTCTTCATTGTAAAGTATATTTCAAGTAATTTGCAGAATATAATTAGAAAGAATAATTAAGAATATAAACCTTTTTCAACAGTTTTATAAGTTGGAATTAAGTATTGCTTGGCAGGATGCATAATAATTATGAGTTGTAGATTTAAATGTTTTACAATTCCAAAAATGAGCCCATTGACTGTAAAGCTAGTCATTGTGAACATTAGTAAAAGTTGATTATGTAATATATATGGACAATAGCCTACATTTTGTCTGGAATTTAATTCAAATACATTTTTTATTAAAACAATTCAGTTTTGTTATTGAAAACTGTCTTTAATTCAGGCATAAGCCAATTTTAAATTATTTTCACTTTTCAGCATATGTCCCTAAAATTAATGAGGAGATCAAGTATCATGAAGTTTTGAAAGAAGAACTTAAAAATCCTACTTATGGTGAAACTAAGAAAAAACATCTTCTACAAGCAGCATCCCTCCTATGCATATATGAAAAATACAATTTAATAAATGATGGAACAATATTCATTGAGTTTGGTGCAGGAAAAGGTGAGGAATTACTTTATTAATTTCATCATCAATTCCACTTTCTAAAATGAAAAATTTACATCTGATTAAAAATAGTAAATAAGAAAGATAGCCAATACTGACAAAAAAGGTAATATAAATACCACACGATGTTTCTGGGATCCTTGTCCCTTTTGTCAGGTGCTAAGAAGAGCCTAAAGAAACACAACTGTACTGGTCAGTTGACAACACTCTTTCGTCAGGTGCTAAGAAGAGACAATGATCCCAGAAAGGTTGTGTGGTATTTATATTGCCTTTTTTGTCTGTATTGGCTATCTTTCTTCATTTCCACTTTCTCACCGGAAGTTTCAATTTATCAGTGAAGTGTACTTACATGTGATAAAAACGAACCAATTGATTTGCTGATTAATGTTTTCATTCATACTGTTTGTTTTGAATTCAGCTCATAAATTCGTAGAGCTTCGGAAATAAAATAAGATTTGTGAAGGCAGAAACAAAAAAAATTAAATTTCTAAGCTTCTGATAGTGATTACTTTCATTTATTTGTTAATAACTTGCAGAAACATAATGTGGGGCATTAAGCTATTTCTTAATGCCTGATTTGTACACACACATCATCTGTACATATCATTATATTATGAACCCTATTAAGAAAATTGTTTTTATTTGTCAAAACTAATAATTGTCTTGAGAAATGAGGCAATTACAGCTTAAAATATATATGCTTTTTTGAATAAGTTTAATATTTTTACAGGTCAATTATCTTACTGGCTAAAAAACATTGTTAATGAAAGCAATAAAAGATGTAGCATTCTACTTGTGGACCGGGCAAGTTGCCGTCATAAATTTGATGATAGGAATCAGGTTTCAAATGATTTTTCTGTTCCTGTGAGGAGAGTTAGGGCTGATATTGCAGACATAGATTTAGCAAATGAAGAGCTAAAACTTTCTGAGTATGACCAGATAGTTGCCTCAAGTAAACATTTATGTGGAGCTGGAACAGGTAATATTGTATTTAATATATTAATTTATAATATTTTTAATGTATACTTTTAGAATCTAATAAGAAATACTCTTGTATAAGAAAACTAAAGGGCTCTATTTCCAGATCTTGCACTGAGAGGTATCTCATCCCTGAAAACAAATGATCATCTAATGGAAAAATGTGTGGGAGTTATTATTGCAACTTGCTGCCACCATCGATGTGATCAAGCTTCTTTCGTAGGCCTTTCCTACCTATTAGTAAGTATTTGTCATACCAAACAATGTTACTAAATAACATATTCTAATAGGTTCTTTTTGTTTAATACATTTGCTAGTATTCATTTTGTTCACATTTATTTTCAATTTCGGCTGTGATTTCTAACTTGTGATTCAAATATACAATAAGTAATATAGAATTAATGGACTTTTAACTGCCTAAATCTGGTGTCAATTTTCCCTACCATGTATGTTTCCAGTTTTTTTAATAGGTAATGTTATTATGCAACCATTTTTTTTGTTATGAAAATTACAAAGCATTAGGCTTTTTGAAATTATATTGCTCTTTAGTGAATGCATTTAATGTTATTTTCAATAAACATTTATTCACTGTTTTTTCATTAAATTACTCCTATTTGTCTCAGGAAATGGGATTTTCTTTAGAAGAGTTTAATATAATGTGCAGCCTTTCCAGTTGGGCAACAAGTGGAGAAAGAAAAAACCCATCAATCTCTGAAGCTGATTACATGCAACGGTAAATGCTTTTCATTTTATTTAGCCATAGAAAATTTTACGTTTGCAAAATGATGTTTAGCTTCAGAATGATGTATTTCATCAAAAGTGCAAAGAAGTATGAATATTCATTAATATGGTCCTCCAACGTTGGTACTAATTTGTTCTAAAAGTTTACAGTAAACATGCAATGTTTGTAAAGGGATTAAAGTACTCATGTGAAATTAATTAATATTAGCTGTAGAATCTTGTTATATATGAACTTCTAAAATTTATTTGCCTGTACTTCATTGTAAACCTTTTCATAGGTCATCTTGTAAACTAACCATTCCAACAAATGTTAACTGAAATAAAGGAAGAAATTTGCATTGATTGTATTTCCTTCAATTTTTATCATTTTTTTAACATAATGTATTGGAATATGCTTTTAAAATTTTATTGCATGCCACTAACTTGGGTTGAGTCATAATGGATAAAAGGATCCTAGGTTCTGAAAACAAATACTAGCTGCAAAAGATTTATACTCATTTTAGCATTTTTTTTATGAAAAAATGTAATAAAGTAAACAAACAAACCATTAACACATTTAAAACTTACATATTGTAACAAATTCATCAGAATTAATATATGTTTGTTTCCTTGACAATTATTCAACAAACCTGTGGTCTTCCAATTATTTTAACATAAATGCTGTTTCAATTTTGATTTTTCACATTTTTCTTATTTGAAGAGACAATCAACAGTTCCATAATTCACTGGTGGCTTTTAATTGTAGGTGGCAAACTTAAACAGCTATTATTTTTGATTAATTTTTTTATAGAGGATGTCAATTAATTAAATAAATACTTTTCATGAATCTGAGAGAAGTACAGACCAGCCATAAGAAAAATTGTTTAGTTAATTAATGCTAGATTTGTTCCTTTTTTGCTTAAAACCATTACAAATTTTTAGTGATTTTTAATAAAACCAGATTTTAAATATTTACAGATATGCTGTGTTAAACCTCAGTCAAGAGCAAAGAAGATTAATTGGAAAAAATTGCAAACATCTTTTGGATTATACCAGATTACTTTATTTGGAACAACTTGGATTTTGTGTTAGACTTGTGTCTTATATTTCTGAATCAATATCACCAGAAAATGTTTGCATTTTGGCAACAAGAATGTAGCCAAAGTGAAATCATTGCATTGTTCAAGAACAGTAAAATATCATCAATGTTGCCTATTGAATTTTATTCTGAACCAGTTAACCAAAAATTGTTAACTTTAAGACAGGTAAACGTATTCACCTGAAGATGTTGAGAAATAAATATTTAACCTGAGAATGTTATATTCATCATATTTACCAAATTGTCTTATTTACAATGAATCAATTTTTATATTATATTGTTTTACTTGTGGTGTTGAATATTAATCTATGTATGTTACATGATTATGACCAGTGTATGTCGAAACCTTTTATGAACATTTATGTGATTATAATTTCCAATCAGATTTGATAAGTGAGTTTTTATTTCACCTTTTTATACTTACATTTAAACTATTGATATAAAGTGTAACTGTATGGGTTCTTAGAGCTATACCATTACTTTTGTGATAAGTGAATGCGAGTTTCAGTCATTAAATGATCAGAAGATAAGGAATTTGGATGTTTTACAAGTCGGGCACTGAGAATTTTGTCTGTAATTAAACTTTGTGATTAACCAAACACTACTGGGAAAACCAGTACAGAAATTTGTAGTCTATGTTTCAGCTAGTTATTAACACTGATTAAAATGGTGTCACCATAATCTACTACATGCAGAATTGTGGATATTATCTAGATGAATACCATGAATTCTTGTTCATCATTATAAAAAGAGAAAAGGGAGAAAGCATCTCCAGTGATGGAGGAAATGAGTTGAAGGAAGTCTGTGGACCATCTGCCTTTGATTACATATCAAAAGAGATGGGATAATGTTTTACTTGCTTTATGCATTCATTGCTTGCCTGTGAAATATTAAATTGGAGGGGATGACAGTATTGCCTGTGTAACGATCATTTCCACCTCCATAAACAGAGCTTTTCCTTCATCTTATTAATTAATAGTAAAGTACAGTATTATTGAGGCTAAAGCAGGTTGCTATTCCACCAGTGTTGCTAGTTTTTTGGTATTGCACCAAATTGGTGTTCGACTCTCGTGGTGATCACGGGTCTTCCACTAGTTACAAGTGGGAAATGCTCATTTTTTTTGGTTAAGCTGTATTCAGTTCAGTTTTATTTTGTATACTGCATGGTGTAGTAGGTGTTGTGTCCATAAAGTTGTTGGTCTTGTTTGCATCAAATCCATGTGTTGGTTGCACCAGTTAAGTTGAATGTTATGCTTATAGATGAGCACATCGCTACTGTGCTTCAGTTAGACACTAAATACTCTGAACGTTCACGTTATTGGCTTTGTTCAGTTGCTTACATGTGAAGGTAAAGGCATTTGTCGTAAGCAATTGTGAACTTCAGCTAGGATCCAGCTTGCACACTTCTGGGGGACAGTGTTTTACCTTCGAATTGGACAAGTGGTTATAGGCCTCAGGAGTCTTGATACGTTTGAGTTGAAAAGCCATCTAAGATAGCTCTGCCAGCAAATCCTATCTCCATACGTCCTATGGTGGCTTTGGACAATGCAGCTTGCTGTAGCAAAGTGGAGAAGGGTGTTGAATTTAGGTTTTAAATGTGGTCGGTGCTGAGAAACTTGGCAACAAGGATATTGTTCGCAAGCGGGGTAGTCCTCTGAACCAACGTTGCATTTTTCCCCGTAGGAAACAGCCGGCCGGATTGGCCACTTGGGTAAAGGTTAATAATCAGATGAGAAAATTAAATTGGCTAACTTTTATTTAAAAATATCATTCACCGTTCTCTTCTGCGTCGCCCCGTGGCCTGATCAATGCCGCCGCGAGTCAGCTGATTGAAGTCGATGATGGTGAGTCGCGGAGGCGAGGGTGACGGTTGAGGCCGCGACGGTGACTGCGACGCTCCTGCGCCCCCACCTATGCGACGGCCCCTCAGCCCCGAGGAAGGTGGCGTGCCCTGCTCCAGCACCAGCGTGATCGGAGGGGCGGCGGACCGATGGCGCGGAGGAGAGCGCGAGACGTCGCTGGAGCGCTGACGGGCCAAAGCGACGCTACGGGCCGCTCGACGTCGGCGTCGGGCCCGAGGCTCCCGGCCGCCAGCGGGCATCGCCGTCCCCAGACCAGAGGTCAACGCGCCCGTCGACCTATAGTAATCCAGGAACGTGCGCGCTAGGTTGCGCCCAAGGCGACAGTCTGGGTGCTAAGGAAAAAGCTTTTACATTTTATCTTCGTTTTTGCCAGTAGTTTTAAAATAGTCACTGCGATTCATAATACACTTGCTGCAGTATTCCATGTCTCGTGTTTACTCCCATAGGTGATTCTGCAAATACGAAACATGGTACCACTGTACACATAAAACGAATGATATTGTTTGAAGCAATTCAATAAATATCTCATAATTGCCATACCAAAAAACAATGAAAAGTAAAGACACTCAGAAATTTCTCCAAAATCAAAGATCTTCCAATACAACAATTTTTATTTCGACTCAATATGTCAATTCATGAATCAGTGTAATTTCAATAAAAACTGTGCCCGATACAACTGGGATTGTATATATCATTCCATTTGAGTTTTGAAAAGCATCAATATTGAAAACATACACTTATGTTTCCATCGGATTCAATCTCCAGTCAGTGAAATAACTGACATAAATAAGGAGAACAAATTTGGAACAATTGCTTTACATTTGTATCAAAAAGTTTTCAATATTCAGTAATGAAAGTGATAGTGCCTAATGAAAAGTCAAAAAAGCTGTTTACATCAATATCAATGATGATGTGATTCTAAATTGACATTTCTTGTGGTCAGTGATTATTATATGTTCTTGGAGCACCAATTAAAATTTGCTATGAAACCTTGATACATTTCCTTTAGTCATTCAGTAGGCCTAAATATCCAGCTCTATGGGCCTTGTGATCATCTCAATACCTGCAATGGTTGGAAACTCTCATTCTTATGTTTTAAACTGATAGCCCATTCCCTGAAGGTGACGTGGATAGAAAAAAGACAGTGAAGTAGACTTACCCTGAAATTAACAGTTGGTCCACTCGAGCTGTTATTTGTATCAATTATAAATATGCAATTTAAATTTGTAGCATATTTTACTAAAGTTGATAGTTAATTAACCTTAAATTTGTTCCTGCCAGGACACAGTTCAGACCTGATGAAGTGGGCCAAGGCCCTTGTATGTTTGAAATATTTTTAGTGCTCCATCTGATATATATATATATATAATTGCAATATCGATATGGAAAGGACAGAGAGATAGGTTGTGGCTTACCTGAAAGTGAAGTGCGGTGTCGCCATAAGGAACTGAAGGTTGTTCTTCAAATTTTCGGAGGCTCTCAGCCTCCTTCTTCAGGCCTTCAGTTCCTTATTGTGACACCGCACCTCACTTTCAGGTAAGCCACAACCTATCTCTTTGTCCTTTCCATACCAATATTGCAATTATGTTTGACAATGTCACATCCTTACTATTATATATATATATATATATATCTGATATTATAAGTGTTTTAGAAACAAATTGTACTTTTTCTAGTTAAGCTTCCTGTGCTTATATTGTTCTGGTCCATTATTTGATAACCAATTAATGGATAAATTAAACTGTATGAATGCTATAATTGATAAGGATACAAGATTCTTCTGTGTAATAGAAGAAAGATGAAGTGTTCGGGTTGCTGTAGCCAAAGAACGAAACTTCTAAAGAGTAACAGTTGACAGAGTCCTTAAGTGTGGTGCACATGTACCTAGAAAAAAACATTCAGTTTAGAGCATTTTAGTTACAATAGTATAACACTATGCTTATGCTGAAGTATCATATACATTAGTGGGATAAATTGTCATCTGATAAAGTTAAATTTGTTGTGGAAGGATTTAGTTCTTCATTAATTTCTCAATTTTAGAATACATTTTATTGGCTCGTGATAATACTTTTAATCATTGCAATTCAAATTGCTTTTCCATAACTGAAGTAGGAAGTATTTTATATTTTTATGGGAAATGTCTTATATTTACATATAGTTGTATCATTCCTGTAGAAATGAGTGGCAAGGATGCTTATGAACTAAGACATGCATCTAATGTATGTATATTTATATTTTTTGCCATTTTTTATTTGAAGACATTTGGAAAGATTTATAATTATCCATGTTAGAATAAAAATAAATATTTTTATTAATTAGTCCAAGTTCTACTTATTTTTTGATGCCAACATTTAAATTATGACTTGCTGAACTAGAAAACTAAATACAAAAATTATGTTATAACCACCATGCTATGGTACAAGGATAATGTAGTATTATACTATTACTATGCTCTTTCATTGAACGTTGATATAATATAAAATATTAAGATTATATGTTATTATGTGTAATGTAACTATGGTATTCATTATCATACAATATTATTTCTTATACCAAAGGTTTGGATTGTTGTCAACTGGAGTTGACCTGCCAGTACATAATTCAAGTAATTTGTTTCTGCACTTTTATTTTCATATTGCCATTATTGATTTCTGTTAATTACAGAAATTACTTGTTCAGGAAAAATCTTAAACATATGAATAGATGTTATTTTAATATCTTAAGTGTAAATTTAGATATAAACATAATTAACTATTAGTCTTTAATCAAATAAGTTACAAATTTAAATTTTATACATTATAATTGATGCAAACAAACCAATTTAAGAATTAAGACATTAATATATGGTAATAAAGTCAAATAGTAAAAACAAGTATAATCAAAACTTACAGTTGTAATGTTGTTTTACGCATTTGTCAATTTAAAAGTAAACACTAGAAGAAATTCATGGAGAAGTTGATGTACTTTATTTATAAATTTGGAAAATATTATAAAAGTTTATATGTAAGTTTATTCATTATCACGTGTTGCGATTACAAAGTTTGGAAGGATGCATTACTCGTGTACAGTTAACTATATACTCATACATATCCCCTTTTTATACTTTGGACCTACAACCGAATTTACAGAAATTACAGCATGAAACAGTAAGATATAATAGTGGAGATTATTTAACACTTTTGTGTTAGTGTATTTATTTCTGATATAAATATGCATGATAAATAATTAACAACATTATGAAAAGAAATGATTTCTGTGGCAAATTTCACCTAACTTTGTATAATAAAATGTCAGACAACCTAATTAACAACAATTGTGGTACTATTGGTAGTATTTTCATTGTTTCAATAGAACCCTTTGTATTGCTTTTCCAGGAAATTAATAAAAAAATTGCTGCCTTTTGCAAAGATTACTTTATATTACAATTTAGCCAGAAATTTTCAATATTTTACTAAATTAAATGTTTCGATAAGTATAATTCTTTTGAACAAGATTTTTGACTACTGTATTTGTGGTATCTTTATAGATTAAAATATTTTTCTTCTTCTGATAAATTCTTTCTTATATCATAGTACATAATTGTATTGAGAATATACAACAAAAGTTTGGGAACTTGTCGAAGATTACAAAAAAATATTACGTCTAGAGTCAATTATATTTTTACTTTATTTAAAACAACTTGCTTTCAAATATTACAAGTTTCAGTATCAATTACTGTTAGCTAAGTTTGAAATAATTGGAAGTGATGAATGTTCACAATCACATATCTTTTTACTAATATTAGTGAAAAATAATGTGGAATCACAATGCCTTGTTCACCTGAGAGAACTTTACTTGCCACTTAATTTACTTAATTTTTTTTTTGTAATATGTTTGGTATCCAGTGATTATTTAATTCTGTTTGTTCTGAAATTCGCAATTATTTTTCCTGACTATTTCTTGCCTTTATGCCGAATACAGTTATGAGTGTAAGTGGAGATACTGAAATTTGGCTGGGGTGTTCATTATTTTTATAAATTAAATATGTATATGACATGACACCAGATTAGGGCAGTTGCAGCGTCGGTTATTATACGGTAAATGTAATTTTGGTCATTTTCTTTTGTATACTGCTCTTTGAAAGAGCGTGAGTAGAACAGTGGTATAATCACTCAAACACCAGAGGATTGTGTGCAAAATATCTATTTGATTGACCGGTGAAATTATTACGTTATTATTACGTCTTATTAGTTACAGCAGTTTACAATTTAATTTGTAGTACAATTTGATCTCGTTTAACCGTAGAAAAACTTGTTTTTACCAGTAGGATTATAACTGCCGATGAAAATACACGTAGTCGCTTGAACAATACTTGGAAAAGTTTCCTCATAACGCGCTTTGATCGGTGTTTAACGTCAATTATAATCTCTGATTAATAGCTCAGTGGCTAATAACCCTATAATCCTAGTCTCTCAGCCACTTATATTTCAATAAGTTGTCATAAGCCCATGTTTTTGAAGTGGTCTTCTCCTGTTGGATCGAATATTCAACGTGGCCTGTTCTCCTTTACATGTTTGGCACGTTTAACGTTGCTGCCTTATGGGTTGCATATAGAGCAATATAGACGTTATTGGCAAATGGTCGTGAACTGTTCTGGCGCCAGTATTCTATAAACCACTCATATTAAATACATTACTCGAATAAATGCGCACAAAATTTATGGTGACGTGCAACGAAGCACTGTAATATGCAGTTCTCTATGATGGTGTAGTAACTATTTTTCTGAAACTAACTGTTAAAAAGCTGTGGCGAAATATGCGAGCCGTAGCTTCAAATCCGTTTAGGTTATTTTGTACTGAGTAAAAACGCCTGTGTACCTAGAGCCGAGCTGTGGCTTGCTGGAAATTACGACCATAAAATTTGGCGCCTCTGTGACGGGGCACCGAGGAGAAACCGTGCCTGCAGACAAATACGGTGGATTATGGGAGAACCCTACCACAGGGGTATTGATTGACCTGACCAAAATCCCCGAAGGTCAACCCTTCCAACAGTCGAGAGTAAGCCCGGGAAAGTGTAAAATCGACGCAGATTTTCTGAAATCAAACACGAGAAGAACTTTCTACCCTCTGGAGGGGAACGAAGAGAGTCGAGCTGGAAGGTGGACAAGCGAGGAAATACGTCAGTTCCTATCTATAACCCGGAGATCGAGGAAGTATGGGAAGGGAGAAAGTGTGGGAGTAAAAATAGTTCGCATGGACAACTTGGAGAAGGAAAAAAGGCCCGACCAATGGAAGAAGAATCTGTGTAGAGATGCTATGAATTGTTACGCCGACAAAGAAGAGAAAAAGGCGGATGCAGCCAGACATTCTTGTGAAGATTTTCTGCTAAGCCTGGGGAAGCCGACTACAAAAGATGAACAAGTGTGTTTCTGTGTGCGACGTAAATAACTGAGATTTCTGCAGCTCATATATGCCCACACATACGACTCTTTTTCTCTTTTGGCTTATATTCAGTTTCTCATAAAATCGCCCTGAGGTTTGCCTGTTTAACGTATTAGAAATTTATTGGAATATTGAATGTAGTTAAAGTGAATCATCTAAAATTTAAACTCAAGAGTGAATAATTTTAATTTACCTACATGCAATTAAAAAAGGACCCTGTTGAATTTGAGTAAACCCTTAATCATAATTAAATTAAATTTAAATCCAATCAAAATAAAATTTTAATTTGGATTAATATAAAATTAACCCCTCCAGTATTATATTACAATATAAGCTTCGATTCAAGGTTGTATTTTTATTATAATGATAGGCTACATGAGGAATGAGGATTATCCGCTTTGATGGGTCTCCCCTGTATTATCATTCAAAGGGATAGAAAAAGGGGGAGGGATGTGGAAGTTACAGCAAGGTAGCAAAGGGGTGACTAAAGCCCCAGGGCTGTATTTATTTAAAGTATCCTATCCGGCATTCACCTAAAAGTTCTAGAGAAACCTGCATCGGGTAGGTCAGGCTCTAGAAACTTGTCCCACGCACCATCCGATAACGGGAGTTGGGTTGAGTTGGGGACTCATAATTCACGACTCCATGCCTGGATCACATTTGGAAGGGCAGCTGGCCGACTGGCCCGTATTCCCAACGTCTGCAATTCCGGACTAGACGTTACGGCTTATGGGAACATCTTTTTTAATATACCTGACATAAAGTCGGGAAGAGGAAAATTCTGAAAGGGAAGTAAATGTATGTTCTCCTTATTTCTTATAGTTTCCAACCTATTTGAGTCTAACTGAAATGTTTAGTCTTGTAACGAAGAACTAAGAAAGAATAAAAATTATAGAGTCATACCATGAAAAAATTATTACTGTATCCACAGCCCAGAAGCTTCGCTTCCCACGGGGATCTGTGGAAAATCAATTTTTTCCTTTCTAGAAGTTTCCGAGTGTTGAGAAAATCAAACTGTTCATTGTTTTAAGACAGCGAAGGCTTTGTCGTAATAAATTATGTTCGAAACGTCCTACGAGCATGTTTTTAGTTCAAATCGCGTTCTGTCAATGTAATCAAGTTAACTCTCCTCCTCATTATGTGTTCAGAACTGAGAATGTGTGTCGTTTATCTTTACACCCTTAAAGTCGCTCCTAACCTTTTACAATGATAAGGGACACTTTCCGTTGGTTACTAGCCTAGAATTTCATCAATGGAGTTACCAAAACATATTTAAGGTAACTTATCCAACAGGAACAAGAAATATTCTTCCAACTTCCAATTGCAATTTCGGGATGACACGAGACCACAAATGTCTTCCTTTCACTGCCGTAAATGATCCATAGCCGCATGTCCCATTTAA
The DNA here is from genome assembly GCA_037074705.1 of Zhengitettix transpicula. Taxonomy (NCBI): domain Eukaryota; kingdom Metazoa; phylum Arthropoda; class Insecta; order Orthoptera; family Tetrigidae; genus Zhengitettix; species Zhengitettix transpicula. The sequence goes on along the minus strand of CM073595.1, from coordinate 59,167,282 downwards.
GCCCCTTAATTGTTATAAAAGAAATTATTAAATCCAATTTTCCGGCCTTAAAGGTAGATGAAAAGACTACCGGAAAGATATATATATATATATATATATATATATATATATATATATATATTATTTGTAGTTCAAAACAGATCAGCCAAGATTCCATCGCTCAGTTTAAAAATTTATGGAATGGACTGCCGACGAGTTAAGAATTAGTTATAAACATTATTGGTTTATTTAACTAAAATTTCTAATACACTACTTCCTTCCTTCCTTTAACTGTGAGCTATAAATAAACTAAAACAACGGTATAGCAATATGTGTACGATGAAGACAAAGGGAATACAGTCATAAATGTTTCAGAGCCTTCTTTTTTATCATTAATGAGCGAACAATCGGATTTAAGTCTACCATTTCATGCATTAATCTAGCATAATATCTATTACTGTTACATTATTCTAATCAAAACTGTGGTTATTTTAGTTTTCGACGACAATTTTGGACAGAAATTGTAATTAATTAAATTACTTTTTCAGCAGGCAAAGGTTGTCCACGAAGAATTGTTCTCGGTTGTCGTGGAAAATTTGAAAAGATTATCTTGGAAATTTTAATTGGTGTTCGTAATTTTCAGGAGAAAATAGGAGACGTTCCACACACGACCTAGGGTACAATATTAATTTGCTCATATATGAATGCCGTATATTTAAAGAGAGAATTTGAAGATTATTGGATGACTAAAACAGGATTGAATAGTAAAATAAATATAAATTATAAAAAAATATAAATTATAAAAAAATATAAATTATAAAAAAATATAAAATAAATATAAATTATTTCACAGGTTGAGGATAAAGTTTCGATATGATTAATTCTGGAACTGGGACTCCGTAGCTGTCACTTCTAAGTCAAAATTAATTTAATTACTTAAAGAGTATTAAGAACAGTGTAATGTGGCTGTAAGCAATATCGACGAGGAAAGTAACGGAGGGCAAAGACCAGTAATTAGCCTGGTGGGCCGGGACACGCTTCTCATCTGAAACGTGCGTGGTTTGCCAAGCTCAGCCGCCGGCACGCACAATCAATAGTGGTTTTTTTTTCTTCTCCTTTCAGTGACAGTTGATAATATCCGGGTTATATAGTAAAAGAGCACTGTAATGGCAAGTGTAACAGCACAGAATTGATTCTGGTGGGGAGATTCTGGGCAACTGAAGAGACTTGCTCATTCTCCCGGGTCTCATTATTTTTCAGCCTTATGATAGAAATGCAATTTATGACTTTTAATTCACCTCAGTCTAATCCAAAGTTTTAATGCTTGTCTGAAGCTCCACTTAATTCGAAGAAAACCGCTGCCTCTCAGTTCTGAACAGAGACCAAAGTCTGAGTTGGACGTTTTCATAATTGATCGGGAATATTTCTTCGGTTTTTCGTCTCCAAAATCCTTTAATGGACTTTTCCATTTTTTATACGAAACTATTTTCTGCAGAGACTTTTCTCCTATTTCCCCCGTTAGGTTTGGTTTGAAGACCAGTCTAACATTTTTCGGTTATTTTTCCCTTTCATCATTCTTATTATTAATTTTAAATCAGACGTAAATTTTTCATTTATTTTAAAATGACTGTAGTCTAATCCCGTAAAATTATAATGTTTTCGGTTAAATGTTTCTGATGGTTGCTGGCTTCCTGGTCTTTTTTTCAGGTCTAGTACGACAATTTAGCTTTATTTTCTGGATGGATTCTCAATCTTCACTCCAACCATCGATTATTTAAAAAATGCTTGTAGAATTTAGTTGATAAAGCTTTTCTCCTTTCCCACCCACGTTTCCGCAATAATAACTTAAAAATAGTTTTAGAGATTTTTATGTGATAGATGTTACAAAATCAAATCTCAAAACATCTTGCACGTCAGGCGTACTGTCTGAAAAAATTCTTGCATTCATGAAGAATTACTTAAATTGCACAACATTGATAACATATAAACCTGCACAGATTATATTAATAAGTTATGGAAACTTGGCAGACTCTTTAGAACTACAAATAAATTTTACTTGTCTGACATTCCTATTTTCTTACGGACTTTTTTAACACCTCAAAGGCTAATTAAGAATTAAGACACACAATTTTAAAAATATATATCTTGCAGGTAGTCTTATCATCTACGTTTAAGGCCGGTAAATTGAATTTAATATTTTAGTCTTTATTAATTAATGAAATGGAAACCCCATTCGATCCATACAAATTTTGAGAATTGGAGGGAGTGGGGGCGGGGTTTTAAAACTTCTTTACATCTAAAGTGGAAGGCAGAAGGATAAGAAAAGGCAGTTAGTTACAGAGATTAATTGTTAGCTATTACAGAAGTGATGAGCGAGTTTCACAGCGTAATGGAAAGCGGATAGTAATCTTATAAGAACCCTGCAAGGACGGCTGAACATTTTCATCATCCTTGTACGGAGAAAGGAAATCCTGCTCGATTCAAAAGATTCCAGGAATCACAGGGGAATAACCTGGGATCATGCAAAATCATTATTAACTGTAATGACCACACAAATTGAAACCACAAGGTTTTAAGAAAAATTAATCCTTTAATTGAAATTTTAGATACTATTTAATATAATAATTTATTGTGTACTGTAATTCAATAAAATAATTTATTCAAATTGCATTGTGTTAAATAAATAAATCCGAAATTAAATAAACGAAATTTTCTAACCATTCGTAAATCGGAGTGTCTTAGGGTGTCAGCGTCGAAAGGTAAATAATGCAGACGGTAATATATAACTCGTAAACTGATCTATTCTGGATGCTGTGGTTTATATGTCTACGTATTTATCCTGCGGTGTCACTGTGCTAAATTCCGTCTCGTCCTCAACAAAGCTTCGTCGTGACAAAAAGACTGGATTTTGCTGGCCGCTGCTGAGCCTCTTTCAAAGACTCTGTTTTGTTTTTTACTGGTAGCGAGTAAAATAAAACGCTAGGTACAAAAATAGCCGGGACAACAATATTTGTGTATTAATACGGACAAAAAGGGAAACTAATGATTCCACTGACAAATTATGAGACTAAACGATCGATTATATAAATCCAAACCGGTAAACAAAACATTTTGTAAATAGGGAGTTGCATTTCTTGAAGTTAACGATATTCTGGCGAGTGTCTTCGATTGTTTGTGACGTGGGATGGTGTAAAACAGATCTGTTGAAGGCGTGAATTACTCTGAGCTGAGAAAAACTTTGTTCCTCTCCTGATTGAAAGGAACACGCATGCTCGACGCTCGCCTTCGATCGCGCTTCCTCCTCTCTCAAAACCACGCCATTCCCAGGCTGACAACAAAATCCTTGCATCTGAAAAAAAAAAATCTTCGCCAGTCTAATTTCAATTAGACATTCCCGTCCCGGAAAATATTCTTATCGACGAGACCGCAACAGCCTAATTAGCTTTGACATCGGCACATTGCACGCTCCAATAACTTCGTATACTTTTGCAAACGGGACTTTGACTACATTTGGTTAAATGATCAATTATGCAGAAAACCTTGGCCCCTTTCCCTCTACAATTCTTTGTTTTTCTATGTATTGAAATTTAACTTACAATCAGTACAGCGCCCTTAAAATTAAAATTTATCGCACTAGTAGTTCTAACTAAGAATTTCCGCAAATCAACTCTAAATGGACTTTAAATAATAAAGTCGTCTATTAAATATATTTAATTATCCACCCTCAACTGCTGATAGTCACAGAAAGAAAAAATTAATAATATACATTTAACGATAACAGACTTTATTATAATCAAAATATTTTATTGACTAATAATAAATATAATTAAAAAACCATCATATTTTAAATAAAACAGACTGTAGGGCCTATGAATGTATGTTCCGCATAGAAATCTACACCCGTGGAGAAAATTTCACAAAATTTCAAATACGTGTTCTTTTTGACAAGGTAAAAAAACAGGAGCGGGGGTGGACGAGGTTGGAAATATTCAAACATGCTGAAACGGTCTATATTTAAGTCGGATAAATATTTATAGAGGTAAAAGATATTGATATTGTTTCTACCTATCTTATCTGTCTATAATTTTAACCCGTTACAGCATGGTAAAGTAGCACTCTTTTGGGTAGGGGTGGAGTGGCGTTACATAAAAATAACGCAAAAAAAAACTAGATTCGAGTCAAATCTGTGGTTATGGATATTTGACTACCCGGACAACGCCGGACACCCAGATAGTAATAAAGAAATAATGTACTAACATGTACAACTACAAGCACACTATCTACTTTCCATTAATGTGTGAAACCCACGCATAACAGCTATAATTACTATTTAACGAATTGTAATTCAAATATTTATTTATTATAATAAATTCAGTTAAAATGGTTGTTAAATAAATATTATTAATAAATTATGCTAATTATGATTAAATTCATAATTTTGTTGTTAATTATTATATATATCTGGAAGATAAAAAATTAATTTTTAATATTCTGTGCCTTGAAGAAGTCCCAAATGTCGAGTTGAAACGTTGTATGGTTTATTAAATATTATTGTTAAATTTCATTTTATTAGTCAACTCATTTAGGAATTTTTCCGACTTAATTGGCCATAAATCCTCATGTTTCGCTATTGGCATGTACGTGTAGCGCAGTGAAGTATACTTCAGGGAAACTTGCATTTATCCGGCAATTTATTTATTATTTATTTTTCATTGCTAATTAAATTATTTACTTTAATATTTTATTGTCTTCTGGTATGTATATAATAAGTTTCGAGTTTTACTCCACTTTATGTTTAGATTTTAGTGTCACCGAGTCGGCTCGATTGCGGAAATAAATAATCCAAAATGAATTAATGAAATTTCAATTTAAAAAAAAAGCAACAGCGTTGTAGTCTCACCTTCGTGTCGTTCCTTGCTTGTGGACGTCCCGGTTGTACATCGTATTAGTGGGCGAGTAATCTTCTGCGTTCTGAGATAGTAACTTTGGAAATACAATATGCCTTTCATACCTGCAAAAAGTATAGCTTGGAAGACAAATATACAGTTATTGGAAGATTATATAAATATACATATAATGTTCCAATAATGAACCCTCTATGACTCCAGTCTGTGATAGGTCGGTAAATTAATACTATTACTAATTTTTTCTCATTTATATATATATATATATATATATATATATATATATATAGTCGTATTAACTTCTTCGGTCATTAGCGATAGATTAATTACGAATAATCAATAATGTTTACAATTGAATAGATTTTTTAAATTACATTTATCGTGGTATTATAATGCATTAGCTTAACAATACTTTTAAATTTCTGAACTTCATTAATTGTATTATTTCTTCTCGTAACTTTGGAGCACTCACTATTTCCTGGATCTCTTTATCCATGTTCCGAACCTTTTGACGTAAAATTTCTAGTCATTACCATCATAAGGTTTTAATTTCTTTCTCGGTAGAGTGCTCAGATTCGAAGTGCGTCCAAGCTTTAAGTTATCTGATCTAGTGTTGGTTTTGGTGACCTCAAAATACTCGGGGAAACTTCGTGAATAATAGGCACCGCTCAGAACTCAGGGTCCGTATAGTTGCCGCAAGAGTTTTCAAATCTTTAAATTAGCGTCATTTAGTGAAAAATAACTCTGTGTAATGAATTTTGTTTCTTTTCACCGCGTTTAACGCCAATCTAAATTCACGATCCCGTTCAATGTAAAGATCAGCGGGCCAGAAATTTCGTGACGTGAATGGAGAAAGTTGATTGCCGGACAATACCGTCGGATGTGAAAAAATACGATCCATCTTGAAAATCTGAAAATGTGAAAATTTTCTATAAGGTGGGTCTCCCCCGAATGATCATCGGCAAACAAAAGGCTGTTGTGCGGCGCTACTGACCCGTGATTCTGCCATTCATATTGCTTTCTTTTCATCAGTTGTGACAATGGTGAAGACATTTTTAAAACCCCTGAAAGGAAACAGCAGGCAGTGTAATGGAAGCTCTCGGCTACCGAAGTATTAAAAGCACTATACAAAATCCTGTGTGCCTTTCGGTGGTATGTATATTTTTTTTAAAAAAAAATATCAACGCCTTTATTCAGAAAATAATAATTGGCCTCGCGATTTTAAAGCATATCTCACGATAGAATTATAAACCTTGACGTAACTTTTGGTACTGAAGTTGCCGAATAACAGCATCTGTCGCGTTAACTTCATTGCGAACTACTCTGCATCATCTACTAGGGTTGGGCAATAACATGTTTCTAAACCTGCAGTTAATCCAAGGAAAATATGATAAATGAGCAGTGTTGGAAATTCAGACGAACAAATTGTTTTATTACACTCACAAAAATTCTTTATTAACAATCCGGATTCAATCATTGGGGTTGAATTCAAACAAGCTACAATTTTAATTATCAGTCTGATAATTGATGAAAATAATAAAAACTGCATGTAAATGTTTTATTAAAACAATAACATTTTAAATTCCAGTAGCTTTGAAAATTTATTTTTGTCATATTCATCTTTAAATGACATTTTTAATTTAACGGTTCGGTTTTATCTCGAAAACAAACAGCACTTTTTTTTATCTATGTAGAGTTTAGTAACAGGACTGTCATATTAAAAAGGTTTATTGATAGAATAATATTAATTTATAACGAATAAAATATTATAACGTTTCAATAACATTTATAGTTGTGAATATTTTCTACGTTTTGTTTTAATTTCATACATAAACTCATTTTATTTAACAGTCTTTTGTCATCATAAATCTGAAAAATTATTTTAATCAATAAATTCATAAAAACACTTAGTTTTTATAGTTCTAACTAGTCATGGAAATAGCGTGTTTCCTTCTGTTCTTAGAATTTGGTTCTTACCTGTAAACGTCGTCATACGTGTTCCCATAAATAAAGACGCCTTGCAAAGTCGAATGGGCGTGAAGATCTAGCACAAAATCTAAGTCGATTTCCTGAGAAAGAAATATTTGATTTATAATTGTATTTATATATATTAAAAAAGAGAAGCGTCCTTCTCAAACCATTACAATTTCACAATGAAAAATCCTTTAATATTTGAAAAAAAAATCGTGATATATAATAATTTTTTTCGTAAGAAGGAAAAGTCAAAAGAGTCGATAAAAATGAAATTTGTTACTTTTCTGACGAAACTTTACGGCTGTCATTTTTTTAACAGTAAAAATTATTCCACTCACGGTACCAGCGAGATTTTTTTGCTAGAAATTTCTGCGATGATAAATTCCGGTTTAAAATTTAATATTAAGGGATAATACATTTATTTAATATCACACTAATTTTCTTAAAAATACATATTTGAAGCGTTTTAAAAAATTTTATGGCCACTTGTGCCTTTCAGTTTTTGGAGTTGATGCTGGAAAACGAAACTTCATGATTGTTTGGTTCATTCCCGAGTGTTATGACAGTTTAACATTTAGTAACTTAGGTGTCATTAATTTCACATCAAATATTATTTCTGCGTCAGGTGTTGGCAGCACGTTTGTTGCTATTAACAGTAAAAAATTTTAAGAACTCTTATCAGAATTGAAGCGCAGTTTTTCCGGGTAAATCTGAAATTTGATTCGGAGAAAAGTTCTACCAATTTTTATTTATACAGTTCTTTCAACGTTACGTTATTAAATTTGTTATGTAATTGTAATAAATTTATGAGAAATGTGTGAACCTTGTTTTGGTCTAGAGTAGTTAGCATCTCGTTGACAGCGTACAGAGTTGGTTGACCCAGTCGGGAGATTTGGTTCCAAGTGCGATTTAGGTCGAATCCCATCAGCGTGCATCTAGAAAAGAGTAGGAAAGGATATCAATTCTTACTTTGAGGACGTTATATATATTTTTATATAGTTATTTATTTTTACTATTATATTCCTCTTATTATATATTATTATTTTATTCTTAGAGAATTTAACTGCGTAGTTGATGGGAAGCTCTGCAGACGTTAAGCAAGTTCTACTTCGTTCAAGTTTACAAACTACAACGTTATCAACTTTCCTATTTCCTATATGAGATATCTTCGTCTCGACGCTGAATTTTCCTACCACCAACTCCAACTCAGTCTGATCTTTTCCGTAACCCGGCTAAAGACTTCAAAGTTATTAACATCCACCTTATTTTGTCTTAGCCATGTACGTTATTAAACATATATACATATAGACAGTCTGGTTACATAGGCAGTAAAGTTGTTTTCAGAGTAATAACTTCCCTACGAGGGTAGTTTTGGTAGAACGGCCCGTGCAAAGGGAAATAGATGGCACCACAGGTGCGTATTGAAAAAAAACACACTGTCTGCCATCCAACGTTGTGTATCTCTCTGTGTTTGTCGTTGCTTGGAAACAAAACAGACGAACTATTTACGGAGGAAAAAAAACTTGGTTCACTGATCAAATATTATTTCGTGAAAGAAAAATCAACTCAAGAGATTAAAGAGGAAGTTTGATAAACATTAATCTCCACATTTGGCCCACAAAATAAAACCTTTACCAAAGCACAAGTTCACAAGCTTTATTATTTGTCAACAAACTGATGCAGTGTTGGATGAAGTGTTTAAACTGAAAACGGTGTTCTGCTGAAAAGTTGAGAAAGATGCGTGTTTCACGAAATTGGCACTCCTTTCCTGGACGAATTGTTCGATCCATTTTCTCTAACGTTCCAAACGGAAAATATTTAATAAGTATGTTTCTGTTATTTCACGTCAGATGCCTTAAAACTAGGACGCGGTATTAATCTTTAAGTATAATAGTTGTTTCCATTAATTATATTTGTCACCAACACTAGTAATTATCAAGAGAAAATATAATCAACATTCATAACAATTATAAATGTCATTATAGGTAGTATTTAATTCGATAAAGAGGCCAAGTTTCTCCTTATATTCTCAGTGATATATTGTTAATTATTTTGTATTATACCACTAGTAATTGGTTACGAGACATGCAATAATATAATTAATATTTAATTAAATAGCAAAATTATTTTTATTAAATTATAAGCTATATATTTTTGCATTCTAAAAATACAGCATCGTTGAATTATCTTCAGAAAATGTAAAATACAAATGAAATAACTTACTTGCTTTATTTTGCAATAAACATAGCGAGAATTTAAAAGGGAAAATAACAATACGTCATATTATAACAATAGAGCCACGTTTTCAAGGAACTGTTGATAATAAAAGATAAGTGTGAGGTTTTCTTCTTTCTGAAACAAAAACTTGGCATCTTTAATTCAACAACAGGCTTTTATGATTCTGTGCATGTAACAGGATCGCATTATTCAAGACGTCGTGTAATTTTTGTTTCGTTTAAGGACTTTACCCAGAAAATGTGTAACTCCTAAGTGGCAAATCCCTCACCGTCTCAAATTAATTAGAGCTGCTGTCTCGGTCAAAAAAATATTTTATTCTTACACGATGCCTATTTTACAATACGTTCACTTATCGCAAATATAATCACCCCGTTAAAGGTACAATAAATTATATTTTATTATTATTATTACGAGACTATTGAACTCTTAATTAACCCCGTCGTATCTAAATATGCTTTAACCCAGCTTCTCAGAGGGTCGTAAACCTTATAATTAGATGTTTTATTATTATAGATTTTACGCGATTCCTGTTGTCCCGTGAATTAGAATAGTTCTTTTACGGGATTTTCAGTCACCGCGACCGACACAATTTCTCATTTAATGAACGAAATGTTTTTTTGATATTCATTCTGGTTTGAATCATGAAAATTTAAAATACTGCATGTTACGGCACATGAGAAATGAGTTATTTGCGGTTTGAATCTGAATTCCTGATAAATACAAGTACAGTAGTATTTCCATTTGCAGCTTTTAAGATAAATCCTAATAATTATCGCGTCAAGAACTGTTAAATATCATACGGAATAACGTAAATTTCATTTATCAATGAAATGAATTAAATGTGTTAATCTCTTCAAAATAATTGGAGGTTAATTTGACCCCTATTTATTGTATTATGTTTACATTTTACCTCAATGGTTTTTTGTCAGTCAATGATATACAAAAAAAACTTTTAATAAATTTCTTCCAGAATAATTAAACATTTGGAATTTATTATATTTCGGAAATTTCCACAGTCGTCTGTATTGTTATACATATGAATTAAAGACTTTTCAATTCTGTAATTTAATTATTTAACAACCTTTTAAAATATTTAATTATAATATCAATAATGGCCAATAAATATTTGTCCTTGATATTTATATATTATTGTTTATGTTCATATTTTTGAGCTCATTTGTTAACCCATCCAATGTTGCTTTATTGAATTATATTTCAGGTTTAGACCCAATCTCCATTTTTGTTTTATTCACTTTATCAATTTCAATGTTAAATTTTTAGGAAAGCGGTTTATTTGTGAATTTGAGTTGAGATACTAATAAATAATTACAGGGATTAACAAAAATTAAATTCGTAATGGCGTGAAATATTAAAATGTTTGAGTTGGAAGGCTGGTCCAGTACGAGCAGAGAATTCTCTGAACGCGCGAGACTCACAGTACAGCTTCTTCATCGATCTCTTAAAGGCCAAAAAGTGTTCACAAAGAACTTCTGGTGGAAAGCACGGAGAGGAAACAGTAACGCCTTTAATTTTACCTCGACAACTATGAGACATCAGTAAATGTTATTTTTAGGTAAAATCGTAAACACTGTAGATGTAATACATTTATTGCAGTAATGGACTTACGTAAACATGCCCTTCAAGTGGAAAAATGCTTTGTATACGATTTGCGTAGATTTAAGTGAGAGAGAAACTATTCCAAACGTAATCCGTTTCCAATTTCAAGAAGTTTCCTCAACGAGGCTGTTACAGTAGATTTCTATTCATGAATTATTTGAGGAGGTAACGCAACTACATTAGGGGTATATCCCCATCACGCCGAACCCTTCCACTCCCCTCGGAACAGCGATAATGCTATTCACTCTGACCCCCAAGTGATCTTCTTTGCATCCCTTTGACGGTCGCGTACTTCTAAGCGCATACAAATATCCTCGACTTGCCTCTAGCGAAATAGGAAAACATAATAGAAGGAGAAACGACATTTTCTTGTAATTACACGCACCAAAGACGGGCCAGAATTTAATTCATTTATATCGTCTACTGGTCAATCTCTTTTAAATTATATGGATTGTTGAATATCTCCCTGAATGGCGACATTAACGGAAGTAGTACTATATATATATCTGAAATCTGTAATATACCTCTGGGTCATAGTTGATAATTTTTACAGATCTAAATGAAGTTGAGAAGAGTTAAATTAAAGGTGCAGCTGAAAGTCCTTCCATTTTGTGATACCAATTTTATTTAAAACAAAATAGCAGCAGTTAATCAAGAAAAATATAGTGGGATCTGTGAAGAACGGAGCCACGTAGAAGGGCTTATAAAATACGGCGAAAGTGGTTGCAAAGTTTATAATGTTCCCGGGGTAAGTCAAAGTAGATGTTTTAGGGTGGTGAACGTTGGCACTGATATTTGGGGGAAAGGGAGGGGGGGGGTTACATATAGAATGATATACGTGACAAGTTATAAATGCCGAGTTATTTATTCGGAGGAAATCGTAACCTCTAAATCAAAGATAGGAAAACGGTCGTATAGTAATATATGTATTTAAGCACATCCATAAACAATTCAAGAATGAATTACCTGAGGGGAAAAATGTTACGAAAATAAGAATACAAAAATTTCAGTTTATTACTTGTGTCTTTTTTAAAAAAATTGTTAATATAGTTGTGTAGTGTGAAATAAATTGCGTTTTACTTATTAGTTTACATACTGTAGTGGTGTAAGCTTTAGACGAGGCCTTTTGCAAGAAATAAATTGTCCGGGGAAGGGAGGGGAGGTTATAAGAAACCTGGTTGAGCGTTAATACGCTTATAATACGGCGGAAAAACGAGCTAAATGTTTCGAGGCATCGCTTGGAATTAATCCCTACAAAGAATAGCCTGTTTTTATCTAAATAGTGGATGGCAAAAAATTTGAATGTCGGTGATAGAATTATTGTGGAAAATAAACCGCCAGAATAAGATTTTTGCGGATACGCGATTATTGATCCCCAGCGGGTTTTTTTTTTGTGGGAATTTGTATTTTAAAAAAAACAAGAACTGGGTCTGAAATTTAGTCACTCATCGGACAATATACACTGTTGAATTTAGAGTGTGAAGCTGATAATTGATGCTGGAAACGATACCAACGACCGCAGACATCACGTGTCAATAATAACCTCACCTGGAACTCGAATCGGATGACGCGAATAACGCGACGTCGGGGCGAATTTTTTATTTCTACTTTATCTCGAAAGAGATCCGATTCAGAAGCTACCCGGTCATTTGTATTCATGTTATGTTGTTTGATTGAAATACTGTAAATTACTGCTTTCATTAAATACTTTCAGTAAATATCCAGATTATTTATAAACATCGTTATTTCGTATTTATTGTGTTTGGCATTAATATATTATTGAATATGATATTTTCTTCTCTTTCTCGGTAAATACGTTGTTTATGAAAGTCGGTGACAAACTCAATATATCAGATTTTTTATTAAAATCAGAAGCACAATTTTATTTCTCCATTACAGCTCTGCATAATAGCTTTGTAATTCGTGTAATTGTACAGTTCAATCAAACTGTAAAACTTGAAATGTTAAACGAGAACAGGAACTTTTTAGTGTCACTAATGAATTAGACAGTCGTCTAAAGTTCTCGAATAAATCTGTTAAATTGCGTGCGAGTTATTGAAACTTTGTACCTGTAATTTCCTAGGAAGACTCCATCAGGATTCATCATGGGCACGATTTTGAAAACCACGTGCTCTCTCAGCGCCACCGCTATTGGATGGTTGCTCGCGAGAAAGTCTATTAAACCTGAAAAACAACCGTTCATACATGAATGAAGAGATGTAATTGACCCATTACCAAAATTTATTGTTGGCAGTCAGTATACTTAACTATCTGGATCTGGTAGATGTCCAAGAAAACAAAATAATAAGTCTGCTCCGTATTGTCCGTTGACAATGTACTACTTAATAGCGCGACCTAGGTCAACTTGTTGGTCCACACAACGATATAAAATAAATTTTTGGTGACAGTAAAATAAATTCATAGCAATAAAATGCGATTTATTTTACAGAACTATCGTAAGCAGCGTAGTGAACGTGTAAGGGACCTAAAACGAGTTAAATCAATATACTATGCTGATTTACAGATCGTCAAATTAACTTATTGTTGGAAAATAAATTAATTAAACAAAAAATAAATTTTTAGACAGTGCAGTGAATATTTTCTTGTGATATTTCACCGTGGTGGTTTCTTGTGCACAAGTGTTAGTAATTTTCGTATCGTGCAGATTTCATTTTACCTTGGCAAACGAAAGAAGTGGGTGATTCTCCAGGATGTATGCGACCCAGAATCACAACGACACGAAGACGTTTATTGCTAGGCTTCATGTTATTCGGGTGAGTGATAGTAAGTAAATCTAGTCGCCGTTGTTGCTGAAATGCAATTGGTTGCACGGATTATATCATCTGTCAATTGGCGGTACTTAAAGCTATAAACAGAAACAAGTCAGTGCTTAAGGTCATTAAGTTTATTAACGCGTGGGGACTAATTTTCCAAATCGATTTGAGTCAGTAATGAAAGTAAAAAATTTATAATCGGTATAGCCAGTGGGTGTCCAATGGCTAGACAGGATTATGAGGCTTAACTTCAATATATGTCTCTCTATTTTAATTATTATTATTTATTGCGATGATTCCTTCACAGTATCCCTCCACATTATATTTTATAAAAGTACGATTTATATATTTTAAAAATATTATTGTTAGTTTATATGTTACGCGATTTGTATTTTTTAATTTTTCATTGTAACTCCCAACCATTTCAAGTTAATTGAAGTAATAAATTCATAAGTTCCTTTTTCTAGAAGCTTTTTAATTTTGCCTCCAGCATCGCAGGTCTGAGAGGTACTTTCCTTTATTATTGTGGAACTTCAGCCGATTAAAACTGAGAAAAAATAAGGAAGGTATCCGTAAAAGTCCAGCTGTGCGAACTTGGGGAATATACCGCCATATTACATACGGTTCCTCCAGACTGTTCCTGGAAAATGTATACCTGGTATAATTAATAATGTAGAGTGCCTAAAAATCTTGACATAGAAAAGGTAAAAACTACGGTAAAATTAACAATCGAAGACTCTCCCTCTGATCTGGGATTTCCAGAAGGGTAATGATACTGTAAAATGTTTCTGATTCCGCCTACTATTGATATTATTAATATATTTACACCTTAATGTACAACATGAACGCCAAATTATTTCATAACGTCTGAGAAGTTTTATATGGGAGCATGAGTGAAAAATGGATTGATAAAATTAGAAGGAAAACAAAAATACACAAACAGATATATTTATCGACCATTAACAGACATTTTAAAAGTATAAAAATATATTAATTATTAATTAATATCTCAGCAACGTTTCTGTACATTTTTGTACCGTCTTCAGCCTGTTTGACTGAAAGAAAGGTTTTTTTTTTAAGTTCTAAAATTGTTAGGTAACGGAACGTCAAGCTTTTAATTATTATATAAAATACGATTTTATTTATCTTAATAAGTCAGATAACTACAACGTAAACATTTCCTAGTGGTGAAGGGAAATTACAAATTAGTATTAAAGTTTAAAAATAAAATTTATCAAAAAGAGAAACAACAGTATCTTTTGTAAGGAACAGACAATGAATTATCAGAAAGACAATATTTAAAATCATATAATAAATTTTGAACATTCTTTAAATTTAATAATATGTTTCCTGGGCATTCATTAATTAGGTACAGTATAATTTACCTTTTTTTTTACAAAATCATATCAGAAGTTAAAGAATAGTGTAATAAGTAATACTTAATTTGAAGTTATAATTATATGAATTGAGTGTTTTTACGGTTGTTTTAGTACGTAACATTTCTGATAAATTACGCGTTAAGAATCACTTTTTTCCATGTCTAAATTTTAACGTTATTCCAGTAAAATTCACGGTTTCTTTCTAGTTTATGCATAGCGACATCATTATGACTTAAAAATTTCTGGTTTTTAGGTTTTCTTTCAATCTAATTTCCAATTAACTTTTCTTTGTCCTATATAACTTTTTTTATCAATTATAGCAATTTTATATACATTTTTGTTTTTCGTTTTCAATTGTTTTTTACCTCTTTTAACAATTTTATGTTTATTAATTATTTTTAAAATAACTTCATGATTGAAATATTTTAATAACTTCTTTAAATTTTTATTTATTTTACCATATGGTAATATTATAAAGTGTTCAAATACTTTTTCAGCTTTATCATTTTTATTATTATCATATTTCTTCTTCTTAAATTTATTGTGATATTTATGTTTATTAATTCTTTTTGATATGTTTATTTATAACATTTAAAATGTAATATTACAATTACATAAAATATTAAGAATTGTCAATTAACAGATAAACTTAACCATTTTAATATTTTCATTGAAGTAATTATAATTTCTTAATAAGACTGCTTTATCAATAAGACTGTAGAACAAGTCCTGAATGTTAGTTTCCGGAACCAATTAGTTTCAACAATAAAACAGTTGATTATTACCAAAAGAACTAAAAATAACTATTTCTGTTGTTAATTTCCAATTCGTAAGTGAATTGAAATTTGTGTCATTAATTTTATTTTTTTCAAAAAATACTAAATATATCATTCTACATATCTACGGTACCTTAGGCTTACTTTCTAATTTATTTAAACATTGAACTTCAAGATCTCTCATAACGTATTAAGAAAAATTAGGAGATAATGAAGATCGTATTTGTTAGTAATATTTAATATTATATTGTTGAAAATATATTCAAGTTTATGACAATTAACGTTTCATTCCAAGGAAATGTGCAATTTTTTAAAAACGTTTTCAAACGAGAATTTATTATATTAATTACAAGATCATTGGGAACATTGATGCATTATGACGTCATATCAAACGTCCGTTTGGAATTTTTTACAAATGTTATTTAAAAACGCACAAATAATCGGATAAAGTGCCTTAGCACCTTAATCTTATATGGACAATAGTGGAACTGCATGACTGTTTATTTATTTTATGTTATTACTCGTACCTTGAGCGATCGTGAACACTTGAGTATATTTCTGATAAAATTTGGGCAACTAGATTGTTTCTTTCGTGGTCCTAGGCGCGTGACGTCGTATTTCTAGAATGGAGACTATACAATGAAAAATGGCCGACATTTGTCCTTGCCAGGACTCTGTCGCCATCGAACTCATTATTTTATCTTTTCTGGCGTTGTTGCGCTTATGCCAGGTCTCCATCTGAGAACATGGTTAAATGACTTGTTTAAGTTAACCGACGTCTCTTACACCGTCTGCAGACCAGATGTTCTGACAAGCTAATGATGGGTGTTAATTAAAGCGCCGCAGTGGCAAATGTGTGGAAGAATCGCTTTTGGGGACTTTCACGTCCATTAAACGCAGGATGATTGTCAAGACATCTCGTTGCATAATTATCCCGTTTCAGCGCCGCAAAGTTTCCAGGATAAAAGTGATCGTAAGAGGATCAATCACTCTGGAGTTTCTTGAGATTTTCTTTCCCAAACTTACAACTTCTCCCCTTTAATATCTCCCTTCCAATACCTGACACAGCGTTCAATATTATACGGAAACTGTGTATCACTGATTAAATGAGGGAGAGTAGCCTGAAATATAAAATCGTAATGTATTATTAAATTCTATGTATCATGTAAGCTTGGCGTCTTTCAAGAAGAAACACAAAAAATATTGCATTTTTGCGCGCTATAAAACTAAATAAACGTGGTAATTAACTCTTGGTGACGTGGGACGAAAACTGTATCTTGAATGTTCAGTTATTACCGCGTTTTAATGTATTTGGTAATTAGTGAAAATTAACCTAAACTCAGAATTTATTTTTAAACATTAAAATTTCCAATTAACTGAAATACATAAAGTTTCTTCTCTGTTTATGGACCTCTTCAAATATATCTAAAAATTTAATTACAAAACTAATATACAAAAAGCTGTGCCCAAACAAAAAAAATAAATTAAGTAATATTATTAAATAAACAATTCAAATATGCTGTAAATTTGAATGAAAAACAATTTAACATCAACTTCCATTGCCGAAATGAGATAAAATGCGAATCAAACACTTCACAAATCTTATATTGTTGTCACTGAATTAATGATTCAAAATTGCAAGAAAATGTTATTTTGAATCATAACTACACGGAATGAAAAATGTATTCTATAATTTGTGTATCTGTTCTTACATTAATTGAATTTATATTAGACCTAACATGTAGCATTCCGCTCATTAAACGAGGATAATAATTGCTTTCAACGTCTCAAATTTATAAATTCATCCAAACAATTGTTTATATGCTTTAAATTAGCAAACGATCGAAATTATTTAATTCTGGCTTGAAGTTTCGTTTTGTCTGACCAATATAACAGGCTTTACAGTCCAAACATTCAATTTTGTTTATTATTATGTTTTTCCAAATTTTGTAAATCACCTTTGGAATTTTTAAAATTATTATATGATTCAAATATTATTCGAATACCGTAATTGGAAAGCAAACTGGTGGATTAAATTAATTTTGTATGTTTCCCAGAAATGGTATAACGACGTAACCCATCGCTTTTTGTATGTATGGTTGTGGATGAATTATTTTTATGTATAATTATATGATATATAAAGTACTTTTAATTAGTATTTAGTGATTATCCACTGCACGTTTTCTAGTGTGAAGATAATGAACGCGGCCTCCTGGTTTCATGCAGGTTCTGTTAAATTTAATACCGCTGTGACTTCTGCCAGATCGAAGTTATTTACACGTTACGATAATGTAGGTTAATCCTTGTATTTGATGTGTAAAGGAGTTTGGAATGTGTGCAGTACAGCAGGGTCAATAAGTGCGAGCTGCGTCGCCCGGAGCTGTGAACGCCAGACAAAGCGTCTCGTGCCGGACCCCGAGTCAATAGTTTCCATATTGTAATGTAAATACAGTGTAGCACATACAGCAAAACACAATTTAATCAGCGTGTTTTGGTGACAGATTATGAATGCTTACTAAAATTTAATTTAATACGGACCTAGATTTAAATGTCAAATTTTAATTAACGCCTTACGTGTGAAGTGCAGCGGCATGAAAGGGATTTTATGTCCTGATGAAAAGTACATTAAATTTTTTACCTCAACATACTTCTTCGGTTTCGATATGAAGACTCGGGATTTAAAAGCAACTCTTCAGGCCGTGTGATTTTATTTTCATGAATGTATTACGCTCTAATTTGTTTTTCTTTTCCAGTGGAAACGTTTTCCTCGGCTCTAATCGGAACTACCAGAAATTCCAATTTTTCGACCTGTAACCTCTGGTGTTCTACAAAAATTTTAACTATACATAAATTTATAATTGTCAGTTTAATCGTTTCACAGTTAAAATTATTCACGCGTACAGAAATTTCCATTAGATTCTTTAATCTGGCTTTAGAGGTTCAAAAAATATTACCTTGCAAAAAGAAAAAATTTCAATTTCTCGTTGAAAACTGGTGCACTAAAGTTTTGACGGTTCTTACGCGGGGAACAAATAAATTTTGTACATTTAAAAGATTTATAGGGTTTTTAATAACATTAAAACGACCTTTATAACAGACAAAATTAAAACAGAAACACTTAAAATAAGTAAAATTTAAAGCTGCCGGACGTTTCGACGCGGATTAGCGTCTTTTTCTAACGGCGAATTATTTAAGACTGTAGTTGAGCAACAAACTAAAATCACAGATAAAAACTCAGAGCCAAATAACTTAAAAGTAAATTGTCATATAACTTGTTGACACTGTCTGTGTCATGTTTAATATTAACAGTATTTGCATTTCAGAAATTAATATTTTTCAACAATATGGTTCTCTGTCTAAAATGTAGGTGTTGTCAAAACCGAAACAGTCATTAAATTTTATACAATGTGTGTTGATAGAGTCATGTTTACACGATAACAGTTAGAAATTAGTTCTTTAATCCTAATATTTAACATTCTTTTTGTTTGGCCTCTATACCGTAAACAAAACGTCTATTTTATGATTTACAGGGTTATTGAATTACATGGGTCATTTTGTTAATTTTAAAATTAATGTTGTTAAATATATGTATAGGACTCTTGTTAAATTGAAAATATGTTATGTAAAATACCTATATTTTAATTTATTTTTCTGCACAGATTTTATGGAAATATTTCCGAAACCTATGGTTTCCAAATTAAAATTTTATTTTATAAAAAATTATCATTAAAATTAAGATTAATTATAAAGCCTTTGGGGATAAAATACAAAAACGACAACCTAATTAAAAGTAATTAATTGATGAGATTATAAAGGAGAGGCGTGTGATCCGTAGATTCAGCTCGGATCAGAGAGTGGAGTTTGAGGTGATTGAGATCAGTGGAACGTTTTCCCCCGAGCGCTCAGTGCATTACGTTCAAGATCTGTTGCGAAATATACATCTTTTAATGGGAATTTCATGATAGTTGGGTATCAAATACCACTTTCTGTTACTAAATTTTCGATCACTGGGCAAAAGTAATGACAACTGTGAAAACCCCCCGTAATTATAAAAGAAATCTGAGAATTTTGTAGAAGACAGTTGTGTTTTTTGATTAGAAAATTGGATTTCCTAATTTTTCCCGTTCATATTTTTAAGTGAAATCGATCGATAGTATCGCATTATAAAATGTAGCACTGGCTATAATACAATATTTTGTCGTTCTAGTTACATTAAAGTTTCAAAACAACAAAAGATTTCGTATTTATGTTAAGACGCTTATCAAATAGATGTTGTTTTGTATATTAAAATCTCATCAAATAAATTAATTTAATACCGAATTATATTTAAGCGTTTATTCTGTAAAAATGAAATATTTAACATATGATTCTGACGAATTTAATGGTTTTTCTCGTACAATTCTGCTTTGATTGCAGTTCTGGAAATATTCCCCAATTTTTCTGCGGCTTCATGGGTTCTTTTTATGCACATTCTATTTACGCCCTATTCCTAGAATTGTACCTACCGCCGAAATAGAAGTTAAGTGTATTTATAATTAAATATTGATAACGTCGAGGGTCAGGCCTGACATGAAATTTAATTGGCTTGGTAGTGCAGAGGCGAAGGTGAGATGTGATGAAAGAAAGTGGATTCCAAGAATACCAACATCTGCCGCAGAGTGAGAGGACGCTCGCCCAATATAAATGAAAATGAGTCCCTTGAATGTTTTAAGTTCTTGTCGAAGTCTCATTTTTCAATAAAACTGAGTATATATACTAAACATGAATCTTTGTGCTATTAGATAATTTGTTTCATTATTCCGCGATTAAATCATTTATGTTCGCGTAATGTTTACTAGAACTATATATTCAGTTTACGAAAATATGAGTTCGCTAGAAAATAATTAAGTTCATTTGTACTCATACCTGACCATCAACGAGTTAAAAATTTTGACGAGCAAACAAATACATGTGACGAGCTAGGGGTCATCGGCATCGAAGAAAACCGTCTTTACTTTCAACTTATTCTATTTAATTACTTATGCTACCTCTATAATATATAATAGTATGTATATACTACTTATATTTAGCTCACAAAACGCGGAGGCTCATTTTATGTACATCAGCGTTGCAGGCTCACATCGAAACTTCACGTACATCCCATTGTTGACGACGCCGCCTCGGCTCTTCAACAATGGTAACGACCGAGCGACCATTCTGCTTGTTGTATAGAGTAGCATGAAGCTCATGAATAATAAAGTCATCACAGAAGTCCCGGGTTCGGATCCGAGCATGGGCGTTCGTCATGGTAATTAAAACGCTGAACACATGCCACAACCTACAAAATGTGTCGTGTAAGATGACACTGGCAGTCGTCTTGGTAGACCAAGGCCCTCAATGGATTTTTTTTAGAGTAACAGGCTACATGAGGGCCACGTGGTGGCAACTCCCCTTTAATAGCATAGGAAGGTATTTGAAAGGGCGGATGCGCAAGCGTAGAGGAAGGTAGCCAAGGGTTCACTAGGGACCCCGGACTGTAGTTTAAGAATCCTACTTGGTATTTGCCTAAAAGTGATGCAGGACAAACCATAGAAAACCAGTATCAAGTAGGTGGGGCAGTTGGTACTTGTCCCACACCCTTCCGATGGCGGGATAGGGGTTTTCTCTGGGGACGCAGCATTCCCTTCTCCGTGCCTCGACCAGTTTAGGAGGCAGTTGGCCGATTATTCCAATGTGAATAGCGGACAACCCTTACCGTATACTCAAGGTCTGCGTCCCCGGAACATTCACATCTCGAAACAGGCCGAGATGCCTCGGCTTGTGGGAACCTTAATTCAAATGCAGAAAGAGAAGAAGGCATTTCCAAAGATATCCCTTTCTGTTTTTCGTAAAAGGTTCTGCCTGCGAGATCTAACAACAGCTCTTACAGCCGTTTCCCCCCTCAAGGGACTGTAGAGCCAAGAAGAAATAAAGGAAAACCTTCGAGTTTTCAATTCGTATAAATTTATAACAAAGTTGAGGGCTTGAACGTATTTTAAGTAATTTTTGTTCGAAATATACAGAAAATTAATGATTACTATTTCCGAGGTTTTAGGGTTTCTTATATTTTTCAAGACAGTTTGCAGGTACTTACCAATTTGAAATTTTATAGAAATATATTTTTTGTTACTTTATTATTAATTAAATTGCCCCATTTTTATTCAGTTATAATTTTTAAACTATTTATTTTGTTGAAGACTTCATTTTCCAAAATAATTTTTTCTAAATTTCGTTACGTGAACTTGATCCATTCCAATCATTTTTTGTGGTAATTATTAATTTAAATTCATTTGGCATCTGCTGAAAGTATTCATATATACCTTCCTGACCTCCAGAAGAGTTAATATGCGTATTTTACATTATCCAAAGTGTTCTTGAAACAGAGTCCAATTTATCATAATTTAAAAAAATTTCAAACTGAAACCGGTCTTCCATACTTTATAGTAGTCGAGACAAATTAGATTTTACTTTATTTTGTTGAGAAGATTCGTGTATTGACTTGTGTAATAAACCTGAAGGTAAATAATCAGAGGGAGAAGACGGTTATGATTTCTTTGGCCGAAAAGGCTTTCTATTGCCTACATTACCAATGATGTTCCAAGCAACTCCCGCTGAACGTGCGACAGTTGTCGTTTCTCTAGAAGATTCAAATGTGCTTGGCATCGCGAATAGGAATATGGATAGCTGAAGGCGAACTGGTAGACATCGTCCTCGCGGTCGAATCCGAAGGCGAAGCTCAGGACGTAATGGTTCTGGTGATTCGCTGAGTTGTAGTAGAACACTTGTTTGTTAGGAATCCTCTGCCTAGAACAAAACGTGTAGTCAGTATTCCTGTAGATGCACGAAAACTATTATCAGAAGGAATCATAGAAACGGATGAAAATTGAGTTCAGAAGAGTTTGTCTACATTTCAACAGTGACGTAACAAAATTATTTATTATGATTTATATTCATTACGATTTTTTACATTTGTTACAAGTCCTCTTGACACTTACTGCAATAAAAATATTATTCTATTCATTTATGATATTATGAAATTGAAAAAAATCATAAACAAATACTATTTCATTGACAAACATAGTTTTCAGAATTTCAATAATATAATATTAAATTAATGACATGAAAATACACCTGAGATGCATTTTATGCAATCAGAACAGTCTTTACATATTTAAAAAGAACAAACTAGAAATAAATCTTATAGTGGCACTTTCTCAGACCTTATATATCTCAAGTTAGCCGCATTAGTGATCCTGACGAAATTATTCCTGAAGTGTTCTCATTCTGATTCACCGATAACAGCTACTAATATTTCTGATACGTCACTGAACACTTTCCACTATGATAAATGAAGCTCCTGCCTTTTTATAACCAATTTTCCCCTTCCCAAATACTGAGATTGTCACATCCATAAAAAAGAAACCGTTTTGGTGACTTGTTTTTGATAAGTATTTCCTCCTTAATCACACCGTCAGTCAATTAGTGCTAGTTGTCCACTCCTTTTGGTCAAATCAATTTCTAAAAAAGTCCCTTAACGTTTTAGTGCATACTGTAGCATATATGCAACATAACTTTTAGTATCACCCCAGAGGCATCTGTTGGTTTCTAAGAGAGCTAAATTTTGATGCAGATATGAAATGTGAAACTTTTGGCTTCCGTGGACACTTTATAACATGTCTGTCCGAGCTTTCTGTGAGTCAACCCCTCAGTCCAGATTTTTCAACTTTATTTTCTGTTTTTTTCAAAAAAGAAAATTTAAGCGTTATTCTCAGGGTATTATAATTCACTAAGATCATAATTATCCATTTAATGTGAATTACTGATAAATCAGACCTAATTATATTTGTTGCATAAAAATTGTATGTATATAAATAGAGCTGTAATTATTTTAAAAAATCGTATTATTGATAAAAAAATTTGTTAATGTAATTATTTTATTTGTAAAATATTATAATCCTGTAGCCATGTTTTGGTATTGCTTATAATTTTATGTGGATACTCATTCCTGACACGATATTAAACATGTATACTTCACTACACTCATATTTTCAGCGCCCCGATTATATTCTTCCTTTTTTTTTAGAATACTCTGGAAATTTATCGGAAGAGAAGAGTAAGGGATTGACTTTCATATCTTACGACTCACGTCGTTGTTCCCTATTTCAGATTCATATCTGCAGTCCCTCTTTGACACCGCTAAACTTCTTTCTTCATCACTTATTCATCTCGTGATTCAGTACACATTTTAAACGCAAATTATATTTTCACAAATCGCTGTTACCTGTATTTGTAATCATGTTTGTAACTTTTACGTATCTGTTTTACAAGCATTTAAGTATAAAATCCCTCGTGAATGAACAGAAGACCTTCAGTAAATTGCCTCCTAAAACACTTAACTTACAAAAAATGTATATAAAAATAATACAATAAAGTTCTCTAAAATTATGATCCAAGTTGCAGTGAAATAGCACATTAAATTATGTTATGGCCATGGCTGACAACCAACTGTTGACATGTCCTCTGGAACGGACCAGGCAGAAGACACACAAGTATTGGATTGTAGAGGTCCAATAGAACTATTTTAGCACGCAAGGAACAACGAAAATGCTCCGCTGTTCTTATCATTCCAGTTTATATTAGCAATGTTCATTCATTGGATTTTACACCCTCGGTTCGATTTGCCAGTCCCATATTTGGCAACGGTGTAGGTTGTCACAGCCGCATGATTTGCCAAATTCTCCGAGCATTTTCACTCCCGGATTAGCTAAGATTGAGAATAACTGTTCATGCCCTTGAGGATATCTATACATACACAACAGAAGCAGCCTTTGTTTCGCGCACCCACGCGGTGTGTGTATGTAAGACGTGAACACGCCCTCCGTCGTGTTGCAACTCAAAACATGTCGCTATACATATGGACGAAACGGCTCTAAACTCCTATTACGACTTCCTACCACAATTTGGTCCAACGATTTGGGAAAACCATAATCATGACTGCCGGAAGTAGATACGAGTTCCTCGAACAATCATAGTTTCCTATAAATAAATTGTAAACAATATAAGAAGATTATGGTAAATTAACCGAAAGTACGTCAAAAATAATTGCTGTAAAATGCTAAGAAATTAGTTTTTATTTAGCTGATAATGAGGGGTTTTATTATATAATTTGCATATATAAATGTAAGCCCTATCCCTATTTATAACATTAAATTAATAATTCATATTAGGTTATATTGATACTTACCATTTGGGACGGCTCGTAGATTTCACCAGAGGTGTCAACCCATCCCGGAATAAGATTTTATTTTTGCTGAAGTTGACAATGTTGAAAACGACCCTCTGCAATTGAAATAAGTATGAAAAAATTACTAACCCGCACATGATAAAAAAAATGTGATAAAAGTTTATACACTAAATTCAGGATACAGGTATAATTTCTAAAAAAAAATAATTAAAAAGGAATGTGCTGATATTGGACAGAACTGTGTCAAAATTTTTATAATTAACAACATAACAAATTTTAAAGACCAACTTAATTTCTGAATTATGAGAACTAAGTTCTAATAATTTCTATAGGTATCGAAGCATAGAGGATACAGATGACAAAGATTTCTTGATTCTTTGATGTGGTAATTAAAATTATTTTAGATCTTTCAGAAATATTCCGGAAGATATAACATATAATTAATTGGAATAATGCTTAATTAGGCGTCGAACAAATTTATTAAGAAGTAATTTATCATAAATTTTACAAATATAATAACACACTAAATTCCCATAATTATTCCTTCAAGTTAAGTAATATTTATAATTACATTACTTCTCCTTTAAACACAATTCTTTTCGTATAAATTTGTTATTTTAATTTGAAAAATATTTGGGTTCATAATTAATTTATTATTAAACTGTATGTTGAAAATTTATTATTTGATTTTTAATATCATACTTTTTACATTTTATTATTCCGTAAAACATTTAATATAAAATAATGTTGTTATTTTTCCTTTTAGATAATGTTTAGAAGTAAAAAAACGGTGATTTTTAAATATTATATTGTTTCTTCTTAACACTTTTATAATATATCTTATTAGTTAATAAATAATATCGCAGACATGAATATTATTCTACACGGTTTAGAGCCCATTTTTAAATAGCTTTAAGTGTAAAATTGAGATGAAATAGTCATTCTTCAGTACCATTAATTTACTGCACGAATTATTAATTTTCCATGGTTTAATTTAATTTGATTGACATTCATTAAATTGAAATATTGTTTGGTGTCGTATGAGTAGTAATTTCGTTTTACTGGTAAGCCACAGATTAGTACATATGGGATTGTTTCAGCGAAAGGTAAACGTATTGTGACCGTGGAAGTGGGCGACCTGTTGACTAACGCGAGGAATCCCTTTGAGACTTGGCCAACGCGCTAGAAGCGTTCGCAAATCGCTAACAATGGCGGCCTTAACACGCACATATGCAACGAAATATGTCGGTGTACTCAAGGGTCATTCAGCTTCGTCTGTTGCGGAAGTAATTAACTGTTACGAGCAGCAAACGGGAGAATCGAATTCCTTTCACTCACCTGGTCCGTGCGTATATTGTCCACAATGAAGTTGAACCATAGACGAAACCTTGGATTGCAGGTATCGGGCCTTATAAATAAATCATACTCATATTCCGACAGAAGGTCCACTCTTCCCAAGTTACCTGCAAAAAAATAAAATACATTTTTTAAAAAATTCTAAATTTACACATGAGTTGTACTTAAGTAATAATAATAATACGTCAGGTTTCATAGATCCTGTATAGAAACCAAACTTCGAGGATGTGGAATCAGAATGTACATTTTTGTTCATTTTAGTTTTATTTTAATCTCCGAACTATACAAACACCGCTTACCGTTATTTAGATAGAGCGGTTATTATCGTACATTTTATTTTAGTTACAGAACATTTTTTTCTATAATTACTTTTTTTTAAGGGGGTCAACAATAACCAGTTTATAAGTTGTTTGATCTTTTACCATGTTATTGATTTGGATTACCTTTAAAAAAAATTATTTCTCTTACTGGAATATCAGTTGCTTTGCAAAAGGTATGTGAACAGTTCTTTTAGATATTATTTGTGTATTATAAATAATTTCAACAGACATTTTCCTAATTTCATTTTTATTATTTTTACAGTCAAATATAAATTAGATTCAATTTATTTTATATTTTCTATTATGCCTTTTCTGACAATGTAATACGCCAAAATGTAAAATAAGTAGTTTCAACAGCTGAAAATTTTAATCTGGTAAAAAGTAAACTGAAGAGAAAATTTTAAAATGATAATCGAAATCTTATGATCATAAAGGAGGATAAAGACATTGTAACATACTCATTAATGTTAATTCCAAAAGATAAAACCACTTGGGTACTGTTGACCCACTTAAAAATATTATTGAAAATTATAAAGATTTTTTAAGAAAAGATTGAAATTATAAAAATATTAATGATTTATAATTTAAATGTTTTTTTCTGAATACTTCTCTAGATATTATGCAATTCCTAAAATCCATAAATGTATTCCTCATAGATTTATTGTTTCATATACTGGCATAATTTTATAAAAATTTAAAAAACATTTTATGTTACCTCTTTATGTAACTTCGTTTTACCCGAAATATTTCCAATGATCTTATCATTAATAGAATAAAATTTGGTTGGAAAAAAATTGAAAATTGTTTTAGAAGGAATTGGAATGAAATCTTTAAAATTTCTGTTATAACGGTCGTTAATTTATCTTATTAATAACAAATATTTATATTATACATATGTTCATCTCAGATTCATCTATAAATTCTTTTACTGAACAGGAGTGACTAAGGAGAAATGAAGTTAGCTCATATTTAAATTGACTTTGCATATTAGCTAACTATTTTAATTCTTTGTGACAGTTTGTTAAAGATACAAACGGCAAGTGAAATAAAGACAACAGACTATTTCTCATCGGAAATACCAGAGGTCTAATTTTGTCAATATCTAACTAACGAATAATTGATTGTGTCTATACCGCGTCCTCAATATTTTTATTAGTCACCATTTATAACCAAACCAATAAATCATATATCAGTTATAATACATTTAAAATTATTGAAGAAAAGCCACAAATAGTTAATTAAAATTATTGATTTACCTGGTTACCGTTCGGCTGGTAATTATGAAACCTGACATTTGTATTGCGGTCCATTAAATTGATTCAAAAGTTAACAACAGTAATTCTGGATTAATTTAAATTGGGAATAACGATTACGCGTTTATTCTGTAAATTCCGATGCATTGTTCCGTTATTTACACTTTTATTTCAGCAACAGGTTTTATTTAAACGAAATTAATTTCCGAGAGTCTGACAATTTAATGAAACCATATGAACTGTAACTTTATTATTTTCAACATGAAAAACGATGTGCTACCTTTAATGAGTTTACATGAAACAAGTTATTTCATCATCACTAAAATACTCTTCATTTATGAAATTTAGATTACGTATAAGTGTGGTGAAATTATTTTTCTGAATCTCACGCGACGAAATCGACTTCTGACTTGTAGAAGGAATCTAGTATACTTAGGAACTCATATTGTGTTTTTCATCATTAAAAAATAATATAAATTAATGTAATTTTTTTACTAATTTAAATTTAGATGTATATTTAATTATTTTCAGCTCCGTGGCTCACTAATCACCGTTGAAGCACGAAAGTATTACAAATGACAGCTTGAGCAACAGCAACGATAGCACATTGTGAATTTATTTTCAAGAGTCTCCTATTTTTTAACTAACTACACCCGAAAGGTTAAAATTTTGTTTCTTATCAAATTGAGGTAACTATAGACATAGTCTAAATTTTTTATATTACGTAGGCGCCGTGAGATGTTCTGTAGTGATCCGGTTTCCAAAATGCTGATGGAACTTGTAAAAGTGTCTCGTCGTTGTTAAAATCGCTAGGAGGAAGATCATTGATGTAAGAAGCTTAAGACACCCCTTTATAGATGTTATTACGAAAAAGCTACTTAGTTAGGACCCCTCGATGGTGTGGAGTGTTGTCTTGGTGGAAAAGAAGTCGAGCGGGCTTTTCCGGTCGTTAGTGTTGTAATGCTGTTAAGAGCTTTCCGTCAAAACGTGTTTGCAGGGTGAATCCGTTACTGGATCGGCCCTTTGGAACCCAATGAGCGAATATTACACCACGTGGTCAGACGCTTTGGTCCTGCCGGATCGATCATCTTCATGGGTTCGTTTTTACGCGACTTTCGGAATACTTACGAATGTCACGCCTATGAATAAACTTTATGCTCATACTCATAACACCATCGCCGTATTTCACACTCAGTCGAATTACAATGAATTTTTAATTACCAATTGTCAGAAAACATACAATCACTCATTTAAGAGAATCAGTATCCAATAAGATTTTTCTGCAAACAGTCCAAAGAATTTTATTGCGTTGATCATTCATTCCTTTCTGCAAAATAAAATTACTGAAACCGCCAATTACAAGTTCTCCTTATACTAAATGACATATACGAGCAAGACTTTTTTATAATAATTAAGATGAAGGTTACATTCATCTTTATAATACTCGTATAGCCAAATACTAATACATATTCTCACTAAAAACGATGACTCCTTTATGTATGCTGTTTCCTGTCTACAGTAGCGTATTAATACAGAATAAATACGAATCAATTGCAGACATGGCTAAATTATTAATATAATAATTCATTTTACCATAAAAGACATGCCGCAAACAATTTAAGGCATTCAGCAATAATATTAGCGAATGATTTGCTTATAAAAGGAAACTAAAACAATTATTTATAAAATATTAATAAAAAAATTCTAGCCTAAAAATTAATAAATAAATGGTTCTATTTTAATATACATAAATCTCTAATGTTCCGAAGAATACGAACACAACTTACAGTTATTTACATAGAGCGGTTAGTATCATACATTTAATTTTATTTACAAAACATTTGCGTATATATTTCTCTTTTCGCTATAATTAATTAGTTAAGACTAAATTTAC
Organism: Zhengitettix transpicula; assembly: GCA_037074705.1. Classification (NCBI taxonomy): domain Eukaryota; kingdom Metazoa; phylum Arthropoda; class Insecta; order Orthoptera; family Tetrigidae; genus Zhengitettix; species Zhengitettix transpicula. Next base: position 59,137,556 of record CM073595.1, on the reverse strand, counting down.
AATCTAAGAATATTGATGAAGACGATATGAGCTGTTGATGTATTAAATGGTTAAATACACTAACAAGGTTTTTTTTTAGTTTTATCTCTTTATCACAAACTTTCTTTCAGGAGTGCTCAAAATGATGTAGAGATGAAGTCAGGGTAATATTTTTAATTAGAAAATTTATGAGGTTTTGATTGGAAATAAATCGAAAAAAAATACAAAATTAATAGAAATAAAAAAGAAACTCTAAAAGTTGTATTTGACATTAAGACTAATAATACGGTTAATGTTAAAGACAATACCATAAACAACTATTATAAACCGATTAACAATGTAAAGAAAAAACTATTAATTTTAATTAATAATAATAATAATAAATTGAATTGATACCACAATTAAGAAAATTAACCGTAAAAATGTGTGACTCAATTCATTAGTGATGTGATTTCTCGATCGCAAATTTGAAAATTCTTAGGACAATGAGTATATAATAATTTAATTTCCTAGCAAATAAAGTAATCGCAGCTACACATGCTGTCAGAATAATGTCAAAGGGCAGTGACCTCAATATTAAAAATTATTCTGAGAAATCATAATTGTATAATTATTCTGAGAAAGAGAAAACTGTTATTATTTTAAAAAGTAGGGTTGTTAGGTATTTGTGTCGTTTCTCCCCCCCCCCCCAAAAAAAAATACCATGCAGGAAGCTTTTTCAAAAAATGGGAATTATATATTTTTCATTCCAGTATAGTATTTATGAGAAATACTAGTTATTTATTCTGTTTCAGTTTATATGTGCACATTTTTGGTACAAAAATGGTTTGTCATACAGGAAGCCATCGTAAAGATATCAATATATTGTAATAACCAGCTCAGAAGGACAGGAATTCTGTTTCTTATTTTTGTCAGATTTGTTTACGAACTTAGACTGGGGATCCTTGAGTGGTTTGAACATATAAAAAATAATGATAAAATGACGGATAAGTGATTTTAGTGAGGGGTAGGACAAATAATTGGGGCATTTTGCAGATCTTAGGGCTAATTGGTTGTGGACGACGGAACCCTGAAAGGCATCATAACAGATGGACGAGGCAATTATAATTAAAAGGAAACGTTTAATTTAATTTTTTGAGTGGCTCTCGGAGCGGGAGAACGGCAACAGATAGTGTTTATTACAATATTTTAAACAGTCTAAATTTAATAAAATCAAATTCAAGGATGAACTCAGATACCCCTTCTATTCGATTAACAGATTTACAGAATTATATTTATGTTAAAATATGCTGCAAGAGATAGTTAATTAAATTTATTTGATACTATGAAGATTATAGTGTTTTATTATAATTAGTGTACAAATTATGACTCTTTCCAGTTCCTTGAAGCCGAACTTGTAGGATGTTTGGAATATAACATAATACTAATAGATGTTGACGTGCATTGTGCTACGTGATCTGTGTGTTAATCATTCGTCACGGTGACTCCAAACAACTTCCGATCGAGTCTAGCGTTACGCGTTCTCAAGTTGCAACAGCGTTTCCATTAAAACGCCGTTGTAAGGAATTCCCGACTTCGTTTCAAAGATGTCACGTCGAGCACGCTTCCACAAAACAATGCGAGGCTATGACAAGCTAACGTTTAAGTGTTCCGTTGTCTTTGGCAGTGCGCCACTCAACACCTCTGAGTTTCAAGACAAATTGTTTGCTAATGACAAGAAGGTGCGAGAACACAAAGGTAATATTGAATCCACAATTTACTTGTTCCAGTTTGGACATTATCGGCTTGATAAACGACCGCTCAAATTTAACTGTGCCCTCTCTCAGTATGCTCTTTGTGGAACGAGTGCCACTAAAACTACAAGATCACATTTGTTTAATCTCCGTAAAGACAGAGGCTGGTTGTGTGTTACCTCTGAATCGAATTTAACAAGAAACGGAAATGGAAGCTTTCCTAGTATTCAGTGTAACGACTTGCATATACTTGAACCTTTACGAAATTGAAAGAAGAATTCCGTAAGGTCGTCATACCTAATTAAATTTACGTATTAAGACGTTCGAGAAATATTCGCAGCCAACTTGGTGCCGTGATGAACGTGTGTTCCCTGGTCTTGAATATAGATAACAACAATTTATAATTACGTTATTACATTTATTATTAAATTGCAAGAAATTTCAAATTATTTCATTTTAAATATTATATTGATTTTATTATTTGATAAAGCATTTAAGATAGAAGAATATTCTTATTTTTCCTATTAGATAAATTTTTCAAAGAAAAATAAATTATATAATTTGGTGATTTGAAATATTGTTTGTCCTTTACACCACTTAATGAAAAAAAAATTTGTTATCTTAGAAACATAACATAAACAATACGATAAAAGTACAGAAATGCAGAGAAACGTCGTAATGTTGACTAAAATATTTTAATTGTCTGTTTTATTGGTCTTAAATTTAACTGATTAATAAAAACAGACGTAAAATAAATACTAAATTTATTAGTGAACTTTCAGTTATTTTTCAATTAGTTTATATGTAAATGCTAGAGTTTATTTTTGATATTTTTGGGGTAGAAATTATTTAATAATATTTTATAAATGGTTATTATTTTTAAGAATATTCATGTGTTAATATTATTTATCAACAAATATTCTAAATTTGAGTTCTTGAAGAAAATCATATTAGGTTTCTGGCAGTGATAGAGTTATATTAATATGTGGGTTTTCGATTGTAATCTTCAAAGAAGCACTCAAAATCATTGTTACTGCAGCATGTTACCTATTCCGGGCAGTTGGCTGAATATTAGGAAGAATTATTTTCACCCGTGGGAATTCTCCGCAGTGAAATTCGTCTGCTTAATTGGCACCTGGTAGTATCGCTAAAGCCACCAACCCGTGAATAATGGCTCCTTTTTTAGACTGCATATGAAGTTGGCTCTGGCTTCTTCCGGCGTGATCTTCTTTTAGCCACAGAGTAGCGTAGTACGATGAAAGATGTAACGATTCAGAGGAGTCGTAACTGCTGGGATTCAATTTCTACGGAGGTTGCCCGAGTACGTGAGCCAGCTATCGGTATAAATTGTAACTGCCTAAATGTTGAGTTTTAGTGGAGCTTAAAGCGTAAATACAGCTACTCCATAAATTTTCTTTGCCAATCAAAGCGTGCCTTTGTAGAAAATCGTCCCGCTGACTGCAACTCTACTAAACGATATTGAAGCTATACACATTCGAATACTCTAGAAGCGACGATGGCTTGGTCAGGAATATGAATATCGGTGGGAAATCACTGCGGTTGAACGGGAAAGTTCAGGTAACCAAATATAATTTTTTTCTGTCAAGAGTAGGCGAGAATATAGACGTGTAATAATAATATAGATAGAGAGAGCTAAGAAAAACAAAAATCATTTAAACAAAAAACGTGACACTGGAACGAAGACGCTTTCAAGAAAAATTACTACTCCCAAGCCCTAAGCTGTCAATATGACACGCCGTAGATAAATCATTACGAAAATCTAACCATATCGTGAAGAATCGTACACAATTGTTTTTCATTTCCGAATCGATCTAGTCAAAAAAAATTTCTTTGAGGCAATTTATAAAAATGATTAACAATATATTAGGAGTTTCATTGCAATTCCAATCATAGATATTTTAAAATCGTCTAATAAGAAGACTGACTGCGAATAGAACCATTTATTTTATTTTGAATCTGATACTTGAGGTTATGATGCAGTTACCAATGTTTTTTTTTGCATTTTAAATAATAATTTATATACAAAAATTAGTAAGGTGGATAGTAGTTGTACTTCTACTACAGTCTCACAAAACTAGAAGAATATTTTACTAAATATGTTTATTAAAATTATTCTACGTCTTTTCCCCATAAATGTGTAATAATAACGTTATTTTTCGTATGCATAATGTTTAGTTTCGATCATATTTTCTGTGGAACTATAGTTCTTTCAGTTTAATTTTATGAGGAAAGTAACTATTCAATGTCGTTTATGTGCATAAATCAATTAGAATCCGTTCTGATATTTTCTAATCAACATATAGAAAATTCTATTTTAAAATTTGTGATAAAATCTTACGTACAATGTAAACGTTCACTCACCATTAAGCCCCCATCAAAGTGGGTTATTGTTCGCGATTGCAGATAATTTTGATCTCGGCGAAGTAATTTCAACTTTTGTCTTCATTTCTGCTCGAAGCAGCTTAAAGGCACACTTCATTGTTCCAGGCCAAAATGAGAAAGAGTATTTCTGGGGATTGCAGCAAACTTCTTCCTATCGCCCAATTTTCTAGTGGTGATATTTGCGTAGTTCTAAAGTCGCTGGGGACGCTAAAATATCTAATGTATGATTTAAGTGCCGAGATTACAAAATTTTCTAATGTATTATTTCTGTTTCTGTCAAACTAACTTCACGTTACATCGTTCCATGAATGTGTGAGACTAAATATCCAACATTTCAAAATAAAGTGTTAAGAAACAGGGTGAATGCCCCCTGGTATATCCGAAATGCAGATCTCCAGATACCAACCAGATAAGATTTTTGGAAGTAAATTAATGGCTAGTCTTAAAATAATAGTTTTAATGACAGGCACACAGTTTCTAAAAAAAATAATTAAATTAATGTTAAATATCTATCGTTTTCTACAATAAGCTTTACATTTCTCAGACAACAAGACAAACAAAATTAAGTGTAAACGTAATAAACCTCCACAAAAATAAGATAGATTGTAACAATCCTTATAGGCTGCTAAGCTCTTGTCATTAGAAATTTAGTAATGAGGGAGTTCAAAGACTATAAGTCATTTAGTGCGCTCGTCGAGCTGCATGTTTTACGACCGGAGTAATAAAAGCACGTAATTAATATTTAGGAAGGACGCAGGAAAATGTCTATAATTTACGTGCCGTTATTAAATTAGTTTATACATACTTTAAACTCAGAGAGGAGTTCTGTGTTCTAATGAAACATTTTTCCGTTGTCTAAGGACAGGATAAATCCTGTAGTGTGTCGAACCAAAAATATTTTGCATTAGGTGAATTTTCAAAATTAAATTAAATGATGAACAAATGCAGACAAAAACTACTTGTAAGTAATTTTAGAGAACTGATATTAATATTTTCGATCTGTCTACAGACATTTATTAAGTTTTCTGTAGCGAACTAATATGGACAAATATTATCTTCTATTATTTATTGTACGACAACGTTAATTAAATTATTGATTCGTACCGATTTCCGTACGAGCTTCAAGTAATCAGCTACACTTTCACTATTCTACCTTCGCTACTTATTGTTGAAAGTGAGCTCTATAAGCGTTTGGACGCAAAGCGTGAAAGGATACCTTTGATATCAAAGGATTTTGCTCTTGAAGCATAGCGGTTGCGTGTTGGGATTTTAAGATCTAAGAAAACTGTCAACCTCAAGGAGACGTTTTAGAGATCAAACGAATAAAATCAATTAAGTTTGACAACAACAATTTATTAAAATAATAATTTCTTTCTGATTCTGTCGTAATACAAAATACTTCTTTATTAGTATCAGTATTAATTTATGAGTCCGAATTCCGTGATTTTATTGGTGATCTCTTTTTTTCAATTAATAAGGGAGGTACGATATTGATCTCAATGCTGCAGAGGTGAAACATTTTCCACGGACTTACGAAAGGGATTCGAACAACGTTTCTCTGACGACAAAAAGTTAGTGTACTGTTGCGATGGATCAGACCATACTTGAAGGAAAATAAATTTTTTAATTGATTTCATTAGGTTCGTCTGTAAACAGTCCTTTGGAATGAAAACGGTTCGCAGCATGATTGCCTCCGATGAGTTAACGTCGTCCCGGAGATTGTCGAGTGACCACAAAATTGCTGCTGAGCAAGAGAGAAGAAACTTAAATTGTCACTGCTAAAGGTGATAAAATAAATTAAAAGAAAATTGAATTTTCAGAGAAATGTGACTAATACGATTAAACGAATCAGAATATGTTTAAAGTGTGACGAAAAAAAAATCGCACTAGGGATTTAAATTCACGAAACCGGGACCCGGAGATTTTCATAAAAACCAGAGCTTCCGGGTCGAAACAAGAGAGTTAGTAATCACGTGGGAACAGACGAAGGGAATTTTGTCTCAAGAAATCACAATATAACTATTGATAAATGATTCAAAAACTTAGTATTAATAAAAAAGAAACTTCATAGATTCCCCGCAAGAATAAAAATGCGAAGGCTGGGCATTGAATACCGTCTAGCCATTCCGATTTGAAGTTTCTTTTTTTCGCTTGGAAATACAGTGTACCCAGAGAAGACGGATATTGAGCGTCAACATAAGACAAAAGCGATTCCGTCCCAGTGAGTTCTGCAGAATCTCTCTGTTCTTAAACGAGCGTCTATTTTACTTCAAGAACAATACTGTACAATAGGAAATATTTTACAATAAGAGACAGGTCTAGAAAACTACTTTCTTGTCGTAATGTCGCTTCCATTCGGAGTAAATATCCGTTTCATGCAATCGAGCGTGCTTTCCACAGCATTCTATGGCATGGATGTGAGTTTTATAATGGTCTAATCTGAGTAAACAAAATATAAGGATACATTAATATGTAAACAAATAAAAAGAGACAGAGCCAGGGAGATACGATCGAATAAATATTTTTTTTTAAAAAAAAAGAAGGATTAATAAGTTTTAAATAAAATTAAAAGGAATTATAAGATACTAGCTGAGTTCTCGGCGTTGCCCGGGTATTTATTTAAATTATCCCGGATAAGGAATTAATTCCACACTAACCCCTTGGTAAACATTTCTTTTAACCAGCATCAATAGCTCCAGTGTTTGAAATATTTATCCATTTGCATTCCCGTCCCTGACACCTAACTTCAAATAAACCATAATAATGACTGACGGTATTCGGGAATTCTCCTACTACTTAAAATAAAAATGCCTAAAAATAACGGCGAATTAAAACAGTAAAAAATACTCGCTAACTTAATACAGTCTAAAACTACTCCCAGTACCTTCAATGAGTAAATAAATGCAACCTATAACAAAATAGAGACAAAAATATAGCTGGTTCCCTAAGAAAATAAAAAAATTACCTGGTAACTTATGAGGGTCAAAATACTTCGGTTAACTTTTTGTCAAGGCGTTCACCTCCACAAAGTGGAACACAAAATTTCATTAACCACCACAGTTAATGTTAGATTTAAACTCAGCGACTCCTACAACTCCTGTATTGACACTAATATTGGTCTTTTTTCATTCTTTTTATGTAAACAACTTCCACCAACACAATAAAATAACGCGAATACAACCAAGATTGAAGTAAAATCCAGGGTTATGGATGTCACTAAGTTTAATTATTACATTCAACTTACCATTTAACCCCCAAGGACGGGGCTGGACGGGGATAGTTATTTTGAAACATGCAAAAATATTTGCATCGAATAAATATTTTTCAGGATTAATTAGGTTGATAGTATTTCTACCGATGTTGTTTGTGTATAATTTCAACCCTTTTCGGCATGGGAGGGGAGCACGCTGAGAGGTGCGGGATGGAGAGCGTTACACAAAAATAACGCAAAAACGACCTTGATTCAAGCATTTTAAGATGCAGTAATACGCTTATTGAAACATTAATATTGATTTTCTCAGAATGTAAATTTTGGAAACTTTCTCCCAAATAACTCTTGAACTAATGTTTTAATTTGTTTCTAACTTTCAGGAAACATTTGTAGTATATATATATACAACATAAACTAAAATAATTAATGTAGTATAAATATTTTTAAATATATTAATTTTTTTGTACTAAGTTTTTGTTCCATAAATATATTGCAATAACCAGCTCAGAAGGACAGGAATTCTGTTCTTATTTTTGTCAGATTTGTTTACGAACGCAGACTGGGGATCCTTGAGTGGTTGGTACATATAAAAAAAATAATGATATAATGATGGATGAGTGACTTTTAGAGAAGGGGAGGTCTAATAATTGGGGCATTTTGCGGCTCTTAGGGCTAAATGGTTGTGACCGACGGAACCCTGAAAGGCATCATAACAGATGGACGACGCAATTATATTAAAAGCAAACGTTTAATTTAATTGATTGAGTGGCTCTCGGAGCGGGAGAACGACAACAGATGGGTTTGTTTGGCGAAAGTGGAAATGCAAAAAACTGTGAAAACAAGGGAAGATTCTGGAGCCAGGATATAAATAAGAGGGCAGTTGGTTTATTTTTCTGAATTAATGATTGTAAATTGCTAATAAAGGGTAAAAAGTGTCAGATTTCGTTACTTTCGTTTCATTTCGTTTCAATCGTTTCTTGTCGTTTCAATCATTTCGTTTTTCATTTATTTCTATTTGTATTTGTTTAATTGTAACATTTTGTTCCGTTTCCTTATCAACCCAGTAAAGACCTTGAGGGTACCGAGTCCAATTATTTAAAATGTATTCTAGGTAAATAAAATTGTTTTCATTTATAAAAATTTCATCATATTTGTGTAATTGTAAATTGTGGCATAATAAATGATAATTGTTTGTTTAAATTGGTAGTTTTATTTATTTTATGTATGTATTACAATATATTCTAATAAACAGACTTTGGAACTGTATAACTGAATGATTCTAGTAAATGTTCTACCCATAACACTAACCTTTATTTTTCTAATGAATTAGTGAAGTAATTTTAATTACAAATTGAGTTATGAGGGAATTAGTGAAATAATTTGTATAATATTTATTAAATTTTTTAAAGAAAACTATACATAAAATAAATATGATACTTCAAAATATAATTTAATTAAAAGATTAAAGCTACAAAAAGTTTTATGCATAATATATGCAAGTTCAAACTTTTCCTATATGCAGCATGTGATAACTGTACCTAACCCATTATATATGTATATTAAATAAAAATTAAATAATTAAATAAAATTAAAATGGAAATATTTTAGTTTTTGCGTACACGAAACTTTCAAACATCTAGTGTTGGAAACGCGAGAATGTTTTATGGATCTGAAGTATTTGTTAGTAACTTCAAATTTTATATAAAAGAATGTAATTGGAAAGTAGTAGTGTAATAAACGGTCCTTCCAAGCTAATTTGCTCAGAGAGTTGTATTTATTTCCTCGCTTTCAATATTCGTCGTGAAACGCCTTTGCGTACGGAGTAATCAGATTCATACCGTGAAAGGAAATGAGGGAGAAATACGAGTATTGAGCAGGGCAAGATGAGGTAATTACGTCGTTCGCTGGCAGCGTTGTTTTCTTTGGCGTCGCTTGTAGCAGCGGGGACTCTGACGTCACCTGAACCTTTTCAATAGTTTTTTTTTTCCAGCGTCCACCTGCTTTGTAAGTCTACCCAGAGTTGTTGCATCTCGGAGACGTGCGTCGATACGTCGGCTAACTAAAGGTCCGGAGAACTTTGCCATGGACGAAATTGTTGTTTGCTGAGAATTTACGAGATTTAATGTTTATTTCAGCAAATAAGTCGTGGTGTCAGTTAAAATGTGAGCTGAAATTAAAACCAATAAATCGGAAAGTAGTTGACGGTGAAGCAAATCGGGTGCCGGAGAATGTGTCTGTAGCCAGGTACCTTCATCCCTACCATTCTCAATTCTCTTTAAGCACAAGCCCTCAGGCATTTAATGAAGCGTCGGCTGAATATGGAAAGAACTATTCCCCTGAGAGCAATGGGCATTAAATTTTCTCGGCAATAAAATTACCCTCGTTCAGTGGCCACGTGGTCTTATTTGGCTAAGACAGGCGACCTCCGTTCTTCGTTTAGCCTTTATTCATGTTATTCGTTTCTATCCGGCTCCATCCTCTTATCGGAATATGAATTTACTTCAAGCATAATTGATTATATCATCCCCGTGTGCCTTACATCAACCTGTTTTGGAATGCCCAAAATACTGTTTTACTTGGTAATAGTTTTCCAAACATTTCTATTCACTATTTCGTCTGTCAATTTAGTGTTCAATGATCTTAAAGAAATTGTGTCTTCCGGTTTTCCTGGCCGATGAAACTTCATTAGCGACTATGGGGCTCAAGTACCAAAACACGATGGAGTTTAAAAATTCAGTACCTCTCTACATCAAGACTGTCTTGTATTCGTCCTCCGATACAAATAATTAATTTAACCCACACTTCCTTAATGAATATTTAATTAATTTAACAAAATGTAGTAAGAGTTCAATTGTATGGAGTGACGGAAAGAAATTTGAGTTGGATAAAAGATTACTTCATGAATAGAAAACAGTATGTTCAAATTAATGAAGCATGTACTGAACATAAAAAAGTTGATTATGGGGTACCTCAATGCAGTAAATTAGAGCCACTGTTATTCATTTTGTATATTAATGAGTTACCATAAGTAGTGATGGAAGTAAAAATTCCTCTGCTTGCTGATGACACCCTGATTTTTTAATCTCGTAAAAATTCTAAGGATATTGTAAATAAAATTCATGTTGATCTTGTAAATATTATGGTTATTTGTCAATAAATATATAGTTGTAGGAAATGAGGTGTTAGAGTGGGTTAAACATTATAAGTACCTACAAATTATTATTGAATGTGATCTAAAATTTAATAAATATGCAGAGTAAGTTGAAAATAAATTGGCAAAAAAATAGAAGTAGTCTGCAGGTTAATTAATATTTTCTCCCTTAATGCTAAAAAAACAGTATTTACGTCAATAGTAGTTCCTTATGTACGTTATTGTAATTAATTATTGTTTGGTATAAGTAGTAATGTTATCAATAAATAATATGGAATAGAGGATTAAGAGCTATATTGAATGAAAATAAATATAGTAAGGATTCAGGATATGTTAAATCAATTAGAATTGTTAAATATTAGGGACCAAATTTTGTAAGATGTGTTAATTTTTATTTATATAATATAAAAGGGGCAGTTTCCCGAGTATTTAAATACTTTCATAACAAGAAAATTAGATGTCAATCATAACACCAGAAATAAGGAAGTTTTGTTTATTGATCATATTAATCTAAGAAGTACTAAAATCTCGATGTTGGATAAATATTTAATACTATATCATGAGTTAACTATAGCAGTAAAGATTACGAACAGTTAAATGCCTTTTTTAAAAAATATTATTAACTGTCTGGATGTGATGGATGATGTTTAATAGGAGAAATTCATAGTCATAGTAATGCTCGCACCGTTAAAGCGCGAAACAGGAATCATGGAGCCTCTTCCGGTCAAGTATTACGATTTCTGGTTGAATGAGTGTAACTTCCGAGATAGATGCAATGATGGGGTTGTTATTCTTCCTTGGGAGTAAATACATACGTCGGTTGGTTGCTTTCGCCGTAATTAAAAAAAGGTCGTTATTCAGTGTGGAGCTCCTTAATGAAAGTAGGAGGACTGATTCTGCAAATCTATCTGCGGGGAAAATTTCGTCACGCAAGAATGACGATTTCACGTGATTTAAAACAATCATGACTTGGATTTTACGCGTCGTGAACCGCGTCGAGGAGATGGAGCTCGGCTGTATTCACGCACCACAGAAAGGAAGGGTGTATTATAGATGAAGCGGCTTCGTGCGTGAAGTCAGCCGAAGTGAATGAGTTCTATGACGTCACCTGGCCACTACGGTCCTGACAAATTTAAATTCAACCAGTTCCTACCGTTTAGTTAACGAAAAAAAATTCAGTTTGAGTATTAGATAATAAATTTATTACCATTGCTTCTACAATGATTTGAAGAAGTAAATAAGTCCAAAAACTAGGATCTACCGGACTATATATGAATGTTAAATTCGAAGCATACAACTCGCTTGATGTTTTTATTTTACACATAACGCCTACAACTAAAACGTTCAACGAAACTGTGTCCATAAAAGTGAGCTAAAAGACCCAATTCGTGTTAATGTTTCGGGTAACTTGAATGGTTTTATTACGTAAATGGCATAATTTGTCGACAAATGGTATGAATTACGAGCGTACGATTTTTTTTCTCGGCTCTGCAAGTAGAAAGAGAGATGGAGTTGAGTTTTAGTTACGAAGGGATTATTTGTGAAAAGAAAAGACTATGTACTATGTACAGAGGTCATATTATTTTCAATAATTTAAAAGTCTTGTACTTACTTGTTATGGATATGAAAAGTGCGTCTCCGTACATGTGAAACTTCAACTGTACGTCATTGGACATTTGGACAAAGCTTCGACCACAATTCTGCACGACCGATACATTTAGGATGGCGAAAGCGTAATCATCACACTTTGTGTTCCAAAAGGTGCTACGGTAGTTACAGTCAAAACCAAAATTGGTATCAGGTCTGAACAAACTATGTTTTCTTATATCTCATTCCCCAATTAATTTTCCTTGGGTTTCAATTCGTGAATTATATTTACGTTTAAAATTATTGGAGTGAAGTGTGGATTGTAATATCAGTTGTTGGTGGTCGCATCCAAAGAATTGTAGCTTGGCGAGAATCTGACGAATCAAGGCACCTGAATCCACACTCCATTCCATACGTGACAGACTAAGTTGTTTGATTTGGAAGCAAGTAGTATAAAACACCAGAGCAAGCCTACGAATTATATGCACTGATTTTAGTGCCTGTAACATCTTCGTCATCCAATTAGATACGACAAATGTGTAACAAATAGGTTAACGTTTCTGGGACTGGACTGACAAGATGAATTCAAGTTCCAAGTTCCGCGATTTTTTTCTTTTGATAAATGTACTTAACAAAAACGTTTCTTAGCCTAATATAATTTATAAGTGCAGAATGTCAATACAAATCAATATCAGGTGAGCCGGAAATACGCTGATGTTACTGATAGTCTGAGGTCGTATCCCTCAATGAAGAGTCGTTTTTCTTGCAGAGCCGATAAGACCCTTGTCCTTAAAGCAGCATGTGTAGGATTTAGCCGTCACCGTAGCACCTATTGGAACACAAAGAGTGAAGATTACGCTTTCGCTCGTGCAGGATCGTGGACGAAGCTTCAAGGACTATATATGTAACGTACGGCCTGCTTTGAAGTTCCACATGTACGAAGACGCACCTTACAAACCCAAAACACGATATTCAATATGAATATTAACGAAGCAAGTAAAGAGCACAATGTTCATGGACAACGAAACTTTAAACTTATTGGGAAACCCTTCGAACTCTGGTGGCAGCCATACGATCCCTATACACTCTCCTCTGTTACACAGCCTTTTTTATATATAAACTAGCTGGGTGCCCGGCGTTGCCCGAGATGACATTTATCCATAACCCCCGAATTTTTCGTTATTTTTATGTAACGCAACTAAATGTGTTATCGGCCGGTTCCATTGTTTAAAAATTTCTACCCCCGTCCAACCCCGAGCAAAACTTAATTTTTTCACAATGAAATTGAGCGACATCCATAACCCCATAATTGACTCGAATCTTGGTCTATTCGCGTTATTTTCATGTAACGCTTCTCAAAACCCCACCTCTAAGCGTGCTCCCATACCATGCCCATAGGTGTTGAAATTATACACAGAATTTATTTAGTATTATTATGAGTCTCATTGACCCCGAAAAATATTTATTTGGCGCAAATATCGACAGGTTAACATTTTTGAACATTTCTACGCCCGCCCACGTCCGACCAGCCCTCGCACCCACAACCAACTCCGCGCGCTACCCAGGTTGCCATATATAAATTCAGTGACATCTATAACCTCGATTTGTCTCGAATCTATGTTGTTCTCACGTTTGTTCTTGTAACTGCCCTCCACCCCTACACGTTGGATCGTGTATCGATGTCGACAAAGTTTTTAAATTTATGAGTTTATTTTCTGGTTTCCTATCTTCGCTTACAAACGGCCTAATTTGTTCCACTATGACGCCTTAATTTAGAACTGAATTTTGTCAAGTAGTTATAATAAGTCAATATGGATGTATAAAATGTATAATAATAATTAATAATAATAAATATGCAAGTTGCCGAAGTTATTTATTTCTATTTAAATGAAACTGCAGTGTGTTTATTAAATTATTTTATTACAGTTAAGTATTTATATACCCAAAAACAGCAAAATTATGTAATAAGATATTTCAGTACATAAGAATTGATTGACTGCAAGATAAAAAAAATTAATTCTCTTGAACTTTTAAACCATTAAAAATTAGGAGATAATTATAGTGTGTGGCATTTATTGTACTAAATAATGTTCCTCTTAATTAAATATAAATAATATTCAAAGAAAAATGCACTGCGGAATACAGAGAACAACGACTCCATTTTGCTTAGTTCTGGGTAAACGCCTCTGACCAAGGCGAGGCAGGAAGAAGGGGCAGGTGTGACGTAGACAAGAAGTTCGCCAACTACTAACGCCGTCTGCTCCCCTGATGTATCGAGCTCCGTGAAAATCAAACCCCATGTTAAGTCGTTAGTACGAACCAAGTCCCAACAGATGTCATGAGCGCCTCCTTTTTGAAGCGTTTCAATTTTAGTATGGGATTTCGTGATTTTGTCGTGCGGGTTGCTAGTAGAAGTAAAGAAGGTGTCTTATTCCACGAGCAGGTGTCTCAGTCCACGAGTCTAAGCACCGCCCCTAAAGCAGGAGCTCCTCCATTTTACATGCATCGGCACAACTCTGCCTGCCGTTGCTTACTTGGTCTCTCTATTTCTCTCTAGCCGAGAGGAATGAAGAAATGATTTTGAATATATAAATAATCGATAAAATTTAGATAGTCACTAAATTAAATTAATAATGTGGAACTTAAATTAGAAATTTTCGAAATTAAATAATTAATTTATTTTTATCAATTTTTTTATGCGGAATGATTTTGGCGTTCCCATATTCATCTTTTTCATATTCCATAATTAATTTTTTAAATCAATAATTACTATATTTACAAATGTAAAATTATAGTCAATCATTATTATTTGTTCCATAACTTTTCAATTAAAGGCCATAATTAATACCCATAAACACAATTAATTGGCTTTTTATAATGAATAATAAATTATGTTAATTAAAAGCAAGTAAATGATAAACAAATATTGTGTGATAAGTAATAATTGGTCTCTTATTTGTTACGTTAGTTATGTAATTATTTTACTATTAAAACACGGGTTTTAACTACGTATTTTAAATTTAAAAACCAATAAAAATAACATACTGTGCCCGCATTGAGCCTGATGCCATGGTGAGCCTTGTAAAACCAAGATGGTCTACACGTATTTTGTATGATAATGTATGTTTTCTATTATTGTTGTTGCATAATAATAGAAATTAATTTGAAAATAATCTCCTTAATTTTATTTGTACTGTGTGACGCGATATACACGGAAAATAGCGACGTTTTGTTAAGTAAATTAATAATCGCGCCATTTTAAATTTAACAAAATACGACTGAAAGTTTAGTGTTTTTGAAATATAAACTGATTAATTATTTGTTACAGAACGCCTAATGATGTCCGGGGTTAGAAAAAGCGTTTTTGGATTGATAATAATTTCATTGGAAGACGCCACGGCATCTATGTCGAAAAAGTTTTTAAATTTATGAATTTATTTCCTGGTTTCCTATCTTCGCTTACAAACAGCCTAATTTGTTCCAATATGACGCCTAAATTCAGATCTAAATTTTGTCAAGTAGTTATAATAAGTCAATCTGGATATGGAAAATGTATAATAGTAATTATACTCGTATAACATCGGTAGAAACACTATCAATCTCTTTGACCCCTAAAAATTTTTATTCGCCTAAAATATCGACTGTTTTAGATTGTTTGAATGTTTCAACCCCCGACCCTATGCGTGCTATCCTCTCATACCAAAAAGGGTTGTAATTTTACAAAAAAAAACATAGGTGAAAATACTATCAACGTAATTGACCCTGATAATTATTTATTCTACTCAAATATCGACCATTTAACATGTTTGAAATATTCCATCCCCGTTCAAACCCTTTCCCCTGGGTTTTAAATGGCCACTTGAATGTCATAATTAAACTCACCGACATCCGTAACCCTGTATTTGACTCCAATATCGGTTGTATTCCCGTTATTTTCTTGTAATACCTGTCCAGCCCCACACCTAACGGCGCTCCTTTCCCATGATATGAGGGTTTGAAATTATACTCATAGAACATCGGTATAAACACTATCAATCTCTTTCACCCCTAAAATTATTTATCAGACACAAATATCGGCTGTTTTAACATGTTTGAATATTTCAGCCCTCGTCAATCCCCACTCCTGGGGTTGGTAAATGTTTCTCACCCCGACAGTGTTTGTTTCCTGGTCGCAAAGAACACATGTATGAAATTTGTTCCACCGGTGTATATATATATATATATATATATAAACACTCTGTTTTATTTATTAGATACTAGCTGGGTGCCCGGCGTTGCCCGAGATGTCATTTATCTATAACCATCCATAAGACTCCAATTTTGGTTACTTTTGCGCTATTTTTATGTAAAGCTCCTCGAACCCTATCCCTAAATGTGCTCACCTCCCATGCCGAAGGCGGATGAAGTCATTGACTAAATATATCGGCCGTTTTTACATGTTAGAAGATGACCACCCCCACAAATATGCGATAATGAAAAAGAATGTATTCCACGCAAAAATCGGCCGATTACATTGTCTGAAAATTTATTCCCCCGCCCAACACCTCCCAAACCCGTCGCGTTACCCCCCCAGGGTTGTCACAATTAGATTCAGCGACATTCATAGTCTCGGAATTGATTCGAATCTCGGTTGTTTTTGCGGGATTTTATTTAACGTACCTCCACGCCACCCCTAAGCTTGCTCCCCTCACAGGGGTTAAATTATACACAAACAACATCGGTATAAATACTTTCAAAGTAATTAACCCCAGGAAATAATTATCGCAAATATCGACCGTTTAACATGTTTGAAATTTTACACCCCCGACCACTCCCGCTTCGGGGACTTAAACGGTCAAGTTTAATGTCATAATTAAACTCAGTGACAATCCTGATAGTTTCTGGTTTATTTTTATCTAATGGTACTTCCACGCCAACCCCTAAGGGTGCACCCTTCCGAGTCCGAAAAGGGTTGAAATTATACACAGAGAACATGTAGGGAAATTTTATTAATCTAATTCATCCCGAAATATATTTAATTGACGAAAAAACAGCCGGTCAACTCATCCCAACCCAGCCGATACCCGCGCGTTGTCCAGATTGTCATAAATAAATTCAGCGACATCCATTACCTTCGATTTGACTCGAATCTCGGTTGTTTTCCCGTTATTTTCAAGGAAATTAATTAAACTCAGTGACAATCCCGATAGTTTCTGGTTTCTTTTTATGTAATGCTACTACACGCCCACCCTTAAGGGTGCACCCTTATGAGTCCGAAAGGGGTTGAAATTATACACAGAGAACATGTAGGGAAATTTTATTAATCTAATTCATCCCGAAATATATTTAATCGACGCAAAAAACAGCCGGTAACTCATCCCAACCCGGCCGATACCCGCGCGTTGTCCAGATTGTCATAAATAAGTTCAGGGACATCCATGACCTTCGATTTGACTCGAATCTCGGTTGTTTTCCCGTTATTTTCAAGGAAATCCCCTCCAGCCCCAACCCTATCATGCCTACAAACAACATCGGTAGAAATACTATCAACGTCAATGGTCCCGGCATTTATTTATTCCACGCTAATATCGATGATTTAACATGTTAGAAAATTTCCATCCCATCCACTCCCGCCCCTTGGGGCTAAACGGGCAATTTGGTGCTATAATTGAACTGGATGACATCCATAACCTTGGATTTGACTACAATCTCGGTTGTAATCGCGTTATTTTATTGCAGCGTTCCTCCACCCAACACCTAAAAGTGCTCTACTGATAATCCCGACCCGCTTCTGGGGGTGGTAGACGCGTCTCACCCTAACAGTCGGTAGAAACACTATTAATATCTGTGACCCCTAAAAATATTTATCCGACTGAAATATAGACTGTTTTAGCATGTTTAAATATATCAATCCCCGTCCACCCCCGCTTCTGGGGGTGGTAGACGCGTCTCACCACGACAGTGTTTGTTTCCTGGTCGCAAAGAACACGTGTACGAAATTTGGTGAAATTTGATCCACCGGTATAGATTTGTATTCTCCACCCCAAACGCTAGGAGTGCTCTTTCCCCAGGGTGTAGAGGTTGACAATTATATTCAGATATCATCAGTGGAAACACTATAAATATCTGTGACCCCTAAAAATATTTATCTGACTGAAATATAGACTGTTTTAGCATGTTTAAATATTTCCACCCCCGTCCACCCCCGCTTCTGGGTGTGGTAGACGCGTCTCACCCCGACAGTGTTTGTTTCCTGGTCGCAAGGAACACGTGTACGAAAAAATTTGGTGAAATTTTCTCCAGCGGTGTAGATTTGTGTAACGAACATACAAATATACAAACATACAAATATACAAACATACAAATATACAAACATACAAATATACAAACATACAAATATACAAACATACAAACATACAAACATACACTCATTTTTATATATAAGATTAAGTGTAATAATTATTTATATTAAGCCCTTTCGTTCTGGTAGAAAAGTGATTAATAATGGATTGATTTATATGGTTTAGGATTTTGAGAACAATTGTTCTAATAATGTAGATTACGTGGATAATATTTTCATTGAAGTTGTAGTAAACTAAATTATAAACTACGTTGGCATGTAGAGTTTTTGTTACATTTATTTGTCCGTGATTATTTGTTGCTTTATTTCTTCACAATAATACAACTTCAATTACGGAATAAATGTAAAATTATGTTTATAACAATTTATAATATAAAAACTTTTTAAAAGAGTACAAAAAGCAATGGTTCTGAAACACTTTTATTTTTGATTAAACGTCGTTATTAATGGAAACAACATAGGTTAAAATAGTATGAAAAACACCACCCTTAAATCTGCTACTTTCCCGTGGTGGAAAGGGTTGAATTTTTACTCATATCACATCGGTAGAAACAATATCAATCTAGTTTACCCATAAACACATAACATTTTGGCAGTTTTAGAATAATAGACAATTCTCACCCCCAGCCCTAAGCAAGCTCACCACTAATGTCTAAAGGGATTTATATTTTCAACAACATCCGTTGAAATAGTATTCACGTAATTCTCCTCCAAGAACGCGCAAGAACTGACTATTTATCTTCCCTTCCAACCCCCACCATTTCGGGTTAAATGGGCAATTAAAAATATTTATCCGGAGTAAACTCACTGACATCCATAACCTTCGATTTGACTCCAAACTCGGTTGTATTCGCGTTATTTTTCTGTAAAGCAACTCCACCCCAAACCCTAAGGGTGCCCTTTTCCCAGGGCGTAGGAGATGAATATTATATTCAGATAACATCGGTAGAAACACAATCAATATCTTTGACCCCGAAAATATTTATCCAAATCTAATACCTGCTGTTTTAGCATGTTTAAGTATTTCAACCCCCGTCCACCCCCGCTTCTGGGGTTGGTAGACGCGTCTCACCCCGACAGTGTTGTTTTCCTGGTCGCAAAGAACCCGTGTACGAAATTTGGTGAAATTTGCTCCAGCGGTGTAGATTTGTACTCTCCACCCCAAACGCTAGGGGTGCTCTTTCCCCAGGGTGTAGAGGTTGAAAATTATATTCAGATATCATCAGTGGAAAGACTATAAATATCTTTGACCCCTAAAAATATTTATCCGACTGAAATATCGACTGTTTTAGCATGTTCAAATATTTCCACCCCCGTCCACCCCGCTTCAGGGGGTGGTAGGCGCGTCTCACCCCGACAGTGTTGTTTTCCTGGTCGCAAAGAACACGTGTACGAAGTTTGGTGAAATTTGATCCACCGGTATAGATTTGTATTCTCCACCCCAAACCCTAAGGGTGCCCTTTTTCCAGGGTGTAGGGGATGAAAATTATATTCAGAAAACATCGGTAGAAACACCATAAATATCTTGGACCCCTAAAAATTATTATCCGACTAAAATATCGGCTGTTTTAGCATGTTTAAATATTTCAACCCCCGTGCACCCCCGCTTCTGGGGGTGGTAGACATGTCTCACTCCGACAGTGTTTGTTTCCTTGTCGTAAAGAACACGTGTACGAAATTTGGTGAAATTTGCTCTACCGGTGTAGATTTGTATAACGAACATACAAATATACAAACATACAAACAAACATACAAACAAACATACAAACAAACATACAAACATACATACACTCTTTTTTCACATCAGACCAACTACATCTCTCTCCCTCTCCCTCGTACTCTCCCCCTCCCCCTCTCCCCCTCCCCCTCTCCCCCTCCCCCTCTCCCTATCTCTCTCCCTCTCTCCCTCCCTCTCTCTCTCCCTCTCCCTCTCTCCCTCTCCCTCTCTCTCTCTATCTACTTCAAGTGAAGAGGGAAAACTTAATATCTCAGAATTTGAAGATTGGTCATAATCAAATCCCTTAAGAAATAAAACATGAATTCAGCCTTCAATTTGATTTGAAATAGTTTTGTTCCAAGTTTTATTTTAGTTTTTATGCGTTAAATATAATACCAACTGAGTTGTATCGTTACTACAAGTATATGCGTCGTATTTATCGTTCATCTATTGTCCGGTCGAACCACGCTCTTGGACTTATTTCGTTCTTGAATTCATTATAGAAGCAATTATCTTCGTTGAGAAGCAATTTATACGTGACCCAGCTGCCGTAGCTCTCACTGCTAAACGGTCGGGAACGTCCACCTGGGTGATAGATTTGTGTCCCTTCAATCTTCTACTTACCACAAAAGACATTCATTTCACTGCAAAAATTTGATATTAATCTTTTTAATAAGTGTTAATTTAAAGGAATGCTCAGTTTTCTTAAAATATGTACTTCTGGTCGGTAAAATGAAATATTTGCACATGGATAAACATAAGTTTTCGTAATATTGTATGTGGATTTCGTGGATGCGTTGGAAAACGACGTACGGTCTGCTTCGAAGTTTCGAATTTTGTACAAAGACAGATTTTTCACATCAACAACACGAAAGTCAGTGTTGATATCGATTGATAAACCAAGAATGTGAGATAATGAGTTGTAAACGTTTCTTACTCTCGCGGAAACTAGGGTGAACTATTTAGCGACTGAACCACCAACACTGAATGAACATTGCTCATTTAAACTGGAATACTAAGATCAGAGGAGCAATTTCGATGTTCCTCGATAGCTGAAATAGTTCCATTGGACCCCTTCAGAAGGCAAGTGAATTTTCTGACTGGTCCATTCATGAGGAAGCCTTTGTAAAAGCAACAGTCGCATGTCAGTTATAACCGTAACGTATTCTCCAATTAAATGCTATTTCATTGCATCTTAGATCACAGTTTTAGAGACCTTTTATTAACGATTTTGTTCTATGCTAATATATTTTGTGTAATGTAAGGGTTTTTTAGTCGGAAATTTATTGGAGGTCTTCTGATATTTCACAGGGTATTTTGTATAAATTGTACTTCAATTTTTAAAAATAAATTTATGTGTACGGAATCTTCCAACTGACACAAACATTTTGTGCCTAAGAAATTCCTAGCGATTCAAAAGTCACCAGCAACGAGCGTGGTATTGAGGACTAAGAAAATAATTCTGAGACCTTGACTGCAAAGTGTTCATTCACTTTCGGATTCACCCTTCACGAACCCCCGCTACGTTATGAACCATATTTTTGTCCAGATGGAAGCAATTCGGTTTATATTGTAACGGTCCAGGAGTGTTTTTATATGTCGAACACTTACTTGCAATTATCGTTAGCACTTAGTGATATTTTTTAAAAATTGAGAAAAATCTCTGCGTTACTTCTCTGGAATATTTATATTTGAATGCAGCGAGAATTTCTTCCTCTAGAAGCATACATTGAAAGGGAAGCTGTCATCGCTTGACAGATATCGATGTATAGATTGTTTATGCTCTCCAAGGAGCTGAATACAACAACGACCAATATCGTTCTGCGGACATATCTTTATCATATCACTCTGATATTTCAGAAATCAAACATTTTGCTGTACTATCATTATCATTACGTATTAAACAGACGCTCACTGGTCTTATATTTCTACATTGTACTCTTTAAATCGAATGCATGCTCTAATTATTTAACTTTATAAAAACGCTACTGGTTACGTGATGGACACAGTTTGCGTAAGTATTTGGAATAGTCATTAATATTTTTAAAGCCAGTAATAAATTCCATGATCCGAGGTGGTATGTTACGAGACACGGAATGTTGTGGCTTGAAACTCCTCCAGTCTTTGAATTCCCCTATCAGCCACAAATCGTTCAGAAAATTGTCGGTATAATATTCCGTCCTTGTTCACAATCATTATCAAGAAAATCTACAGATGGGTATCGAAGCTCTGGCCTCGTGAAAACCCAAATTCTCAAGTAAGTGATCATTTCTGTTGGCCTAGGCTGAGGATGGAGATTGCGTTCTACTGAAGTTCATAACAGATACGGCCATCAAAAATTGCAATGCATGGGTATTTTGATAATAAATTGAGTTAAGTTTTGTTTAATTCAGAATTCAAACGACGAGATTCTAGAAGAGTACCTATCTTCTTTTAACAAGGGGCCCTGCTGAGATTCTGCGTTGCAAAACATCCGCCGACAATGAAAATTTCAGGGAAGAAAGAGACACGCAAAGAACACGGAAATGCATCTACAAACCACCTTCGTCGTAGGAAACAAAAGCGCAGAGTGGTACATGGAGAGATGTTTAAGCAAATGGAAAGACTTACTCGTGGTGAGCGAGGAAGGGAGAAAGGACACACCAGTACTTTTACAGAAACAGTTGTTTTTCTCCCTGACTGAGGTGTTTCCCTGTGTTCAACTTGTGGTCTAGATTTAATTTGATTTATATAAACTCAGGTAATGATGTAACAACATTTAAGTGCAAGTTTTCTTTGCTAAAACGTAACCCACAATAATTATAAGAGGAACACACACCATTGAGTATAAGACGGTCAGGCTTATCACATAGCGATGTCCTAGACCCAGGTAGCTGACGTCAGCATTGTCTAGAGGCTTATTACTTACCTAAAGGAAATCTGTCCATCAAACTCCTATTTATTTTGTTTGACATTCTATGTTAAACCATTTAATTTATATCAATTAGAGAAAATATTACAAAAAAATATATCTGAGTCTAGGACATCCCAACCGCATTCACTAGTAACAAGACTATAAACGATTCATATTTTTTTTACCACATACTTCCCTAATAATTTCTGACGTTGCCAAGAAAACATCTATAAAGCAATACGCGGTTCGTGTGAATTTCTTCATGTGTGTGTTTTCGGGTTGGTTGTCGAGTTAAAACGGAAGGCCTTAAATGTTGGATTATAATACCTTAAATTCAGACCTGTACAATGCGACAAGATTAATAATTCCAGAGTTAATATATGTATCTGTATAATTTGCACACGACTTTTTGACGTCTGAGCATGCGGAGGCTTTCTCAAATGAACAACAAATTTTGCAGTTATTTATCTGATGGTAAGAATATATAAGCATTTTGTGAAACAAGGGTATGGACACTGACTGCGAACGAAACTGTGACGTCATTAAACTGGTGCTCACACACATTGATTTCTATAATAGAATAGAATAAATTCATTTTCCATAGATCCATAGAGAAGCAAATTTTCAAGGCAGTGGAAAGGGTCATTTAGCATTGTTTTTGACTTATACCTTATGAATAACTTAATTTACATATGAATCATGTATAACAAGGTAACATAAAATCTTAATTTTTAATCTGAATCAAATTAAAGTTTTACATTATAAAATTAATATAATTATTTTCGCTCTAAAATATTTCAATAATGAAGGATAATCATCCTAACTATTCACACCAGTGTACTTATATTCCAAGTTTATTAATGAAAGATTTTCCAAAACCTCATTCAGAGAGCAGAATTAGTTTTTAAGCTCACGTTTTAATGCAACGGGCGTGTTTCTTAATTTAATGTTATCAGGAAGTTTGTTAAAAATTGATATTCAGGTATATCCCACCCTTTTTCGTGCAAACGACAGAGAATTATAATTCTTATGTAAATTATTTTCATTTCTTGCATTAAATTATGATTATCCGAGTTGGTACTAAATTTAGCATAATTATTTATTACAAATACCATCAATGAGTATATGAATTGACGAGAGAGAGAGAGAGAGAGAGCGAGAGTAATGATATAGTGGCAGATATTCCAGTGTTGAAGTACATTTAATTCTTATTTTAAATTTTTAGTTATATTAACCCGTCAATTGAGCTAGTCTGTGGTTTACAACGGGTCAGTAAGAAAGCGTGGTCCGTTTCACTTCACTCAATCGACACAACACAAAGTTTCAAACCGGACAGTGTCCGCATTCCGTTCTGGTTACGAGCGCACATGTTTGATATCGATTTCGTATAGTAAATCGTGAAACGGAATGTCAAAGTGGACACGTTGAAATAGTTGCTTGTCGGAATTTTCTCGTCCACTTTGAAGCGCTGCCCTGAAGAGCGCGCGCCGAAACAATTTCATTAACTCGGTCATTAATCGCATTGGTAATGTCCTGCTATCTACAGGCCAATTATGGAAGCTGCGGACAGTTGGTTCGCAATTCAAAGCCAGATTGAATACGTCGGGAGCGCACGCAAATGAAAGCTCGTACGCCTCCTCCTTCCTTGCCCAGAGCCGGCGTGAATGCCTATTGATTCAGAATTTCGCTATGGCGTGACATTTGGAGCTCAGTTGGCTGCCCTGTGCCGAATCGATACGAGCCCCATTTGCATTTCAAGCCGATGGCTCCCGCCCTTAGCATGATTTATCCTCTCCAGAATCCACAGCGCCCGTGCGTGTTTTCAATCCCAGGTTTGCAGTATCACCCTTTCTCTCTACCTCTCTCTCCCTCCTCACACGCGCTCATCCTCTCACTCATCCGTTGTTTTCTCTCCTGTTTCAATTTTGCTTGCCCTCAAAACAAAACTTAATTTTATGCATTTCTTTTCGGCTTAACCGGGCAGCATAGAACAGCAATCGTCAGGTACAAGATTGGCTCTCTTATATTTGAAATTCTCGTGGAACCTGACAAAAATAAATGACACTCTAAATTATACGCAACAATCCAATTTCCACCTTGTAGGTGTCAATAAACTTATTTAAAAATTTCAACGTAGTAAGGTTCGAGTGTTTCAGATCTTGGGGCGTACATAAAATGTGTAACAGATACATCCTTTCAAATAAATATATTTAAAAAAGGCTGTATGACTGGTTTCTACCAAAAATATGCCCTAAGTAAAAGAATGTTGTTGTGTTATTTTATTTTTGGTGACAAATGAATATGATGTTCCAATATCTTTTTACTGTAATTACTACAAAATAAAGAAGCACTGAATATCCTAAGTACATATTTTTGGTTTAAATCACTCATACAACATAGTTAAACGACACACCAAAGATTTTTTTCCACCGCACAAAGGAACAAAACTCGCTACAGTTCACTAAACTATTTTTATATTTACGACAATATATGCTGATATACTCGGGAAACGTCTCAAGCATTTCTTTTTCAGTCACGTTATCCAATTCTCGTAAGTATCGGGATAAAGGTTAAGAAATCCGCATCAGCTCTTTGATGATACAGTTGTATTTTCCGACCACGGTACTTGTACATAAAAGGTATAATAGGAATATCCCTTCAAAGAGAAACGTGGAAAAATAAATCTTTGATTACAAGCAGTCGAATAGACACACTCAGTAAATATTTTTCTTCGCATCAGCGAGAAAAATTCGCTATAGTAACAGTGTGCAAATATGCACACGATAAAATTTAAATACATCAATTACTCGTTAATTGATTTTATAAATAATTTTTTGTGATTAAAAACACATAAAATAAGTTTCCACTTTATTTTACTATTCTAAGTAATTTTTATTTGGCGTTGTTGTCCTGTAGTAGCGTATCGAGAAATACTTCCGTTGGCAATACCGCCAACTGCACTAAGCTAAACCGATCCGCAAAGAAAAGCGAAGAATATATATTTATTCACATTGATTAAAAAGTTTTCCGAGCTTGTCTGCCAAATTTAAATAAATATGTTCTCTTTCGTCCTTCTTTCTTGTTCATTAAATAAATAATTTATCCGTCCGTAATAATTTTAGAGTATAAAACATAATAAACTTTAAATCACTGCCGCCTTTAAAATTCTCTATTTGAAAAAAATTTGTAGTGATGAGGCTCACGATTGTAATCAATGGTAATAATTCTGTTTTATAACTATGCTATTTAACGCTTTAAAGAGTTTCAGAACGAAGAGAAATCGCTTAATATTCATGCAAAGTTGAAAAAAAAAACAGTTTCATAACAGATCATAATGGTAACGGCTGTTACGCTTTTAATGACTCATTTAGTTTTGCCTATCCTGATTAATAAACAGGATAGAATTTTTGTTATCATTCAGTAACTCCGGTAATATTTTCCGCGCCTTAAATTCACTCTTTTATCTTCTTTCCGATCATTTTTCTCTCTTTGACATGTATCTAAAAAATACTTATTAGTAAAATAAAGACGCAAAGTAAAATATTATTTATTGAACTAAATGTAAGACAAGTCGTCTTGAAATCACCGGAAATGAATAGTATCTCACTTAATTTTTTTACAAAAATTTAACTTAAAATTGTCAGTAAATCGTTGATTTGCGGCAATTATTCAAACTTGTTAATTCTTAATTCAATATGGCATTATTAAATTGTATCAGTCATATTAAATAATATGAAATGTTCATTTAATATGACAATCGTAAATGTAAATATTGGCATTATTATTATTATTCAGTTTAAATCTATAGAAATGGAGATCTTCAAGAGTTATTTGCACATACCGGAAGACTGCAAATTTGAGTGCAGAAATTGAAGACTTGCTGGAAACACGGGGAAATTATGTAATTGCTTCAATTTTCTGAGGAAGTTTTAATCTTACGTGTAGGAGATAAGAATAATAGTAACTCCAGACGTATCATTTCTTCGTGAAAGAGGGACGTTTTAAATTAATTTTCATACATTTCGTAGGTTTATTTGCGGTGCATACTCGCGGACATTAGTCTACTATTAAGGATTAATTGACGGAATAAAATATTTACAAACTACCTTGGAATTGTTATGCTGAATATTTATAAATTATATAGATATGTATTTATATTTATCGTAACATGTTATTAATAATAAAAATAATTAAGCAAATAATGATGTGATAATTGAAACAAGTGTTCAGAGAAAGGCAGATTACAATGGGGAAAGAAATGTTGTGAATTTTTGTTTGTTAATTGTCGAGGTGTTTTCTGGAATTTTCTAGGCTGATAATGCCTTATGTAAGACGTAAAATATTGCGTGATATGTACGAGAGCGAAACTTCGGCAATCGGAAATGCAGAACAAAAATACATTTCGCCGACTGCCTTCTTCTTTTTCTTCCCTGTGACGCAACTCAAAGCTTTAAAATATTTTTTTTAAAACCATCAGTACTGTTTTACATAATACGATGAACAGTTCCGTGCCGTGTTGTTGTTAGCGCGTCGCCTTTTATACGGAGTATACTTCACTTGAGAAAGATGGCAGTGTACGCCATCGAAACGGCGTGACTTAAGCTTACCTTAACCCGGGTGGAAACCCAAGAACTGTTTATGCAGAATAAACATCCGGAAAATCTTCGATGTTACATAATAATTGTTTTAAAAAAAATTATGTAACTTTGATGTTTTAATATTATGCATGAGTGCATCGATTAGGCCGCCGCATAAAATCTTAGTTTGTGTTTTGGTCGTATTTATCCGGGCAACAGTTAAAACCCTGTTAAGCCGAATCCTTGCAAGGGTCGGGCTCAGTCATTTACGTTTTACCCATGTAAAATCCCACTTATCTGTTTAGTATCAGATAACCCCGTTTAAAAATGATTTCTGCACACGAAGCGTGAGAGGCTTATTTTGGCAAATTCTCGACATAGAAGAGCTGACCTGCGGCTTTGGTGAGCTCTGGCCTATGAATGCGAGGTTTGTAAGCTACATCGATCCGTCGTGGCGTGGCGCGGGGCAACTTCCACATTGGCAACATTATAATTTCTCAGCGAAAACTATTTATTCACTCGCATTCGCACCTCAGCGCCTGCAAACCAACATACGATTAATAATAAAACGGGAAATAACGCTCTCACGGAAACACCGGTACATTTTGAGAGAAAATAAAAATTTGAGGTGCGATCAAACCCTAATAAAATTTCGATTCGACGATTATGTTATTTAGGAACGACGAACACATACGGAGATGACCGAGGTGCTCAAATACGAAATAAAAGTCAACGCTATGTCAACAAGTACACTCCAGAACCGATTACTTGAATATTTGTTTCAGCACCTTAATGAGGGACGTAAAGAATACAAGTTTGAACCCGAAGATTGATTTCTTTATAATCATTCATTCTTTAATAATAGCGAGAGATACTCTTCCAATAAGTGCCTCTTCTTTAAATCACGGAACTACGTAAATAACAGACATCGGGCCGCCGGAGTCGAAGTTATTGATTTAATCCGCACACTTTCTTACCGCTAGGACTAAATTTAGTTTATAAATGGCAGCACGTAAAATAGGAGACTGTTTTATGATTAAAATATCACTATTGTTCAAAAAAATAATACGTTATTTCAACGTCTGTTTTTAATTACAATTACATACATTTTACAACAACAAAAATACGATTTTATTTATTTAAAAAAAATAGTTAACAGCGCTACGTTTCAGTACGTATTTGTTCCCTCTTTAGTCTGAGGTCCGACTGAAACGTGTCTTTCTCAGTCTGGCTATGAATATTAATTGTTAGGTTTCTGCGGCCACGGAACATCAAACTTATTTATATTTGTACTTTTACTTATTATATACAATAAGATTTTATTAAGCTTAATAAAACATATAAAAATACCCAAGCCATAAAGGGAACAATATAATATTTTAAATTATAAATTTATGTAAAAAATAACAGTATTTTTACGCTAAATGTAGTAGGAAACAAACCATACAATTTTAAAAAATAAAATCATAAATTCTTTCAATTTTACAATATATGTTTACATTTATATATTAATTATGAATATTCTTTTCAAATCACAAATGTACACAACAATATATGACATAAGTTTTTCATAATAAAAAACTGTTAATTTGTCGTTAAATATCTTGTTACGACTATTTTTTATTATAAGACCGCGATAAAAAAAAGCGTAAAACATTTATAAGTTTCCGCGATAAATGTTTAATGCTGGGCGATGATTTTATCGGGATATTTCAGAAACGTAGCATAATTATAGCTTTTCAATGGCAAAAGACAATATATTAGTTCAAATAAATGTGAAATACGAGGGATGAAGGGATAAATGTAGCAAGAAATGATATATATATGGATAGCGCCAACACTGTGTGTTATATAGCTGCAAATTACAATTTCAGATTACATGTATCGAGAAAAAAAAAAAAATTTTCAATATGACCCAGTGAATTTCCCATACACACACATTTCGTTGATATCATTTTGTCAAAGTATTTGTAAAGTTTGAAGGATTAAAGGAACAATGGATATAATCGTAGTAGTTTCCGTTGTGTGAAAAATAAATGCGGGTTTTCGTTAAAAAGACTTTTGAAACGAAATGCCGCTGCCACACAATCTTTAATGTAACGGATAACCTCATTAATTATTTGTGCGCTTGCTTCTGTCTGTTTCAGTGCGACAACAAACAGCTGAAGTTAAAAAAAAACACTCTCACAGTTCATAATTCAACATTTCTGATGCATAATTATTGTCTTGTTACACTCGCACGATTAATCGGAAACTCAGCCGCGTGAAGTATTCCAGGTGATTATTGTGTAACATACAAAAGAAAATGCAAATTACGTCGAATGCGCTTGTTGACTGAATGGAACGAGCCTTTGAACCGGAGGCAGACAAATTAAAATGAGTGGAGATTTAAAATAGGTCAATCGCATTCACTACGGAGCGGCTAGAGATTGGAAATGAATACTATTTGAAAGTGAAAGCAGTTATTCAAATAGAGGTTTTTACTTATGCGTCTTCTTACGATTCAAATGCTGGAGACATGTAATTCTAAAGAAACATGTAAACACGTGAAACGTGGTAAAAATGTGTGTTCAAAACTAAAGAGACACGCACGTCTGTTGTCTCCTCACTGAACAATCTGGAAACTTGAATGACTTCATCGTGTATGCAATTGCCAATAAAAATAACGAAAAAGTTAAGATCGGTGATACTCAAAATTCTTTGCAATACGTAGACAAGTTGGATAAATTTCTCCAATACAAACAACAATTAAATTGAATAATATTTTTATTTTACACAGTTTTTTTTATTAAGAAGATATGTTTAACGACCATTGTAACAAACTTTATTATAGTACAAAAAGTATTTTATTAATCAACAACGTTTCCGTACATATTTATACTATCATCATATTGGCTCTGAATATTATTGAGTTGTTGTGCGAACCCATGCGAAGGTTTCTGTCGGGTTTTCGAAGCGTTAGGAAACTCCCAAGGGGTGAAATTTAAAAACATGTTAAAACGGCCGGTATTAGCGTTGATTAATGACTTTTCGGGGTCTATGTGATTAATAGTTTCTACCCAGATGTGTTTAGTGTATACATAACAATAACGCGAAACAACCGAGATTGGTGACGAATCCAAGGTTATAGAGGTCAATGAGTTTAATTCTGACATTTGCCATACTGGTTAAGATGTAGTTCAGCCCCTTGGCGAGAGGGTGGAAGGGGGCGATACAAAACCCGTAGATAATTTTTTACACATGTTCCTCACGACACAGGATAAAACACTGAGGAGTTAAGACACACCTACCGCCTGTAGGGATGGGAATGGAGGGAGTAGAATTTAAATACATTCGTAAACGGCCATTATTAGCGTCAAATAAATCGATTTCGATGTCGATTAATTTGATAGTGTCATTCTTGAAGTTTTCAGTGTCTAATTTCAACTCCAAAAGCCACGAAAGGGAAGCACCCTTACGGTATGTGTGGTGTCGGAAGAGGTTTACATAAAAAGTAATGAAAAAAAGACTGATATTAGTATCGATTCCGGGGCTATAGGAGTCGCTGAGTTTAATTCTCGAATTAACCATGGTGGTTAATGAAATTTTATATTCCTCCACGTGGAGGTGGACATGGTTGAGAAAAGGTTACCCGGAGTAGTTCTGGCTCTCTTATGTTACCAGGTAAATTTCTTTAATTTTCTTAGGGTACCAGCTATATTTTGGTATCTATTTAGTTAAAGGTTGTATTTTTTACTGTTTTAATTCTTAGTGATTTTTGAAACACTTTTTTTATGCAATAGGAGAATTCCCGAATACCGTCAGTCATAATCATGGTTTATTTGGAGTAAGTTACCAAAGGATTTGGTCGGGGAGGGGAATGTAAATGCGTAAATGTTCCAAACACTGACGCTATTGATGCCGGTTAAATGAAATGTTTACTATGGGGTTAGTGTCGAATCAATTCCTACTCCGGGTTAATTCAAATAAATACCCGGGCAACTCCGGCCCCTCAGCTAGTTGATTAATAATTTTTTTGAACTATAATAAAGTCTGTTTAAATGATCGTTAAATATACCTTATTATCATTTAATGTACTTGTACGCAGTGCGCTCAAGCTGAATCATTCGTAATTTATTTTTACTGGAACGACAGTAAATGATGGTTCAGCATAAAATTTTAAGAAAAAGGCATGATTTGCTGCATTGCAGTAAGCACAGATTTCGTATTTTTTCCGCCAGAGTGGAAAAAATTTCATATATATATTTATATATTTATATATATATATATATATATATATATATATATATATATATATATGTTTAAAGATTTTACAAATATGTGCCCGAAAGTCGTACATCAAGCTAAATACCGTCGGTCACGAACCAGTTCGCCCCAAATGTGAAGATGGCAGACGGCTATGAACACGTTTTGAGGATGCCTTCTTTCAACATTGCAAGAAAGTTGGCCCGTAAAGGCTGCACATGTGCTTTTCCGCTAAGACAGAGCTGCTTTTATTTTACCGATCCTAACTCTGGAGTTTCTTCGTAACTACATCCTTGAAGTTGAGTCTTGTACTTCATTCGCTCCTGGCGAGGTTTCGCTTCTTCCAAAGTTTTGAAGGATAAACTCCGCTGCCGCTATTGCAAAATTAATTTTCCAGTGGTCAAAAGGAACCCATACAGAAGACTTCTGTTTAGTCTTACATTCATGAGGGCGAATTGTCTTGAGGTTACGTCTGTTGAGTACCAAGAATAGTTCCAGATGTAAATTGTTGGTCAAAATAAAAGAAAACTGAGTCGTCAGATCTTCAAATTGTTTGAACACTTTTCCACGATGGGATCCTGGCAAGAAATATTCTTCCATTAGTGCCGATTTATTTAGAAAAGACATGTTGAGTGTCCTTTTCTGTTTACACAATATTCTGGAGGAACGTTATCGGTATATTTCTACTGTAACACGTGATTTTTTTCCACGCGATAAATTTATTAAATTTAAATGTTTTGAATAATAGAAATTGGATTTGGAACGATCGATCAGCGATCAGCCCTGAAAAGCAATGCAGGCACACGGACAGACGCCGAAGTGTTGCCGAACGGGAAATACTTCGTGAGATCAGCAAAGAAAGTTGTGAAAATAAATACACTTCAGGATTTCTGGTGCTACTCGGAACGTGACAGTGAATATTCCCAAGAAATTCATAGAAACCCAAACGTCTTATAAGAGAGGAATGTTACTCCAACTGTGTGATGGAAGTAGGACGCCAGTAGAGATCGATAAGTGACGAAACAAAAAGATAGATGCTCCTGTAATGTTGAATTTGCTTGATGAGTTAGATCATCTACTGTCTGTAGCCACCAATGCCGTCACAACATCGTCCTAGGAATAAATTCAAAAGCAGAACCATTAGTGCATATGACCGAGCACGCAAAGGGGTTAAATACGAAATTGATTGTCAACTTCTCTCATCTTTAAAAAAAATTATGTAGATTGCTCAAACTGTTTTTAATAAATTTACCTGTTTTTGTTTGTAAATGATTTTGAAAATAATCTTGTAATTTTTATTTAAAAAAAATTAATCGACTACTTTTTTCAAAAAACACTGTCAATTACACTACAGTAGATTTATTTAGTTTCCGTGACTTACGTTTAAGTATAAAGAAAAAATATTGGAAAATGACACTGTGAGTGAAAACTCTTGTATTAATTTCTTTTGAATTATTAGATTTCTGAAATTTTTAGTCATATCCTATATCACGTACAAATTAGAAATATATATATATATGTGTGTGTGGGTGTTAAATATTGTTATTTTGCAATTTTTGTTTGTTTGTGTTACTATTGAAATGTTGGCAATTCCGTGGCCCAACGTCGGCTTTGATAGGTTAGTAAATTTATTTCTTATCCTCATCGGCACGAAGTCAGGGTGGGAATTTACATTGCCGTATCTACATTTGTAACTTTAGTAATCATCCGCGTATCTTTCCAGGACGTGGTTAACACAAATTGCACAGATGACTGCTTCCCTCGAAGCCTGCAATCTTCTCAAGCGACGCGGAATTCCAATTCGCCACATCTCTCGGGGCAACCCTGTCTCTTATATTAAAGTCTGTGGAGTTGTAGGCTTACGGTCACTGAGCGAGTGCGTGACGAGTGACATCTGACAGCCGAAAACGTGACGTGACGTTCTGGACCGCGAGATGACGATTCTCGGGCGTCTTTTAAACATCATCTGATAAAATTGCTACAGATACAGTAATTTTGAATTATAGTCGCTGATCGAGTATGTGAAATAAGATATACTAATAATGAATATGACGTCACTTTCTGAAGCTCTCTCTCGGATGAGCTCAAATTTTTAATGAAAACTTTATCCTAAAAAATTATTACAGATACTTTACTTTTTACTTATAAATACTTTATGAACAATTGAAGTGTTAGAAGTAATATCATGCAGTAGGGCCAGTTGTTTACTTAAGCCTAATAATCCGTGACGAGGATTACTTACTCGTTTGCCATGTTTGTAATTTATTTACTTATTTTTCTTGTTCTCTGATATTTAATAGTTTTATAAAAAAGAAAGAGTACGTTTCAAAAATTTATTGCTCACTAACTGTGAAGGATAGAAAGGCATAATGAACGTCACTGGACAGAGGAATATTTACAGTTTTATACGTTCAACGTGAGCAGCATCCATCAAACACGTAGTTACTTTGAATTCCCTGCTGTATCAATTCTAGATTATCTATAATGAAGAGAAACTGGTACATACACTATATCTTTGATCGCAAGGAGAACTCTTACAATTCACCGTCCGGGAATTGAGACATTCAAGTAATTCCGTACATACAAGTGGAAGTCCAATAGAACAATGTCTCCATCTTGAAGTTGGACAAACAACCTATAGCGCGTTATTTAGGATAGGCGTCTTTTCATTGATTATACTGATATTTTAGTCAGTTTGTTTAAACGCGTGAGCAACCATGTTTATCCAACATCAGCAAAAAGTACCGTTTGGTGCCAGTCAGGATGGGGATTGTAACTGTACCTCCATCGAGGGGTTTTTCCGTCAACAAACAGCAGGTGCAGAGGGTCTCGATGTTGAAATTCTCTACGTCGGTTTTCCTAAGACCTGTGATTGGTCCATAATAAATTAAATGGACCAATAGAATACAGTTGGTCTCACAGGTCGGGAGAAGTGGATTGCCTGGTCAGGGATTCTGACTGGAGAAGTTGCAGTGAGCGGTTGCTCTTGGGTTTTTTGAGAATTTACCAGCGACACTCCACGAGACAGACAGCTACGAGCGACGTCGCTGTGTTGCAGAGACCCCAGTCTGGTAACCAATATTGCACATTTCATGGTTGCGTAAAGCACTTGTTATAAAATTCGTTTCCCGGGCCTAATTTGCCACAACAATCCCTGAGTTTTCATAACTGGCTAGTCGGGGGCAAAATTTTAATTGTACATATCTTTAATAAATTTAATAAATTAGCTTAGTATGGAAAGGGCAGTTGTTTTACAAAAGTTACTTCCTCCTACCGCAGGTAAACCGTTCTAGGAATTGGACCGTCGGAGACATTCTACGGCTGGTAGGGTACGTCAATCTCTATACATATTTAAACGCGTGGACAGATTACAACAAAAATTGGTACACATATTCTTCAAATGACGAGAAACGGTACTGTGGGGGTGAGAAAACTGTAGCACAAAGGTGGAAAGAATTATAATTAAAAAATGTGATCATTTTGTGTTGAATTACTGCGCGGAAAGAAATCTTGACGTCACAGCACACGCGAGGGAGAAATTACAGTTGCACCACAAGAAAAGAAGGGCACAATTTTTTTTTCATGTTCGATGGTCACCCTAGCTTTTTCACTACCCAAAATTCACAAGTTGTGTAGATGAACATAAATCAGACAGGTGAAGCGTTGATTCTTCCGAAAAAAATTGTTTCAGAAAATGTGTTGCCTGGAGAATTGCCTCGCAAAATTCTAACCTCTTGTGAATTCCAGGTACTTATACGGATTCAGATGCAGAATTTGTTTTTAAAGAAACACCACACACCGCTTTCCTGTTGTTGTTTTGTCTTTGCTACGGTTTCGAAAGCAGTTCGGGTTCACTCAACATTTTTATTAGGCGTGGGAGAACGACCTGTGCATTTCCCTTTCCATGTACAGCCATTTATACGAATCTTTTATGTCACTCGTTTATGACGAGGCGGTTCTTTGCTTAAATTACGCAAACAATTCGCAAACTGTTGCACACAATACGACTTCCCCTGTGGCGTCGACATAGGCGTCGTTATACGCTGGTTTTATTAAGCTTTCTATATCCATTTATCTATATTATGTTTCTCTACCTTTTATATTTCGTGAGAAATTGAAGTTTGAAAGCTGCTCTTTATTTTAAAGCTCAGCTCATTGTTGACAAGACTGAAACAGAACTCGAGAGTGGAAGGCAAAGTGATTCCTTGAAAAAGAGTTTCGATACCCGTATTTGATTATAGTTCCCTGATACCAAATACTAATCAGGTATTACCAATTATCCACCACGAAAGATGTCATATTTTGGCCTGATCGGAAAATAATTGTGGTTTTAACGAAGGAGTGAAATTTGATGGGAATATAATTCTGAGAATAAAGCTGCAAGTTTCCCAATCAATTTGGACACATGTTCTAATAGAGGAGGTTTATTTCCCAGTACTACAGTCCTATGTGTTCGCGCAAGAACCAAACGAGTCTGTGGAGGAGTTTACAAGAAGTTCCTTCATCGAAGGAATCAATCCAACTTCGCCACTCAATGGACCGTTATTGCAGCTATTCTGTACATAAGTGAAACTATTTTTAATTTGTTTCAGGTCCTTCATATTTTATAAATAATACTTGCCAATACTTAATAAGGTTATTTACAAATATATTTTACACTGCGCTGAAATTTCATCAGTAGATTACAGCTGGAACAACTTTTTGAGAAATAATCTAAGAACCAAGACAGGTAGAAATACAACCATTCCCCTCCAAATATGATTTCTTAAATGGTGATGAATCTGGTGATCATCCTCTCACACCTCAGGCTAATCTCTACAACTTATGCCATGCATTTAATTGAGTGAACGCAACATGGTCTCTCATGACCATCGTTTGCTTCTACCATCCACTTCGACGAAAAATGTGCAGCATGGTCTGTAATTATTGTCGAGGAAAAACTCTAAAATTGAGTTCAGTTTTATGAAAACGCACAGGTGGAGGATGTTTCCGTGTTGTAGAAATATTTCGAGACGAGAACTACCTCATCAGAGTGACGATTGTGAGAAGTAATTAAACGGAATGAAGTCTTCTAAGTGAACCAAGGAAATGCTGAAATTGCACGTCGAGTCTTCAGGCAGAACTTCAATTACGTCTGCGTAGACGTTCCAGGTACTTTTTTGACGTATGATAAATTTATGAGAGTGAGTGGAAATAAAACTCAATTAATGTAAAAATTAGTTATGTTAAAAACTGAGAAAGAATAAAATTGAATCACAGAATTTACATACGGTCGTGAGGAAAAAATCATTTGATTATAAATTGTGGACTCGGTAACCGTTCGTGTTTAAATTTACATTATTTCCCATATAAAAGCTTCACTTTCTTAACCCTTGTCACGCCGGTGTGTGTTATAATGGGATTTTTATAATTTCATAACCATCGGCGCTGAAGCTTTCTGGTAACTGATGTGTCAGTTGATATTGAACCATGGACGCTGTAATTTAATTGTTCATAATTATATCTTCAATTGGATTCCTTAATATATAATAAATTGATAGACGAGTGTTCAAAATAATGGATGAAGAGTTAAAACACGTGCAACCGACATCGGAGTTTTAAGCGCTTTAATACTGCATTGACACGAGAGATGGCTGCACGTTGAATCACTGGGGAATTAAATACGGCAAATTCAAAGACCCGCGTCATCGCTGACTCACTCCCAGATCAATCAGAGCATTGTCCGATGCCTATAGAACACGCCGTTTCATAGGGAAAAACTCGATCGTACCTATGGTAACCAATAATTACAACAAACTGAAACAGAACACCACACGAATTTTATTTTGGGTTCGTCATAAGTTATAGACATCATTTCTCCATTCTTAGCGTTAAAGAATAACATTCCTTATTGAAGTGGGATTTCAAATGTCATGGAAACACCAAAGTAGTCATCAAAGTTGATTCTCTACCTTAGTCCTCACAAAAATTACCTAGAAATTTAGTGACATTTCTTCTTTATCTTTTAGGATCTAGGAAAATAGACGCGTATAATATATTTCAAATACTTGATCCAATGACGAGATAATTTTATTTTCGTTACGTTTAATTTCAATTATCAATAAAATTATAATTTATTTGCATTCAACAGCCACAATTGTATTTTATAAAATTATCTAATCATGGAGTTATGTTACTATAATTAGTTTTGTAGTACATTGGATATTTAATTATGAACAGCGTTGAAGAATTTTTTTACATTTATAATAGACTGTCGTGGATATTTACAAAATAGTGGGAACTTTCAGATGCTGCCTTATTGGCTTATACAGATATCGCCGAGTCTTTGTGTTTTAATAAATACAATTTTCTACCCTAGACTGTCAATATTACAGTTTGAAACTTATTTTGATCAATAATACTCGTATTTGAATTTGCCTGTATGGCTCACAAGCAAAACTCGATATCAAGAAATAATTCTACGCAACGCAGCTCTTATCGCTTCAGTAAAAGTTGATAATCAACTAAACGGCTTCTAAAACGTTGATTAATGTGATTTGCTTTTACTGACCGGTCTCGAAGGAAGCATCAAAGCAGATGTGTCCACGTTTGGCTTTTCCACTTTGGCCCGGGGGACGCATTACCACTCGAGAAAGATTCCCCATTCCTCCTTCTGTCTCGCTCTCTTCGCTGTCTGAAAAAAAAAGAACGTAAAAATCACGCATTTGCCAAAGACATGCGTTTAATACATACGTGTAATTGTTCTGATCATTAATTATATTTTATCTCATAAAATAATCTTCAAATAACCTTGTTAATAAATAATTAAATAATACAAAAGCACTCCTTAAAAACTAGTTTCTTATTTAAATTGTTGGTAGGTGCTTATTACTTTCATAAGTAAAACTATAAAATGTTAAAAACATTGTTAACAAATAATTTTTAAAAATATTGTTTTCATTTCAACTATTGGTCTTTTAAAAAAATTCAAGAAGAATATAGTAATATCAGTATTAAAGCGCTTAATAGTAAAAGGGTATCAGATTGAGAAATACAATTAAGGGTCCAGACTCCAGACTGATAGACACTCAATGATTGAAAGATAAAGTTGGTGATCTGTTTTCAAATAATGAACCTCGAAATTTTCAGTTTTAAATTCCAACTAACAGAACAAATATGTCTTCCGACTACTTGAGCATTACAGCTGGATTCCCTTAGCTCCGCCATCTTGCTTTTCACACTGAAAGTATCCTTCGCGAATGTGTTTGTTTAATCCATATTTAAATATATTCCTCTTGTACTCTTTCGACAGTTAGAATTTTAAAATTGTTTCTCGGACTTCTAAAAAAAAGTCAAAAAATAAGTTGCTAATGTATTGTTAGTAATAATAGCAATAAATAATTTGTATGAACGAGGAATGTTACAAAAACTAATTGTAAATGTTAATTTTACAATTTTTCTTGTATTTGTTAATTTGTATTTTCAGGAATAATTCCACTGTTTTATTTTTCACGCCAGAACAATATTATTTTTATATATTATTCTTTTCTAAATTATCTTCAATTTATATTATTTTTATAACTGAAATATTGTCCTGACGTCCACTTTATTAGTTTAAAATAATTATAATTGTAATTTTATCTGCCACCGAGCCATTTGTAGATTCAATAAATACATGCATAAATATTGCCTTCTAAAATTATGTATCTTGAAATTAGAAATGTGTAATAGATCAGAAATACCTATTTCTACACTTAAGAGAAGGCTGCTAATTCTTAACGGGGCGTCATGCGTGGCATCAGACTACCAGGGGCAAGTTGCGCTTCATCACCTCAAACTGTCCATACAGACTTGAAAACATTCTGAACAGAAATTAACTTTCGGCATAAAGATTTGTCGTTAATGTGATATTTATTCTCCCAGTGTCAAGTATTTTTGGCTACAATGTTGTTCGTTACTACTTGGCTCTTAACGGCGAAGATTTTGTTTATCTACTAATATAATAAGAAAAATATGTTGGGCGTTTTAACGTTTTACAAATGGTGGCTGACAGTTTAAGATATACTCAAAGTTATATACCACTTCAGAGAAAACACGTTCAGCCGTTATTTGAGTGAGGCGAACCAAATCCCTGCCCAAGGAGTTGAAAACAAGGTTTCAGCACGTTCGCTATTTAGTATCGGTAAAGTGGGTTGCAGTTTGATATTTCTACCAACCGTCTTACGGCTCTATATAACCGCAATATAAAATTTTACCTCAAGAACAGAAGAAATGCTGTCAAACAAAGATCAGTCAAGGAGGTTGTAAAATTGAATTAAAGGATCAGGATGAAGACCTCCACTAGGTACACGCTGCTCTTTACCATCAGGGCCTTCTCCATGCACTATATAGACCTGACTTCAAACTCACCTACAAACCACTATATCATATTCTTTATGGCTTATTTTAGGACTTCAATAAATAATTAATGTTTTGTGTAAATCGATCAAAAGCGTAAAGACTTCAGCTCAATAACAAAAGAAATGCTTTCAAAGAAAGTTCAGCTATATGGGAGGTCCCGGAGTCGATTCCCGTTCCAGTCGAGATTTTTTCAATATAAAGTTTTATTGAAATTGGCCCGACCGTTACCTTGTGAAAATCTTTCTCCGTGAGTAACTTTTAATATGTAAAAATTTTAATAAAATATTCCAAATTAGAATGAAACATTTTAGGGTCTACCTATAAATTTTAACAATATAGGAAGGTGATTATAGAATAAAATATGTAAAAGAACGTAAAATACTTTGCTGGAAAACGACGACAATGAACGTCATCGAAACTTCGCGTTCACATCTTTTCACTCGGTTTGAAGCCATAAAATATTTTATTCATTCTATACACCGAAAAACATGATAATAGTTAATTAACCGATTGTTCCTTCAAAAAAAATCCTTAAAAACACTAATTGATAAGTTTGATTTCACTGATAATCATGGGATTTATTAAATAAATTGTATGGAATAAATATTCAGTCATATTATAAGATGGAGAAAAAAACTAATGATAAAATGACGAAAATTCGATGTCATCGATTTTGGATTCCCTAATGCATGAAACATGGAGGTAACTAAAATCACTCAATTCTAAGTACTGTGCAAACCAAAGCATCACACACACACACACACGCACATATATATATAATTGGTATTGAAAGGAAAATTAAAGTGTGGGTGGATTTCTCGAAATTAACGTTCGTTGTCGCAACACAGGGTATGAGGAAATGTTTCAAATTTTCGGAGGCGCCATCCTCCTTCTTCAAGAGACTCACATCCCGTGTGCCGGCCGGCAATTGTCATTAGAAATAATAATTTCAGTATATTTTTGACGATTAGAAAGATTTTATTTAAAAGATTCAACGTTACGCCACGGATTCCATAGTCTTCTAAATTTTTGCAAAGATTATTCACAAAGTCAAAGGATTTAAATCTAAAAACGTTCCTGCTATCTTATATTTATTATCTAATTTTGTTAAACCAGTTTGTAGACACTCTGTGAAAGCACTCAGAGTTGACTTCCCTAAATCAATACTGATTATTAAAACCTTATATAAATTTTAAAAAATTACTAGCCTATTGTAAAAAACCTTTTCCATAATCGTAGAGAATACTGAAGCCAGAGTTACTAACACATGAAGTGGCAAGACTAGTTGGAAGAGGAAAAGAAAGGAACCTGAATGGCGTGTATATGTGAAAGAAGGGATCACTAAAAGGCCGACTGTCCATGCGAGAGACTTATTAGTGACACGCGCCAAACCGACGCACTGCGAGCAATTACGACACAACGGACACGTTTCCTCGATACAATGAATGTCTGTTCCATCTTGTTACCGTTCTAAAAATGATCACGTAAATCATTCGGAAACAGCACATGTCTTCATATGCCACACGCTGCCATTCATTCGTTATATATAATCAGCCTGCCAGCTGACGAGACCATGCATCACGGACTTAATGCTCTAAAGTCTTCTCATTCCACATTTCTGCGGCTACGTGAACTCCTTATGCCGTACGTGCCTTCCGCTCAGGCCCCGACGAAACTAAAATAAGAGCTTTTTTTCTTCGCCAGGCGTCAAGGAATGGAAAGAGCGCTGCGAGACACACGTCCGTCCACATATATGTGACGGTATGTTAACTACTTGAATTTACACGAAGCACCAATCATATTAATAACGAAAGTTTTATTAATCCAAAGACAATGCAGTTGTTCGTATTCAATAATTAAAATGTTTTTTGACGTTCCACAAATCCCACTCTTAACTTGAAATTTTTCTATGGTGTTCGTCGGGCTAAATCATTTAAATATTTTCAGTTTCCATTGGTTGTGACGTACAAATCTCTGGTGCTTCAAAAACTTCCTTGGTGTCGCTACAGCCAGAAGGAAGTATAAACAATACATCAGCCCTGTGTTTCGAGACTGATTTGCTGCAAGAATTTCCCGACCGTACCTTGAACGTTTAATATTCGTTATACACCAGGAAACATTTTCTGATGAGGAATTTTACCGAGCCACATTTCAGCTAATAGTATATTGACCTCGAGTGAATAAAATAAGTGAATTTAGATCAGAAAAAGAATGAAACAAGTAGAGAAAATATATGGACACTAGTTGTTTGTTAAAAAAATTTAACAGTGTATTAATTGATTGGATTAAAATTCAAGGTAGTTCCGGCCTATATATTGACGGACCACTTATATAACGATGTATCAGAATTTTTTAATGAACATTTTATGTTTGAGTTTAGTTTGCTTACGCATCGTAATTTTTATTCTATAGTATGATAATAAAAAACAGCGTGACTCTGGAAGAGTAAAAGAATGGTGAGCATTAAGAAATTTTGTAATGATGTAGGAATAGGGGAATATTAACTTGGAGAAGTCAATCATTACATCTAAGGCAGTGAATTGGTAAATTTGATAAAGAACAAAAACTTTTTATAAAAGAAAAATTATAATATTGATTGTTGTGTTTTAGAAAGAA
Source organism: Zhengitettix transpicula (assembly GCA_037074705.1). NCBI lineage: Eukaryota > Metazoa > Arthropoda > Insecta > Orthoptera > Tetrigidae > Zhengitettix > Zhengitettix transpicula. The sequence continues at coordinate 59,094,725 of CM073595.1, read as the reverse complement.
TTAATCTCAATTAATACTAACAAATAATGTTTGATTAAAAAATCGCATATTAATGCAATAATAAAGCTATTAAAATTATTTTTATTCGAAAGTAATTTTTTCTGTTATTATTAAAATTTTATGTCTCGTTGGTGAAACAAATCTATAGTTTTGTCATTCTCGAAAATAAATTTATCAAGAGTATTGAAACATTTTTTAGAATCATATCTTATAGAATGAATTTCCAGGCCCATTTACAGACCATAATTATAAAAATATTCCTAAAGAATTGAAAAACCGATCTCTAGAATCTGAAAGTTGCCCTAAAGATTTAAAATTAATTTTAAGTCAGTTAATAATTATTTTAATTGCGTTGATTTAATTGTTAAATTGAATTTTAGAGTTGCTTCTAGAAGATCTAGATTGAAATATATGTTTGCGGTAAAGAATTCTAGATAAAATTATACTTTAAACTATCTCATAATGAGAATATCAAATTTGGGTATGATTTATTAATATTTCTTTAATATAATATTTTGATTTACGAATGGTTGTAACAAAAATATTTAGCTATTTATTATTAATGAAATTTTGCTTGAAGATATATAATTTTGTGTGAGTATTTTATAATCGACAATAGTCCGTAGCAAGTAAATAAATAAATTTCTCAACAAATCTTTCTTTGATCTCAGTACTTTTCGTACGCATGATACTTAATTACAGTGCATGCGAAAATATGTTCCACCGGTAATGAAACAGAGAGAAGGCACGAGGAGCTCGAGTCTTTCTAACTTCGGAACTGCCGATGTGAAAGAAGAGGATTGTCCTGGTGAAGGAACACTTGCTTCATTTTCTGTCGTGTTTCCTATAGCTATAGAGGGATCCGAGGGACCGCTACATTGGCGATTAAATTCCCTCTTCCAGTTTTACGCGTGTAAACTCGGGTTTTCACGCTTCGCTTATTCGTAAGCCGCCTTCCCGTTTCCACAAATCACTCGCCGTGTTAATTTCTTCGCAGACTGGTTCAGTAACCTTTTGGCTGAGGCAATGTTGATACTGTAGCCAATTTGATACCTGCAGATTTATCGTAATATTCCAGACTAACGCGTCCAGCCACTTTATCTCTGAATTGCCTGAGAAACGACATTCACGAGAAGGTTGTGACGGAGATGGCCGATGGAAAAATTATGCAGTCATAACGACGAAATTTATTTATTATAACGGAAAGGTAAAATTTATATTTACTTTAGAAATTTGGAAAAAATATTCGAAGAAAGGTTGCACTCGATTGCTATTGTCAAATTTTGTCAAGAGTCTTGATGACCTGTGTTAGAAAGTGATGGGAAAATACGTTTGCATCTACAGGTGAAGGAAACGCAAAGGTAGAAATTTAATAGAGGTGGTGATACGAAAATGGCAAAACGATTTGTGGACAGAGACGATCGACGTTTGGAACGAAACCGACAATTGTTCTCCTCTTCGGGTATACTTTATATTCTGTACAGTCAGATTCTATTTACCACAATTAAATGGTTTAGGCGAGGTGTTGGATAGATAAAATTTTTGATTTTACACAATACAATAATTTATTTCTTAATGTATAAATTTTATATATAATAATTTACAAAGTTAAAAAGTTAATCAAATTAATTTGAGTGACAATGAATCGGAACAGTTTCTGTTAAAATAATAATACTCGAATAATTACGTAAATTGAATTGATAAATGGGAAAATTGTAGACTCGTGTTATGCGGCCCTACAGCTCTTAGGAGCATCAGCTGATAATCCCTTCTTTTTTTTTGCAGACAAACTGTATATATTCCTCTCGCTGCGGCTTTTGTCGGCGAATGACCCTCTTGGGTCGTGCAGGTGCAGACATTTCACGGAAATAAAAAAAAAATCACAGTTTTCCGTCACCTTTGTTCCATCCCACTCAATGAAACACATCGTAACTATCAAAATCTGGAAGATAAACATTACATTATTTTAAGTCAACTGCTTGAACGCTAGCTCAGAACTTTACGAACGTTTTTTTAAACCGTAGTTTCTCCATGAAAAATATATTCAAGAAATCCACGCATAGTTCCGTACTCGTTTTTAATTTTTTTAAAATACGATTAATAATTTCGCTTGCTAGAAGTTTCCAGAAAACTGATTATAACCTGTCGAAGTGGGCATCTCCGGCCACAATACAGACGTAGATCAAATTTTCATGTTTTCCATGTTGTTTGTAAAGGAGCAGTAACATCATTGAAAGTGTCAATCGGACATTACATTATCTGAAGAACTACAAGATCTACAACAATAATTCAACAAGGAACACAGTAATGTAAATAAAACAGAGAAGTCCACGAAAAGACATAAAAGGAATAAATTTTAAAAATCGGATTGAGCGAGAGAGAAGAAGTGATCTACGTAGACCAACGTTTCGACCAGCAAGGAAAACTCTGTCGTCTTCAGGGAAGTGGTAATTCAGAGCTAGTGTACAAAAGTTTGAACTATCATGATGTACTAAATTAGGCCTTCCCTTTTAAACTGGAACTTAAAAAGTCCCATACTGTGTTACCGTATTTAATACCGAACTTCCTAACGTATTTAATTCGGTATAATATTGCTGCATAAATACCAGCTACGTTATCTAAGAAGAGTAGTTTACTCGTAAGTTTGTTTAAAAAATTCTCTAAAGCAAAGTAACATTTGAAAATAGAAACGGAAAAGTTTATTTATCCGCCTGGTAGGTAGTTTCTGGCACAGCGCCACAGGGTTCAGCTCTGGATCCATTTCTTTCCATTCTGAATATTAATGATCTTCCCGGAAATAATCGATTCGTAGAACTAGTCACAGAAATGGATGTTGTAGGAGATAGTTTTTTTTTATAATACAAGTCACTTCGGACTTACACATAAATTTCGATATTTTCCTTTGGAAGGTATTGTAGTCTAAATCAGAAACTTGTGTGTGTTAAAATAAACTTTTAAACACATTTCATTTACATTGAAATACATTTTGCAAGACTTAAATTCCATTAATATTAATTTTCATGTGTTTATTTGTCTATTCATAGATACTCTACTCGAGTACAAAATAATAATGAACCCATCGCTATTCTTCCAAACGTTTTTACAAATATTTTTGCGAAAATTTTACCTCGAATTCAATTATGCTTGAATTTATAAGAACTATGGTGAGATTTTCTATATTTTGTAAAGAATATATCATTTGAATATAAAATGTGTATCTTCATTTCTGATATGATTTAAAAATATTCTCTACTGATATTGATTTATAGACGTTTTTTTCATTTAAATCGTATTTTATTTTTAAAAAATTGTTTGAGTCGTTGTATTCCGGGTATTAATTAAATGGAATCCAATTGATTTATTTTCGGTATCCACTTTGACTACTTGCCGCCTTATTATTTTACAGCTCCCCGGAATTTGAAAAGACATGAATGTATATATTAAAACGTTTTATAATTTTATCAGTAAGGTTATTAATGTTTTTCTATATGGGTCGTAGTTGAAATTCTATTATTTTTATATTTTTTAAATTTGTTTTGTGGGCGGTTCATTGGTTTTTATTACCATTACTTTATCAGTGAGACCTGTGTTTATAATATTATAATTAGTATTAATGTTATTTGGAAAATTATTAAATTTATTTATATTTAATGACCTTAATGTTTCATGTGTATTGGATAAAATCTATTTTGCAACATAATATATTTTTTTGAATTTTAATTTATTAAGAAAAATCCAATATGTATTTGAAATGCCTTTGAAAATCAAATTATTGGCAGTATTTAATATCACATACCGCGTATTATTTGAAAAATAGTTAAGTATTGAATTATTGGATATTGGTTAAGTATAGCATGAAGTGAGCCAATAATGTATAAATCCCGTACCATAAATATTTATAAATACATCTTAATTTTTCGATCGTGTAACGCTGCGAACTTTAACCCTTATATTACGTCATCGTTTATCGAATTCAGCGCATTTAAGAAATTTTTTTTTCTAGAAAATATCATGGTAGATTTTGTTCTTACCCGGCGCTGTTTGAACATGAAACATTCACCTTTCCCCCCCCCCCTCTTCAGCTGTTATCAATCAGGGAAGTGCTCTTTTAAAATCCCGTTCCAAATAAGACCAAATGTCACTCTTTTCCGATAAGAAAAATCTATTTGTGTTAACACTGCGGATTTTTGCATGTCAAACATTTCTGTTTGTATCTACAATTTAATAAAGTTATGTCAAATCAGATGAGATTGTTTTTGTAAATGCACACATATAAATAAGTATTCATTCTGGTTTTGTGACGTAATCCTGAAACTTGTCACTACTTCCGTTGATGATTACTAAGGTTTCCGATTACATGAATGAGGCCAATGTAACGTGATATTGCGACCGTTCATGTCTATATGATTCATGAAACAATTATCCGTGGCGGAAACTGGATGGAACTTTGATTCTTGGCTCATTGTGCAAAAAGTTTCTACAGACCTTTTTTTTAATTAGTTGAACCTTTGTAGCAATATCATAAAATAAACGACCAGTCTTTGTAAATAAGAAAGGTAGGCCTAAGTACTCGTATGGTAGCCAAGAAAGTGAGAATCCTTTTCAAAAGTTAATAGAGTGTCGTATACTGTACAAAAAAAATATTTTAATAATATTTTTACTATAAAGAAACTCCTCCACAAGAGCCGGACTCATGCGAGACAAGCAAAGGCATAATTCTCACTCACCGACTTCCGCTATCTAAACGGTGACGTTGACAACCTAGACTCGTGTGGATCTGATGACAAGTCTCCTTGCTAGTGTTGCAATGGGTAAGCCTGTCTTCCCATGAAGCAATCCTATCTCACGTGTTCTTCGTAATGACATTAAAGACGTGTCTGTGAGACTCTAGTTTCCTAAGCTCGCTCGTGACGATTTTTATTTTATTTGTTCTCAAAGATGATTGCACATGTTCCAGTCTTGCAGCTATTTGCGTTCACAGGACGATTATGTTGAGACGCTACACATATTCAAAAAAATTTGGGTAAGTAGGTTATCAGATAAAATTACTAGACCGTAAATCGTAAAAATGACTTGCATGAAGTTAAGTGCAAAAAATTTGAACTAGAATTTATGTAAAATAAAGAAGTATATTTTTTTCTGTGCCTTTGCGTGTCGTTGACATAAAAACTGTCTTAAATGTAATTATAATTTATGTATTATATTTTCTCAGAACAAGAGTGCCAACACCAGACATTCACAACAGATCAGTAGCACAGAAATTACAAATTTGAATATTTATTACGTGATTTTAAGGAGAATCATATTCAAATTCGTTTAGTCAAACTAGTCAAATCAAATCTATGACTAGATTCTATTTTAGAGTTTTGATTTACCCTTTCTGTTTAGGTATTGAATTTTATTTGTCCCCTTAATGTATTAAATTTTCTCATTTATGTATTAAATTTATCAATTCATGTCTTTATGTATTAGATGTTCTACTTTATATATTATATGATGTTATTGCGATATATGATTCTGATTTAAAATTAAATTTTCTCATATTTATACATTTAATTTTCTAATAATTTATATTTCTTATTTATGTATAAATAATATTTTTCATTATATATATATATATCGTGACACGCTTTTTTTCTGCGATTTAAATATTTATTTTCATTTAAACTGCAATTTATGTAGCAAGTGAGAATTTGCGTTGTGACAGAGCTCTAGACGAACGGAGTTCCCCAGCAGTGTTGATCGGCTCCTGTCCACCGGAACAGACAATAGTCGCGTACGTGGTAGAGGAAGAGAGATTAGACCCCTGACTCTGAATCACCATGTCACCTAGAACCGAAAACACTTACCTGCTAAATTTGGTGACAACTGCTTGTCGGATATTTTGGGAGAAGGAGGAGAGGTGTCAGATTTGGGTCGTTATGGAAATTACTATTGGAGAAGATCAGAATAAGTAAAAAATTTTGGACGTGGCATGAAACGGCTGAGGTTCTTAAAAATATCTGCAGAGAACCTGAGAAGGTCACTTTTTCTTATGGGTGGACACTTTGTATGTGAGGGAAAGTGTCGGGAAGTTGATGCGTAGATGGCGGGAATTGATATGTAGACCACAGAAATGAGTTAATGTTGGACATTGGAGGTAAAAGACTGAAGAAAGTCTGGATTTTTGGAAGTTCATCTACGCGACAGATGTGCCAACCAAAACTATTCAGAGTCCCACTACTGGTGCTCATCTTACATGCTGTCGGAGGAGCTAACCACAAGTTCATATATGAGGAAGAGAGAACGTATGTGCTTTTGAACCAACTAATATGCAGTAAGGTTAACAAATACCCTGTTGAATTTCAAATAAATATTCTCGGAATTCGAAATAAACTTGAAAATAAATTGATTCTTTGAAACCCTTAAGCATTTTCTTACATTTTTTTTCCAACTGTGGGTAAATACCAAATTATAACCCAACTGATTATTTTTAATGGCTTAACTGAATATGAACACCTTTGTAATAATCAAGATGGTCATCGTCGTCTTCTACTGGTCCATTAGCATTCTCCATCTGGTTCTTCAACTTCCATGCACTGGTAAGCCACGATTTCTATCCCTATCTTTATAATATTGTAATTTACAGAAAAATGACAGTTCCCTCTCCATCTTACATGTGTATTTGATGGTTTGTATCTGACCTTGGTGTGGTAGTCTCCTGTAGACGTCTGCATGGGCCAGCGGGTCGCAGGGCTCCATTCTCCCGACTGAACGGCGTGAATCGCCCTCCTCCCACTCCTCCCCATTCCCTTGCTTTAGTGCCAATTACAAGCTTATCACGCCAGGCACGAGAGCGTCAATCTTTTGTTCAGTAGCCGAATATGATCACGCACCTCTCCGTGAAGCTTGCACCACCACTCTGAGCGGCACCGTCGTTTCGAGCAGGCCCTCCAGACGTCACCTTCCCTGGTGAGTTCTAGTTCTGATTTTAAGCCCGTTATCTTCTCCAGCAACATTTCCCTCTAATAACTGCATTGTTTTCTGTCATTTCGTATTTATATTTCGTTGTACATATTGATTATGGCATAATCAGTGTGCGCCACAGCACAGGTATTATTGATCTGACATAATCTCACCCAATTCTGGTCGAAAAATTATCATTCTCTGGGAATTACTTCTTTTTTAATGCTTAATATATTTTCAAGTTCCTAAAAATTAGGCGAAAATAAACAAATGTATTATTTCAATAAACGTGTTTGTAATTTTTTTTTGTTTTCTTATATTATTACACCATTTGATATATATTAACTTAATTCGCGAACGCGCTGTGATCGACTCAAAATACATGTACTGCACACAAATATCGTATAAGTGATCAATATTCTGCGAAAAACAATTTTGTATGTGCTATATACACAACACTAATTTTGTAATAAGATTTCGGTAACAAAATTTTGTATTGTACATGAACCTGTCGCGACTTGATCTGCATTTATAGACTGAAATTAGTTGAATTTCACAATTATGTAAGTAATGAAATTTTAACAAATCTAAATGCGTACAAATCTATAAAATGATTTTTATCGATATTAGGTCCTGCGAATTTGTAACCTGTAAACTAATTTATTTCGCAAATCTTATGACGATTAATTAACTGTAAAAAAAACACATACGACTCTAGTGCCCATTAAAAACATTTGGTTTCAAGTAAAAATTTTCTATTAACGAATAAACTTTTCCAATAACAATTCTTTCAAAGGAAGCTCAGAATTTCTATTATTTTAAAAATGGATCACGGAAATCAATTATTATGTTAAGATTTCAGCAGTAACCACCCAAATAACACCATGGGACATAATATATTATATAAATATAACAATAATTTCGTACCTCATATTTACGTATTTATTTCACTTTTCTCCCGTAATCATTATCAGTCTTGCTTCCTCCTTGTATTAACAATATTCAACTTACATTTGTATATCGTGCAGAAAAATTGTTGAAAAAAGGACTAAAATTAAATAGGATTAATATTGTGTGTTTAATTATAGATTTTGAGTGAATTTAAAACGACTAAGATCTCAGTACGAATGGTCAAAAATATCTGGTTGAAGGTATCAATCAATTCCTCGTCCTCGGATAACATTAAATATATATATTTGATTATCAGAAACAATTTTTTTTAACTCAGTGGCAAGAAAAATTCTTGTATTCTTTTTTAAAAACTATTTACTCAATAATCGTCACGTCCCTTTTAAATATTATGAAACGGGTCGATAAGGCTTCCAAAATTTTAAATACGGACTGAACTCCTCTGGAATCTGCCGTATCTAATTTTCATAAAATATAATTAAAATTATTTCTATGAACATTTTTTTCTCTATGGTGAGAACGTATCTAGAGAAATTCAAATTCTCTCCGATGAGAATATTTCAAGTCAATACCTGCGTGAGAACCGGGGAAGGATTATATTGAAAGCTTTCATTCTCAGTAATTATCCGTGGTGTAATAGGAGGAAGTGTATGATCGTGCATAAAATCAATACTTAATTTCATCGCATCATAGAAATTTCCGTTAAAGGCTGAAGTTAGTTTATAAGATGATAAATGGTGTAAATTCATACGTTCGCTGTATTATCTTTGAAAACTTACCCCGCCACTTTCAGCAATTAAGGAACAGAGGTTGGCAGCAATTTCAGTCTAAATACAGAACCAGTGCTCTGTAAACTACTTTCCGTCTCTTCAAACACAGAAATCAGCACGTTTAAAACGTGATGTTTGCCTTCCGTGATTGTTCTAATTAACTGGAAGAGCGTTGATATTAATGAACATAGTGACGGAACAGGGGCGGACCAGACCTAGCTCTGTAATTGCATCGAGGAATCCGCCTGAACAAATCAGACCACAGCTCATTTACCTCTATTTACACTTTTTTTTCCGCGTTGATATTTTTTTTTATAAGTCACCGCTATATGAATTTTCTGTAATGTAATTTATTCAGAATTCACTTTCAGGATTCTTTTTACACTATCACAGGATCTGTCACCTCCGATATTGCGCGTGGAGTTTGATGAAAAAAATTATGTAATTGACTCGAGGTAGAACGAATGAAACGTCTTGAATAAAAGCCAAAGTAAATTATTGAAATAATATGGGACTTTCGCTTCTGTTAAAGTCGGGTTATCAATCACATCAAATTTAATAAGAAATTAGTGAGCTTTGCTGGACCACACAATAGTATTTAAACTTCTTTAATAAATTGTTATTTATCTTATCAGTGATTAGTTTAAAAAATATACATTTCTTAAAAATTTTGAATTTAATATGACTGATGAGAGTTTTAGAATTCTCTCCCAATAAATTATTATCAGTCGCCATTTTAATAAGAGAAATAATTAATAATTTTCTAAAATATTTAATTTGGGATATCTGCAGCTTTCGTAATTTTTTCTATAATCATCTGTACAAAATAAATTGTGTTTATTAAATTTCTAATTAAATATTTTAAAACAATTATGAATTACTTTTATTATTAAATCGGCGACTTATTAAAGAGATTAATGATAGAATACAAAATCGTCAATATATAATACGAATTAATTATTCTCACTCAACTTAATTTTTGTATATTATCTGAAGCAAAACTTTCATCATCAACTACCTGTTTGGTTATTTTGATTCTCAATTATTTGCATATGGGTATGATTTTGAATTCTACTTTTGACTTTAGTTATTTTTTATTTTAATTTAATTACTATTTTATCAATTAAATGGTAATTTTAATTTTAAATATGATATTTTTAATCTGTATTTTAAAACTTTATGAGGGTGACGAGAAAATATGAAAAATTAAGAGGTAAAGGTCTGGAGTATTCATATTGACAGTCTGTATCTTCCCCTGCCATAATTTATTATATAAAAAGATTCCAATTGGGCGTTACCGTTGTTTTGTAACAGACTCGCTGGTTTACTGTTCAACGGCTCAAGCACGTTCTCTTTCTATCTGCATCTGTCGTCATACTCTCTCTTTATCTCTACTTCCGTTTACTTCGCAGCGTCTCAGATATTCCCGTATTGCCGTCACAAGTTTACTGCCCCAGTTTCCACCGTATGTATAGATGGATCGCTTCAAAAATATTTAACCCGGCGATTGAACCTGCTTTCGGATAATTGTATTAACAACCGCAGTCACAGGGGCTGATACACATCACGTATAACACTTTATCTGTTGGAAGCTATTACCAAATGTGTTTCAATTATTAAAGTGATCTGTATGAAAACAATGTTATTGTGAAGAGGATCAGTTTTCATTCCAATTATTTGGCAGTTTACTCGTTCTTGTCTAGACAATAAATTTCAAAATAAGGATTGTTTTTCCTATTCATTATTGGGATTAATTTTCGGTGAATCGTAATTTTCTCACCAGCCAACATTTGGGTTTACTGCAGTGGATGCGTGCCTTTCGGTCGTGTCCGGAGCTTAGTGACTTCTTAGCGCCATCAAACACACGCAAAGACTCTTCAAGCTCCAAACCGTTGCTAATATTCTTAAAAAAAATCATGTATATTATAAGAACGCCAATATAACGGAATTATTTCTATCACACTGCAGCAGAATGGAATAAATTACCTGCACGAATCTCACAGACATTTTTAACGAATGTAGTAACCACGCTTATTTCACAACGTTTTTTTCTTTCCCTTCTTTCTTTTCTTTTCTTTAGTTTCTTCCCTTTATCTCGAACTATGCTACCGGGAAATCTTTATTACTGTTTGTAACGTATTTAATAGTTTACTATTCAATTGTTGTTTCGTAACTGTCAGTTGTAACCTTAATGTATAAAAGAAATATTCATTCATTAAATACTTGTAAGGATATGTATAATCATATAAAATACTTTACCCATGAGTTTGTGTTATGAAAATAGTACTTTTTACATTTTACTGAATTTTCTACATTTTTAATAAATAAATGTCTTCTAATTTACGGTAAAATTTGTCGGAATTTTATTTGTTTTTAAGCCAAATTTGGCGATTTATTTTAATATTTTTTTTTCAAATTTTCTTGTAAAGACTTCGCACTCCTTGCATTTTGATTCCTCTCGCACTTTAATCTTTTATATCCAGGTTTGCATCCGGAACAATCAAACTAAAATCACAAAATAATCACAATCGTCTATGTGAAGGTAATTCAACCTATAACTCAATGAAATTATAATAGAATAATCGAACGAAATTTAAATAGTATCAACGATGGACTTAAATCCGAACAAGTACTTGAGACGTGTCCTACGTCCTGTGACTGCATGGTACCTGTAGTCCATATAGCCATGTTCTTGATGTCGTTGAAGAAAATTTCAAGTGCTCGGGAACATGAACGCAAACTCTGGCCGAGGGACGTTGCTGGCGTTGAGCCGTGAGGTCGTAAACTCTAAGGCAGGGAGATATTTATAGAACTTCATTTACAGCTTCCAAGAGTAGTTACGAAATTAGGTTTCATTCTTTTGTTATACTCGGATAGCCTTGAACCAGCATGCGGTGTTCTGTGGTCAGGCCTCCTAGACTCGGCCACTCAGGATCAGGGCACTTATACACGACTCCTGTTTCAAAACATCTCTTCTCGTTTACAATACGAACGAATTTTCAAAGGAAACATACTTAGTTTTAACTGAACAAGTCTTTCATAATTTACACCAATTTTCGTTAAAATACAAAATGAAACCAGAATGCCACATAAATGCTAGCGATTTTGTGCTCCGTTCAGACCCTGAAAATGATATTGTATCTAATATACAGTGTTATGATGTCCTTAATTTAAGTGTTAACGGAATGGCTCAGTCTTATATTTGAAGTGAAAAACAGTAATTGTTTATTTTCTGCAGGAACCTCGGCTTTCTAAATTCCCTTACACATTTTGAATTTATTTATTAGCCAGAATGTCCATTTAAGTTCCATTTTTTTACTTTATTAAAAATAGCTTCTTGTAATTTTTCCTCCGGCTAGCGGAAACCAAGTATTTTTTTTTATGTCCATGTAAATATTCTCCTTCACTCCAAACAATAATTGTCCTTTAAACGTTTCCTTTATTTTTTTAAACATTATAACCCACCCCGCTTCAAGCTTCAAACTTAATATATTAATATTGGCATTTTAATGAAGTGTTTTATTAAATTAATTATGTATAGGAATTATTTATATTAATGTTAGTTTTTTAAAAACAAATTACCATATTACCATGTAATATCTTTGGAGAAAGGAGTATCGGAACCAGAAAATTAAATTAAATAATTCGTATCTCTTTAATTATATTTTACGCTACTTATCACAATCAGTTTAGCGGGAGTTTCCAGAGGACGGTCCACGAAAACCGTGATAAATGTTCCACTGCGGAGTGATAAAAAAATTCAAAGATTAGTGTTAAATTTTTGCACTTTAACCTTGATAATAAAAATAATAAGTAGTTAACATTACAAATTTGGCGCCCATTGCTAGAGATCTCAAATAACGCTACAAAAATTGGCATCCACAACGTAGAGCCTGCAGAATTTTTCATTACAAAAATTTGCGTCATCACGTGTGGAAATAATCACTGCAGCGTCTTGTTTTGAAAAGTTACGAAACTGCTGCCACCTAAGAAGTTAGTACTACGAAAAGAAAACAAATTTCTGTTTCTTTCTACATCACTTAGAGCAGTTATGCATTTTTTATGTTTCCGTGAAATATCCAAACTATTCGTGTGCGTTACCCGACCCTTTCTGGGAACATGCTAGGCATTCAAAACAAACGTTATCAGGTTTTGACTCATGCTTAGTCATCAGGTAGTAAAAGATAACTGCTTCTTCAGCGTATACTCCGGAAAGCCATTATCTTTGTTTTATAGGTTCTTTTCTTTTTCTAGTTACAAGTTAATGTGAACGTGAGGGAAATGTTTGATGGAACGTTTCGAAATAAAGTTTCAGTGTTACAAATTATAATTTTAATTTGTTGGTTGATGAAGATCTGTTTTAAGAGAGGAATGGGCTGTAACGTCCATACGAATAAAATGATTGCTTAGATTTTTTTAGCCGTTTGTCTTAGTAATTCTTGCGTGTGGAGTACTTGGGAAGTGTTCTATTAAATTTAAAAGCTCTCTGATTAAACGAGAGGGTTGGCAAAATTCATCATAAATGTTGGTAGGTAACAGTCGACTGTCAAGGCAAACAATATTTTTAGTTTATTAATAAAGGTACCAGTGAATGACTTCAATTTCGTAATTGAATTTGGACTAAACGTTCGAACTAAAGAAGTAAATACTGCTGTGCTTTTTTTTATGGAAATGTTGTTAATGATACGGTAATTCATCACATTTTCTACAATTAAGTATAAACTCACATTGTATCCTTGCGATAACTAATTTGTTGGAAAGTCTTAACCAAGTTTTGAAACTAGAATTTTGTTTAGTGGACAATTTCAGAAATATTTAAATTATTATAAAATTTATAAATTATTATAATTATTACATATATTATAAAATTCATAAAAAATTATGAAAGAAATAATGGTTAAAACAGGGATAAATAAAAATAAGTAAATGCGATAATAATCTCTAAATAAATAACAAATTTTATTTGAAAGCTAACATTTAAATAATAAATAACAAAAATACAAGCTCAATAAAAGTTTTTTAAAAATTAAAACCACAAAATGTCACGTTACTACAGCCTCAATTTTTTCTTCAGGTGTGAATATAGAGGTAAAGTTAGTAGGAGCTTTTGAATACGCTGTGGCATATTTTTTCTATATATAAAAATTAAATATTTACTACTTTTTTATTATATTAGAACTGAAGATCTGCATAGATTCAATGTATGACCGAAGGTTTACTAAAGCATTCGCACACATGGAAAAAGGAAATGGAGACTGTAACATAAACAAGGTCGAACTTGTAAATATTCGGTGATAGGGTACCGTAGTTGAACAAGCTGAATATGCTCCAAGCCAACATGGCGACTCCAAAACAATTCAATATAACACCCAAGCGTCGGTATTAAAGTGTAGCAAAGTTTGCTAATGTCATTAATGGAGTACGGATGTCCGGTCCGGACCTTCGCTCCGAACTCGTATCAACAAGGTCATCCACTTGAAAGCTTTACATCAAGAGAGCGCTACACTTTCCTAGGAGATTGCCAAGCTTCGATATTTGCAGAATGGGATGGAGAAGCTTTGTGAGAGGATTCCGCCGCAGTGCACACTCATCTACAAATCCGCTGGGAAGGTATGACACAGGCACCAGTTTAGACAGTAAGAGCACAGAGCTATTCTCCTTTAGAATTAGTCACCATTGCAACGGTCACATTCTGATCAACGTCTGATCCCGTCGAAAAAAAAAACAGGAGAACAGTAGACACTTAACAAATCCAGAAAAGAAAGTCTTATAGAAACAAGCACAAGAGTACAATAGCACCAAAATAAATGGAGGAGACAAGAGCACAAGTTAATATCAGCCAGCCACCTGATGATCCAGAGTTCAACTCTGAGAAAACGCGGTGAATATTGTAAAGTATTTTTTAATACTATTAATGCATTTTTTCAGCAGGCTCTCTCTACGTTGCCAATTTTTGTAATGTTATTTGAGATCTCTAGTAATGGGCGCCAAATTTGTAATGATATATTTGCCCCACTACCTTTTTTTTATTATTATCAAGGTTTAGGTACAAAAAATGTTACACTCATCTTTAAATTTTTTTTATCACTCCGCAGTGGAACATTTATCACGGTTTTCGTGGACCGTCCTCTGGAAACTTCCGCTAAACTGATTGTGATCTGTAGCGTAACGTATAATTAAAGGGATACGAATTAATTAACTTTATTTTCTGCTTCCGATACTCCTTTCTCCAAAGATATTACATGGTAATATGGTAATTTGTTTTTAAAAAACTAATATTAATATAAATAATTCCTACACATAATTAACATAATAAAACAATTCATTAAAATGCCAATATTAATATATATTAAGTTTGAAGCTTGAAGCGGGGTGGGGAAAAATGTTAAAAATAAATTAAGGGAAACGTTTAAAGGTATTTCTTGACAATTATTGTTTGGAATGAAGGAAATTATTTTTTTCAGCTTATTGAAACGTCATAAACTTTTCTATCTTTTATTAAAAATTCCAAGAAGTTAGTTGGACTTCAATGATGATCGAACGAATTAAAAGAAAAGGAGTATTTCGCTAGGAAGATGAAAAATAGTACCTTCGCATAGAAAAATTGCAATATAAGTTGCGATAACCTCTAATTTATAATTTTAACTGGTAAAGCGCCAGAAGAATATTTTTGCTAATGTGGAAATACCCTAGACCAAATATATTGTACAAACTTGCTTTTGGAAAGGAAAGTGTGTGCAGGCACTCAGTAATACTGGTTAGAATTACTGACACTAATAAGAAGGTAATTGGATAAAAACGTTGCATCTAGGTAATTTCTCACCAACGTTTTCGGAAAAAAGATTAAACTTCAGTAAGTACTCGGAAAAAAATAAAAATGCCTTATAGAACGGTACTGAGAAAGACGTTTACGAGATAAAAATCATAAGAGGACACAGACGCTAAGTGTTTAGATAGACGATGTTGAAATTAACAAACTTTCCTATCAGATTGGAATTCATTAGCAAATTCTATATTTATATTACAAAAGATATCATTTATAGCGATGAATCTATTTGTATGGATATCTACAGGATCATAAAAACGGTTCAATTAATTTTTTTCTAGCCAAAGATTACCGATATTTATCCTATTTGTTATGATAATTTTTTCAACGTATTGCACTCACAAAAAAAAGTGAAGTATTTGAATGGAATAATTTTTCTTGAAATCAGTTTTCACTCCACGTTCTACCGAACTAGTATTTACGGAGCATCATTTTTCAACACGAGCTTGAATGTTACTTCTTTTATAACCAGTTGTTGACTTCAAAGGTTTTAAAATTAGCTACAGGAAGCGGAGGCAATATTAAGTCAATAAGAAGTAAAACTTGAGCAGGGATATGGAGGACGTTAACAGGCGTTCCACGTCCACTTGACTTCTGGAGCACCTAGAGTAATGAGGGGAGGAGTTGCACGAGCACTTAAAGCAGAAGTTTCAAGGCCCAAACAGCACCTACTTCTTCTTCTCACAATATCAAACAAAGCCCCGAAATGTCACAAAGAAATAACCGTCAAGTTTTTACACGGGAATAAAATGCGGTTGCAACAAAAGAAGAACAATAGTTTATTTCCTAAAACGCTTTTATAGTAAGTAAACGTAGTTTTTGTCGTGAATTGTTTATTATAAAGTTGAAAATTATTTCTATTTGGTACACATAAGATGATATTACATAAAATTCTCAGGTAAAACTCCAGTAAGGAAATATAACTGCCTAAAATTAATAATCTCAAAGTGGCATAAAATTACACCAAAAAAATCTTAACGGGAATTTAAACACATTTTGTGAGCAAGACGTCTTTATTTATTGGGTTATGATTTCGTGATTTGAAATTCAGAAGTAGCTTTGTCCATCCAGGACGATCTTCTCATCTCTGCCTGGCCATTACATTTTTCAAGGACAATTTCTGAATCCCTCCAGTTTATCAAGCCATTTAAAAAATGATTTCGTGTAGTCTTCATCAACATGGCTTTTTCAATACTTCTTTGGAACTCGTATTCGTTTTACACTACCGAAAAAGTTTCTGCATTTTTAGTGTATTACTTTACGCCTATTTTCTACCCTGGATACACTCAGTGATCTCAGTTTTCAGTTAACACGTGAAGGAAATATATAAAGATTGGCAAATGCATGTTCAGGAGCCCCACCGGGGTACAGACGCCAGTAGCCCCGCCGCTTCTAAGGAAAATATATGGGACAGTTATCCTGACGACGTCATTTACAAATGTAAACCACAAAATCGTACCCCTGGATTTTGAAGAATTTATCGTTTTTTTAAAAAATCGCAATGCCATCGTATTATAGCTCAATACATTTGCTTAGTTGGAAAAGGATCATTAAGACGACGGATTGAAAAAGCGTTAGATAAAATTTAAGAATGATTTGTAATTGACTATGATCCAATTCAATTATTTATATAAAAAATGTTATTCGAATATAAAAAGAGTTACTTCAAGGTTGTTCACATCCAAAATTCTGTATATTTAATTACTTGCGGTCTTCAGAACTTGAAGAATACAAATACACGCACGATATATTTTTATTTTGAAAGAAACGGTTTCAACAATCTCCTCTGAAAACCATTCTTTCTGGTTAGTTACGTTTGAGGTTTCCAAAGTAACAACCCGCCATTTTCAAAGTATTTTTGCCCTAAGTGGGTTTTCATAAAACAACTTGGGCATTAAAGCCAATAACGGAACACATAAAAAAACAACTCAGGATGTAAATGCTCAAGTTACAGTCCAACCTTGAGAATGCCAGATGAATATAGATGAACCATTTTCAATTTCTCTCAGCTGCTTTGAATCTTTTACACAACTCGTCGTTAAAATAAACATTTTTAATTACGTTTCAGGTGGAATTAGTTCTTATTCCACGCAATATCCTTTAATTTTACTTTATAAGTCGGTAAAATTTCTCTCAATGGACTTCTCAAGAATATTAATAGTTTACAAAAATCAACATTTCCAAAAATGTTTGACACTTCGTTTCGGCAGATTGTCATTATATATTTGTGATATTTATTATATAATATAATAGTGATACCAAGACAAATTAGAATCTTGAACCAGTTAAAAGTTATAGTGGTTTGTTAAAGAAAAAACGATAGGTTTGATTTGTCTCTTTCATTCCAGCTATTTTTAATATACGATCTTCCCTCCGAATAAAATTAACAGAAAAATTAAACGCCCTTCAATTATATAGGCTTGATAATATTTTCTCACATTAAAGTAAAATGACATGTTTTGTTGCTGATTTGAAACAGCTTCCCGTGTTTTACAATTGAAGGTTTCAAAGATAACTTATTAAAACACAAAATATAATTAAAATGGAAAAGTTTCCATTTTTAAAATAATTTTTTTTACATTATTTAGAAATATTTTTACAAATTAATGAATTATAATTAACTGAAATATTATGTGCTGCATTTTTGTCTATTTTTGTTTTATATTGTTCTTATTTAATCTGTGTCCCAATTACAGATTTTCACTTCATATATATATATATATATATATATATAAAACAGTTCTGAAAATAACCGGTATATTTCTAAAATATGTTAGTGGCAATTTTGCCTTTGTATGGGGAATTTCAATATTCTTGAAATTTTATTCCTGTTATTTTAATTATCTTATATATTCATAGAAATATATTATTATTTGATAATATAGTAAAATGTACATAAATTCATTTTTTATTTAGACGAACAGTACCTTAACGATTTTGGGAAAACCAGTGAAAACTCAAATGTGGTTAACAATATTTATATAATTTTTTTTTTTCATTTCCAAGCTTTCTTGTGCAGGCCTATACCAAAAGATTATTTATGAGCTACTGGCACGTTCAATGTCGTTATACATTTGAAGTATTCGTGTGTTGTAAGCAGGCGAAAATTTTATTTGATGACAACTTGGGTTGTTAAGGAATTTGAGAGAGAAGGCAGATCTGCCGGGTGACTCGGACGGGAAACGGAGATGGTGGGGAAATGGAAAGGAATTAGGGCTCCCCATCTCAGTATCCGTCGGGGGAAATGAAGTCAACCTACAACATTGCTACGAAGAATCATTGTAGCGTAAATTCTGTCGCAAAAATTCCTGCATTAAACTGCCTCCGCATTTCTCTTTGACGCGAAGTTTCATTAAAATTGAATCCACGAACTTTGTGGACGTGGTTGTTATGGAAATATTGAGCTCCTCTTCCAGAGAAAGCGATTATCGGTATTTGTACAACAAACTATGTGAGAACAATCGCCGAAATTGCTTTCCTCGGAAAAGCAAGCAATTCATGAGTGGGACTCAAATAACAATCTAAGCGCTTCTTCGTTCTCGGCATTAAACTGGGCGACGGAAACAAAAGAAAATCAAATTTAAATTTAAATGGCAAAATCGGCTTACGTCCGGAGATTATAATTTTTCGTATATATTAATGTCCAGGCTTCATCCTAATTTCCACGTGTTTTCCGTATTCGTTTGTGACACACATTAGAAACTTTTTCGTCAATAAAAAGAGCCGAGCTCAAGATACTTTAAAAAAATTCCCTCTGCCATGGCGAAATAATCTCGATATAGAGCGAATATGAATAAAAAAAGTACAATAAATAAATGTTGGAATACAGAAAAATAGATTTATTTATAATATGTCGTGAATATTGCAGCAAAGCTTATCAAATTTTTTGAACATTAATTCCAAAAATACTGATAACAATTACTGTATGAATATTTTGTTTTTGATAAATTGCATTCATATACCTTTAAATGTGGACTGTACGATAAATTCTGCGTTCTTATTTGCAGCACGGAGATTAATTAAAACGTCAATGACAAAACCATTCAAAATATCACGTTTCGGCCAGAACGATAATAAACAGAACGTCATTTCATGGAAATTTATTAAATAACCCGAAGCATATTAAACTAAACGGTAAACGATATTTCATGCATTTGCACATATCATGGATAATGTTAAAATATCCTGGAGAGATTTATAATTAGCGTTTAAAATTTTATAAACATCGAGTTTTTAGAGTCCGAGTTAGAGGCCAGGCAACCGCAATATTTACCGTTCTCTTCTGAAAAAGAGAGAGACAAAACATCTAAGGGCATATTAACCGGCGAAGGAAGGATTCTCTAGAGAAATTTAGCTACAAGAAACAAGTTTGTGTGGTGTATATCGCGGCACCTGGGATTAGTAAAGACAATAACAGAACATTTTGCTGGACGGTTATATAAAGCTGGGGAAGACAACAACAAGATCCTATAAGGATAAATATCGAAAATCTAGGTTACTGTTAATATTTGAAGATAAAACATATTTATAGAATATTTAATCCAAATTTTATTTAATGAGATCACCCAGAAAGTATACTTGGTTTCGCATCTCTTCCTAGTTTCTGAATTTTTATTAACGCCGATAAATTAAATTTACAAGGATTTTCTGAAAAACAGTCTTTGACCTACTTCCAAACGTTTCACAAAAGCTTGAGGGACCACTAAAAGTAGCAAAAAATAAAAATGAGCACGTTTTAAATTAGGTAAAGTATGCAGCACGCGAATGTATGCGTGCACTCATTTTTGGAGACTGTCATAACATTTCAATTAAAAATTAGTCGATATTGTCTTTAAAAAAAATATGCTGGTATACGGTACTGCAGTATCAAATATCGGAAGCCAAGTAGCACATAGAACATTTTCCTTTGTCTCGTATGCCGGCCTGGTTAACAAATTTTAGTAAATATTAAACAATCGCGATAAAATTTAGGCTGAAAGTAAAATGATTCTATGTTAAGTTTAATTCTAAAATTTTTATTTTCCACTGAGAAATTTCCGTTACAGTTCATCTAATCAGACCATACTTCATATAAATATATATATATATATATATATATATATATATTACAATGAATATATATATTATTAAAATGTGTTGACAAAAGTGTGCTTGACCTGTCAATTTTATGACAATTTGCGCGATATTTCAGACATTTTCTTGCCTAATCGTTCAATTTCGGTCTTTCCCGTTTATCATTTTTTTCCTTACCTTTTTTTCCATGTACTGCATTATTTTATTGATTACCGAATGTAATATTTGAGAAATAGATACGGTATGTGGTGGACGCTGCGAGCCGTAAAGCTGAAGGACTTTCTTGATGATGGGCCGCGGACAACCTGAGGAATTTTATTCGAAAGAAATTTACACTTTGCTTTAAAAGTTTAGGAGGTGAGACCCAATAATTTTCCTGGTACGAGGTCGTACATTACTTCCATAGTCTGGGAAGCGCAAAATGTTTAGACATGACTGAGCTGGTGGATGGATCTGGTGTGCACTTTTCTGTTTGATATAGCCGATAACCTTTTTAGATCTTGGTCGATACATTGTTCTTACTGTACCTTGTGCGAACTCTTGGGAAACGTTGACCATTGCAGAAGGCTCCTGCAGAGGATTAGTAGAAGAGGTGAACGAACGCACGGTAGAGCGAAGCGGTCGATATGGCCTCCGCCCGGGACCAGGACTGGGACCGGGACCGGGACCGGGACTGCGAAGGGACTGCAAATGCACGTGCTGCCCAGGAATGTCTTCGTTTCACCCTCTAATCTTCCCCATGTTCGGGTTGCAAGTGGCATAATCCCGAAAACCGTCCTGACAACGTTCACGTACAAAAAAAACATTCCCTGATTAATTCTTTACGTGAGACCAAATCACAATTCTAAATCCAGTTCAGTTAAAATAGCGCGTCCAACTGTCGCCGCCATATCTCTATCAAGGTTAAATACTTGTGGAAATCGGAGCACCTTGCTTCCGCAATTTCGTGAGTCATGGAAGCATTAAATTTGTATGTGTCGATGCCACGACAGTCGTAAAAGATATAACACAATAAAACAGCTTGAACGTACAGGATGATAACAAATAATTATTTCTTTGTCTTTTTATTACGCAGAATGTCTTAGGAAATACCTCCATTAAATTATTGATTCTTATAAATTGATATTAATAATACAGAAAAACCGAGAAACCTCCTCAAATATTACCAGTAACATTCTCTGTGGGTTTAGAAAAAGTTTCGTGGGTCATTGATAATTCAGGACATTACGATGTATTAATCAATGATTTAGCTTTTTGTAACGGACCGTTGATATTTTTAAAGTGGAAAATAATAACGTTTACTGGTTACCACTGAAATTATAACAGCAAACAAGTATTCAATAATAATGCATGTCTGACTTCACAAAGTTTGACATATAATAAAAATATTCCTCCTACAGACAATTATATATTAATGCGAATAAGATTTAAAAAAAACAATGTTTCATTTTCAAATGTAAGACGAACGCAAAAATATGATTTATTTATTATTGATAAAATGTGCAAAATAGGCCAAATAAAAAATCAGATCAGAACAACGGTTATTCTACTTATCCGTAGATCTTATCAGGCGCGAAACACACATTAACGTATGAATCTGTTTTAGATTAAAATTATCAACAGACATTCAAAAACTGATAATTTAATTTTATCGTTAGTAATAGGATTCGACAGAGTTGTATTTTTTAGGGGTAATTATGAAAGAACGAATATTTTCCTTAAAGAATCTGATTAACAAGTTAAGTTTTGCAGCATTTATGTCAATCTTTACCGCAAAAACAAAGAGGAGTAATATTATGTTGTATTCTCTTTTAAAAATTAATGAGTGTCTCCTCCGGTGCTTTGGAAACTATGAATTCCCTGTGAGAAAATATCTCATAATAAAGAATAGACAAGGTGAAGTAGTTTGGTTAATCAGACAAAGGAAGAACCTGGTGATCTCGGACCAAATATTAATTTCTTTCAATACTCCAGAAATGAGAAAAAAGTTTCAAATAGTCTTCTACAAACTATACGGGCATTGAAAATGAATAAAATGAAAAACAAAAAATGCCGTTCGAATGGATTGGAGTACATTGCCAGTTGATTGAAAAGGAGATGGAGATAAATATTGTATAAAGTAATGCAGATGATTTTTGTAAAATTAACTAACCCATACTGTATAGTTGTATTATTACATAGTCTTCACTCTGAAAATTTACCAAGACACTTCTTAGACTGTGAATTTCCCCAATTGTTCTACCGTTCTTAAATATTTTACTTATATTCAATATATTATGGTTTATTCATAGGATTAAAAATAATGTTATAAAAGGTACCCTCTTCGGTTGATGTGATTGGTTATTTATCGGGTGAGTTCCCTCCGCTGCCATCGGTTGTCGATAAAGTACAATAATTTGCATACGCGGCGCGAGTACTTAACTTAATGACTACAACTGACCTCCAGCGCCTGCTAAGAAATAAAATTAGGAAAGTAAGGAGTACCGTGTGCACAGCAATGCTGGAAGAAAAAGTCGAAGCCTGAAGAAAGTACGATTCTTCCAAGTAATGAGCATGATGCACGCGAGGTAAATATCTTCTTCGGGAATTTACATAAAATCAATGGCGTTGAGCTCCGTGGCCAAAGGTGGCACAAAACAATCTCAACACCTGAGCACACAGCCACGTCTTCGTATAATCAAATGTACATTTATCAGCTATTCCAGCTTATATATCAAGTACGAGCCTCTTTCACTTTACTTTTATATTACTGACAGAAATGTTGGGCCTATTTTCGTCCTCTAATTCCCTTTAAGCCATCAGTAATAAGGGCTTCATCTTGGTACCTTTTTTGGCTGTGGGTCTCAGACTTTTGTTGTCCTCCGAATTCTCAGTACCATTTCAGACTTCTGAAACGTAACAATACGACTCTTTCCCTCAAAGCTACTTGTACGTCCCAACATGACTTTTTTTCAACTTTCATATAACGTGGAGTAATTTAAGATCCATATGTAGTTACTTGTTCAATTACCCGCTTCTTCAAATTCTATTTTAATATTACAGAATTTCTTCGAAGTTTGATACTAACTTCAGGTATTAAGGAACAAATTATGTATATCCATACTATCAGTGATGTTAGTGATTAATCGAAGTGTTCGTTTAACACCAACGTTAATTTTTCCAAGTTTATCTTAAGCCATGGTTTAAAGTTTCTTGGGAATGCTGTAGAGACATTTGGTAAAGATGTTATCGGATATTTAATTAAAAGAAGCGAAGAATCAGAACTGCGCGTACGAATCCAACCACTCCTTAAAGAAATCAACCTACTTCAGTCTATTCCAGAGAGTCGGCTCTCGAGGCCTTCGCATCTGATTGATGCTAACAGAGTTGGCGGTGAAAGTGACAGCTCCTGTTTGCAGAGGCATTCAGCTTTTTGTTGGAACGAATTAAGGAGAGCGTTGGGAGGGCAACCTTGCTTCATGCTATGGAGATCGTTGTTTTTGGGCTTCAGAGATCAATTATGCAATATTCTCGAGAATGTAACATTAAAAACGCACGCCTGTTTGGACTCAAAAAATTTCTCTGAGTTTCTCATTACTTTTATGTCGTTGAATCTGATATCGACATCTCCTCTTGATTTGCCGTTTTACTGTCTCCCACATTGGAAAAGGAATGGAATTTATGATTTCGGTTCTTTATGATACTGAATTCAGTTCCCGGGTTTATTTTCCTGTAACAATTCGAGAGAACTGAGCGATGTCATCTTCGAATCGTAGATGATCAATTTCTGATCAACTTTGTTCATCTCAGTTTCCCAAACACTTAATCGAGGTTTGCTGTGCGTAATTTGGGTGAAATAAAATTTCCTCATATATATTATTCGCATTTTCATTGACTTATCCTGTAGACGCACCACGCAATTGGAAAAAGAAACTAGACAAGACTAGAACTAGTCTTTATTTCGCTGAACATATTGTGTAGACATTTTTAATATATTTGCGACAAAACGTTCCATCACCTTTAAATTCTGTGACCTACTAGCGAGGGTTGGGGAAAATCTGTTGATTCAGAATTCAAGAGGAATTGGAGTAATCTTCGTCAGACATCTCAATTCCAAGAATATTGAAAATGCCTCTAAGTTTCGCGGAAGCGTGCGTACAAACCACGTTGGAGTGGTATATATAGCGATGCTGAAGGACATAGTCGCGTACCGTACCTTACTTGCATTCTTAGTAAATTCAGGAATGAAGTTTCTGGGTGGAAAAGCCTTAGAGAAAAGAAATCTCGAGACGAGAGAGCGAGGTCTATGACTAAGCAGCAATGGTCGTTTCTCTAACAGCCTGTTTCCGTAATTCGTGAAATTTGCCAATATTTGATTGTAGTACCAAAACGTCCAATAATTTTTTTATTTACGCCTGAGTGTGAAAATTAAAGCTTTATATTTGTATTAAATTTCGTTGTAAATAAAATTATTTAGTTTCGAGCAGCGGGAATATAAAGTAAACGCAGCATTCTATTTCTTAATCATAGAATAAAAATACACAACGCGGATTTTAAACGTAATCTGTTACCCTTTTTTTTATCCCAGATGACGTTACGTTAACAGCTTCGGAAAGCCGAGAAATATTTTTTTTCTGAATTGTATTCCACTTGCGGCTTCGACGAGGTTTTACTATTCACGAATCACAACAAGAGAAATTCTTTGTTTTATTATTAATCAGTTGAGAAATCTGTAAATAATATTTTTTTTACCGATGTTTCTGCAACGGTTTACCTAATAACACTCTTAAAATTTATTAATAAATTTTTATGATTTCGCAGCGCGTGCTCGGTTTCCAATGGAAATTATGGTTTCCCTTATTTGCCTTTCCACACTCTTTACAGACTTAACGTGGTACTAGGTTT
Organism: Zhengitettix transpicula; assembly: GCA_037074705.1. Lineage (NCBI taxonomy): Eukaryota > Metazoa > Arthropoda > Insecta > Orthoptera > Tetrigidae > Zhengitettix > Zhengitettix transpicula. The sequence continues at coordinate 59,069,318 of CM073595.1, read as the reverse complement.
TCTTATTCCTTCCGTGCGATTTCCCTCTAATTTCCAACAGGAACTCGGCTCGTTTACTGGAATTACTGCTGAACCAGGATTTTTGTTCTCGTCCATTAAAACCGACGATACAGTTGAATTTCTTTGAAGGAGCGAGCAGGGCTTCTGGCACGAGCTTTCCACTACTTTCGATGTGACTGCTTATAGCAACGTAGCGAAGCATGTGAGGAGCAGGGCGATTTGGCAACAGGGTCACCTAGGTTGGCGGGCGCCCAATGGCTGGTAGTCACCCTACGTAAATTTCGCAATTTATCGACGAAACGCAAGATTTTTTAAAAAAATTTCAATTATACGCGAACTAAGTTGCGCTTACATGTCATCGGAATCGTTTCTCATCGCAGCTACGAGAAATGAGGTTCAGGTGGACTTAAACTTGAACTTCAAATAAGACTGACTTATATAGTCAAGTCCGAAAAAAAATTCCCCAAAATTTTTTTGCAGTGAATTAAAAGGGATTAATTCATCTTCGGAACCAGAAAAATATTAGTTTGACAGAATAATATTCTCAAAATTCACAGAGATTTGATTGTTACAAACATTTAGACAATATAGATTAGTGTTGAGTGAATATATTTTCTGAAAAAATGGAAAACGGACTTTAGATATAGGTCCCTATTATTCTAGAAGAGGAAAATCATGACTGTAAAGTAATAAATTCATAGGAAGCAACCAGGCAGAATATAAGTTAAGAACCACCTTCTAATTATGTTTCTATATTGTCCAATCCAATAAAGTGAAACAATGCCAACGTTTCTCAACAAAATTTGCTTGCAAACGTATTCATTAACTTTCTCTTAAAATTTAAAAATTTTTACATCCATGCAAGTAATACGGATTAAAAGTAATGGATAAAATATTTAATTGTGTACTGTGAAAAATATTGTTTTATGTAAAATAGTTGTGCTGTGAAGCAAATACTTTAAAATTACAAGAAAAAATTAATGAAACATACAAGATAGTTTAATAGGAATTGTGAAAGCGGAGTGAGGACAGATATTTAATAGCTTTGAAACGATGCCACTGGCCTTGTGTCCGACATAAAAGTAAAGAAAATATTCCTGTTCAGAAGTTTCAATAGAACTGTTTACATCACAAGGAAATAATATCTTTCCGATTTAAGTACCCATTCTAGTTCAGAGGCCAAATTGCTCTCGACTCAATAATTTTTATTTAAATACCTCTGCTGTGATTAAGTAACAAACAAACGGATATAAGTGTCAAATTTGCTTTTCTAATTAATGTATCGTCGACAGTTGGATCTTCAAAAAACAAGCCGTTCTCAAAATTCCTTATTCTGAGATAATTTTTACTGCGTTGAGCAAGACGTTATGCTTAACAGAGGTAAATGTGTTAATTTATATAAATCGCGGGACGAGAAAGCAAAGGATAGAATTTTCTAGCATTGCTCCCGCCAAAATACAAGTAAAACGAGGACATAGAAGAAACGCCAAGAAACCTGTAAGGGAAGTACGAAGAAATTAATTCAGTATAAATACAGGATTTAGAGAGACGTAAAGCTGGATTCAAAGAGACGTTAGGCCGGATTAGGAATACACCGACGATAACGTGCAAACGGGATAAGAGAATAAAGATTTTGAGGTAAGATCACAAAATATTTAAAGCACGACATATTTTCCCCTTTTCCCGTCAATTTACTATTGAACTACGTTAATTTGATTATTTAATAAATATGTACCCATGAACCAATCTGTTTCATAAATATGAATTTAGAGTTGGAACAGTTTTAAATAAATTTAGTTACATAGTGAAATATATAATAATGAAAGTGGCCTATATAAATAATATTTTCTCGCAATAAATAATAAGATATCACAGTGTTACTTTGTTTTCAAGTAGAAGTATTGGTTTGGAAAGTTCTTACAGTCCTTAAAAAAGTGATTTTAAAAATACGTAAGCAAAGTTATGGTGTTCCAGAAATAGTAAAATTTGTTCCTTCGCGGTGAAACAGTTTTTAAATGTTTTGCTAATTAGAAAATGACTTTACTGAAGATGGGCGCGCGAGTGTTACTTTAAAAGAAACTCTGGAAAAGTTAAGAAAGCGTTTTTGAGGAAGAGACGCATTTATGCAGGATGAGAATTCTAAAACTGCACGTGTGTAGGTAAAGGTTTATATGGAAATGAAAATCGGGTAATTGTAATGCCCGAGAAGAGGGTACTGGCAGTTTCTTTAATATTGTGGTGTAAAGTAACGTTTATTGAATAAAAAAATAAGGACTCGTACACCATTGGTGAATTATAGTGGTAGGGTATTTTTTCGGAATAAGTTATGTATTTTTAAAGTTGCTAACTATCTGCACCCATTAAAGTCAATTGACTCAACCGCTGTCTAGTATTACTTTATGATACCTAATTAAAGTCACGATTTTTTCAGCATCTCACAGAAAGGTCTTGTTGAATAAAAAAAATATTTTAGCCTTAAGTCAGATGACCCCATTAACATTGGCATATCATAAACTGAGTACGAGACACAATTGGGTTCTTTTTATATTACATAATACAACTGGGATATTGCGCCGACATAGGTTTTTTCTTTTTTTAGTATCACAATTACAGCACAGACATCAGCATATATCATACATACTTGTATCACAAACAGGAAGTCGACTTAAGAAATAAACATATCCAGAAAAAAAATTCATTCATAATATTATATTATACTTAAATTTAATCCAAATATAACATATTTATTTATTCACGGGCAGTGGGCCAAATTAAAGAAAACAATTTCAACAATGGTACTATAGAGTGTGTGATATTATCATGTGACATTACTATATTTGTTGCAATAATACAACAACATACATCTTCAATTTTTCATTTAAAAACTAGGTAAATATTTGTAAGGCATCATAAAAAAAAACAGGATTTTCTGGACTGGCCTTACTTCTGAAGCGTCATTTTTGTTAATTAAATTTATAGGGTTCTTTGCAATTTTGTAAGGTTTATACAATAATCAATTTGCTTTCCCTGGTGTTATTTGTAAATATTTTTTTACATTCTTTTCACTCATGTTTCTGTTTTCCCGTTGCTTATTTGTTTTACCTTAAGAGAATAACTCTTATTGACGAATGTTGCAATAGCTAAAATACCTGGAGCTTTGCTTAACCAAGTAGGGTCGGCGTCCTTAATTACCACTCATGCTCTAGTTGCTTACATTTATTATTAATTCCAGTACTCCTCAACAGAGGAAATTGCACAAGACAAAATTGCAATATTATACATAATCATAAAATACATTAATTGGATAATAAATATGATGAGAGTTATACAAAAATATTATAAACTACACATATAAGATAAAAAATTAAATAGACAAGTAAATTGATTAAATAAATAGTTAAGATGAGATTGTTTGAAATCTTCTCTAAACGTATTTTTTTATTAATTGTCTCAGATCACAAAAATTTTCTCGTTCAATTTTCAGCTCTTACCTTTATCATTCCTCAGAAATATTACTTCCCAAGTGTATGAGTCAGACTATAAGTTTTAATAACAACGTGCATTAGAACTGATGATATTTTTTAATTATGCCACATTTCAGTTTAACTTTAGCAAACCTGTAAATAATGTGATTGTTCCCACATAAAACGAATACTATCAAAATATAATTATTATAACGTCCCGGAACGTTCCAAGAATATTACACATGATAAAAAAAGTTTTCCTCGAACTCTTTATCTAAGTTCAGAAATTTTCCCTCGTGCGATTTCCAAGAACAATTGTTTTCTTTTAATCTACCCTGCTTACTTATCTCAAAATAAATTCATAAAATCAATTGTTACATTTGTTTCCAGTTAATTGTTCGTCCAAGAAAAAATTTCAGTAATATAAATAAACCAATTTGATTTTAATTTTTCGCTGACGCACGGTTTGATTTCCTGAGGGAATTCTTGGAGGAGAGGTAAAATATTCTTCTTCAGAAAAGCATCAGGTCTCAACCAAAAGAAGAATTTGGAAGATCTTCTATTATTATTTGTGTCAGAACTTTTTGTCAATCCTATTCTGGATAACAAAAATTTCTGCAATTTCAATGTAAGAACTAAAATAATATATACATACGTGAAAATATCTATTAATTAAAAAGGAGTAAAATGTAACATTTTTTATTTTCTCCCACATTTTATGAAAATCAATAAAATTGAAATATGAACCAACTCCTTTTTTATTATTGACTTCTTCTATTGATTTGATGATATCATTGAATAAAATGTATTGATGTAAACTGACAGTATTATTATGACGATAAGGGAAAATTTCAATCAAGTACTAGAAACTTGTATTTATTTATTTAATTGTATAATAAAATTAGTTTTCGTAGTTCCTTCTTTTAATTACTCTCAGATACGTATCATTGAGGTGAAACAATCTGCAGTCCATAAAAAATTGCTATAAAGCTGCTCACTCTTTTCACACTTCTCTTGTGTGTGGTCCCAACTGTACACATGCTGTTAGACACGTCGTGGAACCTCATAAAAATATGAATTTAAATATAAAAAAACAGAAGTACAAGTCAGTTATGTCCAGGGACGTAAAAATGATGCACTATGAAGACACTTCCTTTCACAAAATGCGTCATTACGTTGTAAAATCAAAAATGTGATATTTTTCTTCGAAGGACATTATTTTTTTAATCACAGAAAAATGTCCAAATTTATATCCTTGACCTCAGGTATCTCCTAAACGCAAACTGAGATTCGAGGCGATGCAGCACACGAATCGTTCCGTTGATTGAAATGGAAGTGGGTCAAAGCACTTACAATCCACTTCGTAGAAAAGTTAAACAAATACCAAAACTAACATTTAGGCATTGATTAGTTAATGTATGTGGTTGTCGCTATTATTTTATTGCAGCTGAGGTACGAACAAGAGTACACAAAGTGATGCTTGTGACAGTTCCTGAAAACAATCAATATTTCAAGCACTTACCTTGTGAACTAAACGCATTGCTCGAGATTACACTGACTCCAGTAAAACGTGAGTTGACTTTGATGAAATTTCAGATATACACATCGCAACGAAATCCAGCGTGCATATTTTACAATTTTAATGGACGTAATGCGCAGGATCTACAGGGAGTGCACAATGTTGTTGTACAAACGTGATTGATTTTATAAATTTGTACTTAAAAGAATGTTTGCGTCACTGAATTTCAACGTGAGGACTCGATGTAAAAAGTCAAGCGGAGTACGCGTGGTGGTCATCATCAATATAATTCTGATAACCAATTTGAGTAAACTGTGACTGTTCTTTATAACCCAGGCCGGATTTTAAAAAAATTTTCCCTGGAATATTAAAAAAAAAAATGTTTCCGCGCGATATGGGATGAGACGTTCAAGTCAGCTTGACCGAATCCACTTTGCTGTTGTCGTTTTCTTAGAATTCAGCTTATTTTCTCTGTTAATTGAGGGTTCCAAATTATCTAGTTATACACACGCCTGATATACATCGCGCCCTCGCCGGGGTTTGAACCCGGGACCTCTGTGATGCGATGACACTGACCCCTACACCACACCAGGTCGTCTTTTTGAGTATCGTCCACATTTGTTTCACACACAGAAGGCCTGCCACTTCTGCGAAACCCAGCAACGTTGCCAGTTTCTTTGAACTTTTAATTACCATTGCTTAATTTTCTTCATGTCTGGAGGATCGCGTTCATAATAACGTCGAAACTCACGCTGAACAGAAAATGGACGATTAAGTTTTATGCATCCAGAGAATGTATTGTGCTTTACACTTCATCGACGCCATGTCATGAACAATTGCCTCCTGCTTCACTATTTACGTACTAGTTGCACAAATAAAAAACTTTAACAACAAAACTACTCATTGATACAAATTTTATATACCTGCAGCCAACGGTTTTTTCATAATAAATTTTTGTAATCACGAAACAACTTTGTGCTCACGCTGTATTGATAACCTCTGAAAAGACAGATCGTGTAACGTTTTAAAGTAGCTTTCTCTTTCATTGAATTGATATTCCTCTAAACACCTTTGAATCTGGAGGCGACGCATAATATTATGTTTCACGGCTTTTAATTACAAGACTCAAGTTCTATATTTACCGGAATTGATCAAGTAAAAGGAGAGATTGAATATTTATGATATACTGCCGTAGGCTATTTTTACTCTTAACTCCTATAAAAAAAATCTCCTTCTTAATTATCATTATTAGCTATTCGGGAGCAAGAGGAACGTTTCTCGTAGGAACTAGCAATAAATTTATTAGGTAACTTAGGTAACACGAGAAATAAAATGCCACTATAAGTAACAAAAGGAAATTGATGATTAATTAACATATAAGCGTAGAACAATCTAGTCTTAAACATTCGATCCTACGTAAAATCCTAGGCGTGACAATTTTTCACCGATAATTCCTCTAGACTGGATATTAATGTGAGTATTCTTGAAGAAACGCATATACTATCTAAAATATATTTTGGTACTGCTGCAAAGGTTCCGTAAAGTTTCCGCTAGAGTAAGAATCATTTATGACACAAAAGCAAGGTTATTCAATTCATTTTCTCCGTTTCTTAGCATCCATAGAAGTTCATCATCCATTCTATGATTGTGCACGTGTGTGTGACAATTGCTTGTTATTTTATAATTTATACGATCCATACCTTCATGTCTGGATGAAACAAAAGAAGTGGGATTAAAGAACTAAATCACGTAATTTCTTGGAAATTCGATCGGAAACAATATAAGGTTTGCCTCGCACCATAATTTGATATCACTTCGTGAGACACTGGAGTCAGGTAAAGTGATGTATCTAAAAATTGTGAAAAATTAGCATGCACTGATAAATGACGGGATTAGAAGTTTTAATTTTCAGGAAGAAAAATAAGTACAAGAATAAACAAAAATTAAATACATGGGTATAATTTCTTTAGTTCTACACAATATTTTAATTTAAGCTTACAATTTAATTTTTATTTATATCTGCATCTTATGTGTAAAAGTAATAGAACGTAAACAACTCTTTCAGTCATTACTGAGTTATTATTTAATGTTCATCAGTTGAATAATTTCATTCGTAACGTGACGTGTTGTACTGTCAATCTAACGGAATATTTTTGTACGGAACTTGCGGTCGAAAAATGAAAATCTTCCAGCGTAGTATCAGAAGCATTGCAACATGATATTTTGTTTTAAAAAAAATAATCATAGAACACACACTACAAATTTCGACTAACCTCAAACATGGAAGCAAGAAAAATTCTGTTATTACTTTTTTACTATTTATTCTATAGATTTTCACGATTTTATATTGAGTTTTGTTAGAAGCTCGTGTATATTTGTAAGGTTACATGATCTTTCATCCTAAGACTCACTGAAATAATAAATAGTAAAATGATGTCTTTAATTTTTGTAAACAATTGTAATTTTTTTAGAAAATAATTGTCAATAAAATTATATCGACGGCCGTTTCGATACCCAATAGTCGATATAGATAAATAACAACCACTGTCTAATACGACAGACGGACACGAGACCTTCAACCGAAAGGGTTATTGGCTTTAGCTGTGTATAAAATTGTATAGGAACGCACCGTCTACGTATGTATATATAAGTGTTATTATATTTGTAGTCTGATGGATTGTGTAGCAATGTAAATAAATACGATGCCAGTACTCTGAATTGTTTGAATGTTATTAGGTTTTGAATGAATATGACAGCAAGTCGAAAGCTCTCAAGTTGTAAATTTTCCAAACGAATAAAATCCTGGGATTCATAAAAAAAATATGGGGTTTCAACTTCCACAACGTATAGAAAATAGTTTCAATCTTCCCCCTGCACGATTTTCATATCACACTATACTTACTGGAAATTTAAATCTAAGGAAGAAGTTTTGTTTTTCTTTCGAGTGACGTAACCAGAGAAATTGTGATCAAACGTGTTTTACATTCTTCATTATTATCAAATACTGTTACCATTTGTTTCGGATTTATAACTTTGTCCAATTGTAATATGACGTACTTCTTCAGCCAAGAGCTCATTCAAATAATTAATAATCTAATATAGTAAAAAAATCAAATTTCAAGGATATTTTGGCTAATCTGAAACGTGGCAGCATTTTCTCCCGACATAATAATAAGAGAAATTCTGTTTTATTTTTACTGTTTATTTTATACTTTATAGAATAGCGTATCAAACAAACGTTCGTTTTTTGCAGTGTCCACACAAAATTGTTTGCAAACCCAGCCACATTTTTCTTGTGAGACTCAGAAAAATAGCACGATTTGGATATCCCACCGTGGAGTTTAAGTTCTGTTCTACAATTGTTCAGAAAACTTAACTGTGGAACCTTGACGGACCAACCTTATACTCCATTTCCTTTAGAGGAACACTCCCGTGCTTGGAAAATGATAATTCCGACTATTTCTTCTTCACTGTCGTGTAAATTAAAAATAAATCTTTCAGTCTTGCGTCTCGAGTGGCCACTTCAAAGTGTCACGAGTAATTTCCTAGCACTGCCAACGGTCTGCAGTGCTTGGCGATGTCTTCCCTTCCGGAGCGAAGCTAAAAGGCATCAGCAGGCTCGTTTAGGCCACGGGTGGAAGGATGGTTGGGACCAGAATATATTCCTTCGTGTTAGTAGAAAACACGCCGATCTCGGAAGGCGTGAGTGTGACGCTGTTCAGGTTTAATATTATCTGCATCGAGGCGATGCTCATCGGCCTGAGCTCCGCTGGACGACACAGTAGCTAAGAATAGTCAAAGACGCTGCCACGCTGCCTCCGTGCTTCACAGCTTCGCCTCCACCAAGCACTATCAAATCAGTTGGGCGTGCTTTCCCTTTCCGATCCCCACACCCGATCTGAAATATTCTTTGAATTCCGTCGACATCAGTGTTCACACCAAAACTATCAATTAATGAAGGGTGCGGAGTATTTTAGAAATGAAATACGCGAGGGTCGGAAGAATTTGGACAAACTAAGCCAAAAATATTCAAATAAAAACAGCAACTATACACTAAACACTATTTTATATTGCACTAAATTTCATAAAGGTAACAAATATGATATCAATCCCGAATTAGCCACCCATCTTTTCCGTACGCCACTTACAAGACAAAAAATAATGTTCTCATTTCCATTTTTGATATATTTTATTTTTTAAATTAATATTTAATTCAGTAATTTTAGCATTACATTGTTTCCATTGGCGTTTAGTTAATTAAAATACTAATATGTATAATAAACAATGGCACATTTATCAATAAGTTTGATGTTCCGTTGCCTTGGAAACTTAACAAGTATTATTCATAGCGAGACAGGAAACGTTTATAGCATCGGTCAGAAAGAGCCTGAAGGGGGTAAAAACATCAACAGAAACGTTGTTGTGTTGTTAAATATTTTATGATTAATAAAAAATTAAAAAATGTTAAAGGTCTGTTAATGCTCGTTGAAGATGTTTGCTTTGGATACATGATACTATTTTCATAGAGCAAGTGCCTCAACATCGTCTTAATGTCTCGGCTTCACATTCCAAATGGTCGTCAGATAGGACGTTTATGGTCCCACGGATTTCAGCCCCCAATATTTTAACCCATCATCCGTCTTCTCTTCTCACAATTTATTTAAGTTACCTTGCAATTCCAGATTCTTATCACATTATCAATCTCCGTAAGACTCAAATGTGAAATGAATTTACAATTATTATTGAACACAGTGCTATTCCTCGTACACAATATTGCAGATTTCCATTTTTTCCCCCCTTACTCATGATATTTGCGAACGAACAATTATTTTATTTGGACGTATTGAGCGATTGTATAGTTATAAAATTAAAAAAGTGTGGTAAAATTTATGTTCTTGTTCAGATGATTAGGCCTATGCCAATATTGTTGAAATCTCCAAGAAATTTTCTGAATTAAATATACTAGAAAAATATGAAGTAATTTATAGACTCCTCACAATAGAAATAACCACACACAATCTCGTATAGTGAGTGCTAATAACTTTAATAGGAATATTTTGATATAGTTTTCCATTTTTAACCTCTATATAATCGACTATAAAAATTATTAAATATACATAATTGAAATATATTATGCCTTATGCTTACTCAATTAAGAACCATGTAAAACGTTAACCGATTCGGTCAATTTTGTTCTGTAATGTTAAATATTTTCATGGCCGAAATGAGAATTGAAAGCTGAAGGACATATTAATTTTTTCACTTCAATTGTTTATTCAAATTTAAACATTTTTAACATATTAAAATTGTTTCTTTGATAATATAACGTTTTAGGAGGTCTGGAATCAGAAGGAAGAAACGTTATGATGCATTTTAGTTAATATATGTAACTTTTACTTTTTATTATTCTGACTCTTGGCCAATTTCTACTAATTTAAATTATATATTTTAATATTATACTGTTTCAACATTTATTTAAAAAATTTCAACTTTAATTAAAAAGGATAATGTGCAAATATTATAGATGATCATTACTGGATACATAAATAATTGAAACTGAATATGCTGTTATTTCTCTTAATTTAATCTAATATTTAAATTAATAATTTATTACAGAAGTTTCACTTGCACAATCATTTGTTATAATTTTCGTCTCGGCATTTGATTATTCGTGTTCATCAGGTTCTATGCTATTTAATATACATTTTTATCCACAGAGGTTATTTTATATTCCAGTTTTGAAATCTTTACGTTTTCGGTTTTATAATCCTCGTGGAGCTGTTAATTTCGTGTCGAATAAAAATACACGTTTTTGTGCTTTCACAGCATAAGATTTTCACCACTACCTATTCACTCTACGCTATCTGTACACCCACATCTCTTGCGAGCGTCACATCCTGTGCGTAAATACAGCCTCGTGTGATACGATCTTTGTAATGGTCAGCCATACGCTATCTTGTTTATTTAGCTACGAAGCACGAGTCGTGTGAAATCGATGAAATTATCAAAAAAAAACAATATGGACGACAGAACCGTTTTCCTCGGCCAAAGTTGATCAAGTCCAGAGGAAGTGCCGGTGAACTGCCAAGTGCGAGACCACGAAACTTATCCAAGTGGCAGCATCATTTATAATGCAAGCATGATATCGATGTCGCCGTTAGTCATGCAACTATTTGACCGTTGGCATTGACTCCGGGTGTCCAGGGATCACAAGCTGGACCCCGTCGTCGGGAGCGAACAAACCGGTCTGGTCTGGAGTTGCGGCATCAATGCAATGCCTTACATTATTTATGATTTTCCGTAGCACAAATTACCCCCTTCGTTCAAGGAAAGGCAGCTATTAGGAAATGTAGCTGGTACTTCTCGTTCTAAATAAAGTAAGCAGCCAATTTCAGAATCAAGTGAAATGCTTCTGTCAGTAGGAAATGTACTTTAATGTGTCCTGAGGAAACGTTATTCTTCTTTCGTATTTTATATTTCATATTTCTACTGAACACGACTAGGTGGAAGTTGCAGAATTTAAAATTTATACTCGGATAAAAATAAATGTAAATCCCCAGTAAAAGACAATAAAACGAAAAAAAATATAATAATAAATGCGAAGATGTGTTGAAGCAACCAGCTAAACCCCTTCATAATAGCTTTTCCCAGTAAAAAATAACAAAACTTCAATACTCAAGCATTTATTCATACTTTGCTCCTAAATATGCTTACATTCTTCGTAAATGCCAGGAATACATTTGCAGCGAAGCAGATAGTCCTTTATTGATCTACTTAGAAGTTGTTACTTCCCCACAACTGTCCTATTTTACAAATCTGCTCCTTTTTTTTAGACATACGTGTTTATTCTCACAAGGTTTTCAATTGTATAAATAACTGAAAACAAAGCTTTGTCCTTCACGGTCTTCAAAAGTGTCTTCGAACCAGTTTCTGCTCTATTTCGTTGCCTCTTCTAGGAATTTTCGTGCTTCATATTCCAGAATCTGTGCTCAAAATATCTGTCATTGACCGATTTACACGTCAACGAAATACGGAATTTTACCCGTGTCCCTTCACACGTCCCAGTTTCATTAAGATGATTGCAGTAAGTCACTTTCAAAGACAGCTGGTCACGTGGAGTGGAAACCAGAATAAACAGCCAGACACCGAATTTTGACCGTGTATTTTTGTAGTGATTGATGAAACAAAGAAGGAAATCATAACTGTCGATTCCCGTGGTTTCACTTATACCTGTTATCGTCTTCCAAAATTTGGAACACTCCGATGAAATTAATTCGAGTAAAAAAATATTTTTGATAGTGTATCATATAGGGCATAAATATCGATCAGATAAGATTCAAATCGAAATTGCACGAAGTACAAAAGAGGGAGCTGAGGGAGGAACTTTGAAGCAATGGGGCTGATTTTGTCAAAAAGGAATGATTTTGTTGAATAAAAAATTCTCGCACCAAGGAAAATCTACTTTTCCTCCGCCATTTCTACGTTGCCTTTCTTATTCTATTATCTTACTAATTCTTTTCTGTGTTTCACTCCGTAAAGTTAGAAATTCTCCGTAGTCCCCTATGCCGTAAAGAAGCGATTTACTTTTCTTCTTGATTTTCTTCAGTATTGTATTAAAGAAGTAGATTCCAGTGTTTAGCCGCAACCAAATCAGTTAGATCACCCCAGTTTAGAGTCACGGCGATAGTAAAGAAGTGCTGAGTAAATAAGCTAAAATTCTGTGCAAGTCCTCTTTATGACCAGTTTGGATTTGAAAGGTTTGCCAAGGAACGACACCCCGGTGGATAGGCACATGTTATTTTATCTAATCCACCCGTGTCGCCCGTGGAACAAGAACTAGGCCAACGATCATTTCCGTTCAGCGTGGTCAACGTTGAAGTGGTGCAGGAAAATTGCTGATTAAACCAACCTGAGTCGAAGTCTCCCATGCTTTATTTAAGAGACAAGCCGAGGACCGTGGACTCCGCTCCCATGTCTCCACAATGGACTGTTCCTGCGCAATCGATCTGTCTTCAAAGCACCCGCTCTTCGCTCGCCTCTGCACGCGCGTCGTCCTCCTCCGCGGGAAATAGTGCGACGTTGCCGAGGCCTTGGGGAAGCCCCACGACGCCGGGATTCGAAGGGGAACCCCGGGCCGCGTGACGGCGATTCTTGAGAACCGGGATCGAACCCGCGGACCCGAGCCCCCGAGGACTCGGAACTAAGTTTCCGCCGCGAGCGTCCGCGGCGCGCCACTCTCTGTCATTTAGTTCCCGCACTGTCTGACTGCAACTTGTGTTCCGTTTGTAGGAGTTGGTTGCTGTTTTCCTTCCGTTTTAATCAGTTTCGGTCTGGTTAGATTCTGCATTTTCTAACTGGTCCATCATCACCTAATTTTCTTCAAATTGGTAGGTGTTTTTACTAATTTTGCTTTTCAAGTTATATTATAATTTTTTATTTGGATTGGTTTCCTTACATCTTCGCACGACATTTATTCTTATTAGACTGAAAAACAGCTAGAATCTGATACGCTTGCACGATTAGTCTTAGTTTCACTTTAATATATTTTAATATTTAGTTTATAAGCCTTCATTTATTTATTCCGTCACGAGATGGGAATCGCATCCCAAAGTAACTGGAGCCCTTCCCTCAAAAGAGACAATAACGCGCCAACTACGTAATCACCTAGACATTTTTGTTTCGCGAGCTGAGAACCAGTTATTATTTTTGCCGGCTCCCTTTCCCCTCCCCACCAATTCTAGTAGCAGCAAGATTAGAAAGATGCAGTAGTTGGCAGTACTTCTTTTTTAATGAAATAAACTTTTGTTATTATTCTTTATTTTGTTCAGTTAATTTCAGTGACACAATTCTCGGGTTTATCTCGTCAGTACCTGATATAAACTACGTCTCTTAATAAGCTTAAGTACCTGAAAACCGTTTTCGGCCTATATTTATGCGAGTGAGCGACAACCCGGATAGTAAAAAAAGTCAGATACTTTGAATGGAGTTCCACTTAACCTATCAGTAAAGAAGCGGCTGGCTACGGATTCCACTCTTTCACAAGGTACAAAACTACTTTAATGACTTCTTTGTGTTTATGTGTTTAGCATAGTGTACGATGTTTGTCTGCAGCATTTGTCCTCTCATACGCACCGCCACCTTGTGTACTATCGATTGCTGTCATTTTCACTTCAAAATGGCGGGCTTCCGACACTGATCTAAAAATCACGTACATACGACCTTGTCGTATTTCCCAATTCATCCCTTGTTCAAAATTTCATTCTAGAATTTTTTTTGCTGTTCAGAATCAATATGGACTGTAAAATCTATTAAGATAAAATAAAATAAATCAAAATTAAATAATGCAGCCATATAACAGATCTGAACTTCCTTACTAAATGTATATGGTTATATATATATATATATATACATATATATAAATATATATATATATATATATCTGTGTGTGTATGTGTGGCTGTGTGTAGGAATGTACATACATGAAATGAATACATTCCTCCAGTTGTTTGTATTTGTCTTTGCGGTAAGTAGAACGGTGATATTGCTAAATATTGTCTGAAAAAGTATCTAGTTCCTTATTCATTGTGTATTGGCCAAGTTATCTTTTCTATTTGGTGAGCAAGGGGCTATAATATTACAGGGTCAGTTCCAATATGCTCACTGAAGGAAAATGAAATAATATACTGGATAAGTGATTGCTGTATTTAATTTATTTTGCATATTTATGTGCAATTTAAAAATACTTAAGGGACTAGTACAAACATATTTTGAGTAATAATTCTCTATAATTTCCTAATTTAATTAATGTCTGATATTTTCTTATATTTATCGGTCTTTCAGAACGTTTGAAGAGATTATATCATTATAAATTACCGTAAACAAAATTCTTTCGTAGGCTAGAGCAACATCGTTTCACCTAAGAGACGTCACACTGTCAAGTAACACGAAGTCCGGCTGAATTGTATTTATCTCTCAGAACTCAGTTCTTAAATTTTCAATACACACTGAGAGAGTAAATCACCCTTAAATAAATCCTTAGTAATTAGTGGCTGGAATTACAATATAATGTACATTCCTACAAGTAAAGCCAAACATTTAGACGATAAATTGTGTAATAATCAAATACTTTTCAAATATATGTTTATAATATTAAGCAAGAACACAATTCCATGTGTATACATGGAACATATACTAGAAACACTAGGTGTGTAAGTCTGTAATTATTATTCTGGTCTATCCTGTTTTTTGAAAAATTATTTCCCGTAGGGAATAACAGTTGCAATGAACACTAAATTTGTAGAGCGATTCAATTTAAATTTTGAATTGGGACTAGCGGCGGAATATAAATGCAATCAGGTAGGTAGGATTTAACAGGAACATGGAGGTACAGATGGAGAAAGAGATTCAGATAGAGAATGTTGCATGAAGAGAGAGACAGGAGAGTGAATGATCCGTACAAGAGAAACGGAGACAGCAGAGGGAATAGAATAAGTAATTACATAAATAATAAATGAGTAACAATACGTTACTTAACATCATAAATTACCCTAATTCCTTACATTTTATAACTAAATATTTAACACTAATAATTACAGCGAGAGAAATTAAAAAAAAATGAACACATCACAAATACACTATACCCATTTTGTCTTGTCACATCACTGACACAACACTAAATCATTTCCTGTATTCATCGTCTGTCGACAGCGACGAGGACACATCTCGTATTTTTGCTAAAAAAAACAGACAGGACAAGTGGGAAACTATTTAAAATACATGAGCCTAAGTAGCACTCGGCAACTTTGCAGACACGATTATTTATCTCGTGAAGACCGATGTAAACCTTCCCGTACGGTTTAATAAATACCATTTTTTGAGTAAACAAAAAGAGGTTATGTATGTGGAAAGCTAAAATTGGAGTATTTTTAATTATAATATCAGAATAACGTCTTAGTCGTACTGTTATGAAATCAAAGGTTGAAAAAAACATAAATAGATCGCTTTCGCGATAAATAAAAGTTATAATATTTAACTTGGATCGGAAACCGTTTCACGTCATGGATACGTTCCAGAAAATTTTGCTTTGATAGAATTCGCACCAAAAGAAAAACTTAAACTGGAAACAAGAAAATAATAGAAACCAAACAAATTTGGATCACAAATTTCATTTTCGCGGAGGAGTCCTATAAAGAATTTTTAATAAATTTTCCCTGAGACTGTCATAAATCTGAAACTTCCAGACGTGACATTACCGTCATCGGGCTAAAAAATTAATAACGCGAACTTTAGTCTGTTTTAAAATGCAGTGGTCTGCCATTCGTAATTCCGTAAAAGGGGGACGGGAAGGTTGTTCAGCCATGACGAGGGAAAGGGTCATGACTTTATAACTATAGTAAAGCTGTAAGATTTTTATTTTTTGGAACAGAATAGAAATTGTGCAAGGGGAAATATTATTTCAATCTCAATTACTACAAAATTGATTGCTATTTTTCAAAGAAAAAAGGCTTTATTTTTAGGCAATTGCCAAAGGGTACACAGACTCAGTTTAGACCACGATTTAATTTTAAAATTTTTTCAATATTTCGCGTTTGTTTCCAGATTTTTTGCCCCCTTGTTTTCGTATCAGTTGGTCTTATTTTATCCCATTTTTGTAGAGAAGTAGGAAGTTCTCGTACGATTTTCATCGTAATTTTTTTTAATATTTACGAAGGCTGTTGTTTAAAATGGCGTGGATTAAGCGGTTAATTGATAGAGAGATGTTTAGTTGTAATATGAGGATATTGCGGAGGGCGGCGGGGAGTGAGAACGAGTAAAGGCGGAGGAAGGAACAGGGATACGAGACGGAGGGAAGGCACGCGTCAGCGTCCACTTGCAGCGTGCGCAGACGCACTGCGTGTAGCGTGTAGCTGAGCTGGACAATTGCGTTGCGTAGCGTTGCGTAGCGTAGCGTAGCGACGAAGCAAACCGGCAACGTGGCGGAGGGAAGGGTAGTGGTAGTGCACGTGTTGTTGACAATGAGATTGTTAGGGGAGCCGGCCAGCTGTTCCTCCCAGCTGTCAGCTTGCTAGAAAAAATTGCGTGCAGATACACAAATAATGACCACTTTCCAGCTCACCAACTAGTTTTTTTTTTCCAGAGGCATAAATAAGTGCAACCGTTCGCTAACTCTTTTCACGGTACCGCAAATTGAATACGCCCTGCCACGAAGATTTCTCCGTCGAAGCTCGCTGCGGAATGTTGAATACGAAAATTAATATTTTTTAGCAGAAATTCACCAACTGTCAGTTACAAAATTGCGATCCCCGTAGTGGTTGTATATATATTTTTTCTTTGATCAAAATTTGTGGCGAGTCGTCTATCCCGATCGCTGCCGTGCTGGTCTTTCCACCTCAGAAGCTCGATGTTTAAGGCACTCTCCGTAATTAATGTTGGTTGTAAGGCATTGTAAGATATTCGGTTGTGATTGACGACCGCTGTTATCACACACAGTGCCGAGATTAGTTCCTGAAATAGCGAATGGCATTCGGGTCACGACGATTATACTGATTTTTTTTTCCACGAAAGGAGGAAATGAGAACATTGCCTTGTGACGGGGAGCCTTCTTACTCTATTTCATCCACTTAGGGAATTACGTTTGAGGTTGACAAAGTACACGATAAATTAAATTCGATAACTACAGTATAATAGGTTTTTAAAAAATCTCCGTAACATTCGGCTTAACTTGCTAATGAAAGTAAGTCTTCCAGGTTTCTGATAGTTGTATTTACGAAAACGAATTTCCCCTTTGCCTGCGCGAATCCGCTTGAGCTTTTGGTAAAGTTCTGCTGGCTTCGTGGCAGTGCGCTTAATCAATCTCATGCACGTACGGGGTCATGCGATGCTAGTCGATATACCGTCCTGAAATAAAACAAGGGGTTGTTTCTTCTTCTCATTTGAAGGTAACAAAATGAAGTTGATCGGCCGCCCCAAGCAGAATAATTGTTTCGGGATAACTCTTCGTTTAAGGCTCGATCGCTCCCCGTCGTTGAACTCTTAGGTTTGTTGGCGTCCGCGACTCGATCAATAAGGTTACTTCGGCCGCAAAGACATTTATTTGCACGTTTCTGGGCTCGCCCCCCTCCTCTTGCTGAACGTCATTATCGTTACCCTCAAGTAGTCACTAAAATTTCGTTCCATAAGCGCCATTGAGTCCAGTTCGGTTGCAGTTTTCCTACGTCCAGAGCGAGAGTTTGTTTCGAACATTTCCTAGGACATGGACTGAAACAATAATGCAATACATCTTTTAAATGTCAGGATCCTCTTATTCGGAGGCTCTATTAAACCAAAATGTAACTGTTATCACCCATTTACTCCCGAACACTTTTTAAATATAAAAGTAAGGGTTACTAACCCGATTAAAAAAATAATAAACACTAAATTGGAACTAATTTAATCATTCCGGGACCATAACCTTCCGGTAAAAATCATGTTGAAATCCACCGGCGAATTAATTACAATTTATCCTAGTCGTTAATCCATAAAACTAAAAAAATCTATTTGTAACGTCTATGTGTCAGTGTTTTTAAAAATTCTATTAGTTAATGTGTTACAAGTAGACTCCCCCCCCCCCCCTCCTCCTTCCTCAAGTTCATTTTATGAAATGTTTGGATATATGTTTGCTTCTGTTGGTCTTTAAATGTTGTGAAAGTACAGTGTTTATTTTCAAAAATCTTCAGTTGCTATATGTTCACAATTTCGTTCGATTCGTCACTTCCGCTCCCTTCTTTAATTTTTGCCATATTCTATGCTTAATTATTGCTACGCTACTACAAATTAAGAAATGTAGTTAGATATGATGTAAAATTATAAGCGAGTCCTGGCTGGATACGAACAACGATTTGTATTGAATTTTACATGCAAATTTCATCAATAATCTTAGAAAACTGGCAATTTTTAAAAAATGACCTAAAGCTCTAAATAAGAAAAGCTTAAATTTTGTGCACAGGATTTTTCCTTGTTCTAATTTTGAATATTTTAGTGCCAGTTAATTTTTTTTTTAATAAAATGAAAAAAAATCACTTGTATGTCTTTTATTGAACACAAAGAACACTAGTTGTTTTTTTCTGTAACTGTATGTATATGTTTGCAATTTATATACAAACATTAAATGTAGACTATATGTTGTAGGCAAGAGTTAATTCTCGATTTTCTGTAAATTTCTCGTTGTTTGGTTAGGTCTTGTTTCTCTGCAGCTGACTTCCTGAATCGCTGATCCCAGAGAAATGAAGACATCGCCTGCAGCATTAGGTAAGCAACATCTACCCAATGTTGAGTGTTTTTTTGTTATGTTGATATTCCGAGAGTCTCCCCCCCCCCCCCCCCCGAAAACTGCGAACGAAACTTTTTACATTTTTTTTTGGAAACAGTTTCAAAATTATTTAGCGTAATTTTTCCCAACATTGGTTTTTTAAAAGAATTACACTCTTGTGGTTGAGTAAATTAAATTCTTGACGTTTTGTCATTCAATAAATTCCAATTTATTTTTTTTCGGACCGTCACAAGATTCAAGTTGAGGAGCTCGTCCCGGCTGGATGTAAATTTTCTGCACTGACGTTAGAAATAAATATCTCTCTGTAAAGAGTTTCACATTGAAGTTCTTACACCCGGTTACGATATACATGAACTGTCGGGTTTCGAATAACGCCCCCGTGCCGTTGAGACTCGAACATCTGTTCATTTGGTCACGGATGACGTGTGGCTGGCGTGACGAGCTCCGTTGTCGAAATAAAATCTCAAAATGTATGTTCTTTACGTCGTTACCTACGTCGCAGTTAATACGAGTTTTCCTTACGCACCCAACTCGATTACTTTAGTCACTCGAATTAATTTTTAGTTTAAATCCAGTACTAGTTTTCTTATAAAAATTCAAGATAATTACATAGTATACTATGAACTACATTAGTACTACTTCAGACATAGTTTAGCTGAGCAATTAGAGTAGTACATCCTGATAGTGTCACCCTAATTTATACACTTATATAAATTGTACACTGCATTTGTTTCAAGTAATTAATACAAAAATATTAGAGTTAGTTAAAATTTTTCAGCAAACAATCGTCAACGGTTAGAGTAACACAAGGAAACGACTATATTTTTAGGTTTCTCAAAAATAGGTGTAAGTCGTTTATTATAATGTCGAAAAATGAGACAACGGAGTCTGATGTAAGTATATAACTTCATTGATGTCTTCGGGAATTTATAATTGTAAATTCTATAACCATGGGTAGATATCAACGAATGAGAAATAATATTTTATTTTTACGTCTGTATTTAACAATCAGATATATTTAACGACCATTAACAGACGATGAAAAATTTTTATTATTAAAAAAAAAATTAATTAACAACACAGCAACATTTCTGTTTATCTTTATTCCCTCTCCAGGCTAATTATGGCGGAAAGGCTTGTCATTATGTTACAAACTTTATATATATATATATATATATATATATATATATATATATATATATATATATTACGTTTATAATCTCCTGACAAAGGTTGCAGCCTGAAGAGGGTACAAAAATAATTGTTATTAATTAAAGTTTATATGATCAATATTTTTTAATTATAAAAAATATTATTGGTCTGTTAATGGTCGTTAAATATATCTTATATGAGCGACGTAAGAGAGAAAAAAAGGATTGGAAACGTGGCATGAATAAGGAAAACCGCGAAAGGACCAATGAAAATTACTCGTTTGGATATCATCATTTCGAAGCTTGTCGTTATGAAACAGATTTATCTCGGGTAAACAAACTTCATGCAATTGTTGTGTGTTTTTACTACTGTCATAAACTTCCATAGTGTTCCCCGTTGAAAATTAGTGCTTGCATAAATGATTATCCTCATTAAAGGTTTGGCGACTGTTCAACCCTTGATTTTTAATTGGTTACATTTGTGTTTTTAAATATTCAGCCCCTACGCTTGTCACGGAAAAAAATATAACTTTACTAGATATTATACGATTTGGTAATCATTGTGTTATTCTTAAATATCGTTGTAGCCTAATCTAATTTCTCTATCAAAGTTGTCGCTAAAATATTTATTACTATTGAGACTGAGAAAAAAACAATCAACAGTAATTATTGTTGCACTTATAATACATTACGTTGATTTAACATGTCGATAGACTTAAAGCTTGTACCAAACAATTAATCTGTTTCTTTCTCATTGAACTATACACGTGGAGTAAGTAAAACTTCAAGTAATACTGCACCAGTAATTTAATATATTATTTTTCAATAATAACTATCGGAAAAATGTATTTGAAGAGAAGTATAAATTTACCGTGTCGGGAACACCCAAATATACGCTGACGAATTCCGTGAATCGTGTAACATGAGAAACGTCACATTCTGCGGATAACCATTGAGAACTTCAGGATCCATAAGTTCTGCGTCACCCTCAGGAAGGAAACTGTCTGGGTATTCCGAAAGCCTCAGTAACCATTACATGAGCGGTTGATAAATAGTTCATCTTTCCTTTTGGACACCTTTCATCGGATACCACAAAATGTTAATTTGAGTTAGCGTTGACAGGCAGGAAACACCGAACCCGGTTGATTTTTTTAAGGTTAAAACGTGAAAATGGCTAATTTTAGACAATATATAATTAAAAACCAGTAGTCTTACGACGTATCCTCTGCCAATTGCCAGACCTACTCATGTATGACCTCCGAAGAAAATTATAATAATTTCTTTGAGAAGGTAAGCCGATTGGCAGAGGAAATGTCGTAAGACTACTTGTTTTCATTTCAAATATTATTTGTAGTTAGTCATTTTCACGCTTTGATATTAACAAACAGACATTAACCTTGATCATTATGATTCTTTTAATCTGATTCAAGACTACAAATTGACGTTAGGTCAGTTGGAATCTCGATATTATTTTTTACATAATGATGTTCTGAGCAAATGTATATGAATCTAATGCTGTCTAACGAAGAAAGAACCCCCCGAGAAAGAGCAAGGTGGAAATTGGAGAGGGACTTTCAGACTTTCCCTCACAACCTGCTAGGGCTCCGAACATCACAAGGGGAGATTCAAACTGGCAGATCCTGTTTGTTCCGAGTAATGAAGTGAGAGACCAGACCAAGAGAGTGGGAAGAATCCCTAAAGACGACGCATCAGATAATGGAACTTAGTTGGATTGTTGTTCCTTCCACTTGTTTTTCTCGATTGAAGGACGTTATCCGCATGGAGTGACGCTGTGAAGAGTAAAGGATTATTCTGCGGAGAAGACGAGCTTAGTGGTAGTTTCTAACATCCAGTTGGCGCAAGGCCATGTGTCATTCATATCCAACGAATAAAAAAAAGTAGTATAGTTAAATTACAGCTACGAACAGGAAAAATGTTTATTACACGTTGAACAGTCCGCAAATAATGTTACATTAATTTGATTTAATTAAATTGAAAAAAATTACGACTGAAAATTAATAATAAGAAATATAGGCAAATACAGATAAAAGAAGTGATAATATAAATACGACACAACGTTTCTGGAAGCCTTGTGTTTTATTTATATTATCACTTCTTTTGACTTTATTTGGCTATCTTTCTTATTAATGATTAATTTCATTTCCTCTCGACCTCAATACAGGAAATACTATTCAACGTTAACATATACCTATAGAGAATATTCTCGTTTGTACTATAGAATTAATTAAAAAATAAAACGGATTTGAATTTTAAAGACTTGATAATATAAATATAAAATGTATATATGCCTAAACATAAGAGTCAACTAGATAACATTAAAAATATATTCAAATAAAAAAAATACATTTTCAATTAATAATTTGTTTTCCGAAAATATAATTGACTCAAATAAATAATTATCTCTAATCATATTACAGAAGCCATACACTGAATTTTGAAATAATTGAAAAAGAAAGTCTGAAAACTTTTAATCTAATACTTTTCAACACTACTAATACATTTACCATTTGTGTAACAAACAATGCTAAAGAAAAATAAGTGGCACTTTCACAAATTACAGTTGTTCCGTAGGTCTTAAATATATATATTCTCGTTCAGTGGTAATTTGTAACAAGCTGAAGCCATATACACATCTGTATGAAAAAACGCAAAATTTATGTAAACATGTACAAAATTATAATAATTACTGCAATTAAATGTGAACTGCATATTGCTTTAAATATAAGGGAGTTTATTTGATAATTCGGTTTGCTTCGATCCATACAAAAAATATACGAAGCTAATTAGGCCGTCAGAAATTTTATTCAGGAAGAAAGTAGCGTCATTGGCGGGCGTCTAAATATCAATACGCGATCAGTTTGAGATTATGTTGAGTGGCCTTTTGAATCAGTCTGAAGATTATCTACATCATGGCATAAATTCAGCAAGGAACCAACTGAAGGTCTGCTTAGCCGTTCCTTTTATTCCGTACAAAAAATACGGAATTTAGATATAATTGTAAAAAGCTATATTTTAGTAAATAAACATAAACCATACAATCCGGAAATAATCAAAGATATGTAATGCATTTAAATTGCATGAAATACTTATTCATACATAATTAATTATGAGTGTAAACGCTTAATGCTTTCTAGTTCACGGAAATTCAAATTCTGTGAAGGGGATTTGCACTGCGACATATTTTATTCTAAAAAATATATAAATAGTTGCGTCGAAGTTAATATTGAACCTGGTTTGTTAAATACTTAATTGACCGTCATTCCATAAATAACCACCTTGAATTGGCGGACTAACTTCATTTAAAAAATAATTAATATGTTTTTGGGATAGGAATATGTTGTTTTTATTATTCTTTCGCGAAACAATGTGAAATAAACGCCTTTTATGGTAACTAAAATTTAGAATTGATATAGATCAATTTTACCGATCATAATATAAATGTCTAATATTTTAATTATTATCATTATGCCCTTATTGAAATACTGAGAGGTCTCCCTCCGTTGTACAATAAAAAAGGTTTGAAATATGTTCGATGGAACGTCACACGAGTGACAGTTTATACTGTAAATAGGATCGTGACAAATATAGCCTCATTGAGAGAAGTGATATTTTATTTAATCCATATTCACCGTTGTTGGCTGATAAATGTGAGTGATAGATGACGGTTTTTTGAACCTCTGCTGCATTTTAATAATATTGGCATTTTACTAATATCGTACATGGCCGTAAATAACTGATGAGCTGTTATGATATTGTCAATTTTATTTAATGTATCGACGCAGCCACTCGAGCTGCACACGAGTGCGCTTTTTTCATTGGCTGAAAAACCTTTCACCTCAAACTATGGCCTATGGTATTAGACATTGATTGATTAAACTCTAAATATTTTATTACCATGAATGTGATAAAAATAAAACTTTGCAAAACACTCAAATGTTTTTTTATACTTTTTATTACTACAATATTATGACATAATTATTTGCAGAGAAGTTGAATATAATTAAATAAATTACCGTACACGAGTCTGAATTAAGAAAACTAAGGAGTTATGATAGATCCTTTGGCTTTATAACTGTTCATAATTAAATATTAGCTTCGTTATGTTAGACTATTGCTCGTTCTCTTGCAATATATAAATAAATACCGTTAAACATTTTATGTATTCAACCATATTAATATTTGTAACAATACGTTTCGAAGATCAATTTCTTTCAACAGTTTTTTAGTTTCAGTTGCCAAATTTGATAGATTACTTGTACCATATTCAGCCGTAGCTCATCTTATCTTTCAAAACTAGCTAACTAATTAAACTCCCGTCTAGAAGTCGGACTCATGTGTGGTCTGGTTTTCCCTGGACTTCCCTTATTAGTAACTAAAATGGAGCATAACACCTCAATATCATTTTAAACACTGAAATTTCCAGTTCTTTTAAATGTTCTAACATCGTAAAGCGACGTTTCCCCCCCTCCCCCTTCCTATAAATTTAATATTACGATTAGATATATCTAAAAAATCCATATTAATTTGAATAATAATGAATATGCCACAAGACGTATAGACTAGAGTTTAAATAGCACACACAAAAAAAACACAATAAATGGACTTTGCTAGTATAGAAAAAACTGTTTTGTCTGCCGAGATATCTTAATAAAAATTCCAAAAATTATATCAAGCCCTTGCCAATATTTTTTTATACATTCTGTTCAATCGTTTATGTTACTTAACAGTTGGTATAGTATTGTAGTATGGATTAATTTGAGTAAAATCAATTTTTAGTAGTTACATGATCTAAACAGAAATTTAATGGTAATATTTGCCTGGAAACAGAACTTAATTAAATCACTGAGGATTTACAACGGTCTTGTTTCTTTTGCGCCAGTTATTTAAGTATGTTAATAGTATGTCAAATCAAATGTTATTTTTTGCTATCAAATAGTTATTCTACTTCCCCCAACTTTACCAAACAGTTGTGGGAATGTCCATGAACCCAACTAATTCACCCTAACAACGAAAGTTACGATTCCAAGTGAAGGAGTATCATGAGATCCTATTTCCGTCACAATCAACTGTACGTGTGTCTGTGACTCGTCAGTAAATTCTGACACGACGAGTGAATCAAATGCCTACTTTACGACATTGATGGAAGGTCCCTAAAGTTTTATTGGTCGTCTGCTCCTCAAGCTAGATGAGAGTGCTGTGGTACTTCGAAAAGAGAGAGAGGAAATTGTGTCATCTAGTGATTTCAACTTTCTCCGTCGTTTGGAAATATCAGGGCTATTCTGATTGAATCGAATACAGAATGATACGTGGACGTTGGAGATAACAATCCGTTATTAAGAGTCCAATCTCTTTAATTATCAATCAACCGTTTAATAGATTTCTTCTGATATTGTTACGAAGCTCGATGATAATTTTCGGGGTTTGGCTTCCAAAGTAATATTATTTTCCTTTTACATTCCCTGTGCAAAATGGAGGAGAATAAAATGAAAGTTCGATCATACGTGTCCTCGGATCCATTCCCCGCGATAACATACGTGTTTATAGGAGGGGGGAAACGAATATTTGATATTTAACATGTGTATGTTAGGATAAAATAACGCTCTTTGTATGTTATAGGGGGCTCTATCGGAAAAGATATAGTAGTAATATATTGCCTCTTGGACTGATGTGAACAAAGGGACACACTGGGAGCAGGAAATGAATCGACTTGATAAATAAAACGCTCTAAGGCGGCACTAACGAAGAATGGAAAGATAACGTGAAAATAAAGCGGTCACATGCGACCGTAATTACGACGAGACGCTCATTCGGCTCTATTGGTTAATAATTAAAGCTATAACTTACGATCTGAGTGTCAGTTGAATGGCCACAGTCGTAATTGTTCCAGAGTCGATAAGACCACATCTTAAGCAACAAAGGCTTTTTTTATACTTTTATCTTTTAAAGTTCTTCCTTGTGAATTTAAGCGTCGTAGTTACAGAGAGACGCGCCTGAATGATTTATTGACGAGCGTAACAATTTAATCAGTCCTTAACCTTATTGAGGAGGTAAAACAAGTACAGACTGTGCGGTCCTCTATAATTTAAAAAAATATTTTTCTCCAATTGTTTCAAGTTCTAGTACATCACAATATAGAACGCACAGGTAAAATAAAAAAGTTTTGTAAGATTCAATTTAATTAGTGAGAAACAGTTTTGCGACCACATGCATCAGAAAACTAACTCGGACCCTCAGAAAATAAGATTTTCAAGACTACATACTAAATTTTAATTTATCTCCGTGGCCTTTATTAAAAAAAAATGAAACGCTCACAAAAGTTGAAAGAAAATTTCAAGTCTTTCTTAAAGCCACCTGGCAACAAATGATCCTAGCACAGTGCCTCATTTTTTAGAAAAAGGTTACTTATTTCTTTGCACGCGATTAATTATTATCTCTCAGCGGGGATAAAATATTTCTAGTTTTCTAGTCTTTTACTCGTGCTAATTAGAATTTTACCTCACAAACAATTTGTGGCTTTAATTGTGCAGTATGTTTCAGTCCACAAGTTTTAAAAATAGAAGTAGAAATATAACGACATCGACAAAATACTGATGATCGAATTAACCGGAAGAATAATTCAATACGTGTTCTTTTTCCAAAAATATTCCGTTTACAAATATTTTTGGTGCCTTTAATGTTTGAGTTGTGTGTTGTGTATATGTACATCAGGAAATTTTATCTACAAACAGCTGAACGATTGCAATTGATCTGAAAAATATAAAGTGTATTCATATCCGCAGTTTTGCTCCTTCTCTATTAGTTTGACTGTTTTCTACCACAAATCTTCAAAACTTTTCCGTCTTGTATGAAAATCGAATAACGTTACCAGCGAAAATAAGCAATTGTACGAGTATTTTAAATTAACTACGGATCTGTGCAGCAGTCAATGAAGCTCTGACTAGAGTTTTGAAGTTTGAAATTATGATTTCCCGTGACACATTATTTTTGACACTCTTCGTTCGTAATTTTTTGATTTACGTCGATTGTCTTCTATGATGAAGATGCTCGATTTAAAATAAATCAACAATATTGTGCATGCGTTATGTCTTCAGAATTTTTTTTTCTTTAAGTACTGGCAAAGTAAATACACACTAGCAGCCTCTAAATGTTGTATTATCTAATTAAGATTGGAATCATTAAGCGTTCTGGCGCCGCGACGTAGCGTGGCGTTTCGATAATTAGCTCTTGGAATAAAACCTTTGGAGAGGAATCATCATTAAAATTCCTTTAAGGAATGTTTTAACGATCCCCATCCCGACATCTGGTTTGGGAATATTTATAATTAACATCATTATGATTTTATAAAATAGTAACAGAATTACAAAAGGTCGCTTGATCGGGCTCTATGAATATATTTTGAAGATATATTCTACAGGGCGAAATCATGTAAAATTATTCGCGATCGTCTACGTTGAAGCATGTGTCACCAGATATTTTTGCTCGACAAACTCATTATAAAGTAAAATTTTAATTTTTACGTTCAAGAATTTAGCATAAAACTTTTTTTTTTCTGTTCTACCGCACAGCTGCACTGAAACTTAATATCTGTGCCTCAGTACGATAGAGAAACATTTCAAAATAACTGCTCAAGACGTAGCTAAAATATTACCTGGTCAATTGATTTCAATAAATTTTTAATACTGACAAACTTTTTACTTTAAATGTCTTTTTCCTATGTGTGATTAATTTTCTTTGTTAGATGCTAATTATAAATACGGTAGCGTCTCTGAATACACATACGTGACTTGCTGAACTATATCTTCATAAGCTTGTTATCGACACGCGTACGCAAACTCGTTCAAAATATATACGTCATATTGTAACAGAAATTGGCTGAGAGACTTATACTGGTTGGGACTATTTGGGCTTATAAACTGTTGGAGCATATTTCAAATAATTACCGAGTGAAGGCTGCCCTATCTAATTGAGTTATAACAATCAGCTTAGGATAATGGAGCTTGCCGCGGAAACGTTGTGTAACAATGATACTGTCTGTCGGTAACACGAGATTCTTCCATATATATATATAAAAAAATTATAAATTAATTTGATCAATAAATCGCTACACATATAATAACTAATTAATAATAGAAATTGTATCCGTATCAAAATAAATAAGAATACAATGGAAATTGTTTAGAGTTAAATATGTAACATTTTGAACCTATACATTTTCTGGTTAAGGCTTTCGGAAAATAACGGATAGCAGTCCTATAATTTAAAAATACTTTTCTATTAGAATCAAGTAATTACTCAATTACAATAATTTAATATTGAAAATATAACAACATATATATAATTTTCAGGGTACCTAAATTTTGGTTACTAAATCGGTATATTTTTTAGATAATAAAATTAAAAAATGCAAGATAAATATAAAAATGTTAACTTTAAGACGTTGTTATCAGAACGATACACTCGCATTTATCCAATTTGTGATCCCGACGAGATGATTTCTTGTAATGGCTGCTGAAGTTGTTGGCGTCGACTCTAGAATCCGTTGTTCCGTTGCTCTCTTCTCTGGTATCTGAGCATTGTCTATTGATCTCAATATTCTCTTATCCATTCTAACAACACCTACTCGCTTTTTAAATAGAATTTTCCCCCGTTGTCAACAAACGGTCCCTTAAAAGAAAACTATTCTTGCTATTTTCAGGAAGCGTTCCTCTTTCTATCTCACCGCCTTTCAATTCTGTTCAGTTCATTTTGTCGGAATATTTTCAGAGAATGCCTATAAATCCTATTTCACATTTTCCACCTTGCTGATTAATGTGTCTTTGTCTTTGGTTCAAACCACACGTTTTACATATCATAAATGATGAATTTAAAGTTCCACGTATTAATATCTTCAGTTTAACTCTCCCCCACCTCAGAAACAGTATCACATGATCAAAAGGCAATGTTAAGAGAGAGACACGGGGAAATATTGAAATTTATTGACTAACAACAGCCGGTATAAATTTATAGCCGCTTGCGGAAGATTCATTACGGTTGTAAACAAGTCTAGAAATATTTTGTATTTTCACAGCAGTAAAGCGTTTGTTACACCGCCAACTACTATACTCATAGAGGACAGAAGATTGATTATTTGTGGTTTGTGGTTGTTTATGTAGTTGCTATGACTATGGGCAATACAATTATGCTTCTGCTTTCAGTGGCGCCGCTTTCACGTATAACCAACTCAACTGAAATTCCGCGATGTTATTCGGAATTGAAATATCCAATGCATTTGCAAAATTTCCCTGCTACTGCCCTTTTTATATCATGATTGATTCCTTTATTATTACTCTTCTCAATTTAATTCTTCCGGCGTAGTAGCTTGTGGTGATGAGAGTTGGGGAAAAATTGTATTGTTTCGCAGCTTTCCGTCCGCGTGTGCTTTGATACAAATTCTGAACTGTCATTTTGAGTATTCGTATAACAGCAGTGAGAGAGAGGTAAGGAATCTACGAAAAACATGAACCACTTCTCGTCTCAGCGAACTCCCCTATTTCAAAAGAAGAGAATCGGGATTCAGGTTTTATGGGTTTAAATAATACAACTTTTATTCGTTAATGAATCATGTTTTAATAATTCAGTTCTATCCAATCGTTTCCCTATGCGACGATTTTAGAACTACTTCTCTCTCTTTAATTTTTGATGCCAATTTCCGGTGACAGTCTCCAATTTCCGGGGGCGAGACTCACTGAGAGGTTGGCAACCATGGTCACACTAGTGAAAAAGTGGCAGAGCCGCAGGTAACCACGTTCCCCCCCTGGCAAATAAAAAGCAATTATTCCCCTCCATAGCACAAGACTTATGTATATGCATGTTTCCTTTGCCGGGCATGGCTTCGTATCAGTTACACTACATACAATTTCAATGAACTAAAATATTTATACACTTTTCTTTATAGAAGGAGAACGTCCATTGCTGCTATTTAACGTCTTTTATTTTTTGGATTCCTGAATTTTCTATTCACGAAATAACAGCGTTTTCCTACGCACGCCTTAGTTCGTGACGAGATTAAGGTCGGTATAATTGCTTCCTATTTTACAGCATTTTCAAACACAGCTAACCAGAACCGATACCTGGTCGACATTGGATTTTAAAACCACTGACATTTTCGTATTTTAAAATTTTGGGTGTTTCGATATCTATGAGGGGACAGAATCGGATTTAGAAAGAGAGAGAAGCAGCAGAGTATTGTGAGAGTTTGGAATCAGGAGACAGAAAATATGAACGAATTGTGAAGTGAAAGTAATATTTTAATAGGAGTATTTTTTAAAAAAAAATTGTTTTATGTAAAGCATTGCAGGAAGAAGAAGTGCAGAGAACTGTAGGACGTCGTTTATAATCTTAATGATAGTTAATCTTTATTAGTAAGAAGTAAACCGTTTATAGGTTTAATGGAAATTTTTTTTTTACATTTTTATTTTATGTTCATGTTGGTATTTAGTTTGTATGCATTTTAAACATTGCCACCGGGCATTGTCAAATGCTATTAATTAAATCTATCTCAAAAAGCGACAGGAAATAGGTGATAATGGAAGTAGAAAAAGGTAGTGAAGAATTGACGTATTGAAATAAATTGTTCTTTCCCATTAGAGAAGGTCCATGTTTCATTCGATTAACTGGAGACTTTGAAATCAATTATTATTTTTTAATATTAAGACGTAACCCTTTTGTCAAGCCAATTTTTTCTTTTCTCCTAAATCCAGGGGAATTTGCGTTATATTAATTACCAAACAATAGTATTTTACTACTTTCGTTTATGTATAATTGAATTTATATCATAATACTACGTATTCCATTATTTCACTGTCGTTATTCTAATATTAGTGCAGCGCCTAGAAATAACCTTCTAGAGGAACCTGCTTGGTTCGGTTCAGTACGAAGAGCACAGTTTTTAATGTGCATCCCTAAAATTATAACTATCTAATAATAGAATTCAAACAACAGCCTTTTTGTTTTCTTTAACGTTCGGTATTTGCCAATGTGCTTCGCAAAGTTACTAATGGCATTAATTCTCCACACAAACACGTCTATTACTATACATTCGCTTTACTTATTACGCGGTGTAATTTCATTTTATTTCTGATGTTTCCACTAGTTACTTGGCCGTGTTCAAATAATGGATTCTTCTGAAGTATTTTTAGGAAGGGATAAACGTGTAGGAGCAATGAATAGGATCAAGATTTTGTATCAGCAAGTGTTCATATGAAAACCTAATGACAGGCCTTTTCTCAATCTCACAGGGATTCGTCGTGGGGGGGGGGGGGGAGACTAATACGGTAGAAGGTCTCTTTGCAACAACGCCGCGACGTGTAATTTTGAAATAAATTTAATAATGCTTTAATATAATATCGTAATTATTTTTACTGTTAGATCCAAACTGGTTGTTTATATCTTTCTTTAATCACATAAAAAATATTATTTCAATAGTGCAGTCTAACATACTCTATTTCTCTTTACTTTTCATTACAACCAGGAAGAAATTAGCAGAATACAGAAATAACTTTGGTCACCTTCGGCAAACATCGGACAATTATAGTATGCGTACTATATCCGTAACAAATAATAATCCGAGAAAAAAAATTACTTTGATCGCCAACACTTTCACACTGACTTTCGTAGTATCCAACTAGCCGTGACCGTGACTGCAGCCTTGCGTAGTTCCCATTTACGGTTTTGGTTTAAATTATGTCCAGAATTTTGAAACCCTCTCGGCGTTGGCATAATTATCCAAATGGTTTCCAACGTACGTTCTTTCAAAGCCCCTGCCTTTAGCTCCACGCGGCAAGTTTTGCTGACTTCGGACTTTTCGTATGAGTAAGATAGTGTGTATTAGTCACCATCGAACGAAGGCTATGTAGTTGACAAAGGTTCCTAGGAATTCCAACCGGGTTCCACGACGTTTCTGGTGAAGTGAAGATGATAGCAATGCCCGTTATCGTAACGTCGTGGAATTCCGAGAACACTGTCGTATATTAATTATACTTCTCAAGAATATGTTCACACTATAAAATTTCGTGTACTATTCTCCATTAGACCTCGAAAGACTAAATTAGATATGTCAAGAAAGGCGTAAAACTTATATAAACTAAAATAACATTTTATTGTTTCAAGACAAATGATGATAAACTGAGTACCTCATACTTAAAAAAACATCCCGATCAGTTTGTAAAATCCGATGCAAGTTTGTCATATCGTCTACGTGTTTCCATGAGGAGACGTCTGGTAGTGGAAGAAATATTGAATCATAATTTAATAAACTAGCCAAGTTGTAAGAAATATTTTAATAATACTTAAAGATTTTAATAAAAATTAGAACCTCTTTGGGTGCCAATTTTGATTAATACGTTTTAATTTATTATTTTATTAAATTATATTTTTCATAAATTTGGCTGGTTTAATCATTTATAATTCAATGAAGTCAGATAAATATACCTAAAACATGTTTCAACTTTCTCGGTTTTTTTTTGTCCTTTATGAAGCATCAGAAAAGTTTAGGAATATTTTAAAAACCGTTCCAGAGAGTAAATGAAGTTGTTGAAGGTTATATACCGGATAGGTAACAGATTCAGATGAAGAAAGTGCCGAGAAGGGAAGTAATAAAACCGCAACAAAAGGATGCTTGTAAAAACTCATGGCATGAATATTTAATAATAAACTCACAAGCTTTATTTTTATTCTTAACAGCAGAAGTAAACCTCAACGGGAAAACCATGGAATTTACCTTTACAACTTGAACTCTCAATACTCTCGTACAGACCAGAAAAATGGACGATTAATTTCGCGTCTGAACAGAAACTAAAAGTTGTGAGTAGAACTGGGAGAAAAGGACATGCAGTGGGAGGCTAGTCGAAGAATGATTACATGAGAAGTAGAACGAGTTGCAGAGGATTTTCGAATGCCAGGGAAAAGAACGGCCGATAATCGAAGAGATTCTGAATTGGAAAGCAGGAAATCATCAGCAGCCAAAAGAACGGCCATTTATTATGTAGCAACGGGTCATTAAGGAAACAGAATAAATCACTCCGATGGAGGTAAAAAGGGAGACAAATGAGGTTGGCAATTTGTAAAAGAACACAAGCGTAAGTAATGTAACTTGTAAACTAAATGGAAAAAGCTGATATTGGTTTCGTATATAATATTCACAGCATATAATATGCACAACGAGAAAATGCAGAGGCTAATGCACACTGACTGATGAATCACGACCCCTTCCCCAGACGACCCTCTCTCTCTCTCATTACATTTTACCCCGTGGGAGACTGTTTCATATTGCAATTCGAATGGAAGGGTTAACTTGCATTGATTTTACGCTCGCAAGTCTAAATTCAGCATCCCATTTCGTCTTACGCGAGATCAGCGACGGAAACAATCCGGCAAAGCTGGTGGGATTCTTGACTGACGTTTCCGTTATCTACGATGATACACAAGAAAATCGGATGCCTGGGAAAGCATTCGTATGGTAAACTATTAGGGAAAATAAAATAAAATGAGATAGGAATGATAGCACTCTGAATCCCTGAAGACAGACGCAGAAAAATTTATTTCGGATCAGCGTTCAGAAGAGAGCGGAGTCCAAAATAACTGTTTTTTTAAAAAAAAATAAAAATAAAGTAAGACTCAAGTTTATTTAACCCAAAAAATTAGTTTTTTCCTAAATATCAACTATAAATATTCTGGTAAAAAGGTTTCCTGTTTTTGAGAAAACAATTCCAATAACTACTTGAAACTGCAGTCATTACTTTAGAATTGCAGAAATAAATTTAATGTTACCGTTTCTACATTGCTCCATATTTTTTCTTCTGAAGAAGATACAAATAGGTATCGAAACGTCGTTACAATATAATTAAAAAATAAAAAGTGTCTGTGTAAGGTGATCAATTGTTTCATTTAATACAAAAACAGACATTTTTTTCTTATTTTCTGACTTGGCTGATCATAAGAAACGACAATTGTCCAATAAATTCTCAGCCGTCCGCGACGTTTCCCAAATTCATCCAGGGAAATAATTGTAATGAAAATTTTCTCCAAATTTTTGAGAATCAGGCAGAAAGAAGAGCTTCAAGGTCAAATCGGGTCCCATTTAAAAGTAACTATAAATACATTATAAACAAAGGTAAATCCATCTTCACCATCTTTTCCCAGATAGTTTCTTAATATACACCGGCGTTTAAGAAAAATTGTAAACTAAACATGTACTTTGAATAACGAGTGATTAAAATAAACTATTTCTCCCTTGAGAATGTTAAAAAAATCATATTAAGCGTTCATAATCAGTATAATACCTACTAAACAGACACACGTTGATACTTCATCAAGTGATTCATATATATTAATGAGACTACATTATAAAAAAAATTTACAGGATGTCATTGAGTAGGATTATTTGTATTCCAGTAAGTGTGCATCATCTAGACGATCAATATTACCATGAACAATATTGCGCAATATATTGCCGCGGTGACACACGGATGTTGCAATAATTTAGTTTACGACTGACACTACAGTCAACACATGGAATAAGAATAAAGCAAGTTGAGTGGCAATTGCTTTAGAAATAGCTTTAAGAAAAAGGAGAAAAAAACTCTGATGGATAAAAAAAAAAGTCATGAATACACTTGTTAAAGTTTATTAGGTGAACTAAGAATATGTGAACCAGTTTCGAAACTTTCTGGGAATTGTTTGATGAACGAGGGGTTCTAGGGGCCGCTTAAGAAATCCAATCAACAAATTGAAAATTAAACCTGTTTCACTTGCAATTTTTAAATATTTTAACAATTTTTTATCTCTAAAATATATTTGATTTTGAATTCGTTGATTGCATTTCTTACACTTATTCTACTTTAACTTCAATGTCCCCATGAAGAATGTTCTATAGTCTATAGATTTATTAAATTAGACCCCTTTTATTTCTTATTAATGTATAAGTCTCAGCTGATGAAGTTCCAAAATCGGGACAACCCGTTGTGTACCATTTTTTATGAATACTTTTACTGAAAATGGATTTATTGAACTTAAGAATACACTTTCTGCATATTGGCTGATATATTTAATGAGACTGAATACTGAAATTATTCGCAGGATGTCGAACCAAAGGCCGTTCGAGAGCAAAGTCAAAGATGGCCGTTGAATGGCGGAGGTTTAATTAACGCGAAATGGCGGCACTTTTAACTTTTCTAGTTTTTCTGCGAACTAACCTCCTGGTCTGAAGTGACGTTTATTTTAACGTTTGTCAGAGGGGGGGCGGGGGTCTAAATTAAGCGTGTCAGCATTTGTTATAAACGATGGAGGACGGCGAATTCCAAGCGGTGACTAAACATTCTTATTTAAAGAAGTTGACGGCTGCGCAAAACAAAGTCGGGTTGTTGAAAACCCATTCAGAAGTCACCACGTCAGAACTGGTTGAAAAATATATATATAAATATATATATCATACAGTGTATGGCAGATCGTCGTAGGAACTTACCCCAGATGTATGCTACCTTACATAATATATAACTCGAAGTATTCGGAAATGAAACAGCTGTGTGCAGGCTGAGTGCAACGATCGTTGGCCGTCGACCAAAAAACTCACGCGAAAAGACCATTCAGAGCGGAATTTATCGACTTTCAAGCACACTTCTCAAGACTTTGGCGTCGATTCGTGCCTGTAGTCGAGACTTGGATTCAGCACTTCATATCCGAGACGAGGCTGCGATGGAAATCGGGTCAAATTCGCCGATGGCCGTTTCCTTTTGGTTTCGTTCCTTCAAAACGATCACAGCGTCCTCGGAGCAATATTACGTAACCATTGATGTCCCCGATACGAGACCAGAGTCACGTGACTGACCAACACAGTTTAAATAAAATTAGTTTTTATTCTTTTAAACAACGAAACATAGTGTAAGATTGAAAAACATCTGACTCTTTATAACCTATAAAATAATTTAATATATTTGGTTCGTGAAAGTAGGATCAATAATGCGTTTTATTGACAAAGGATTCAACGCAATAAAAGAGTTTTTCAGGATTATTGCTATAATGAAATATAGCCAAAAACATTAAAGTAACCACACAAAGTTTGTCGTTACATTTTGGCACGAATTTTCGAATAATATATAACTTTCACGGCCGAATAATATTAATTTTCAATATATTGATCGCCTGAGGGACAATAATATTGATGGAAAAATTATTTATTAAACTTATAATTAAACCCTGTCGATATTATTGAACTGGTGTCGGTATTAACATGATAAGGCCTAGGAAATATAAATAAATTCAATTAAATATGTTCCTGTCCGGATATGGGCCCTCATCAGTTTGATATATTTAATGATCTGTTAACAGACATTTTTTGTAAATCAAAAATTATTAATCGAAACATTTATTTGACAGCACTGCGTTTCGGTACTTATGAGTACCACCATCTTCACGCTGAAACGTTTCCTCGGCCTATCTATGAAGGTTACTTGTTTAAATTTCTTCGGTAGCGGATCATCAAAATATTACGCATTTTTGTTAGTGGAGCAAATAGATTCTGAAATATTTCCACTTGAAAAAAAATTTCGGTAATCAACCAAGACTTCGACGAGTTCCCAGTGACTTGGGCGATTTTCCAACCAGTTCTTGACCCTCGCTTTACTTTTTATTCTTCTTTTCTTGGATGCCATGGCCAACACAATTAGAACAGTTCCACAATCACTCATTGAGAAATCGTCCGTCCTTGTAGTGACCAATAATATTGTCAGGTATGGGGAATGCACCGATTTTCCTCGTTCAATATTGACCTTTAAGGAACGGTTCAAGTGAAGCATTTCTTCAATACTTATTGGACCATTTATTTTTAATGGAATCTGTGACTTTTTGACAAATAAAAATAATATTACAATAGCCGTCTTTCTGTCACAAATTAAAACATGCAATTCTTGACTATTATTTCTGTAAACGGTCTTGACCCGTACCATCAAAATCTCTTTGCAGGATTTTTTAATAGTTCAGTTTCATTAATAGTCGCATTAACTGCTGGGTCATTAGCGACTTTTGTAACTCAAATTTCTGTCTACAAATTAGTTTTCTTGGGCTTTGACGGATTGCGTACTCTCGTTGATGTTGTCTTCTTCCAGTGTCTTCTTCATCTCTTGATCCAATTTGGAACAGAACTTGATGAAGTGTGATCGGGGTATTACAGTGGGTCACATATCTGGTGGTGGTGGTGGTGGCTGTTATGATCTTTATTTGGTCTCTTCGGTTAACTTTTCTGTATTAAAGGTGTTGGTATTTGCTATCTTTGAAGCTGGTTTCTGGAGGGTTGAGCACAGCATCTTTGGCCGTGGATGTCCTGGAATCCATTCCACGACCAGCTTTTTCCCCCTGTTTTTTCTTTTAAATTTTTTCCCCGCGCTTTCCTTTGAACTTTGTTGTTAGTTCTGATTGCGATTTTTTTTTGTACGGTCGTAATGACCGCGAGTGTGTTGGCAGATATAAAGAAGTGGTCTACACACCCAAAACATTCCTTTCTCAATGAAAATCATGTTCCTTTTTGACTTGCCCTCCTACAACAACTCCAGAACATTTTCCCGCCAACTTCTGGGAGCGATATGAAATTCCATAAGAATCGCTTTACAGGAACGAAACCGTCGGCATCTCAGCTGGATTTTCCTCGTCACGGAAGAGAGAGAAAAAAAAATCACAGTGTTCCTCCGAGTCTCAGCCAAATCCGATTACAATTATCACACAATGGTGACTTCTTCTCCTGAAGGTGTCCGTGCAGATGCTCCCACACGGATTCACGGCCATATTAGTGATGTTCGTCTTAAAATCCTCCTGAGCGTTCCAAATGTTTCAGCTGCATCTTCTTTTTGAGTTCGTGAGCAAAATTTAATATACATCGCTCCGCCACATCTGCCATCGTGGTGTCAAACAATAACAAGTTTTATTCTAGCGACAAAGATCGAGGAATCGGCGCCTCGAAAATATTCCAAGACGATATCTGCAATTGATGAAAATGGTAGTAAAAACCCCTTCTTAAATATACGTGTGAAATGCGTTATCGTCATTAGTATCACATGGTTAATACTCCCACAAGCGATTAAATCAGTATATTTACATTATTGAGATATTTAGTAAATTTTCGTAGCAAAGAGCATGAAGATATCAACATAACTGTTTCCATGGACAATTCTAAATACATTACGACAGCTTTTTTTTCCCCCCTTCAGAAAATACCAGTATTTTAATTTAGAGTAAACAAAATTGCTTTATTGTGTGATTACGTGAAAAGACATTTCGTGCAACACAAAAGAAACAAAGCTACACCGAAGTCAGAAAAAGCGTTTAATCTTTGCACACGACCGATTCTCATTCGTGACCTTGCAAAAAACATCGACTCCGTTAACCAACGCTGATGGAACGTCAAATTGATTAAAAGGCAATGAAATGTTTTCCGTAGAATGAAGAACAGAATATTCAACGCACAAAGTCGACAGAATCGCATCAATTAATGTCTCTGGAAACAAAATTAAGCTCAGCAACTTTTATAATGATGTGAAATTCTGCTGATCAAAGCTTAAGATCGTGAATACTCTCCACAATTATTAACATATGTTAAAAATTATCTGACATTCTCGAAATGTAATAATAATATTAATGTTAATGGTCAAAGAAGTCAGGATAAAAAGTGTTTGTGAAGAATTTGTTGTTCGTTTACAAAAAATTTTATTCTGACTCATTTGGACATAACATTATAATAACATGTGGGATAATTTTTAGTCTTCAGGAAATAATAAAAAGAGATACTAAGATATAAAGTGAACTTTAAAGCTGTTGGTGGAAATCAGAATCTGGAATAATTCTTTCAGGGCGAAATTTTAATCGTATTTTGAAAATTTTCCTAGGTACGTTTGACTTCCAAAGTTGAGGAAATTTCCCGTGGTGGAAATTGGGGAGCACATCGGACTGTCTCAGATTAAAGTCACGATCTATATATAATATCTATTAAAACCTGACTTACAAGGTCATTATTATTGAAGATGGAAAATTAAATCATCCCTCAAACCCGTCAATATTATGTCATTTAAGATCGTGCTTTTTACAAGGACGGACGATTTCTCAATGAGTGATTGTGAATCAATTCTAATTGTGTCGGACACGGCATTCCGAGAAGACAATGAGAGGTTCAAGAGATAGTTGGAAAAACGTCCGAGTCGTGGACACGAAGAAGTTGCTCCGAGAGCTCATTCAAGTCCCGGATGATTACGTTTTGAAAAAAGAAAAAAAAAATTAACAACTCTTTCAGAACTTAGTTGCAGCAACAATAAAGAAGCAGTAACACCTAAAACACGTAATCCATAAGTTTGATGCCTAATTTTTTCTTTTAAATTGTTTTATAAATAAACAACGCCAGTTTGAAGCCAGAAAAAAAATTATTTATTTATGGGAAAGTTAAATTACGTTTCGTCGCTAAATTTTCGACCTCTTCAGGTTGATGTTTAAGAAAATTTTGATAGTCAGGTCGTTTCGCACTTGACTGTCGTGGAAGTTTTTTCGGCCTGACTATCAAAATTATTTTAAGCTTTAACCTGAAGAGGTCACAAATTTAGCGGCGAAACGTAGTTTAATTTTCCATAAATAAATATATTTTTTCTGATTTCAAATTGTCTCAATAGACATATATATGTCATTGTTTTATTGTAATCGTTTCTTTAATTACGTAAGTAACCATGCTGTACTAAATTTATTTACTTGTTTCCTTTGTCATTATATTTATTTGTTAATTTTTAGATGCAACTGAAGAGGTCCCTAAGGGAAGGGAAGAAACGTTTTGTACTAAATTGTAAATTTTAATGTTTATAAATTGTGACTTTTGATCATTTTAGACTAATTATATGTAATATTTAATAATAATCGGATACAGTTTTTATTTTTAATTATTATAGTTACGATACAAAACCGTAATTGTAACAATATCGAGCTACGGGATAGAACTATCGGGATGTGCCAGTGAGTCAAATACAGCAATAATCCAAGGTGCCTGTGTAAAATATTAAGAGCCATCGCTGGTACGTAACAAATGAACAAACACACAATCACTTAAAAATACCAACTGTATGCAAACCGCCCATCCGAGGAGTATTAGTCAGCACGAAAAGCTTAAATCATTATTACAACCACCACTAGGAAATGATGTAACAAGAAGACTGAAAAGAAAATGGCCAGCACATCTCTAGACAAGATTTAGAAGTTCTCTTCGCTGGAATGGAACTCATGCCATAATGTATAATATGTGAATAACATGTTAAAGCTACCACATTGCTTATAGATTAAAATGTAATCTGATTGCTGATAAATATAATATTAAAAATATATATTATAGTTGAGGAGATTAAGGGAGTAGTTGATAATTGTGTTAATATTGAGACGTATAGTCAGGGCTTGATCTCTCTGTGAATTTTTTATTATTATAGATTAAAATGTAATCTGATTGCTGATAAATATAATATTAAAAAATATATATTATAGTTGAGAAGATTAAGGAAGTAGTTGATTATTATGTTAATATTGAGACGTATAGTCAGGGCTTCTATAAAAACATGATCTCTTTATCTGTGAATTTTTTATTATTATAGATTAAAATGTAATTTGATTGCTGATAAATA
The DNA here is from genome assembly GCA_037074705.1 of Zhengitettix transpicula. Classification (NCBI taxonomy): domain Eukaryota; kingdom Metazoa; phylum Arthropoda; class Insecta; order Orthoptera; family Tetrigidae; genus Zhengitettix; species Zhengitettix transpicula. The sequence continues at coordinate 59,028,186 of CM073595.1, read as the reverse complement.
TAATATTAAAAAATATATATAGTGGAGAAGATTAAGGGAGTAGTTGGTTATTATGTTAATATTGAGACGTATAGTCAGGGCTTCCATAAAAACATGATCTCTTTATCTGTGAATTTTTTATTATTATATATTATTATAGATTAAAATGTAATCTGATTGCTGATAAATATAATATTAAAAAATATATATTATAGTTGAGAAGATTAAGGGAGTAGTTGATTATTATGTTAATATTGAGACGTATAGTCAGGGCTTCTATAAAAACATGATCTCTTTATCTGTGAATTTTTTATTATTATAGATTAAAATGTAACCTGATTAGAAGATTAAGGGAGTAGTTGATTATTATGTTAATATTGAGACGTATAGTCAGGGCTTCTATAAAAACATGATGTCTTTATCTGTGACTTTTTTATTATTATAGATTAAAATGTAACCTGATTAGAAGATTAAGGGAGTAGTTGATTATTATGTTAATATTGAGACGTATAGTCAGGGCTTCTATAAAAACATGATCTCTTTATCTGTGAATTTTTTATTATTATAGATTATTATAGATTAAAATGTAATCTGATTGCTGATAAATATAATATTAAAAAATATATATTATAGTTGAGAAGACTAAGGGAGTAGTTGATTATTATGTTAATATTGAGACGTATAGTCAGGGCTTCTATAAAAACATGATCTCTTTATCTGTGAATTTTTTATTATTATAGATGATTATAGATTAAAATGTAATCTGATTGCTGATAAATATAATATTAAAAAATATATATTATAGTTGAGAAGATTAAGGGAGTAGTTGATTATGTTAATATTGAGACGTATAGTCAGGGCTTCCATAAAAACATGATCTCTCTATCTGTGAATTTTTTATTATTATAGATTAAAATGTAATTTGATTGCTGATAAATATAATATTAAAAAATATATATTATAGTGGAGAAGATTAAGGGAGTAGTTGATTATGTTAATATTGAGACGTATAGTCAGGGCTTGATCTCTTTATCTGTCAATTTTTTTCGGTCAGTATTATTGTTACAATAGGATGTATATATTGAAATGATCGATATTGGCCGTGGCTGTGGACAGGAGTGCGATGTCTGCGGGCGCGTAGTGCGTGGCGTGCACGTGTGTACGCGCATGGCTCCCCCGTCCCGTGCTGTGGCGTTTCGTTCTTGTGCGGCCGGCACCTTTGAATAAATTATCGGGGCAGAAGGGAATCTTTGCGCTGCGCTCAGTGCGCTGCGATCTGTGCGGGTCGGGACTCGGGAGCATTCGACTGGTGTGGAGTGTAGAGAGTGTGTGTGGTGGGGGCAACCAGGGTGTAGCTAAGCGCTCGACGCTCCCGGGCTTCAGTCAGTTGCAGCACAGCCAGGATACCCACAGCACTGAGGTACGCAGCGTCCATGTGCGCGTGCGCGAACGCGAGTGATGCTCGGGAAGTGTTTACAGCGGGATTTTTTTTTTCCATTTATTATTTGTAATCACGGTGTCCATTTTTTTTTTATTTCGACGGGGCGTTTGAGAGAGCGGGGGGAGAAACGAAACGGCGAACTTGCGGCGCGGCGTGGATCGATTTAATTGATGTTGTCGCGATTATATTGATCATCGGGTGCGCGTCGCCCTGTGCCAATTAATATTTCTTTACTATTACTCTTCCACGTGATTTCCGGATCTAAACTGCGCAGAGTTACCAGTCACTTTTTAAAAAGAATGATTCTTCTAATTTAACTCTTGTTCTTTTTTTTTCGTACATGTGAGTGTTCACATCAACCTGGCACAGAGCGGGGATGTTTACCGTGTGTTTTTTTTTTAAATATAAAAATTGTAAGACTGTCTGTGACTTTTGTTTTACTGTGATTTAATTTTTGTATATGTTGGGGTGAGTCGTCGGGCGGCAGCAGCAGCTGCGTTCGACTGCTCCCTTCCCCTCCCCCTCCCCTCCCCACCCCTCCCCTCCCCTCCCCTCCCCTCTCCATGGCTTCACTACCCTCTCTCTCCCTAGACGGCGTGACGTTGCCACTTCTACGCGTGTTCAATGAATGTAGTCGGCTCGGTTGTAAGCTTGATCGATCGATCGCTCGCTCGCTCGACCGCTCGTTCGTTTGCGCTTTCCTTTTCCCAAGCGAAGACGCTCGACGTTTAGTTTGCCGCAAATTTTTGTTGATGTTTTGATTTTTTTTTCCGATTTTTTATTTTGTATTACTCGATGAAAGTTCTTGATTACTGCGATAGCTTTTCAGCGAAAGTAAAAGTTGGAATCTTAACTGGTCATCGTTATCGATTTAAGGCGGAGTCTTCTATCCGTGGGTGGAGCTTCAGTTAGGCGAAGAAAGAAATCAGTAAGAGTTGGTTTCGTTATCGGCCTGGTGCGTGCGGACTTCCCACGGTCGGTGATATCGCTATAGAAAATGGTAGCGGCTAACGCAGAAATAAAAGGTATCGAAACAGTTGCTTTAAGTGCGACGGGCGAAACGCTCGTTTGCCGTAGCTTTTTTTTTTTAATGTCGCAGAAACGTAACTGTATGTTATTACTTAGACAGGGGTAGAGGTTTAACTTTTGATAGAGGTAGACTAACATTGGCAATTTAAGGTGTCCACGTTTGCGAGAGGACCCCGTACGAAATGTCCGCTCACGAATCGTTTCTGTTCCAGAGGAGACGCGCAGGATGATGCAAAACGGCATGGACGCTGTACCTCAACAGAATGGCACGATGCACACGAACTCGTCCACCGTCTCGTCGGGCAATTCTCACAACTCTTCGTCTCAAACCAACGCCGGCGGCCAGCAGGAAGAAAGCAAGACGAACCTCATCGTCAACTACCTTCCGCAGACGATGACCCAAGAAGAGATCCGATCGTTGTTCTCTTCCATCGGAGAGGTCGAGAGCTGCAAGCTGATCCGCGACAAAGTGACGGGTAAGCATCGATTCGATCGTATCTCTTTAATTGACGATTTTAATTTTTTACTTGCCCATCTTTCCTTTCCTCGCCTTGAACTTGGCTTTTCTTTAAATTAGGGATGGGCAACCAAGTATCTATTTGTAGATGCTTAGATCGCGATCATTTTGTTCAACTAAAAATTCTTGTTGTCCAGTCTAAACTCGATTAATTTTCGATTTGTTTTTAGACACCGAGTCTGAGCCGATTGCTGGTTTGCTTGCTCGTGAGTACAGAATGCATTTTTTCCATAATACTGCTAATTCATTTAACAACCGAAATTCGGGATTTGATGTAACATGTCTTTGACGACGCCCATCCCTATAGGTGCCTGCGGTGTGTTTCTTTTGCCACCAATTTTCACGTTACGAGATTTTTCTCGCGACGAATTTTTCTTTCTGATAGCATGAACGTAAAAATTGTTTGTTGAATCACCTTTTGTTGGTAATTAAATTGTTTTGAGTTTCGGTTGGTAAATATTACTAATACTGCCGCGTCGTCTGTGAAACTTAATTTTCTAAACGACTGTTTAACTTTAACTAATGTATGTCCCCTCGCATGCACCGGTAACGTATCAAAGAGAATGAATAGTTTTGAGCCTCTTTGAATGTGATCTTACCGTGAAACGTCGCTGACTCGTTTCGATATCTCGAACGGCCTCATCCTCGACGGGCAGGAGTGGGTTTCGCCAAATTTAGCATGTATTTATTGACGTGGGACGTACATAGCTAACGTAGAAACGTCACCAGTAGTGATTTTTTTTGCACCCATTTGCATGCTGTTGTTAGTTGGTGTTGTCTTCCTTGCAGCTCAAGTGTCAGCCATTTTGGGTTTTCCGTTCCACGGCAGCAGATCGATATTTTAGCTTCTCCCTCTTGCCGAGCGGCGGGCTTGCCACGTAATCCCGCTTTCGTGGATTTAGTTTTCATTCTGTCTGGAACTTCTGATCTGTATTTAGCCCAGACTAACATTGGCTGCAGAAGCAGGAACACGACTGCACAAAAAGCAAAGCCCTGCTTCCTCCTCTGGCTAAAATCCTCTTCCTCGCGACGTCGCATCGTAGCCTGCGTTCCTTTCCGGATTTTTGTCTCCCACTTGATACTAGAACATCGCGTTAGTTTAATATCGTAGACCTGTTTGCGGTGATCTGTAGAGTAAGTCAGACAGACTGTGCGGAATCGCCGCTTTGCTATTGACGCCGTGCTGTGCGTCCAAACCTCCGCAAAGGTTTCGATATTCATGTTTTCGCGACGTATAATGTCTTTTACTGTAATATCGCGGACCCTCTGAAAACAACTTTTAATTTTTTTGCATATTATTCACGAATAGATTTGAAAAAAAAAACTTTCGTGAGATAGGAACAGACGCTTCCTACATCTAGATGCGATGACATCCGTGTTGTAAGTGCTCGTAATAACTAGAGAAATTCGTACTGCTCATACAGCGTACAATGGTTTGAGATTTTCCCCTTCTATTCCTTCGTTCCCCTGGTAAACGAAAAGTTAACGAGAAGAATGTAATGGAGAAGATGTCGCGTTCCATGCAGGCAACGGTCAATACTGCAAAGTCTAAAAGCATGGTTTCGAAACCGTTATGAAAATCAAGTTTAAAAAAGTGGAGGAATAGTTTATTTGATGAGACTTGAGCGATAAATAGTTTCGGTCGACGCTATTAATGTAGGGAAGCGATTCAAATCGATGTGGGTTATTTGCCGCTTGCTGAATCATAGATGAGACGTAGATTATAAATAGAATGTTGGATGCAGGACTGTGCGAAACATTAAGCAGCCAGCTGAAGGAGCTGCTTCAGCGAATTAAAATTTTTCCCATAGAATTAAATTGACGACACTGATGTGAATATACATCGGGATTTCCATTGTCTGGCTGGTAAAATTCAAGCTGAGGGTGTTGAGCTGAATCTAGTAGGTTCACACCTATGCGACTGTAGTACACTCCGATGCTCCAATTTAAGACAAACAGTTTTTCTTAACTGTTCGAAATATAGGATTCCTCCTTAATTTTTTTCTTTGTTCTATATTTCACTCAAAGTTTTGGTATCTATTCCTACTACTAGTAAATTTGCTCCCTACAGCAGCCTCTACAATATCACCTTCCAGTTTTACAAGCCAGACAGTATTTAACCCGATTTATAATCAAAACTAGTTCCTGTGGTTAATGTTTTTAAGTACGTAACTTAACTGATTGGAATCAGAGAACGGCAGTGTACGTTCGCATATTTACTGAAACTAGGTAGCGTCTCACTGCCTGTGATAACGTGCGATCAGCAATGCAAATTTTGAAGCTATTTAGTATGGTCCGATATAAACTATAAACAACGTGTAAACACGTTGGATTCTTCCTTTCCATTTTACTCGCAGGGAGACTAAAATCTCGACCAACTTCCTTTCCAAGGTCAGAGGTCACCATTCCCGATTCCTAGTTCTATTCCCAAGCTTAGCTGCTTCAGTTGTTATTGATAAATTTCATGCTTCCTAGTACAATTTTGTTCTCCTAAATAAATAAAAACGATGAACTGAATTAAGTACTGTTCAAACAAAGCGCTGAGGATTACGGTCTTTGTTGAAAGAAAAACGATACACTACCGGTGCATTCGCGGTCAACAATGTTGATTTTCCAAATAACCTTTTTCTATATTTTAAAATGGTTTCTTATAATTAACTCAGTCGTGTAACTTATGCGATTGCCCCAATTAAATTTCGTGACTTGTCGAGAGGCAAGTGGTGTCACAATCCTGTCGGAAGTTAAGAGTGGCTGTCAATTAACGTTTATTCTTGTACAATCATTTGCTCATGTAAATTAAATTTAATGTTTAATTAAAAAGCATCCATGTTAGTTGTTTTTTTTTAAGAAAAACTTTTGTATGTTGTATTTTGATTTGTACTTTGTATTTATGTTGCGTTGCTTGAATTACGTTGCCAAATTGAAAACCTTTGCTTAGTTGCCGGTATTTAGAAGCCAATTTTGATATATAACAACTTAGTCGTATTGCCACAGCCCTACTATATTTTCTGCGGTCGCTTCTCGTCATCACTCACATAGAAGTATGTATAAATCATATTTCATAATTGATTACGTATATAATGTTTAAGTATGCTAGATTTTAACTGAAAACAGAAAAATGTAAAAAAACATTTGTTTACAAGTTGAAAAGATGGCTGAATATGGACAGTTTAGTATAATACTTTGAATTAATACTTCACGACGTTTCTTCCACGTATTGTGGATAACATCAGGTGAACCTTAAACTTCCACGATACGTGGAAGAAACGTGAATTTTTCAAAGTGGTATTCTAAACTGTCTGTATTTGGCCGTCTTTTCAACTTATAACTTGTAAATTATACCATATTAAAAAACGTAGTAACCAAAAATGTTTAATTTTGTAATTGGTGGAATTTTATTGTGCTGTTTTTCTGTTGATATTCAATCAAATTGCTCGAATATTGGCCGTACTATATATTTTGTATTAAATTTAATTAATGAAGGTGTAGGTGCAATTTACTTATCAATTAATAGAACGCCCCACGATGACACAGTGTATAGTTGTAAAGTCTGAATTCGAAGAAAAGTTGTTATTGTGTTACATTACGATTTGACGGTCACGAGGAGTGCAAATCCGACCGCTTTCTCGGCATCTGCAATATCGGGGTATATTTTTTGATGGTACAAAGTATGGATGTCTCTTTGATGGAGGCGTTAATGGTAATTCGAGTGTTTCCGGCGGAAGCCTTACAATGTTCCCGCACTAGTGCTCTAGTTACAAGGCCTGCAGCGGGCAGAAATAGCCATGGCCACGTGTGTAGGCTCTGTCACCGCCGCGGAAAGGTGCAAATCACAAGATATCGCGCTCCCCAAAACTGGAAATAGATTATGTCAAAACCTGTTTATAATATATACATTTGTTCTTGCCAGATTTTCGAAATTTGATTCTTGTTACACTGACGATTTACTTCCTTTTCGTTTTGTGATTAGGAAAAATCCCATATTTATTTGATTTTTCAGGCTACATGTATAAGTTCCCGGCACTGAGAACACTACTCAAATCTTGAAAACCGAGTAACGTTTATCATTAAATTAAAATGCTAATTCAAATGTTAGGTATAATTCACTTCCTCTGTTTAAATTATGACCTCAAAATTTAGTCTCATAATAGTTTGCCTCTGTAATATATAAGTAAACTCCTCTGGGACTAGTTTTAAATATTTTAAAGGTTTCAAATTGATTCCACAAATCGTTTAGGTTACGATATTAATTTTGTCTCGGAGGCTGTAATTACGATACACGTTTCACAAGTTTTTCTTGGTTAAGTAAAATATTTCTTATTTGAGAAATCTTCCCACTTTTAGCTGTAGGTGTATGAATTTAATTTATGTAATGTCATGATACAAAGTAAATTTTTTAAAAGGGAGGAAATATTGATGTTCAATCTCGTCAAGTAATGTAACACGGGTAGCTTTTTATTCCATGTTAATGTTGTTTATTACACTTTAAATTTTCTTAGTTGTAAGTGTTTCAATATCACGATACAATCCATAAATTATTTATAATATGATGTACTGTATATCTAACACTACTAATTGTAGGTTTAACAGCATGTTGTGTTGTTGATGTATGGTGTTTTGTTTTGAGACGAGGTTACTATAAGGAACGATGAGTGTCATCCCTGTGTGTGGACCTTATTTGCTCTGAAATCGAAGCACGCCGATGAAAAATAATGTCTCCGACAATTGACGTTGAAGGCTTCCTCGAGAACGTAGTAAACGAGGGTCACGATTTTCAGTTAATGTTTATTCCATTAGTGAAGGCTATTACAGTTTCCATAATGCAAGAATAAGTTGTAACATTTAAAAAAATATTTCACCAGAAAAATTGTAATATTTTGCAACAATATGTTCAATATTGTTAGAATAAAAGTTTCTTAAAACTTGAACAAATTAGTTTAGTCATCAAACATCAAAATTTTCTGTTAAGATCTATAAAATAATTTAATGCTAGCCTAAATCAGTAACTTCTTGTAATGTTCATCAACAAAAAGTTTTTTGGCTTTAGTTTAGAGACGGCGAAAAGTAATATAAAATCAGATTACACATGGCACAACACTGCAAGAAATAGTATCTTTTCATCTTAACTTATACAAGCAAGGTGTACATAAGCTTAACATTGTCCTACATTTCTTCACAGGTCAAAGTTTGGGTTACGGTTTCGTAAACTATCATCGGCCAGAAGACGCCGAGAAAGCCATCAACACACTGAATGGTCTTAGATTACAAAACAAGACCATAAAGGTTAGTTTCACATAATTTTAATATTTCAATCTGAATTTTGGAGTCTCCTGTCGAAATCAAGTAAATGAAGTATGAACGTTCTGTTTTTGTGAATGAAGATCTGTCTTTTCGTAAGCGTTGTAGTTACCATTAATTGACACGAATAATAGGTAATGTTTTGGCAAAATGCAATTGTTGACGTCTCATATTCCAAGATTTATTTTTAGTAAGGAGAATTAGTTGACAATATTGTAATTTCATCATGGTTGGCAAGTTCGTTTAGAACCGAACTAGTGTTCTAAGTACGTCTTCAAACTTGCAATAACAGCCGCTTTTACATGAGAATCTGCAGTAAAAATATGGTTCGTTTGTAGTTTATAAGTGAAAACATTTTACGCAGTTACACGTCGTTTGTGAGGTAAAATTATTATTTCAAATTTTTCGATCTACGTCACTCACGCGAAACGTCTTTCACCTCCCTGTACAGTTTTTTCGTATCGTCCTACAAGTGACCACTCGGAAGCGTGAATGTGCTATTATCCAAACGCGCATTGTTCAAAACATTGAGAGCTGGACTAACGCCAACTGGCAAGACAGTCAAAAATCTCTAAAGCAGTTAAGTCGCCGAGGAATTCATCTACTAAAAATGCCTTTTCCTACAATACAAGATTCTTATCAGGATTTCACACGTAAAAAACCAACGAGTTTCTTTATGACTAGAAGCATTTGTCACGTTCTTCAAATTTGTGTGAAGTTCCCAACCGCGTTCTAAAAATACGCGGTCGAGTCCGCCCACAAGAAATAACACAGTATGCACGCGTATTCCTATTCGACCGATCATTGTCAAGATCTTACTTTTTGGTTCGATTTTCTTAAACGTTTTCTCCTTATTTTACATTCAGTTTTCGCCTTTTAAAAAGTTATTTAATATAACATAATAAAAAAGTACAAATCGTTTTCTTATACATGTTTAATTCGTTCCAACATTGGAACATTGTTCATCCTGCTCAGAAATGGATCATACTATAGAATACATACTTATCAATAGATTTATTTGGGTTGCCATTGCTTTCTTAGATGAAATTGTATGATTTTTGTGGTGATGTACATGAACAAAAGATACTAGGTTAATGTTAATATAAGCATAAAGAAAAGGAAATAATCAAAATAGAAAAATAGGTGAAAACAATAAGATGATGGAAGATTTTCTTTTTGGAAGGGAATAAAACTAACTATATCAAAATAGAAAATATTTCTAATGCACAAACATAGTTGGATGAAAGAATTCTGTAGATGTGATTGTGTGTTCATTCATGAAATCAAATGTAGGCTAATTTGTAAATTCTTAAATTAATTGTAGTTTAATTTGTAACAACTTTTTCATTTTTAAATTTATTGGGTTCAATTGCCAACAAATGTTGAATGTCATGTTTAGGTATCCTATGCTAGACCCAGCAGTGAGGCAATTAAAGGAGCAAACTTGTATGTTAGTGGATTACCAAAGAATATGACACAGCAAGACCTGGAAAATCTCTTCAGCCCATATGGAAGAATCATAACTTCTCGCATTCTATGTGATAATATCACAGGTAGGCTTAACGTGAATTGCTTGGTTTTAAATTGCATGATGTATGGATGCCCTTGTTTATAGAAACTGATATATTTTCTGTTCAAATATTATTTCATGAAATGCAATCTCGTAGAACTTTATTTTTTCATTGTCTTGGAATCCTTGATACTTCTTATGCAAGAAAAAGTGTGTGCTAAATATTGGATATGTGATTTTGTGGAGATAATACATTTCAGTAAAGGTAGCACTTGATTATTAAATGGAAAAATGTTTACCTGGACAGGTTATCTTTTTTTTTTCATATTACAAATCCAAAAATAGAAATGTTACTTTCTTACCACAAAGAACATTAATGTTGTTACTTTCTATAAATATTTTGTATTATCACTAGGTACTTGCATCTTATAACTCTAGATAGTTTACCTGTTAAATTAAATTTTATAGTATTGTACATCAAATAAAATTCCATTATTTGGATGTGTTCCAATTTTTTTCTACTTTTGTTAATATTGATACTAGTTGTTCTTGATGGGTTCACCCATAACATATTTTCCTAATGTTCACAAGTTTTCATTTGTACTTTTCATGAATTTATGAAAGCAGATTTTTTTCTGTTCACAAGTTCCTCTATTACACTCTGTGAAATTGTTTTCTCTTTTATGTAATCCATAGTTTGTCCTAAGCAACTTGCAGTTTGAAGACAAAATATTACAAAAAAAAAAGATAATAGAATGCTTACTATGTTTCTCTGGACCTTGTCTAAAATTAAATAAATAGTTAAGTAAATCTGTTGCCCATACAGCCATTAAATGAGAACTTTGTATCAAAATTTAATTTTCTTACAACAGAGCAGTCTTTGAGAAGCTTCAAGTGAAGTAAATTAAGATGAACAGTTTTATTAAATAATTTCTCATAAGAGATTATACAAGAGCTTTAAAACCATCTAAAATTTCACTTCCAAGCGCTAGGATATTGGAACGAACCAACCTTTATACAATTGTGTTAAATTATGACTGTGTCCAAGATTGACTTTATCATTTTTGGTATATCAATTTCCTTACTCAGACTTATATTGTATGATATTGTAAGATTAAAATGCAATGTATATGAATAGTAATTTCTTCAATGATGTCTTCTTTAATCTGTTTCCATTAATATTTTTTTTATGATACTGAATACTTTTAAGTTATATATTGCACTGAAATATAACTATCATGTTATGATGTTATGTTTATGAAACAGTTAAAATACTATGATTTTTAAGGATTTCTCAAGTTTCCTAGAATTGTTTGCTTTGTTGGTCTGAAATTCTGACACTAAACATATTTATATTGCTCAACAACCTTATCTTCATAATTGTTTTTACTTTGTTACTTTTGTTTTACTCTCAATATATTTTAAAATATTTTTCACATAAAATATATGATTAATTGTGCTCTCCATATTGTGTATCGCTTTGAATGCCTTTTACTTTTTAATGCTACTCTGTTTGGACATTATCAGATATTTATTACAACCATAATTTTTTTTTCCAAATATTATTTTCTTGAACTTTGTTGAAAATTGATAATAGAAGATATGGCTTGACTTTTTTTGTTTTTACTTATTGAAGGGATAGTATGGACTTGGTAAATTATTTAAATGCTGACCTATTATTTGGTGCACAATCTGCTATAGGTCTCCAGATTGAAAGTGATTATCATTTATAATTGAAGACTTATAATTGCTTTATTTGTATGCTGCAACTATTTCTCATTTTTACATAGCCATATTTTAATAAAAATATTTCCAATTTAATGTATTTCAAATCTTTTTGAGGAAAGAAGCAAATATCCATTTTTTGACTCTTATTGTTGCCTGAAAGTAATGTCATTATTTGCAGATCTCAAAGTGTTATTTTACAATTTCTGGCATTAGCTTTTTATATCATCAATATATTCTAAAGTTTTGTTGTTTGTATTTGAACAATTGTTTTGTGAGTTGGTAATACAACTGACTGTTAAAAAGTTCAGTTTAAGTTAGATCAATGTTGTTTGAGGTGTGTTTAAGAGGACATGATATGTATGTCTTATGTTAAGTCATCTTTCACATTCATGTAAGAAGAATTCAGAATTTTTACAAAGGAATGTGTGCTGCAGACTCGTATGTAAGGATGAATGCAAACTATTTATAACTTTTGCTTCTGACACATTGCTTAGAATATTCAAAAAAAAGTAATTGTAAATATATATCATACAACCATTATTTTACATTCAAGAAGAGCTATTTTTTTGCAAATACATTATTAGACGTTATTACTACAATGTGACATGTTGATTAGCAAAACATATTTTTAATGCAATTCACTCCCTATTATTGTATTGTGTGTGTGAAAAATTTATCACCACATAAAAGGTATTTTATGAAAATACATAGATTATTGATATAGAGTATGTGTACATATTGTTTTACATTTATATCTTGAAGAATTCTGAGAAAATATATTCAATGTATTGCTTTTCTTGATAAACTACTGCAACTTTATAGTTGGCTGCATTACAGCAAAACAGTTTAACTTATTAAAGGCAAGTAGTTATAAATTCATGAAATTGTGTTGAATTTTCTTTCTAAATGTTTACCGTTTCAATTTTCCATACTTCTGAAGAGTTCTTTCTAATCAGTGTCTTAGCCATCCAAAATACTGAATTTACACACAAGCCTTCAATGAATAGCAAAATATTCTCCCACTTGTAGTAAATTAGCCTCTTATACTGGTACTTGTTGAACATGATGTATTGTAATGTAAATTTGGAGGGAAGATATAAGTATTTTTTGTATCATCTTTATTAGATATATTTTTGTGTTGATTACTTAGCATTATAGGTATTTAAATGATTACCCTTTCTATTTCTAACAATACTTCCTTTAATAGCTTTGGCCTTTAAGCAATATTTTAATAGTTCTGTCAGTTTTCCATCACAATAATGGTTTTACAGATTGGAAATGATTGAAGCATGAATTGTTTAAAATTTGAATGCAAAATTATATTTGTAGTAATAAATTGCAGTGTGATATTTAGTATACACGCGATGTGTTTTATATTTGAAGTAAATAAACCTTAATATTTAAGTATGGTTTTATTCATGATAGTTCAGTATAAATTCCCTCCATAGCAAGTTCATTTAATATTTTTCTTAAAAATTTAAAATTGACTTGCTGGTTTGTGAAATAAGATGGCTGCTAATGTACCACCATCTGAACTATTATCAGTATAAAATAGGCAAGGACTACAATATTATTTTTAATGAAAAATTTTCAATTTATTCTGGAAATTTGGTGTATCCTCTTACTAAAATGCTTTAAATGTAAAACATAAATAAGTGCTTTTAAATGCTTTCTTTGTACCTTTACGGTAAATTTATTGATAAATCCTGTTTTTTTCTTTATAAGCAAAATATTAATTTACTAATGTACAAAGTTTTCTTGTTGCATTAATTGTTTTTAAAAAACTGGATCAAAATTTAAAATTATCTTTTATATTTAATTTGAAAATTTAAGTTTTATTGTGATTCAAATTGATTGAATAAATTTGTAACAAATGACTTGTTTCACAAGTATAGCAAGTACTACACTTTTGTGAAATAAATTTTTTCATCTTAGACTCGATAAATAAAAATTATCCTGACAGTGTTGTCCTTGCATGTTGTGAGGTCTGGTGTTAATATGAAGTCCCCGATGCAGCCAATATTTCCATTTCAATCGTAACATGGCCAAACAAATTGTAGGAATACACAAAAATATTACTTAATTGTATATCTATCAAAATTTGTTGTAATATATTTCTTTTTTAAAGAAGTCTGTGCTGTTATAATAAATGTCTAGCTTTTTTTATTAATATCAAATAGGAAAATGTATATTTTTGGTTTTCTCTTCCCTAGTCCGCCAATTTGTCAGTGGAGCCGGAGACAGTTTACCCTGTACGTGAGTGAATCTGTTTGTTTTTAACATTAGGTTCTGCCTTCCTCTTAGAATAGTGGTCTTCATCTGTTCTTAAAAAAACTGAGGGGCTATTTATCTTGCTTTTCGTTAAGTTGGGTACTGCATATTTGCAGATCAAATGGTACAAAATTGTGCTTATAGTATTAGAATATGATTTCTCTGCCTAATATATTTGGAGACCACTGCTCTAGAAATACCCCAGTAAATATAAGCTGTTTTTTTTTTTAAAAAAAAGAAAAGTCACTTACAGCTTCAACTAACGTAGTTTGCCTATCTTTAACTTTTGTTTTTAGAAGTAGTTATTATAATTTACTCACGCCTCACTAAAAATGACTAAATTATGTAGGAAAATGTGTTAATTATAATTTCTTGTTCAGAGCTCCCATTTTCACAATGCTTAAACCAAACATTGTGGGAATGAGTAGCAATTCGGTTTTTATCCTATTATATGTTATTCAAATCGTCAAATTACTTCTATTTATCAGTGTTGCGTAAACTGAAGGTTCTATCAGCCATTGTTACACAAGAATTGCAAAACAAACAAAAATGTATGTGGATTTCCTGCCATGGCTCCATATGAACACCAGGCCTCGCCATTAATTCATTAAAGTGTTTAGTATTTCCTCTTAATTATTATGGTTATGTTTTTAACTTTCTTCCAAATGCTTCATATATTGGAAGAATTATGTTGCATTGAAGATAGAAAATAATAAATGAAATTATATATTGTCATTTTCAGTTCTTAAATTTCAATCACATAACTACAAAGAAATTCAACTTTTTTTTAGAACTGCGTAGAATTATTGTGCAGCATCTGTGTTTGAGAATCATATAGTGTGTTACTTTCTCTAATTTACTATAAGTTATGTTGAGAGACCTTAGGTGTTTTAATATGTGTACCTATGTAAGCTAGTATTAGATAGTTCAGTATAGTGCTCATGATCTATTTGTGAGTATCATTATTACTGTTTTTCTGATATGAAACTTTAAAATTATATAATTATTGGAAATTTTGTTGGAACTTTGACAATTCTGACAATAGTATGTAATTGTTTAGCTTCTTGGTTACCTATGTAGCTGTAGTTATACTTCTTGCATTTGGTTTAAAAGAAAGATTTCAGCTTTATATCAATCTGGAGTAATTAACAAACAATGTAAACATCACTAAGCATTTATGCTTGTATTTAAATTTTCCTTTTTATACCGCATGGCCTAAATGCATGGATTGCCCTCGCCTGGTGTTCATGTTCATGGCAGATGACTTCAGAATAGGTGTTTCATGATAGTATGTAGGGATATAATAATTTATCATATGGAATGTATTGATGATAGGACTTCAGTTGTAACATTTAGTTTTAGTTATGTAGAGACTAGTATGTAGTAAGTTTTTTATTTGTTTGCTTTTCTGTAATATTGAAACAATTTTGTTTTTCGTGCAGAAAATTAATTTTATATCGTAAAACATAATTTCTTCCATAATTGAAAAATTATCATCTTACTGTATTTCAGGTCTTTCAAAGGGGGTTGGTTTTATCAGATTTGATCAGCGAATCGAAGCAGAAAGAGCCATCCAGGAACTGAATGGAACTATTCCTAAAGGCTCCACTGAACCTATCACAGTGAAGTTTGCAAATAATCCGAGCAACAACAACAAAGCAATCCCTCCACTAGCTGCTTATTTGGCACCTCAGGCTCGGCGTTTTGGCGGACCTATTCACCACCCGACGGGGCGCTTCAGGTACATTCCACTGTCACCACTATCCAGGTACTTGACTTTCCCAGTTGCAGTTCATTTCTTTACCTATAGCTTTTCTCCTTTTGTTTTCCTTTTATGTTCCTTGAAGTTCATTTTATTCTGTTTCCTTCCTTATTTTTTTATTAGGTATAAAAGTTATTCAGTAGTTTATGTGACTTGTTTGCTTCACTCGTTCAATTGCCGAGTTACGTGGAAAGGTATGACCATCTTAACAATGCTTTTGTATTTTTGGCAGAATTAGCTGTGAACTAGCATAGTTTCCTTATGAGAAAATTGTAAATCCTTATATTATACACCATCCTCTTCTTAAATGTTACTCAATGGGATATTATTACAATTAGCTACTTAAATTGGGAAGATGACAAAGTAATGGTAATTGGTGAGGGAGTTAATGCTATTAGTAGTTGTTTTCTCGTGACTGTATTTGCTACATTGGCCTGCCTTTCCACCAAGCAGCCCATATGGACTGCCGCAGTGGCCTGATGCAAGAGATTGGTAAGTAACAGCAGAGCTAAGTTGAGGCATGTGTAGGAGTCCTAGGGTATGGGAGCCCTTTAAAGGACCTTTGAATCCTTTTTCAAATTTCTGTAATCAAAATAATGATTCCTTGTAGAATATTGTCCCACTAAAGCACTTCTCTGCTTTTAATTTTATAGCATGTGTTTTGTATGCTTTTTTGTTTTCAAATTAGATTTTGGCCCAAATAAAGGGCTAACATTTTAAATTACATAGTTTGGCAACTAGATTTCCTGCAACTTAATCTGTTCTCTTGCCTTTTTTTTTTTAACAAAACTTTTATTTCTTGAACTGGGGAATTAAGACTGTGGTGTACAGTATAATTTTTTTTATACTTAAGAATAGTTTTAAACTCGCCAAGCAAATTACAAGCTTTTTCTATTTTTTTATAACTTGAATGTATTTTTCTAATTAAATCATTAGCATTTCTGTTGGAAAGAGCAGTGAACGCTATACTTCTGAAAGACACACTAACGTGAAAGGACTGGAAAAAATTTTGGCTGTATATGTTTGTTGATATGGCTGCCAATTCTGCATTTTATATGTTTTCTTATTAAAACCAGGCAATTATGAAACTCTGCATTGAAGTCAAACCCAATATCCAAAGTTCTGTTTCTAGCTTTTCTTGTCTGAAATCAATTCTAAATGATTTCCTGTTTAATTTAGACTTACCGTCTTAGCTTCACATTAAATATACTTGCTGTTTAATTTTCTTATGTTTGTTTCTGTATTTTGTTTTAGCACTGGCAAGACCATGCTAGCCATAAACAAAGGCTTACAGAGGTCAGTATTATCGAGTTTATACAATTACATTTACAGTTTTGGTTTTGATGTTTATTTAGCAGTTTCTATGTGACTGAAGCATGCCCATCCAGATTTGGTTTCATGTTTTAAGTTGCCCTTATGTACAATGTCATTTTTTCCTGTGGCAGCCACTTAGTGTCATTGGGATTGTGGGTGGGGATAGGTGGGTTTCATATGGTCCAGGAGGTTTTGGTGCAGTATTGGAGTCAATTATATGTTAACCGTCCAAATATCTTGATTCGAGCATGTATTAAGTGGTTTAATAACATGCCTCTAAATTACTTGCTCAATTTCTCTGTATGTATATGTATATGTATTGTATGTTATACTTTTACACATAACAAACCACTATATTAATTATTTTTTTAATGTTTCCAGATATGACAAAATGGTCATTCAAAAATGAAATAAAGACAGTTATAAATATAATTCTAGTATTTGGAATGTTTCAGTTTGAGGTTTGTTATGTTAATAAGGTGTATAGCATGTTCCTCCCTCCTATGCTTCCTCTGTACAGATGCTGTTATTTCACATGTCAGTTTAATATTTTAGGTATTCGCCGCTTGCCGGAGACCTTCTTGCCAATTCAATGCTACCAGGAAATGCAATGAACGGATCAGGGTGGTGTATCTTTGTTTACAACTTGGCTCCAGAGACAGAAGAGAATGTATTGTGGCAACTATTCGGCCCTTTTGGTGCGGTACAGAGTGTGAAAGTCATACGAGACCTTCAAACCAACAAGTGCAAAGGTTTTGGCTTTGTAACGATGACCAATTACGATGAGGCTGTAGTTGCCATCCAATCACTAAATGGTTACACCTTGGGCAACCGGGTCCTGCAGGTGTCTTTCAAAACCAATAAGAGCAAAGCCACATAAGAAGTTGATGGAACTGTGTTAACAGCTGTTGCCATATTGGCTGCTGTGTGACCATGCTAGTCATAAGTTGAAGGTGAGAAGGCTGCAATTGTTTCTGTAGAATCAGTTCCTCCATATCCTCTTAGCATTCAGGGATTTTCATCAGATTGGGAAACATAATTAATTTTTTTTTCTTCAAATACCTTTCATGGCTACTGAGAAACAAGTGCAGCTTTCTGTTAGGTTTATCTTTCCAGGTGTATAATGGCATTAGTACCTTAAATATACTGAATGTAATTTAAAGAATGCAGCCAAAATTGAGCTAGTCAAGACTAGTGCAAGTCATGTGTTTCCTATTGTAAAATTTGAGGTGGTTCAAATGCAGAGAGTATGCCTTGGAAACATCTCAAATATTTTCACAAAATCTTTCTTCTTTTATTTATCAGTGTTGCAACTTTTTGCTTTGAATAATGTTGTGGTAGCAATGTATTTTCAAGGGCATTAGGACAATTTTACACTAAATAGCTTAAATTGCAAACCAAAGAATATGTAGTCTTTGTAGGCATTCAATATTCTACAAAAAAAATAGACATAAACAAAAGCTTGAGAATTTTATCTGTTTGATTACGTTGCCATCTCAACATTATAGGACCTGGTATTTCGGCATTTTCCTTTTTTGTTTCATAAATTTATGAAAGGAATTTTTCATTTTTATTATAAGTAGTGAGATTAAATATATTTTTTGTGTTGTTATATATCATAGCAATTATATTTAAGTTCTTTCATTTTTCTTTGTGACAATTTTTATATGCATGTAATTGTGTGCATAATGCATATTCTTAGTGTGTGTACTTACGTGAGTGTAGTAACTGGTTGTCTTTGTGTATATATAAATATACACACAAATATTTATATATATTTATATTTATACTAATATATGTTAAAATATTTATTTATTTTTTGTGCATGGCTGTTTCTGGGTATTGTTTGGCAATTGAAAACAATACATTCTGTGGAAACAGTTTTTTCTGTTAAATTGCGTAATCATATTGCATTTTGGTTTGGTTAGAATTTGGTTTATTTTACTTTAGCACATTTTCCGCTGTCCACATACTAATCTTTCTTTTCTTTAGTGTACTTGTTTGAAATTTCGTTTCATAACCTTGTCTCTTCATTTGGCATTATTATTTAATTATTTTTGGGTTCCTAAATTAACCTGTTGTTCAAATGGTTTTGGGGGAACCACACAGACTTGCACAACTAATTTATAATGTTTATTAAATTAAATAATATAAAATGTCAGGTAATCTATCAAATATGCTGCCCAACTTAATATGTCAACTTCCACGAAAGAAATTTATTTTTGTAAGAACACTTATCAAATTTAACAAATGACACATTCCTAGTGGGCAAAAGATTTTAAATGAAAGACATGAATATGTATGAAGAAATTTAAATAACTTAACGAATGAGACTTTGTGCTCTTCGTCTTCTTAAAGTTTATATAGTATCAGATAGTTGACTTTACACTAGGAGTTTCTGGGTTAGATGTGCTTAACGGAAGCACAAGGCTGGCCGGGGCCTCTACTCTTCCGGCCCTTTTCCCCCCACATTGGGCCCTTGGCGACTTTAGCACTCCGCCGTAAAAAGCGCACCATGCGACAACAGTGCAAATGTTGTATCTTGCTCCTTGTGGTAGGAATCAGGACTCGTGCAATAAGTCGGGAGTTTTTGAATACAAAATTTTGATGGACTTTATCTTACATGGTCATAATTGTAAAGATTAAAAATAAAAATGTATATATATTATACTTTGTCTGAGATTAGGAAAGAGATAGAGAAACCTTTTTGATAAAAAAAACTTTATCATGATGTTGAGGATAAGAGTTTAACTACCTACAGAGTAGATTATAAAAGAAGTTCAGTCAACTCGAAGCACTTTTTTGTCCCCCCTTCATGAATCAACGAAGCAGTTGTATGTTAGTGTTACTTGTGAAAACATTCCTTGAAATTCTCACTGTTTGGCCCTTTATATCGTTAATGCCAATCTAATTGCTGAACATGTGAGATCTATTAGAGTTGCACAGTTACTATGTTAAAAATGTCTTTAAAAATCGTGTAAATGGCAATGGATTAATTTTTTCATACACCCTCCCTATCACCTCACCTCTTCCTTCCCATTCGAACTGCATTGCCACTTTTACATTTAAAAGTGTAATATTTTATATGATACTCAAAACAAATGGTGCATACATCTGTTAAATTCTAGTTAAAACTGTACAGAGAGACTGTTCCGTAAGAACTATTTAAATACTTTAAAACCTCTGATGTGATGAAGCTAATTATATAGTAATTCTTATAAGGAGGGTCGAAGTATATTTTGGGTTGTGGATACTAGTTTTTGAAAACTGCTTCTGCATTTATCAAGATTGTGATGATACCTGTTCTACATTTCAAGTATAATAACTTTTGAAGCTTTATAGAACTTGTTCATTACTTAATGGATGCAATTTACCAAAGTGGTATTGACTAAATGTGGTAAGAAATCAAACAAATTAGTTAACTTTGGTATTTTCCTCATTCTTCATACATAGTGGTTTGCTTGATTATATATTCAAATACTCTTTTTAAACATTACGTATGGTTCTTATCCTTTTTATCCAAAGCAAAATCAGTCATTTGCAGTCTGTTTGGTTAAAAGTACAAAAATGCAGAGAAGTTGAACCAAGTTAGCAATTGATATAAAGTAGTGGTGTGAATGTATCGAGTGATGTGTGTGTATGTGCGTGTGTGTATATATATATATATATATACACACACGTACATATACATACACAAATTATATATATATATATGAGGTAAAATTGTATATTCACAAATTTGTATGAAAGCACAAAATAGAATTTGGTTTGCTACTCTGTGCTTTTTTCTCTGACTTATACTGGGCTTATATGCCTGTATAAGCCTTGTATTGACTCTTAACTGGCCTAATAAAAACAGAATCCGTGAGTCACTGAAAAAAATATAGTAGTTGGACTGCATTTGACAGTATTTGCTCACATTCTAGAACTTGTATTCATCTTTGTGTGGTGTAGTTCTAGGTTGTAAAACTTAATTTATAAGGGCCAGACTCGTGCTATATGTATGTATCATTTTCCAGCACCAGATAAAGCGTTTAATGCTATATTTTGGTGTAGGACTGAACCATTTTTTGTGACTAAGCATTCCATAAACTTTTATAGAAGAGACAGGGGGTTTGAGTACCTCAAACTGTAATTGATGCAATAACATAAGAAGTTCTTAAAGTGTAGCTTTAGATGGAGTGACGAACATAGAGACGCACTGGCGACTGACTCGGGAGAAATCCTTGGTGTGCAAGGCACACGTCTAGCCTACCTTTGCGCCAAAGGATCTCTCTCGTGTTGTTACGTGTTGCACCAGTTTCCTATATTTTATTCCCTGCTCACTGAAGTAACAAATGGGAATTATATAAGAATCATTTAAGTATTTTGTGAAGCGTTTGTTACTTCATTTGTGAGCGGCCATTCTGGTTACGTACTCCCCACCCCTCCACCCCGATTCACCCAAAACTTATAGCTGTAGTCCTTTTTCTCCTTGCATACTATAGTGAGTACCATGGGCTGACCGGAAATGCTTTGAGCACAAGGACCTTTATAAAATAAAGTGAGTTTGGTCTGTTAAGTACCGTAATTTCTCTATGCTAAACGTTAACGTGACTGTCTGGGATGACAGTTACGGTCCGCCGTGCTGCCGCTGCCGCTTCTATCTCGCAGTGCATGTCTTTATTGCTTCTGTCTAGTGTCACATTGCATTTAGGTGTATGTATTTGATGGGTTGTATTTATCCACTACTTAAATGATTTTTCATCTAGTTGTAGGTTTATATGGGTAGTTGAGGAAACGTTTCATGGGTGTCAGGTGCCATATTTCTAGTTTGAGTAACTTAGCCAAGTGACGAGGAGGAGGAGGAGAAGGAGAAGTATCAGCACTAGAGCTAGAGCTTTACCTTAGTTGTCTTTGTGTTTTTGCTGTAATTTATTGTGTAACACTGGATAATGGGTTGGACTTTGGTTATCTTTTAAGTTCCAGGAAAAGGAAACAGCCAAAGGAAGATGCAAGGGAATTAGGTTGAAAGTTAAATCAGAAAAGCTGGAAAGATTGCTAACTAGAATGGCCAAATTCTATCCCATTTAATTTATTGTATTTATTGTTAAGTGTAAGAAACTAGTCAGTTTATAATATTTTTGTTTTAGAATAATTAGTGAATTGCTTTGTTCAAAGTACAAGTACATATTGTGCTATGTGCAGCCATTTCATCCCAAGGATCTCTTGCACATCGTCATTTGTGATAAAGGTAATAGGCAAAGAGAATGAACGGTGTTCTGTAGGCCTACCGAAGGTGACGTGTAGGTCTATGTTGTAAAACACTGTTGTTTTCGTTACTATATAATTTTGGTTGTAATTTAATATTTGTACTTTTTCATGTTGAAAACTAAAATAAATTCTTGAAAATAGAATCAATGAAATAGGTTTGATTTGTGAATTCCTTACGTCACGAAACGTCACAACTTGGGGGATGTTAACTGTAAGGTTTCTACGTATCGTGTAGGGTGGTGGTGCTCCTGATGTGTAAATTTTATCCTTACCACAGGGCTGGATCTAGCACAATGCTTTCTAACGCCTCTGATTTTGCAATGTTGACAAATTGTAACAGCATTTTGTCATTTGTACAATTTTATAAATTGATATTGCCATTACCTTGTTTAATGTAAATTATTGAACTTGTAACTAACTGTTAAACTTCATCCGTTAGGAACAAATTGTATCGTAGCTCAAGTGCATATTTGTTTAAATTGATATATGATGCAATATATGAAGCTCATTTTGTTTTTTCTAGTCTGGTGCTTGTATGATATACTGTTAAAACAATAATATATCTTTGGACGTCATTGTATGTGTACAACTTTTCTAAAGTTTTACAAATGGAAGATTTTATTAAGCAACAAGTTATCCTTGGTGTGAAGTGTCTCAAATTAAATGAAATAGATTGAAAAGTCAGGGAATAACAATACATAGGCCTAGGCTATGTATACCAGTATTTTCTTTTCACATTTCTCTCTGTCTCAAACTTCTTACCTGAGAACACTGTCAGATTTACTCTACAATTTTTAGACATTATTATACTCATTGTCATGACAGTGGGATTTCTAGTCATCTTTCTGATTATCTATTTTTCCATGTTTACATCAATTGTTACACCTGTTCAATTTTGTAAGCAAGGAATATATTGGCTATTCGTAATGATATTTTAATAAATTAGTGTTGGACTAAATGTGGTAGTCTACAGTGTGTTAATTCCCACATTTTTTAAAATTTCCTTAACAGTTTATTTAAAGTTTTCACTAACAACTTCCATTCCACGATCCCACTTGTTACCTCCTTAATTTTCTTAAATATTTTTATTTTATTTTTCTCCTTTACTGTAGTTCATTTAAAATTATCATCACAGCAAGAATCAGGTATGTAACATTTTGCCACATTGGCCTGAATGATTCAATGTTATTGAGTTAATCGAGCAGCTTAAATGCAATTAGAATAATTTTCTTTGTGATTGAGCAGACCTTCAGGGTTAAATGAGGTTAGCGAGTATGATTTCCACTCTAAAAATGTTACATTTTTATTATAAGCATTTGAGAATTAGCTTTTCCGGAGTTTAAAAAAAATGTTTTAATAATTTGTACTATGGTAAAAAAAACGCCTTGAAGCCACGGGTTCGTTTAATTATTTCTCACAAATACCCTGCTTTCCAAATAGAAATTAAATCTCGCGGAAACTACCATTAAAATGTTTTTAAAATTTTAGCTACTTTAAAACGAAGTAATTTGGGTTCGATCTTCCAGCTCGGCAGCAGCGTCAGTAATTAAAATAACATAGATACTGATTAATATGAAGTATTTACAAGTTTCGCAAACAACTTCAAGAGTGCAGAACTATATATGGCTAAGAGTAAGAATTTCAACACTGCAGGACATTTTGTAACACAGACTTGTACGAAAGAATTTACGCGAAGGAAGTAATTGTACGTGGTTTTGCCTGACGGAAGAACTCCATTTTGACATGTTACCGTTAACTGTACGAAAAAATGAATTTTGAATTTCATACGTTGTTTGAGTATGCGATACTTCAGGTCGTATAAGTTTTAGAATAAAGTAAGCTACAGAAATGCAAGACAGATATACAAAATGGAGAATGTAACGAGATTCAACCGAGATGTGTGGCTTTTGTTTTTGTTGGACAACCCCTGCTGGTGGGGGCTGTCAACTTCATTGCTATCGAACCTCTGCTGCGGCTGGTGGCTCCTGGTTCCTGGGTACCACGGTTCAGTTGCTGGCTGAGAATTACTCCTTCCGTATCCTTCGCGTCTAGGTGCAGATTCTGAATGATCTGAAACTCTTGACACGGTCCCAGATCTCTGCTTAACGCTCTCTTCGTTATTATGTGCCCATGGCGAAGAGGCGACACGAGTCTCCTTATCTGCAACAAACACGAGGACAATGGTGGATTGCGTTGATATTGATATCCAAATTGCAAAACGTATGTAGAGGGCTCAAATCACTAACACTATAGAACGATACGTACAGGAAGGTACAATGTTATTTGAATCTGTAGTTTCTATCAGTCGTAGGCTAAATAAAATCACAGAGCCATCGTAAAGATTTCATTCTCGTTGTTATGTGTCTGTAGCTTCATTGGTTTGTAGTAGTTGGTGTAATTGTTGGGATAAGGCGGACGAACTTGTTTCGATACTACCATTCCATCTTTTAGATTTGATAAGTCTTCATCGTAAATAAAAAGGATCTCTAAGCAAACAAAACAGCGTTTTGACGGAATTATACAAAGTTGTCGATGTTTATTTATTTTTCATAGAACCCTTCCGGAAAGTGTAGGATTTAGTTCCCGTAAATCTACCGAAATTTGATGTGGTGGAAATATTGGTTCGGCACGTGGAAGCACTAATTTGGCGGATCTGTAAGGCTTCAAGGCATTTTCTCACGTGGGGCTCATTTGTGCCGACCTCAACCGACTGAGAACGGTCTTCTCGCTTTCTGATAATCAACTGCTCGTAGAACTACTTTGCATTGCACGTGAAACCCGAGGATATAACCTGACACAACTATATATAACTGACGGTGTTTGCCGTCCTGTGGTGAACGATTGAATAGTTTTTCCGGTCTGACAGGATATGAGAGATTTGGTACCTGATTAGCGAAGAGCAGAACTACGTACGTGAGAGGCCAGGTCGTTGAAATTCACCACTATAGACCCCTATTGGGAAAAATTTGAATATTGAGGGCGAAATTTTGAACTCCGATCGGACACGTGCTCCTTTGATGAGTTACTTTCGAACTCCCGAGTTTTTAGAAACGGATGCTGGAGCTACCATAACGACAGAAAATAGTACCAGACAAAAAAGCGATATATAGAAAGTTATAGATAGAATATTGTAGGACAAAAGTTATAAACGAATGTCTGAAATCGCACACTGGGTTCGCCAGTTAAATCAATATATGTTCTGGATTTTCCAAACCTTAGAAACACTTACAAAATTTCCTAATGTCATTTAACTATAATTTAAGTACTATATAATTTTTATTGCCGACAACCTGTGGTGTAGGGGGTCAGCGTGACTTCCTCACATCACAGAGGTCCCGGGTTCGAACCCCAGCGGGGGCAATCAGTCCCCGACTAGAAAAAGTGTTTTCCCATGCTGAGTCGCTAATAACCAGAGTTGTTGATGTGACTGTGAATAAATCAATAAAAAATAATTTTTATTATATCTTACCAGGAGAAGTTATTTGCCATCGTGGTTGTGGCCGAACTTCTCCGTCTTCAGTTTGCTGATCTTTGTCCGTCTTTCTAGGTATAGTATGATTTGAAATGTTGGTGAACAAAGCCGAATATTCTTTGCAAGTCTGTGGATCGAATCTGGAAACAAGTATAGTAAAATTTTATAAATTATTATAGTATATATAAGAAAATAGTATTTTGCTTATTTACAAAAATATACTGCTTTAAATTTTAATGGTATTTGTTTTTCGTTGTGATAATATATATACTACAAAACTAAGTTACGTACGTGTATTGGCTGCAGTGAGCGTGAAGAAAACTTAAAGCTTTGGTCAAAATGTTCTGCAAGAATTTCACGGCGTCTTCGGTCTCGTCTCCGTAGCCACAAACACGTTTTGCTTCGTTTATGACACAATCTCTGAATAGATTGTGGAAACTGAAAAGTAGAATCGTAAGTAACATGAGAAAATTCCAGTATTTATAGGAAATAATGTTTGAGACTAGAAGACGTAGGCTATTTATTACATCCACGTTACCGATCGCCATTTTATCTTGGCGTAAATACTCGATGCCACACGACGGTTGGGAATAACTGATGTTACAGTACAACACTTCTCAGCAATTAAAATCTTCTCCAAATACTTTCAGGAACTTGTCGCGTTGTTACTTTTCCTTTTAAACCGTTCGCTTGATTTTGTCTTGACATACGCACAGGAAGGTTTACGGAAGCTTCAAGAAGCAGAAACATGATTTCAGTTATAGGATTTCTGAGGTATATTGAACACTCTTTTCATTTTGGAAAAAAACATGCAATGCAACTATCAGCTGATGTAAAACATTCGGATCCTACTGGCAATGAAAGAAAAAAACTCCTTCCTGCTGGGTAATACACTTCTCGAATAGTTACCGAATTCCAATTCCACAGTTCTTATTTTAGATACACTAAAAATACCCAGAAGATACTAAATTTCATTTGGGAGTCTCTAACTGGATTTTTTATGAAGTGTTAACAGTATAATTCCCAACAAACTGATTTTCGGGATAACTAAATAATTTAAGGAAGTTCGAAAACAGACACATGTTCGCAAGTTCAGTTCTTACCACGGAAATATTGTTTTTCAAGTGACATATATTATAAAAACAACAATCTTGTATTTAAAATACAAGTGCGTTGTTACGTTAACGGTCAATGTTAAAGACATTATATCTTATACTATTTGTACATGTAAGAAATGATTTCTATTGCATCTGGAATCAGCAGGTTTAATCAATCACTTTTTTTGAAAATTAAAATTACTTGAATTTATTAAGTGAATTTCGTCAAATACTCACGTTACGTGTCAATATGTAAATGCAGGATTAAATAAATTATTTGAAATAAATAACAGTGTTCCGGTAAGAAGTGATTGATTATAAAACACAGCACTAGCGGGAAATCCTAGACTTTGATTTCATGTCTTTTCCGTGTAACGAGTGGTCGAAACTCACATCAGTTACAATTCCAAAAATTATAGTAGGCGTAAATATTATCATAATTAGTCTGGACAGAAAAAATTAAAATATATTTTCGAATGCATTGCACGTGTCGAATATGAAGCGATAAAATTATGAAAGTAATTTAAATATATGTTCCCAGGAACGCGGTAGTGAACAAACAAGGCCGTGGGTTTATACCCAGCAGGGGGGGGGGATTAAAATTTATTTTTAATTTTTATGAATTGGTATGTGGGGGATACGAGGGAGTAATTTAATTATTGTTATCTTGATGGAAATATCTCGACCGGTAAGGTTGAGATTTTTCCATCCTGACCTTTCAATTCAGTTTCATAGCCTCATTGAAAGCATTTTATCTGTTCTTAAATATTTATTACTATTTAATTATGCTTTATTCGTGGCACTTAGGAAGGGCAGTTCAATTATTCTGCCGAGGTCATTAATTGTTTGTTTTATTTCGAACACATACTTGAATCTTTAAAGGTTACTGGATTATTGTTGAGTAACAGATTATTTATGTGACAACAATTCTTACCAGCACAAATTTTCTTGTTTGCCATCTCCTATTATACGATCTAGTAGATTTCTGTAGTGCTGGGAACATCCTCCTGAGCCATTGATTGTGGAATGAATGCAAGTTGCATGTTTCAGGTACTCTGAAATAAATGCAATATTTCAATGCTTATGAGTTCAAACTGATTCTAAAAAATTAATGGAGAAATCGGATTACAACGTATACAATTAAAATAACATTAATATTAAAATGCACTACAAAGAAACTAATCAAATTATAATATAAAATAATATTTCTACATATATTTAAAGTACTAATATTGATTTCAAAAAAAAATCCTGCCTATACTTGAACGTAAATTAGTTTTGTAGTATATATTTCATTAAAATGAAAACCATAATTAAAACATTCATTGTAGCTTAAAACTTCCAAAGATTCTAACAGAATGTTATAGGAATAATAATAAATTATAAACTTTCAAATTTGGACTTGCTAATTTTTATAACCGTCATACTTTATGAACAACATCATTTGAAAAGGAAATGACATTCGAAAGCCCAATGTTTCATTTGTATTAAATGCCTAAGCCTTGTGAAAATAAATTAGATTAATTCGAACAATATTTATAAAAATTTGTTTTCATTCAGTAATTTAATATAATTGTGACCTTGTTGGTACAATTGATCGGTGCACATCTGATGGGCTGAATTTATGGGACTCTCTACAGCCTTTGAAAATTCTTCCTTTTGATTTTCCGTGAAACACAGGTTAGTGTAGCCTCTCACACAGTCCACAAACTGGCCCCAAGAGCTGAAACATATCGAGTTAATTTCGTTAACATGAATTCAGTTGCAGCGGATTTTAATATGAATATACTTTTGGCTGTATTTAATAAAAAAAAACGACAAGTCACACAAAATTTTCAACGTGTTTTTCAACATATTCATGATACGAATTCAATTGGAAAAGCGAATAATTTTCTTCACTTTTTATACCGATCTTCTTGGACTTGATAAATTAAATTAATTGTCAAGAGTCCCAAATAAGCGCCTTTTATTTTTGCATTTGCATTTGCCATCTGTTGTTGTGAAGTAATAAATAAGTTACGGTAACTTTGCTGCCTACTTGCACATGTCATCGATTCTTCTTTTGCTGTCAGGAAAAATCAAATTTGATTCAGTCAACAGCGGTTCCGCCATTTTGACACAGCGAATGTAGTCAACTCGGCTGCAATTGTCATCTCTCACTGCTGTTGCTGGACCTGTGGGTAACAAAATATTTCAGAAATATAAACAATAAGTTTTTAATCTATTCCTTGTTTGATTTAGACCAGCATATAAGATAGGTTGAATTTTTACGAAATGGCGGGAATTTTTAAAATAAATAAATAGTGAACTTCCGAAAACATTCAAATTGTGCTGACTGAATTACCAGGGATACCGACACCCAGTGCCTGGATAAATTAGTTTAAATGTGGGATGTTTGAGGTTCCTTCTGAGAAAATGGTCGACATTTATCAACTTAAATTTGCAGATATGTTACTCATATCATTTGAATTGTCTTGCATATGAAATGCTGAGTGCATATGACATGTCGGTGTTGCTTCCAAACAGTTCTCCATCCGCACTTCTCGGATTTGACTATTGGGAACAATACTTTATCTTAATGAATAAAATAATTGAAATTTTGCACTGACTTTTCACCATATGTAATTAATTATGAATTGTATTACTGCTGTATTAGAACTATAATGAAACTAAATTGTTGTCGGCATAATCTCAAAGATACAAAGGGACCGCCGCAATTGTTGGTCTGGGGCGGGAATGTTCCAGAATCAGCAACGGCGTCGATGGGCAGTTTCAGATTTCAGTTTTGTGGATTAGCGGTGCATACATTTCGCCGATTGTAATAGTGATTGATTAGATGCGGCAGTGTTTGTAACACGTGAGAGAGGTTACCCTGTTTGTCTAAAAGTGTTTGTGCAGCTCGTGTGGTACTGATCCAGTGGATTGTTGTTTCTGGTCGTCGTGTGGTCAGCCTGTATAATGGTTCTGGACGTTAGTGAGAGAGTAGCTGCGAAGCCGCCAAACTTTGTGGTAAAGTAAACACTTCGTAAATTCTTATTAGTGTAAAAATTGCATCATTTTCATTCGTACTGGCAGATATCACGTTCAGCAGGGTCATTTAGAATGTTTAAGACGTGTTTATTGGCAGGTCACATAAAGATCCTTGAGAAAGTAACGTGTTCCATGCTAATCCGTAAATTCATATTGATTTGTACATATGATTAGTCAGTTATAATATTATGAAGACTGATATTTTATTTTTATCAGTCTCAATGAATAGAGTGAGATTTATTAAAAACATTTATTCCGTAGCTTTCATCCTACTTCTAATCAAATTTCGTAAAATATAGAACACAGAACCTTCGATTACATATCAATTCAGTAATCGAATGTATGTTTACACAGGACATTAACATTAACATAAAATACAAGTCAGGACCTAACAACTGAGATTTAATATTTATACTGTATATATTATTATTTTTATCACAATTTGAAACAATTAATTTAATTTTCACAAATTATATATAATTGCTTGGGTAAAAATTATATTTTATAATATTTTACTATAACTTGAAGATTGATTAAGCCAGAAAGCTACTGAAAAATGTTTTGAAGCAATCTACAATTCTATTCAATGTTATAAAGTGGGATTATTAAAATTAAAAATTCCACACTCATTTTTATTGTCTTATAGAATCAGCTGACATTACATTTAGTTGATACTATGGTCATTTAGCCAATATAAAATGAGCAGAGTATTCGTCAAAAGTCGTTTATATGTTAATTTAAAGACATAATGAATTGAACCCTATCTTTAAAGAAAAATATATATAATTAATCAAATTTGAAGTGAAATTGAGTCTATTACAATTTGCCTCAGCAACGAGGTCATGTTATTTATAATAAAAGCGATCCCTTTATTTCATTATGTAACTGAAACCCAGAACACATTCAAATGGGAATTACATTACCAAAAGATCACAGAACCTTCGATTACATATCAATTTAGAAACCGAATGTATTTTTACAAATTACCTTCTACATAAAATTGAAATTAAATAATAAGTAAACTAATTTGTAAGAGTCTAATTGGAATTCACAAACCTTTAATAAAGCCCAGAACACACAGCAACAATATTTTCATATTCATCTCCACTAGGTGGGTAGCAACAGAAATCTGAAAAACGAAAATATATTATTTCCATTTCCAGCAAAATATGGTTGGTCTTCGGGATATACAAACAGCATATTTTTAAATTTTTTGACATGTATAGCTACTAATGACCGTTCTAAGAAAATCAAAAGGAAAATTTTTTTTCTAGCAAATTCATAATTACGGAGACGTAAGCAATTTATTTGTAACTATGCGTGACGTCTTGGATGACGTCATCACAGCTTGAGGAACCAGCTGAATCCGAAACAACTAGCACCTTTATTTGTAACCTCTCGATATCATTAGTTTGCATTTTATTTAAAACTATTATTCGTCCATGGTTTCATATTTTAAGGAAGCTATTTGAAGATTTCTGTGACTCTGTGATGCACTTCTTTCTTGAGTGCTCGATAGAGAATTATTTGTTTGTACAATTTGTACTTTTTATTTAAATCTGAGCTCGTGATTAATAATTTCACTACAAATTCCACTTGTCAAACCATGTCAAACCAAATGACAAATTTCCCCGAATTATATTGTTTCCTCAATACGAATCTATCAGTTATCAAAATTCTAAGATACGCGATTTTTCTTCCCTTCGGTACAGAGAGTTCTCAGAATTTTCTGGAATTGTATTCTCGTTCAGAAATTAAAATTATATAATATATTATATATAATAGAAAAATCCTAATCCGTTAATTCAATTTCATAGCCTTTAGAGCTGAGATTTGGTTGAAAGCAATTTTTACACTATTGAACTTTATTTATAATATAATTGATTTTGTTATTAGAAAAAACTGGTAATTTAAATAATATTTATTTGACATAACTTTTTTCATAGAATTACAAGAATATAATATTCTAAAAATAACACATATCAGGCTAACCGAAATTATTTTCAGACAGGTAAATGATCAACTGCGTTAAATAGGAAAGCGGGTAATTTTCAGACCTCAAGTTATTAAAACGCGTAACCCCACGAAAATATAATTTGTGCTCTTTCTCTGTGTCATTTACATAGTAACTATCACCTGTTGCTTTTTACACTTATTTTCCCTCCAATTTCTCTTTCTGAACCTTCATTTCAACAAGCCCTTATAATTGATAATAAGTATTCTTCTTTGTGCCTCGCCGCTTTAAATATAAGTTTGACATCCACTATGCTAAATACAAGCGGCTCTTTGGTACGATCTATTATCAAAGATTAACTTGTAACCTTTACACAAAGTGCAGAATTCCTACCGAAAATCCCGTAGACAACTTCCTGGTACAATGTGGCATTATAATAATTTTCGATTCAATTTTTTACTCTTTTAGGAACGAAAATTGTCCTACGTCAGTGTTTTCCACAAAATGACTTCGTGTTTATGATCCAATCTCCTACAATAAGTTTGTTTTCTTATCGTATCCTACATTTCCCTCCATGCTTTATGCTCCACGTACAAAGCCAAGCTTCCTGTCTTTTATTTTCCAAACGTTCCCACACAAAAGCGACAATCTTTTCATCTCTCATTTTACAAGTTTTGCTCCTTTCTTTTGTCTTCTTTCTAACGAATCGATTTAAGTTTTTTCTGTAGGGATCCAGACAAAAAAATCGTACCGAATTATGTTGACGGCCTCACTAACGTTTTATACGCCAGATTTTCCGTTATTTATTACCCTATTTAATATACTTGAAGAGGGATATATGTGTTGCATTTTTTGTGTCCCACCCAAGGTTGATACTTATCGGGAATAATTAACAAAATATCGTTTGTGAAAGCCATGCTCCTAGTTTATACCTTAAATATAATTATATTGTATTTAACAAAATTAACTTCTACATAGTTTCCCAGAACTGATCGGTCATCGCGTAATTTGTGGCATCGTTTGGCATATGTTGACGAAGCAGTGCATGCAAGTTACCTAAAAAACTGCTAATTTTATAGAAAAGGTAACGATGTTCAAGAATTAGGTCTCCAGCTCGTTTTTCGATCCACCAACGGAGGAAATTGAAGTGCTGCAACCGTGCCAAGGCGCGGCTGCTGAACGGCTGACTGATTCTTCCTGTTGTGACGTCAGGAAAGGTCAGGCTGACTGTGTGTAAGCACGAATGGTGGGCCTGGGTCTACGAAACCCAGACAGGACTACAGGCGTCCAGAGTGATTGTCAGTTTAGATCAGAACTCTTGGATGTACAAAAAAAAAATATTGACTTTGGAATCCAACTGTCGGTATCGTCAAAGCGCCGAGAATCACACCGCATGGTAAACCTCGATCATTTCAAACTGCCAATAACTTATTAAATTAGATAATACTGATTGCAGAAGGACTTCGTTTTGCATTCTTCTTGGGGAAGGAATGACTTATCGCTTCATTCTGTATTTAACAGGCCTTGGGCGAAAACATCTCGGAAATTTGGAACTCACTCAGTCCAGCGTCTTGAAAACTTACTCATGCCCTCCAAAAAAATCCCATGTCACTGACACGATTCGTTCATTCCTGGCACTATAGACGTACGGTAGAAGTCATGGACTGAAGAACTTTTTTCAACAGAAATCCCGAAGGTTAACTATTGTACGAGCTCAATTCTCCGTAGAGCGAACTATACCATTGCATTGGGGGGAATCTCGTCATTCTCCACATTCTGGGATGGCGTTCTTGTCGTATGCTGGCTCCGAACAAAATCATTATTCGTTTAGCCTACGTCATAATAACAGTTGACGATTTATATAAAAAAAACTGAACAACCCGATGAATGTTAATTAATTCTTCAGTGAAGTAAATTATGAGACATCAGATTTTTAAGAAATAGACGTTAAAATTCCAGTTGTCGTGATAAACGTCCGCCGCATTACAATTAGTGAGATTGGTGGAATGCTAGGCGTTTTTTTTGGACACCAGGATAATTAGCCGTTGTGAAGGATACACTCTCTCAACATTAAAACGTGTCTATCATCCGTGTTGTAAACGATTTTTACGCTCATTCCGAAATAATTTTTTGGATATCTCGTTGGATATAATATATAATAATTATAGATATTAATGGAGGTTGATACATAAAGTTAATGTTTTGTAAAAAAAAGAGACCCACAGTCATTACAACAATAAATTTCAAAACCAAACAAATCCTTAATCTATTATTGAAGTGATTTAGTTAAAATTTAATTATGTGACGTACATCCTGCATTATATATATATAATAAATATATTAATCTAATATATGATTAATATAACACTATAAGTTGAAGTGAAAGTAAGTTTATTATATATGTAGCTAGTTTTATACTGCTCGTGGCCGTCTCTCACATCCTATTCTCCAAACCTCCCTATCTTTCTTTTTTTCATTTTTCAATCCCTTTTCTTCTATATTAATTTGGACTTGTTTCAGCCAATCATCTGATGATCTTCCTATTTTCCTTTTTGTGTGGTTTCCATTCTATTATTTACTTCGGCTATCTATGGTCCATACAATTTCAATTGCCGTTCCTTTATTATTTCCGTGACTTTTCTCTCTACCTTCATTTTCTTCTTATCTCTTCATTCCTAACTTTTTCTTCGTCTTCTTAAGAAGTTCATTCCAACAGATTCGAGTCTCTGTCTATCTAATTTGGCTATTGCCCGTGTCTCTGCTCCAGGAGATAATATGCTTCTTAATAACCGTTTATTGTAACCAAATGAAAATTTCATTAATCTCAGATCCGTATTTAAACTATTACTACATCACCGTTACTTACAGTTCCTGGCCCATTCCACATTCGTGAAGCCTGATTCTGTAAATGGTCTACGAGATATAATTAAATATTTAAAGCAATACTACTCAATTACAATAGGGCATATAATCAAACCCAAAATCATTAGCGTGAAACGGGACAATTGTAGTTTCCAACACACGATTCGTTTTCTTCTTTGACTTTCACTGTCAAATTGAGAGTTGCACACGTGAAGTCGGAAGCCATGACGGAACAACGAACCGAAAAAGAGAAACTACTTATGAGACACACATTAATTCTGTAAAGAAAATTTCAAAACTCCTTTTGGAGACAAGTTTTGAAGCGTATTCTCGAGTTGACAATTTGCTATTCAATTTCGCTTTTGTCTAAATTAGAAGTTTTTTAGGATGTGTGTTGAAATATCAAAAATATGGTATAGAAATTAAAGGAACTAGTTTCCATTAGCTATGGCATAAATGTGAGAGATT
The DNA here is from genome assembly GCA_037074705.1 of Zhengitettix transpicula. Taxonomy (NCBI): domain Eukaryota; kingdom Metazoa; phylum Arthropoda; class Insecta; order Orthoptera; family Tetrigidae; genus Zhengitettix; species Zhengitettix transpicula. The sequence continues at coordinate 58,993,201 of CM073595.1, read as the reverse complement.
ATATGTTTAAATTATGTAGAGTTATTTTCCTTATTTAATCAAAACTCAAATGTCATCCGTTTATATCATTATCTGTGGACTTTTACCAGTTTCTGACCCCTATTATCTCAAATTCACCAAGAATTTGAGGTTATTTAATGTCTTAGAAACGAAGCTCAACCATGCTGGCCATGAAACTGATCCTTTAATCATCTATTTTTAACGATTTAAAATTCACACCGAAAACTATTTTTGAAGACCGATTTAATTAAAATGTTGATTATCGTCGTTGGGTATGTATGAACCGTTAAAATCTGGATTCATACCATTTAGCATATTAGAGATGTCCTCATTCTTAAATATTTACTATAACTTATTTACGGATTGTCAGGTGAGCCAGATGTCATTTCCGCTTGTTCCAGGAAGTATGCTAAAATATTTTTCAATGTTTTTTTTTAAAAAAAATTGATTTTATACGCTTATTGTATGACGACGTCATAACAGTTGTGCGGTGATTCTCTGCGCTGGCTTATTTAAATTTATGACTACCCGCAGACTATATTACGAGTTGTTTCGCCATTAAAATGGCCAGATTTTCATAAAACGACGTTTACTGATGCTTGCTGTCATCGGTAACGAAGTGCCAGAAATTCTGGAGCGTTAAATTCTGCAACATTAAAACGTATAGCGAAATCAGTCGTTTTTCTTCAGGTAATGTAGTTACGAACCTGCCACTACGAAAAGTTCAGAATGTGTCATGGAAGATGACGGTGACACTTGTCCGGGTTGGCCAAGGCACCAAAGAAAAATTTGTGATGCAGATTTGAAACAACATGCACTTAAGGCAATACGAAATTTTTGGCATCCGTGGACATGTTTAAACACACCTGTCCTAGCTTTCTGTGAGTCAACCCCTCGAGTCAGATTTTTCTACCCGTCAGCCAACTTCAGAATATTTATTTTCTGTGGCTTTTTTATGTTTCTTTCAAGAAAGAAAATTTAAGCGTCATATTTAGGGTATTTTAATTGCTCAAAAATCATAATTATCCAATTAATATGAATTATTGATAAGTCAGACCTTATTATATATATGTTGAATATGTGCAACATCATGAGCCAAATTGACTTCGGTCACGTTTGATATTTTTTTGGTTATTTTTTCCGTATTGTATTCACAAAAATACATCTTAATAAATTTAGTGTTTAAAAAAAATACAAAAAATCATGCACCAAAGGATTAAAAGCAACGGTAAATCGGCATAAATTCATTTTATTCTAGGAACTTTTAAGTTATTTTCTTAAATTTAATATTATAATCATTAACATAGTTTTAAAAAGAAAGTATTATACGTCAAAGTAAACGGAACAATTTTTTATTTTAAAAAATACCCGAAATCTTCTTTCCCAAAATATAATAATGATGTAATCAGCAGATTGTAGTTTATTTTATCCCCTTTATATTACAAGGAACAATACAGGAATTATAACAGTTTCAGTTCCTTTAATGTACATCTATTCTCGATTTGTCCTGCTCAATCATTTAAAGCCCAGGTGATCATGATGCCTTCAATCTATTAATATCACTGTCTCACCTCTAGTCACTTCCATAGCGCATTATTATTTTTACTCTTTACTTTTGTAACTTTCTTGTTCTTACAACATAAGGTAAATTTATCACAGCTCAGATCAAAATATTTAAGCTCTAATTTCAAGTCACACGCAAGTTGTTTTCTTACAAGAGTTGAATAAAAGTGACGAAAATGTGCTTCAATGTCATATCGAACTAAAATCCACTCTCTGTAATGTGAACAGGAGAGTTAGTTTTAAAACTTGAGTAGGTTTAATAATGGTGGAATGTCATTGTTTGAAGGATTGTTCTAAGAATTGAAATCCCGTACAATATCTCTTCAAACATGAATTGGCAATGTGTGCTTAATATGAGAATAATTGTCGTAATTATTAAACAGCTTCCTGATAATGGTTGTATGAAAGTTTTTGCTTACGGTACCTGTTGCTGTGCACGCAGAACCGCAACTACGGAGAGTCTGGCGGAGATTCGAATCAGTGCACGCGCAGACAGCGTGCCCTCTCACGTGACAATGGCCCTAACACATTGCACAATTGGACATACACCATCCATTATGTGCCAAATCATAAATATATTCACACTCTTCGCCTTTATCTTCACCTATTTCTCGTTGCTCCATTCTCGCTGATCCTTGTGTACTCCTGCGCCATGTTTTGATAGACATCTTCCTTTTCTCCTGTCCTGTTACTCTACATTAGTCATTCAGGCTTCCTGAACTGATTTGTTCATTCATCCATGATCTGCTTGTGGTTCAAAGTGTTCTTTCTCCCGCTTGTCCAAATACTTCGGGGCCTCTTCAGAAGTCGAATGAAGGTCCATCGAACATTGAACCTTTTTGTCCTGGTCAAATGAAGGTCCATCTAACATTGAACCTTTTTGACCTGCCCTGTGTCACTTAAAGACTATATCATCATTATCAGTTATTTTAAATATGTTCTATAGATTACATTCCCACCATGAAGTCTCATGATACTGTCTTCTCAACATCAATCAATTGGCCAACTAGTCGTATGGTCTCTTGGGTTCAAATTCATCACTCTCTGCCAATCCGCCGTGTACCCTTCTCTCAAAGTTTCCTGTCCTATATCATGTATATCATTTCAGACTTTATTATTCTATCCATTACATCCTTAGCTCTTGTTCATGTCATGAAATCGAAAATATTTTCTTGTCGTTTCAAATATATTTCTTTGCGATAGTTGAATTTGGTGGAGTACTGTGCAATATGTCGTCGAATTTTCAACTGTATGTCTGGGAGTAATACCGAACTCTGATTATCCCACCACTTTTCACGTTTGTCCTGAAGGAACTGCACATAATCATTTACGATGTGAAATCTTTTGTGATTGCTGATATGGCATTGTCTTTATATAATTATTAATATTGCTCAAAATTATACAAGTTTATTTAAAAGAATCGTTTACAGATTCTTTGACAATTAAATACCGTATCAACAGCGGTCCATGTCCCACGTGCTACGATATTCCGTCACCTGACAGGTCTATTGCGCTGATTTTTTGTTTTTGTTTTTCAGTTAAGTTTTTTATACATTATCGTGATTGTTTCATACCATATATATATATATATATATATATATATATATATATATATATATATATATATATTTGTGAGTGTGTGTTCAAGTTTGATTTTTGATTCAGTCCTTTTCGGACCATGATACGTTGATGATACTATACATGGGCGAAGAGGTGCCAGACACTTTAATATAAATACATACCATTAATATATATATGTATTAAAATTGAAGGTATATTAACAATAACAGTGAATTTGATAAATTTGCCGATAATGCGGCCCAAATTCTTAATACCAATTGTTAATTCCCAATAATATAATATATTATTATTTAAATAATGTAGTAAACATAATATTGAGTTATAGTTATAAGGAAATAGTATGTTATTTTTTGATCATCAATATTCTAACACCAGAATAAAATTTTTCTTTAATTTTAAAGATATGTTAAAATCTCACCATATGCTGTTTCTGTATATATATAAAGGAAAATTCTTGTATTCATAATGGACCGTGAACCATACACTTCAAAAACTCATATGAAAGGAAACCATATCCTCAAATATTTACGAGCGATGTAGTCATCCGAATCTGTAACATTTTTAAAAGGTCAAATAAAAATAAGTTTAACAACAAAATGATTTTAAAAATTGTGCCAAGTGCTTTGAATGAGTTTTGACTCATAATTTAGCTAGTGATGTGCCATGAAGAATCAACTAAAGCATATTACTGATTAAGATATTACTGACAAACCAGATGCAAGTATATGCACACAGCAAATATTTTCAAATTGTAAATAATCAATCAGAAACAGCATATGGTGACATGGAGATGACACTACTATTTTATAGAACAGTCAAATTTTAACTGTAAATAATTCCAAATTTTACAGTTCAAATATTTGATTATCAATAACTTAAAATTGAAAAACCAAGAAGTCGGGCGACTTCAAATGCTCAGAAATCTTTTAATTCTACGAAATCTATCGTAGTAAATGTGTATTTAAATATTCATTTACATTAACATACACATACTATAAGCAATAATATAAGTAACAAAGTTTATGATTTAAGAAAAATTGTCAAAATAAATACCCAACATAGGCTGATGCTGTGTTCACCACAAGTGATAGCATGTAAAATCTGACAGTTTCGCCATCCTATTAGAACGGTTTATATCTTTCATTAAATTAACACAGTAAATAATATTTATTCAGGGAATACAGTTTTCTCAAACTCAGATATTGTGTTTGTATTTAACCCTACTATGGTTTATAACGTTTTTAATATTAGGATATATAGTCGTAGCCTACTGAAAATATATCATGAAGTTCACCATTGTTACACTTTAACCAAGTCTTGTAGAACTCCAAATTTTGTAAAAAATCCAGATATGTTATTCAACTCATGTGACTGTAAATATTATGTACTAATTTTGCAGTTTAAATTAATATTTTACATTAATGTAAAAATAATATTAAAAAAGTCAATTTCAGTGCATGGGGCTGTATTTTACCTCAAATAAAATATTATATTAAATTAAATATAATTCTGAATTTATTACTTACAGTTAAGCATTAGATTTATGGATTCATAAAAAAGTCTATATTGCTCTACAACCCATGAAATTTAGAAAAATATAAATATGATAAAGAAGATTAATAACAAAATAATTATTTATTTCATAGATGTTAGAACGCGAACATCTGTCGATTGTTGCATCGATTCAAGGATGAGTCGTCGATCTTATATCTTTGAATGTGTGTTAAATTGTTATGTATATGTTTTATAAGAAATTGTGTATAAAATTTAGAAGTGTGTAATAATTGTGGGCAATGGCTGGTTATAGGAGAGTGAATTACTATGAATTGTGTCGCTTATGCACCTCAAGTGAAGGGACTAAAATGCATATTTTCCGAGAAGAAGGCCGAAGGAGACAACTCCCTACGAAAATTCAGATTTGTCTCCCAGTACAGGTAACTTAAATGTTTTTTTCAATTAAATTACGATTTTGATGATACATATTCAATTTCTCATAATGTGCGTGCAATTATTGCAGTTAAAAAGCTCTCTTTTGGATTTGATTTAACTTTAAGTATCCTTTGTCAACTCTCTCATCTGCATTCCAATTTCCACATAAATACTAAACATTTGCCAAGTCCTATTAGTGTCAGCATTTATGGAAGAGTGATTATTTTATAATACTTACATATTTTGTGTTAAAATTTGATTCGTTAGTTCGATTACATTCGTAGTACAATAGCTCGCCAGTGACAAGATCTAAGTTTTGAAGGTTTCAGTCCACATTTTCAGTTTTACAAACTTTCCATTATTTTGGCAATTTATTAAATCTTTAAATCGTAATTGTCGAAGTATATATTTTTACTGAGTGGTAGAATCTTATTTGCAACATTTACGAATATAATGATATATGTTTATGAGAAATGTTAACTTTGAGTAGTTTTAATTCGGTTGATATTTTTGTTTTTTCTTGTTTTGTTACTTTTTAGTCTATAATGAGTGGTGCATATACACATTATGGAACATTTGTTATGCTTTGAAAATTGAGGTTTATAGCATGTTAAATATTGAACCCAAATGTTTTACTGCATATTGAGGGAAACATTTATTCATACATGGTATTTTAGAAGTTTAAGGCATTTTAACTGATCTATTATTAGAGTTATTGAAGTTAGTGTGAAAATGATATTCGATTAAAAAGTTGCTTTTTATTTGTGTAGGAATGCTGGTTCATTAAACAGAATATATATTCTGTTCTTTATTATAGCTGTCATTCTTATTTATAAAGTTAAACTAATGAATGCGAGTTGAAAACTAGTTGTCAAATCATTTTCGTACTTAGTGATTTCAATTTTCCATAATTACATTATGAATTTTAGTTTGTATTGTACATTTTCATGTTAATGCTTCGAATATGAGCAAATTGTGAAACTTTATAGTTTATAGAGCCTTAGCCTCAAAGCAGATAAATATGTCGAGGAAAAACGATGAAAGATTCAGTTAACGAACTTTAAAAAATTGATATTTTAAATAATGAAATTTTATATTGACAGGATTAAAGGTTAATTTTAATGTTGATTTTTCAAAAAATTTTCAATTTATGGATGAATAATTAAATTACGTTTGAAGAAAACTGCTATGAATTGATTATCATGTACATCTGAATACAAACAGTGTCTTGCTTTTTCATGGATAGGGTTTATCCTAGAATAGTATGTTGCATTCAGGTTTCCAGGTTGGTTAAAAAATATCATTGATATCTGATATATGTAAACATTGGTTGAAATTTTGCAACATTAGATACCGTAGCACCCTTGCTTTATGAAAGAATACTTTAATAGCTCTTGTTTCATTTTCCGCATCATTACTTTATCCTAGTAATTAAAATTTGAATACCATATTTGAAATAATTAATTGATGTATTTATTTATTCAATCTACAAATGGGCAGTTATTATGTATACTAATATTTGATTAATGTAATTGATCCTGAGATTAAGTAATATTATATTTTTCTTCTTTACTTCTTAGTATAGCAGACATTCTAAAATTTAAACCTTTTCTATATGTGTATTCACTTAACGTATCGATCCATCAACAATATATAGTTGTACGAATCTTCTATTATATAGGGGAGACATTCAATAAAGTCTGTGTCAGTGGTATTCTAAGTTGTATTCACATTATGCTCTAAGATATTCCCTACATTCATTCCTTTGGAATAATGTGGCTTCTAATTCAAACATAACTGTTTGTGCTATACCACTCATTTATAACACACTTTTACTTGGTTTGCTGAGAGTGCCTAGTTGTCTTATCATTACTACAATGCTCCCTAGTTTTTGAATTAATGTGCAATGATTTTTTAAACATTCAAATATTTTGTAGAATGTTGATTTACAGTCAACATTCAAAAGAAGGTGCATTGCGCTGGCAAAGATTTTTTTACTGTTTTGAAGTATTGAATGCCAATAGCATTAATTAGGGGATTTATTATTCTAAAGTAATATATAGTTATTTAAAGCAAATATTTGAATTTTCATATTATACTTATCTAAAAACATGAATTTTTTATTTTTTCCAAATAATTCATAATTGATACATTTGATTGATGCTTGTTTTCTAAGTTGTTAAGTTCATACAATTTCGGAAATGCTAGAAGAGTAAGAAAAATATATACTGGAAATTGTAATGATCAATTTGAGTGTACTTACAAATCAATTACCACAGGGTTTGTGGTCTCATTAGGTTATATTTTTCAGGTTTGTGAAGATGATTCATTGCCAAAAATCATCTGTACCCATTGTGTAGAGAAACTAGAAAGTTTCTATGATTTTCGGGAATCCTGCGTCAATGCTGAAGCTATGTTAGAAAGCTACTTCACCTCTCTTCGGTATTCTGATGATTTCACCAGAGAGGGAAAGGTATATTTCACTACATGTTAAGTTGTTTTATAAAATACCAGTTTGAAAAATGCTTTTTATCTATTGTATGTTTTAGGTATATGTGAAAGATGAAAGTCCATTAAAGAAGAAACCTAATGATTCTGAACAGCTCTCAAAACACCACCATAAATCCACTTTAACTGCCTCTACTGATGGCCTTAATAGTTTAGTACAAGCCGCAAGCATTCAGATTGTGAGTGATGCTGATGGAACCCGAGTTCAGCAGTACAAATGTGCAATGCAGGTATTTTAAACTTCTTTTTTTAACTGTTAAGTAGACTTTAATCAATTTTTTAAGCTTTTATCATTGCAGGAAAGCAGTTTAGTCATGTTTATCGAGAGCCTTTACTAATCTACTTAATGTAACATTCTCATTCTTCAAATGTTTTATTCCATATTGCTAAACCTATTATATGACTTACATAAACCATTCTGTAAAATAATAATGCCCAATGACTCAAAGAAGCCAACCAAAAGCCTCTTATCCTGCAATACAACGTTTTCATAAAATGTGTAAATTAAAATAAGTATTAAAACTGAGAGGCCTATATATTTTATAGGACCTTCCATTCTGATTTACATATTTAAATAGAGTGCTTTTTTTATTATTTGTGTTTCTAGATGTATTGCGTTTACATTTTATTTTATAATAAAGTGTACCATACTTTTGTATAAAGAAACACAATGTATTATGTTTTAATAATGTGAAGCGACCAACATCCCTCCTGTATTCACTCTTTTGTATCTGGACTCAAAAGCAACATTTTGTTCTGTGTATTCCCAGATGCAACCAGGAAATCCGGTTGCAACAGTAGTGGAAGCCGCTTCAACTGAAGCCCGATATACATATGAGCCTTGTGCAAATAGTCCTCGAAATAATGAAAATGCTTCTGTGAATCAAGAAGTGGCAATTACACAAGGCTCAAAAGTGGAGGATGGTAGTACTCAATGCAGTGAAAATGATTTTAATAACAAAGTTATCAACAGACATCACCAGGTAATACAAATATATACTAATTTGAGGATATTACTTTCAATGTATTTCTAAATTGGTCATTGTTTTTAAAATTTTCCGTGGCTTCTTAATTATACTTAGAGGCTTTACCTCAACAGTGAAATGTGTCGGAAGGCTCATCGTCATTGATATGTGGTCATAATGCCATGGATTTGAGCATGAGCTGAAATGGAGAACAATTTTGTTTACAGTTTGAATGCATTTTGGTGCTTGGTGAAGCAGAAAAGAGAGCATTTTTGGATTTGTCTATATGTAATGAAGCTGAAGTGATTAAACTGTAAAAATTGCACAGAAAGAGGTTAACGTTCTAAAGAAGGTTCTATGGAAGTTTGGTGCTTAAGAGGAATGTATATGCATGTGACACATCTTTAGCAAAAGAATCTGATTTCAGGGTGTATGGTGTGTCGGGCTCAAATAGGAATGTTCTACCAAGGAAAATCATGAATATATCTTTTGGAGATTTTGAATATCGGAGTTTGATATGAAATATTAGTCTCTTTTTCTTTTCAAAGCAACTTTTAAGATCATTACTGTTTTCATTGTATTCTGCATTCAACTTTTATAGCCCTGCAGTGTCTTCAAGAAGTAAATATGTGATCTCACATTTCAAGAGTGAAATAAATTTTCTGTTTCCATTTATTTGTCTTGAATTTAAAATTGTTTCAACCATGATAACCATGGTATTAATTCAGTGTTTATTTAAATAGGTTCATAGATTTAATTATTTTTTATGACATTTGTTTATATAAACGAACAAGACAAATAGTTTTATTGTATCTGTTTCTCATGAAGTGAGTAGTGCAGTGATTACCTTTAATTAAGTGAAGTGATTATGAAGTGTGTTGTTTAAAATTCAGGGCAAATTGTAGACATATTTCTTTTAGTTTAAATGTTAAGTATTATTCTTCAACGGTAGTATTGGAAAAAATTTTCCAGCCAACAAAATAAACTTTATATTGAAGGTTAAACATATGTCAAATAATTCAATTTTACTGTTCTTTATTAAGTTGAAATATTTTAATGTAAAATAGTTTATGCTTTCAATAATTTGGAGTTGAGTTTGCTCAATGTTCATGCTTTTTTTTTAGTCTCCTGAAAATAGTGATGAAAGTGAAGTACCGGCACAACACCAGGCCGCTGTTGCTTTTGCAGCAGCTGGTCCTGGGCAAGAAATGCTGTTACACTTCAATTTCAATAAAGAAAGAGATGGCTTTCTGAGGACTGAAGAACAAGCTGCACTTCAAAGGTATCTACATTCCTGGTTTCTGATCCAAACAAAATTGTATGCTCGACTTTTTCTGAAAGATGATTTCACTTTCTCTGTTGGGTTTGATGATTATGTTGTATATATGCTTATTGTTTAATAAGGCATTGGCAATTTTTCTTTTAGTGTACACATTGGCAATTTTTTTAATTTCTTATCTCATATTATAAGAATAGAATATTGTTTGGCTTGATTGTTGCTTATTGGCCACCTAATTTATAGTTTAATTCTTTGTAACATTTGTAATTTATAAATTACTTCTGTAGCTCTAACATTGTTGTCTACCTTGCTACTCATATACCTACTTTTTTGTTTGGATCTTCATGTGCAGGTTGTTGCCAGTAACTTACATCTGGTGGAGCATTAATCTGTTCAGTCTCTTCATATTTGCATTTTATTACATAACCAATTCTAAGATAATGAAGCTGTAATTACATATGTTGTGTGTCTCAGTTCTATATACTTTGGCTATTTTAATGTTAATAATGTTTTATGTCTGTGTGATTAAATTGGATTAATAAATTAAATTTTTAAGTTCCTGACTGTTGAAGATTACAAGTTCTATTCACAGTTCTAAATCTACAGTTACTTCATGGTGTATGGGTGTTGAGATATGAAAGTATATTTTGAGTCATTTTAATTAAAAATTTTAATTGTTAATACTTCTGTCTGATACGTACCATATATGATATATTATGAGGAATTTAAATATAACATGGTATAATTGACTGTATTATTAAATATGATTAATAAAAATAACCTCTTACAGTCCAAAAAGTTTTTTGCACACACACACCAATATATATTCTAGGCCATATTCATCAGTATCTCTAAGTTAAATTTATGTGTGACATTGTAAAAATAATTGATATCATTGATATGGAAAGGAAAAAGAGATATAATATATATATATATATATATATATAAAAATTGAAATTCAGCGTAGCCATTCGAGACAGGAGGATCTTCAAATTTTTGGAGGGATGAGTGTCACATTCTGTGCACCAGCCGGCTGTGGACTGTGTGTGTATATATGACTTCACTCTCTCTTTCCTTTCAAATGTGCTATATGTATATGTGCAAAAAAAACTTTTAGGACTGTGAGATGTATTTTTTTATAGTAAATATAACAATGTTTTTGTTTCATTTGTTGATTGTTTGTTGATTAGTAAGTAATAATTTGTTGCTAATGAGGAGTAAAAACTCGGCATATCTACTTTTGAAAAGTTTTTTTTTAATGAAAACAGTGATGCCTTGTGTTATCAGTTAACTTCATTTTCAAATTAGTTATATTTTTTATGAATTTATAGCAAAGGAATGAGAAAAGTACAAGCCCATTATTGAAAACAAGTTATAAATTTTCAAGAGACATTCTTTAGCAGGATTCTCAGTGATGATTGAAGGCCAAAGTTTGCAAATTAATAATGATGGGACAATAACCACTGCAATAACAGCAACACTATTTTTACAAGGAAATGTTATTAAGGACAAAGGATTTTACTGACATACACAATACAGAAACACAGTGCCACAAATATTGATTGTGCAGTTTGAGGGTTCTGCCAGTATTATATAAGAAGGCTCCTACAGATGAAGTTTGATAGAGAAATAGATGTATGTAATAAATTAAATGTGTTGAAATGGTTGGATTTATTGAAATCATGGTTGAGGACATTATTGTTTTATTATAAACTGTATTTTTTCCTCTAGATAAATGTTGTGGTATTCTTTCAGAATGTCTCTCTAGTTTTCATGAGTTTGTGGGTTTAAATTATACCACCTGAGACTCACACAAAGTCAACCGCTAATATGTTTGAAATTGTTTATTTTGATTGTTCATAAGTAATAAACATGAATTAAATAATTTATCCTCATTCAGTACCTATAATAATATTAACTTGGATGGTCTGTACTCTTGCAAATACTTGTCACAGATATTTTTAGTCTTTACTGATAATTGCTTAATCATCTTAACAATTTATTGCAGGTCTTCTATCGCCCAAATTGGAGAATTTTTGCGTATGAAGACTTCTAATATTGTCGAAAATGCATCTCAACCTTCACTGGTTGAAATAGCTGGCAACATTGGCCGACCTTGCAATCGCTGTGGGAAAGCATATTCATCTTTAGAAGAACTACAGAATCACTCACCATGTAATCAGGAAACTGGTGAAATAGTGGGGGAAAAAAATGGAGGTTCAGGGGGAAATATTTCATGTGAAGTGTGTGGCAAACCATTTAAAAGAAAAGAACATTTATTTCAGCATCGTAAATTACACACTGGAGAAAGACCTTATATTTGCAATGTTTGTGGAAAGGCTTTTAGTCGTAAAGAACATTTGGTGCGCCATGCAGTATCACATACGGGGCAGAAACTGCATTCTTGTGATATGTGTGGTAAATCTTTTAGCCGTAAGGACAATCTTCACAAGCATAGAAAAACACATGGAATAGCAGGCCCATATATTTGTGAGACATGTGGGAAATCATTTGTGGTTAAACATTATTATCTACTTCATCGTGGAAGTCACACTTCATGCTCATCAACAGTGGGTAGTGATGAACAGAGTAGTGTTAATCCTGAGAATTCATTGCTACATAAGTGTGACATCTGCAGCAAAAGTTTTAACACAAAACAACATCTTAATGCACACAAACTTCGACATAGGAATAAAACTACTTTAAATGCAAACTCTAGTTTGCACAGTGTTTCCCAGCAACAGACTCCTGTGCACTTAGAAGGCAATGTAGTAGAAGCACACACAGTTGCCTTAACTCACAATAATAATCCACTAACAACAATCAATAATTCTGCCTTGTTAACCCCCAATATTTTGCATCATGTCAACCCACCAGTTAGTGGTTCAGATACGCAAAACAATTCTGCGGGAGCCATGATCCAGGTGTCATCTGCTGCTGCATACCTCTGTACGCCAGGAACTGTGGTAGCTAATGAACTTCTAGAAACCTACAGACGTATGCAGTCAATGTGATGACCACCTATATGAAAATTTTAATGTTTGTATACTTTGGACTGTGGAAATTCTTAGAATGTAGATAATTTTTTAAATAAGTTTTTAAAAGATATTCTTTCAAAATTTACAATCAAGATTATGACCCATTTTTAAAACTATTTTTGGCAGAGGTAAGTACAAATATCTTCATTTTATTGATGATCTGTGGCTTTAAATGATTGCACATGCCATGTTTGAGAATTGAGTTGTATAAATGTTGTTTGAAACACTAGACTTATGTGTGCACATAACAAAGAAACCCTGTGACAAGTAGTCTCATAGTAACTGCAATTACTTGCCTTGTATAAAATATGGGGCTGAAGTTATGCCTGTGGCTACTACCTCTGGAACAAAGTTCTATTATCTGTGAAGCCTGTGGAACATTCTATTTCTTAAAATATCTTTTAAGAAGCAAATTGGGCCAAATAAGTTATGCCTGTGGCTGCTACCTCTAGAACGAAGTTCTTTTATCTGTGAAAACTTTGGGGCACTTGTTCTCAAACTATATTATAAATATAGAAGCAAATGAGGGCCAATAAGATGATATTCAGCATTGGAGAAGGTACATAATTTAGAAATAAACCATCATATTGCTCTGCGCTAATTGAATCCAAAAAGTATGTATTTATTCTTTCTCCACACAAACGAGGTTTATTTGTCTTCATTTTCCATTTTACAAATGTATCTTTTTATTTTCAATACATGACAGAATTCTTAAGGTAGAAAGGTAATAGAAAATAAAAGATTAATGAATCATTAAATTCATTTCTATTTTTGTTTTCCTACAAAAAATTAACACTTTCGTCAAGTTTGAATTTCTTGTTCTTTATGTAAAAACTCTTCACTTTCTGCATTTGTCTTTTATAACTTGCTTCTTTTTGTTACATTTATTCACAACTCACATCAATTTATACTTTTGTTTTTTTGAAAACTAGACTATATGAAAGTGAAACTTCCCTGGTGTATAATTTGTTTATATGTTGTATAAAATAGAGCTGTTATAATACTGAGAACTTTTAAAGTTTATACTGATTCAAGTTAATGGCAGTGAAAATTGATTTTCAAAACTGTACTAATGAAAACCAAAAATGTACCAGATATCTAGAATGTATTCTCCAACAACTATGCTATAAAGCTTATAACTAAATTGAATGTGCACCAGGATCAGTATTACTTGATATGATAGACATTTTCGTTTGTAGGCTATTATGTTGAAATTAAACTGTTATAATTAGTTGCACCAAATTTTATTTTTATAAAACCTACCATGGTTTAGTATGTGTGTTAGAACTAATATTGATTCATATGAAAATTTGACAAATTATCATAAGGTAACATGATATGATATTATAGATTTTGTTTTGTCATTTAGTATTGATTAAAATTGTGTATGGCTTAGAGAACATTCACCATGACAACACAATAATTAACGAATTTAAGGTTTTTCAGATGTAGAGGATTATTGAAAGTTTCTTCAGTTTCAACCCATGTAATATCCTGTAATAGTAACATTTTGACAGCTTTCATTTGAAGATGTTGGTTGTGAAAGCTGTTGAAATGTTGTTACTACAAGGTATTACAGATGTAGATACCTGATAAACTTTCATAATTAATAATTAATGTTTACTATTAGGTTTTACGGTTCCACACTTTGTCCATATGGAGTTCATTCTGACTATTAAGTTTTATAGTGTTTATCTTCCACACACTTATAATTTTACTGCAATAGTGATTGGAACCCACAATAATTTCTTCAGCAAACTGACTAATATTCAACTATGTAACTCTGAACTATATTAAATAATGGCAAAAAAGAAAGAAATTAGTTCCTTTGGGAAATGATTTTTTGTACTTGTTTTAAAATAAGTTTTATTTAGGAACTTAAATGTAATGATGATAATAATAACAAGAGTTGGTCTTAATTATAAATTATTTTTATCACATTTTTTTTAAATATTGAAACATATTTGTTAAAAGTTTACTAGTTAGATAAATAACAGACAAAATTAAGTGATAAAATAAATACCACACAAAGTTTCTGTGATGCTTGTTGCAAATTTTTGTCAGGTGGTTAAAAAGTTTAAGGTTTGTGTGGTGTGTTGTTCTTGCAGCCTGTGCGTTTTTGAATTGCCTGACAAAAATTTGCATCAAATAATGCAGAAGCTTGTGTAGTATTTATTTTCTCTCTTAATTTGGTTTGTTATTTGGATATTTATTTATCTAATTAGTATATATTCTTTAAATATTATCAAATCACATTTAATGCAGAGCCAGCAATCTTCCAATGTACAGAATTAATTAACTCGCCTATTGATTAATTATCCAACTGGATGTTATTTTTAATAGTTCATAGTGGCATACTCATTATTTGATTTTGTTCTATCATATTGTTTCTTACTTTTGTTCTTCACCTTTCTATATATATTTCTTACTGCTTCCAATTTTGTGGTCTGTTTTTGTCCTCTGTGTACTACCAGACCACTTTATTATTCCCATTCTGTTGATGCCCCGTTATTGACTTGTACATAGAGTCATGTTCCTGCTTTTGAGAAATCATTTTTAGTATTTATCCATTTGCTCTTTCTTTATTTCTGCAGTCTGTTCTTTAAAATTCATATAATTTTTTGAGAACCAAATTTCTTTAATATTTAAACATATGTAACCATAATGTAAATTTCTTCTGACATTAACTTGTAACTTTGTTTTACCCTCACTAGACATGACTTATTGAAAGTCAAACTTGTTTGGTTTATAATTATTTATGTAAAATAGAGCTTTTATATTATTACCCACAAAGATACTTTTCTGCCATCTTGATTGGTGAATTTAAGCGGGGCATTGAATTTAAGTTTTGTACTACAGCCAAGTGTTATATTTGTTTTATTATTTATAACATATTTTAGAATTGTACAATTTTTTGAAGATATTTTACTTTAATTGAAACTGTAATGAATATTTTAAAATTCTTGTTTGAAATAAAACTTTACAGTTTTCACACAAACCGGAAAAGGTTTCATTTCATAACAGCTCCCATCAACACCAGAAGAAGTAAATTCATTTGATATGCCTTACCTTCATTACAATTGGATTGTCATATCCTATCCACAGTGAATACATGTTATAAAATATATATACATTTATAAAATTTCACAGTGATTTCTTTAGTTTTTAAACTAAAATTTTTAATATTCTTTCATTTGTTTTTAATATAAGTAGAAGTGTTCTCACAAATATTCATAGCAATAGATTAAGTATTTTTCTGTGAATTGTGCAATCTAATTTTTAAGATTGTATTGTACAGTTACAAACAGATTATTTAAGAAGATATTCAATTCAAATTTGTCCATGGATTTGTGTTAGTGAGTATATTTTTTATATTAAATAACTTAGATTAAAGGAAAAATAATCTTTATTACTTAACA
The DNA here is from genome assembly GCA_037074705.1 of Zhengitettix transpicula. Taxonomy (NCBI): domain Eukaryota; kingdom Metazoa; phylum Arthropoda; class Insecta; order Orthoptera; family Tetrigidae; genus Zhengitettix; species Zhengitettix transpicula. Next base: position 58,976,919 of record CM073595.1, on the reverse strand, counting down.
ATTGTTACTGAAATATCCAGTCAATACATTAGTGGTTCATTATCATTTGGATTTAACTTAGTCCCTTTACTTCTCGGTAATGAGACACTCAAACAATTCAAACATTCCATAAATTTTGAGTTGCCCTCATTGTTTGAGTGTATTAGGTTTTCCTGTTAACCACTACCCATCTAATTCACAAACAGTAAAATTCTGATTTCATATATTTGGCACATGTATTATTCTGCATGTGTGGGAAATATTTTATTTGACATGAGTTGTGTGTAGTCATTTCATATTATTTTATCAGGTACAAAGCAAAAGTATTGGATATGATGAATAATTAAATTAAAATACATTCACTGATTTATTCATACTTTAACTGAACTTATTAAGTGTAACCTGAAATAGTTGGAAGTGTTGTTTAACTAGTTTATCTTGGTTGTATTCATATTTAATTATTTGTTTAAGTTAATTTCATTTGCTCCTAATATAACTCAAATATATTCTGTTAAAAAACTGCAAACTCATCTTACTGGTTTTTATTTGCTGCTGATGTAATGTTTACTGTAAATAATTTTGTTTGCTAAAAATCTGAAAGCAAAGTCATAGTAAGTAAATATATTGGGATCAGTTAATCACATTTCACAAAACCTTAGTTTCTACTATACTGGATTCGTGTAAGAGAAATGTTACAATTAAAAAATAATAATATGCATTAAATGTAAATCCTCTTTCATGCCACTAAAACTTTCATCTGCCATAGATTTACCGTCTCATCCTCTTTTAAGATGTATCTGGTATCCCCATTTTATCATTTAACTGAAGTATGTTGTATGTTACCATTGTATATAGTTTACCATATTATTTTATCACTCCATTGAGGGTTATAATCACTTTCACCCAACAAAATAATTTACAGTTGATGTAATAACTTTCATCACTTTTGATTTTTCTCTCACAAAATGAATATAGGTTTTTTATTGTATTCTTTCTTCCTCCTACATCTTTATTATTGCTCAAAATTTTAAAGAAATTACAAAAGTAGTCAAACTGTTCTTTGCAGTGTCTTTAATGGAACAAGAGTTCAGGTATTCCAAACATTATTCATAATTTGAAAATCTTGAAAGATAATGTTTTTAACTGCCTTACAATACCTTTAATATAAGCAATGAATTGCATTTTGGTAGCAGAATGCTATGTGCAAATTTTTTGTAGTGGAATGAATTTCTTATTATAAAGTCATAAGAAAATTCTTATTAATGCATGAAAAGAATAATGAATGAAGTCTATGAACAAACTGATTAATAAATTTTTGAAAGACCATTGGACTCAAGTGAAAATATCAAGTATATTTTTGGAATTAGGTAATGTTCACCAACTTTGACTTATAAATTCTCACAAATTATACATAACTAACCAGGTTTTTATTAAAATCAAAGAAGTTTTAGCTTTTTCGAATTCTTCATGTGATGTCATGACTAAAAACAAATAGTGTATTGCTAAATTATAGTGTAACAACTTGAATATTACAATAGAACAATTCCATGCTACAAAATAAATCTGGTACTTCAGTGTAAGATAACCTTCCATGTTCGTTATCTTTCTGTTAAATTGTTTCCACGGTATTATTTTCAAAAATGATTAAAAACATAGATTGTAGTTATCTCAAGTGTGTACACATTATATATTGGTGCTGACAAGGGCCATTTCCCATAAGAGATCACTTCATGTAATGGTTATAACTTATACCTGAAGATCTGCCTACTTCTTTTTATTGTTTTTGCTACACAAATAGAAAAATAAGTATAATTTGAATAGTCTCTTGTGTTTGTGACATGACACTGTTGGATTCTGATAATATTTTAAAACTGTAAGAGTGTTTTCTCTCTTTCCTTTCCATACCAATTAAATAATGACTTGGTTGATTTATAGACAGGAATGATGGGAGAAATAGAGAGAATGTGGCATACCTTGTAATGTAGTGAATGATACAGTAGTGACGATGATAATAAAATTTCTTAATTTTTCATGCCTATTGTTTATAAAATTAGACTTGAGAAGAATCCAATAGTCTACAACTAGATTATGACTAATTGAATGGATGTTTTTCTCTAATCTCTTCTGAATACTATCCATGAAAAAGTTCAGTAATTTTATTACAATGTGGACACAGTCTTTATTACGCAGTTGTCACATACCCTATCTCTCTTTTCTATCCATCTTATTTGTATTAACTAGGCAATGAGTATATAGGAATTTAATGTCATAACAATATTTCTTTTTTACTATTTTCCTTACATTATCCATTCAGTTACTTCCATTGTTTAAAAATATGAATTATTTTAATAATTTATCCAGATACAATTTATGATAATGTTACATTTAAAATACTATATTTGATAATATAAAAGTTTACCATAGCTTTTAAATTTCCTCACTATAAATGTAAATAGATAGACCATCTGGTAATTAAAAATTTCATTAGGTACTCCATTGATGATGGCTCATTATTGAAATTAAACTGTAGATTTAATGAACAAAATTTATAGTATGTCATTGCATTTTTGTACTGAACTTGCCATTCATTGTATTTTTAGTTACTGTGTTATTGTGCATTTCTCTGATTCTGTACATTGATTTTTAGATTTACTGTAAGTTACCCTGCAGATCATTTTAACCCTAGGACTCTGATGTTCTGTTTTTGGTTCAAGAACTCTGCGAGGGTGGTAGCCAAATCCATAATATTAAAGAATAAAATTTTTAATTATTAGTATAAATTATTTTATTTTCAAAATTAATTTATGGGAATTAATAAAAGTATGTCATTGAAAGAATGCTTATCATGGTATACTTATTTAATTGTGGGTTGTCTGTTTCATATCAAGTAATGCATGTCCTGAGTCTATCAGTTTTTGTTACATTCAGATCAATGTCAATTTGCACAAAAATTCTTAAGCTTGCTTAGATTTTAGTTCATATTTTGTTTTTTCTTAGCACTGGTCTTTTTCTGATCTTGGTGGGATTACATATTCTTGATTTTACTATCCAGAATACTTTAAATAATTTGCTGTGATAGGCTTCTTGCAGTGGCACAATACTCGGGGTTATGTTTGCTCGAAACTATTTTTCATAAGGAAAGGGTTTCTCTGTCTGATTAAATTTCCTTAACCATGCTGCATGAAGCCACAGATTCCTATGACAGAGTAAAACACTGAAAGAGGCCACCTCTATGTACTTCTTTTACAGGATAATTTCATTAGTTGTTTCCAATATATTAGTCGCAACAATGCCAAATGTGGGTTTCACCAAAATCCATACGAATATATTTATTTTATTTACCTAGTTTTACCTATTTCATTGTCGCACACACTATGTATCATCAAATGAATAATAACTGATACGGAGTGTACTCTTAGGTAGTTACTTTTTAGAAAAAAATTAATACACGTTATGTGTTTGATGAACTCTCCCTCCCTTTTGGAGTCCTAGAGTTATTTGATAAAAGTTGTATTTTACAAAGTTAGATAATAAAACAGTTTTTTCCTATTTTGTTATGATTAACTTGTTTCATGGAATGAAGTTTTGGAAAAGTGTTTACATGAAGTTTGAAGGATACATACATACTTACTGTAATTATCATAGTGACAATATAAAGGGATTCTATGACAGCTTAATAAACTTATTCTGTTCCTAATTGTAATATTTCCAATAAAACTATTTTAAATTTTATCATGAAAAGGTTACAAATAATATGAATAAGCTGTTCACCAGAAATATTGCCATAATTTTTACTGGCTCTGAAGTTCAGGTTCTATGTGCAATCATTTTAACAGCTTTAGATTATGTTACCATATAGACTATATTTAATAACTAAGCATATAGCCAAATGAAGTGTCTCACATTTTATTAAATCATAGTGGGTCATTATTTTGTTATGATCTATTGTATCTCATTATATGTATTTAATATTAACAGCATAAAATTAAACATTGTACAAGCTTTGAGAAACGTTTTCTTACATTCATTTCAATCCCTTAATGCTATTTATATATTTGTAGATCATATATATATATACACAATATTAGGAGAATCCATTAAGGAACTAATTCACATTCAAACTTGGATAGTGAGGAAGGATAGAAATAAATAGGAGGATTGTGCTTTATGTGAATTCATATGCTCGGGCGAAGAATTACGCACATAGAAAAGCATATGTTCAAAGCAGAGAGAAGGATGGAAGAAGAAGGAAAGACTGAAAATATTTGACCCAGGCTGTGTACTAAGCAGAATACGTGGGTTCAAGTCCCGCCTGGGTCAAATATTTTCAGTCTTTCCTTCTTCCATCATTCTCTCTGCTTTGAACATATGCTTTTCTATGTGCGTAATTCTTCGCCCGAGCATATGAATTCACATAAACCACAATCCTCCTATTTATTTCTATCCTTCCTCACTATCCAAGTTTGAATATATATATATATATATATATATATATATATACACACATTTGGGTGAGTATTTTGATTTCAAACTAAAGTGTCATCCAATTTTTTTATAATTGAAGTTTTTGTCAGTATTACACCTGAATATGATAATTAATGGTAATCTTACTGTCTGCTGACTATAGTAAGATGGTGAATGCTATACTGTTTTATAAACTTTGGCCAACTGTTTTTAGAGACATAATTTTGGGAGCATTGGCTGAAATGTATGCTTTTCTCAAAATAGACTTGATTTGAAATTGGTCAAGATTTTAGTATTGCCATTTATTTATTCTAATTGAAGTATATTGGAGGAAATTAATTTTATTGTTGGTTGTCTGTATATAGTTAAATAATTAGGTTATTGAATAAGTGTGTTAACACAATCAGTAAAAGCCAAAAATTACGCAACAACCATTTATCATAATATTAAGTTATCTGCAGTTTTGGTGACTTCTCTGAAATTACAATTTTGTTTGATTTTTGTGGTTCTTTGTGGCTGCTCCACCTCAGTTTAACTTTCTTAGTTACTACAGTGTGTTTATTTTTATAAGCTTGATAAATTTGTAATCTTAGGTTGGAGAAATGTGTGTATCAGGAGGGATATTCTAATTTGAATGGCACTGGTGTTATTGCGCCCTTTGAGCGTTACGCAATATTGACATCCTGTGTTCGGTAGTTTATCTTGTCGGATATCCGCACTTCTGAGAGTGTGTGTGATTCTTGATCTTTGTATTGTTTAACCTCGAACTGACTGGCATTACGCTACCGATTGTTTACAATGCAATCGCTATTTTGTTAGTCATAGATTATCAAAATGAGGTATTTTTTCATTTTCTCCAACTTTTGATGCAATAGAATTTGAGGTCTTGTTCCGTGCAAAATAACTCTGTAAATATCAATTGGGACAACTGGTCGAAAATCTTTCAGTGGCAAAAATATATCACTACATATTTCCTTTTTATTAATTTGTATATATGATTATATACAGAAGTGTGATAAAAGACTGTACAACTATTGAAGGTTTTTGAAGGAGACAACAACCACTATTTTCAGCAGCTTTTAATTTAAATTTACTTTGCAATAATAAATATTTGTGACGTAGCAGAACAAATACAATACTATCATCACTCGTACGAAGGAAGTGGCTTGTGCGGTTTCCTTCTTAGGTTTTATCACGGAATGCTGTTTTAAAGTTATTATATACGGATTAAATTTATAATTGCCTTCTTCGGTCTTATTTGTTTCACAAAGGGATTTAGGCCAAAATACGAAAATAGTATTGTTCTTAATAAAAGCAAACTCGTTAAAAATTTTAATCCAAGCGATATTACAGATTTTCTCGATAAAAATTTACTTTTGATAAATATTTTCTGACAACCAATGGGAAAATATATCCAGAATTTTTTTTGTGTGAGAAAATGTTTTAAATTATTTGCCAGATTACCAGATTATTGTTATCTTTCATTCATCGAACGAAACACGCCATCATCCTCAGAACAGTTCTAATCTGTGGCTGTGAGTGCAGCTTGAAAAATCCTTTATAAAACAGTTTTATGTCACCCACATCTTCCAAGCGTAGTAACTAATGTTACTGAGAAAACCAACGATTTTTCAGTCTGTAAGGATTCTATGTTTTTTTTAATATAGAAAAAATACATTAACTGCGGACCGCAGGCAATCGCGGTTCAAAATTAAAGAATCCTTAATTAAGTCAACTTCTAATTTTCTCATAACCGAGGGTAACAGAAAACAAATTATGAATGTAAGTGATGTATTTGTATTGAGGAGCCATTTATTTTTCTCTTTCGTTGTTTTATTTAAGCTGTTCTGGAATTTTTTTTTAAGTAGTCTCTTCGTGAGAATTTTTAATTCATTCCCACCTCTACACTTCTTTTCTTGAGTTTCATTGTCCTATCAAACAGGGCAATAGATCAACACACACCGGTGACAAAACGAAGCCAGAGTGTAATTAACTTGACGATTGCACAGTTATTGACTATGCTAAATTAGTCAATATATAAATCAGTGAGTCGAAATAACCATATAGAAGGTTATTGTAACAAAAATGATTGATATCAGCTATGAGCCGAACATTGTTGGATCGACAGACTATATAGTATGTAGAGTACTTCACGTCATAGCATCAAATTTTTTCTGTGTAGCTAATGAAGCAATATATGAATATATGGTTTCATTTTTACTGAATTTCAAATTATCCTCATGAAATGATTAACTTTTTTTTCAAATAAATACAACGATATTGAGGTTATTTTGTTTTTTATCATTTCGTTTCCTTTTATTTATTTCTTAATTTGAATATGTTTGGAGAAGACGTTGTAATATCTTTGAGATCAAAGATACTCATTATGTTATAAATCTTGAATTGTTGTCAGTATGATGGTATTATTTAATCATGATTGTGTCGTGTGTTGGAGGATGATTGATTTGTTTCACTGTGGTTTAAATTTTGTGTAAAAAGTGAATGACGCAAGCCGTAATTCTCATGTGCTACTGACGCGTTGATAGTTGCTTCCTGTTTCCGCATAACCTGAAGTTGAAATGGCTCTAAGTGGTTTCGTTGATTTTTTCCAGAAAGGAAAGGTAAATTTCTTGAGTGTGTAAAACATATTATGTTGTTTTCCCCTAGGTAATTGTAATAATATAAAACCTGAACAAAAGGTGATGTTTTCATTATATCCTCTCAAGTATTTATATACTTAAATTTGAAAATTAAAACAAGGCAGTAATTTTTCTCATTGTATGCAATAATTGTTTTTAATTTCCATTTAAATTTTCATTAATATTAATTTTATTACCGGCTCTTCACAGATCTTAAAAAATCTAAATTATACAATATTATTGAACAGAAGAAACTTGATCAATTTTTTCTATTGCCCTGTAATAGGTGTACCATGTACTCAAATCTATTAACATAAGTAATCAAAATATTTCAGAGCTACATTGTATTTCATTCATGAATTCCCATAATTAAATTTATATTAAAGTAAACCTTCTGTTAATAATGTTATATGGCCGATGTGTTTAAAAGAATTATAATTTATAATTATGGAGTATAATTTTAATTTCTTTACAATTCCCGACATATTCCAGACTGTTGAGGCCAACCTTCTTGAAAGTTTGTATGAAATATGACAATATTTATTTGTAATATGACTTGATGGAGTTTGTTTGAAAATTGTACTTTTTTTTACCAGTGTTTATTCACCATTTTTATATAAAGCAATTAATTTGATGTCTGTAATTCACACAAGGATGTCACACCTGCTAATTTGTAATTAAGCCTATATTCGTAAGTATATGTTTCCACAAAAAAAATTAACAAATCAACTTGTAAATGGTCAGAAAGTGGTTTAGGGTGGCTGATATGTTGATCGATCCATTGCCATTTGTTCGATATTAGCCATTTTAAAATGAATACAAACCTATAGAAATTATAATAGGTATAGTAACTTTCATTTTATGTTTTAATATTTTAGACATTTCGCCCAAAAAAGAGCTTTGAACCAGGGACGCTTCGTTATTCACTTCATAAACAAGCTCAGGCCTCATTGAGTTCTGGTATTAATCTAAGGGCAGTTGTGCAACTACCAAATGGAGAAGATACCAATGACTGGATTGCTGTCCATGGTAATGAATTGACTAATTTAATATATCATTTAATATATCAGATTTATTTTAAATATATGTAACACTTAAAATGCAAATTCTTGTCAAAACCCTAAATCTTAAAATGTATAATATATATCTGTCCCACTGTTGGTAAAGGACAGATTAATTTAAACAGGGATTTCTGTGTTTGATATGATTCTTTTAACATTGATAACTAGAGATGTTAAAATATTAATTATATGATAGTTGTGATATAATAAGTTAATATTATCTACAAAGAAACCATATTATCTTTCAGTGGTCGATTTTTTTAATAGAATAAATTTAATTTATGGAACGGTGTCCGAGTACTGTACAGCAGCTACTTGCCCAACAATGTCAGGTGGACCAAAGTTTGAATATTTATGGCAGGATGGTGTACAGTACAAGAAGCCAACACAACTTTCTGCCCCTCAGTATGTTGCAATTTTGATGGAGTGGACAGAAGCTCAAATCAACAATGAAAATCTTTTTCCAGTGTCCACAGGTATGTTGGAGTTACATTTATATCAAAATTTGTGGTTTTACTGTATAGAAAGAAGTTGTTTTAAAAATATTAAAGTTTACTCGTGCATCAGAAATTTTAATAAGAATTGTTTAAATTGGTATTTGTTAGATAATTGTATTTTAGAACAGGTAACATTTCAATTAGTTAGCACCTGAAAGCTTAAAATCGATGGAAGCTGTAATATGAAATGAATAGTACAGTTTTCAAAAACAAATTATATATTTAAGCGCAAATAGTCCAGAAATTTTTAATTAGTATAGTGGAATCAGCACATTTAAAATACAATAGTATACTTACTCAGACTGAAAGTGACTACTTTGAAGAAGGGTAATGACAACCTAGAAAATTTAAATAGCTTTTTTATAAACTGTGAACATTATTTAGTTAAACCACACATACACACATTTTTACTCTGCGAGTAGTCTGTCCCCTGACCTTCAGTAACTATATTAAACTACACGAAATTATCATGTACCCATGAATATCCTACCCTTGCCCTCACTTCCCTAAATCCTGTTAACATTTCATGTAGCAGGAATATATACTAATTTCCACTCATTGTTCATATTCTTCCAATATATCTGTATACTTGCTATAAAACTTTATTATGTAATACATTACCTGTTTTAATAATAAACTTATTTTAATTAATTATCAAACCATTTATAATCATATAAATTAATTGTTAACCTTTAAGTAGTCATGTGGCGTCTGTCGGGGCCCCAAAGCAGTAAATTCCCTTGCAGGTTCGAAATTTCATATTATATTGGGATAAAAACAGTGTAAATTTTAATTTGCACTTTATTAAAGTTAATACGCACAATTTTATTAAATATTTTAAGTAAACTATACATTTTATGTGTGTGTTCTATACAGTTTTTAAACATATACAATATACTTGTTTTGAATGTCGATCTCTTGTTTGTTGTCACAAGGAAGTGTGTTTGCTTAATTCAATTTTTGGCTCTCCTAAGTTGTCGTCTGAATCAACTAAATAATGCTGAAGTTTAGCTCTAATTTTGCGAGGAACATAATTGCTGTTCATTCGTTCCCGTTGAAGAGGTTTACCTAGATCCCTTGAAAGGTATTTTAGAAAATCTCACAATTCTCGTAGTAAGTAATTGATAGCACAGTTGTTTACCAAATTGTAAAATAATGCTAGTGTCCATTGTCATGTTCGTTTTCCAACATTGTAGGTTGCACATAATTATCATTTGTGTCGATGCCACCTTTGTTTTGTTGTAATATGTTTCTTTTTCTAACCTGAATCACTGTTGATCATTGTTTATAAAATTAACACTGTTTTTTTTTGGGTACATAATATACCAAAGTTGTCTACTCTGTGAAACAATAATTACTTGTCTGCAGATCTCTTTCTTTCTTAGGCAAAAATTCTGTTGGAGTCTCCCTTTTATTTTTATGTAATGTTTCTACAAGCGTTACATGATCCTGTAACAATCATTACGATAGTGGAAAACTTGTGTACTAATTGTCCACTGTAATGTTATGCCCACTACCACTTATAAGTTTTATAAGGCTCACTACAATTTCTTCAAAATAATTGCTCACTTTGTACTCTCCTTCAGGCTGCTGCCCTAAATACACTTCCATTTTATAATTGTAGAAATCACGTGCATCAAGGCTATAAATTTTGATTCCATATTTGTCGGCCATCACTTTTCCTTGCTTTGTTTAGTTTTCCATTTTGTAATTTTATCATGACCAAAGAAATAATTACCCATGTAGTGTAAAGTGCACTTTTCTGAACTCAAATCTATGTCCGTAACTCAGCTGTCATCATTATTTACATATCGTTCAATTTCAGCATAGGAGACAAGTTTTTTGTAATTAGAACCTGCCATTTGATTTGATTTATTTCATTCTGTTAGTTATCCTATGATGAAATAGGATATGTCATTACATAAAATTACAATATAATTATTGGATGCTATAATTATAAACAATTATAAGTTAACATAAACATACTAAGAATCTGGAACACCTATTTCCCTGTCCAACATAAGAAAAAGAACTATATAGTAATAATAACAAAACTAATAATTCTTTAACTATATGAAGGGTATAATATAATATTTACAGTACTCAAAAAATAAAATTCAGTATGCACTAGTAAAAAATTAATGATCGGAGAATTAACTATCATAAAACATAGAATTACACATCGCACAAGAATAAACACAAAATTTGCCACACACACACTATGAGGAAACACAAACAAGGGACAAGTCACTTCATGAAGCAGCGACAAGGAATCTGCCCTTCTGTAGAACCTCCAGGCTGTACATGAAACAAATAAACAAAATAGCAGAAAAGACCAACAGAGACTAAACAAGTTATGAAATAATTACTTTTATGAGTAACACATTGAACACCTTTGCATTGTAACAAAAATTAATTATTTATTAGGGAACGATCAAGAAACTCCTGTACTGAGTAAAACGTGCCTTTCAGTAGAATATTTTTTCTGAAGCTCTTGTAGTTATTATTGTTCTTTACATCTGGAGGAAGACTATTGTATAAAACTATCCCTGAATGGTGAATACTTCTCTGGTAGAGAGCAAGGCGATGCTTGTCTGATCCTAAATCTGAGTGATTTCTAGTCTCATAATCGTGAGACTCACCATTCGTTTAAAAAATATTCATATTCTACTTGACAAACTTAAGAATTTTGTGAATAAACACGCTGGGAAGAGTTAATATTTGCCGACTTTTGAAAAATGGTTTACAACTAGATTTATAATCTGTATTATAGAGTATTCTAATGGCACACTTTTGCAACTTGAATATTTCACTAGCCAAACTATATGCTGAGTCCACTTTAAATTACTATCAATTTGAAGACCCAGAAGAGGCGCTTTATTGCTGTGGTTGGAAATAAACTAAAATACTGTGGCCGCTGTACGAGGAACTACATAATGGCAAACAAACGATAAATTCCTAGAGAAAGGATATTCTGAACAGGAGACAAGGGAACGGCAGGTCCCAGCCGTGGAAGGCACAAGATAAATTCATTTTATACATTACTGTGGAAAGTAAAACTGATTTTATTTATCATTAGTTGTATGAAACCTATTGATGGAGGAACTGATAGGAAAGAGTCATATAAACATTAAAATTCGAACTGTGCATGTTTGAAATATGAGTGGGATCTGCCAGGCCCCACGTGACTACTTAAAGGTTAACAGGTACATTCAATATTTACACAATGGATGCATAATTTCTGTTATCATAAGTAATACACATTTTGCTAAATGGAATTTCTGCTTTGGATTAATAATTTATGAATGGACACATTTTATAGCTGGTGAACATTTATATTAGTCGTTTAAAATCATAACATAACAATGAATTTTCTGATTACAGATGTTCCATTTCCAAAGTCATTTATTCCATCATGTCGAAAAATTCTGACTAGATTGTTCAGAGTCTTTGTTCATGTGTATATCCATCATTTTGATCGCATAGTTGCAATAGGAGCTGTAAGTAATTAAAATAGTTTTGACCTTTGCATAGATGCTGTTGACATTTATTACTTAAAAGGTATTTTTTTCAGGAGCCTCATGTCAATACATGCTATAAGCATTTCTACTACTTTGTAAGAGAGTTTGATCTTGTGAGTCCTAAAGAAATGGAACCATTGAAGGAAATGACAGCTCACATCTGTAGAGACTACATAGAGCCATCCAGCACTTCCAGTTGACCATTCCAAAATTTCTGCTTAGAAGATCTTATAACGAAATGGAATTCTCTATTAAGACATTTTTCATACAAAACGAGACAAATAGATACACTTAAGTTTTTCTTGTTTTCTCAAAGCCATAGTTTAACCATTATGATGGTTTTACAAATTGTGAGTCATATAAGAGAAAGGTAGTTTCTTTTATACAAATGCTTATAGAATGTTATACTATTTACCCAAAGTACCTATAATCTAGTCAGAATTACATCTTTTGAGAAAAAAGTGTGTCATATCTAACAGTTATGAATTTGTTGTTGTTGCATTGGTTTTATTATTCTGTGACATATGTTTGGGTAAAATTATTTTTGAATTTAGAATTTGATCTAATTTCTCACCTACTCTTTTATTCCAACATTTAAACTCTGAAATTGCTAACGTGTTAGTAAATTCAGTTGATTATTGACCGAATCACTTAATGTAGATTTAAGTATTATTAGTGAATGTCTTTTTTATTTGGATTGACTTGTGCTCCTTCTTGTTCCACTTGATATTTAAATAGCACTTTTTAGGCCAGTTTTCACTTCTTACACCTCTGTGCTTAAGGGATCACTGCACATTTCCTCTTTTAGTAAATGACCAACTTTCATTTGGAAATTTCTTTTTTTTAACCTTGATTGGTCCAGAGATTTTTAGGAAAGGAAAATTCTGAACACAAATCCATTAATATTGTTTAAGACTATAGGGTCAAACTGGGTTGGTTTCTCCCTGTTGGCATCTGTAATAACCATGAAGAAGTTTAATGATTGTGATAGAAATAAAAACGTTTTCTACTTTGTTTTTATTTAGTACTCGGCGTTAACACGATCAAATTCATTACTGAGGAATGTTGAATTTTTAGGGAATATTCTGCAGTAGTAAGTTTTTACATTGTGGTTGAAGGTGAATCTGTAAGGTCTGATCTTTTTTGAAATCTCAGAAATTATTTTTTTCTGACTTCATTACCTCTTTAAGAATATTATTTAGCCTACCTCATTCTTTGTACCTCAACAATGTAAGACTTTGGATGAACTTTCAATGGCATGGTAATTCTTTTCATTATATTTGATTAACAGAATGAGATATATTTCCCATAACAATATTTTTGAGGCTTTTCTGTAGAGTATAAATGCATTCTTGAGAAGACTGAGATATAGTGCCATGTGCCAAATGACAAATGACCTTATTTAATGGTTAAGTCCCATTTGTTTCAGTTGACCTGAGTGCCACATCAGCATTATTAACACATTCACTGCCATGAGGGCCACCGGCATCCCTCAGATGTGTATTTCTGAGGGGCCACAAGTCCTGCATGTTTGCAAATGTGTTAAAGAAATGTGTTATATTATTACATAATGTTTCTTCTGTCTCAATGTTTGGTCTAGCTTAGGCTTGTTGGGTGGCATTTTTGTTAATCACTTGTTATACTTGGTACATTTCTATATTTAACAGATTATGTTGCTATATATGACTCTCTTTCACACTTATGAGTTGGAAGATATAACCAAAGTAGATGCATTAATTAATTTCATTCAGTTTTTTTTACATAATTTAGAAGTAACTTTGAAATATTTTTGACTAATACTTTTTCTGATGTGAAAAAGATGAATATCTACCCCTTGAATGTTGTGTCGAATAAAATGTTGTCTTCAACATTCTGATTCAATTGTAATTTATTGTGGAATGTACATTTCCCATAACAATATTTCTTTTCATTTCAACTTAAGCAGTCCCAGGCTTGCATTGTGCAATCGCACGTTAAAGAAAATGGTTGTTCCTGTTTCTTTTTGTCAAACTTCTGTATTCTTAGTTTTCTGTTGCTACTGTAACAAAAAATTAAAGGATTTAATTGTTATAATGAAAAGGTGTTTGTTATTAAACAAGTTGTATTTATTTGTTGTAATACTTTTTGTAATTTACACATAACAATTTAAAAGAAAAAAGTAACACACACATTGAGTATTAGATACTCATGTGGGTTACTGTACCATTTTCAGACAAGTTACCAAATTAGATAAGTGAAACTTTCAGTTTACAAAATACATCATCTTTGATAACACAATTTGTTCTCCTGTTTGGAAGGTTACCGTGTCCTTTGCTGATGCTTTCAATTTCTCATCTTCATACTTCTGATAACTGAGCTAAATCTCTTTATGTTCCATAACATTTTTGTACGGTTGGATCCTGCTCACTTAATTTTCCCTCCAAAATTCTGACTTCCAAACCTTTCTGGCTATTTTCAGCAAGCTTCTGGTTTGAATAACAAGCATCACTCTGTGTCACACTGCCTTTCACCAATTATTTATTGACATACATTACTTATACTTAGCTAAATACAGTTGGCTTGTTTATTTTCAAAAAATACATTGCAACATTTTAGCAATGTTTCTGTCTCATAAGAATAGGCTGGTTCCACCAGAAAATCCTGACAAATAATTCCTTGGTATGATGTTACTTTGTTTCTATACGAGACCTTGTGTATTACATAGTTAATAAATAGTTTGCGACATGAAGTAGATTTTAATTCTTGGGCATTATCAGTTCAATTTCAAATGTTCATATCACCCTGGAAAAGGAAAATATTTTTCCTGATTATATTCTTATGCTAGCTTCATAAAAAGCCAAATAATTCATTTTTTCATATCTTTTAATTATTTATAGTTACAGTTGGAATTTGTGTTCAATGAATTAGTTTTTATAAAATACAATGACTTCTGCAAGTATCACTAAGTTGGAATACTGAAGTTCTGATTACAATTTCTTTTGGGAATCTGTCTTAGCCTCTGAAATTAAATTAAGTGTTAGTTCAATAAAATGCTGCAGGCAAATTTTCATAAATGTGCTTAATTTACATTATTGTGAAGGATTTTCATAAAATGCAGCATGTATTAAAGTTTGTGATACTATATTTTATGTTTAGTATGAATTTTGTTACACTGTAAGATTGAAAGCTTTTGAATGGGCATTTGTGTATCCTTCACTATAATATATAATGGAGGCTCCTGGTAACACATTGGAGTTACAGTACAACCCTGATTAATTGAACTAAAGGGTGTGAAGCCATTTTGGATAACAATTTTTTCAGTTCAGCCATGCTACAGTATTTTGTAGTGTAACTACAGTATGTATTTTTGAAACATTTAGAAGGTCAAACAAATTCAAAAATACCTTTGTACTTATGTTCCTCATTAAAGTTAAAATTACATTTTTGGATTACATTTGTAGCATTTGAATTACTCATTAAAAAAACTATGTAATTTACCATGCAGTACAGTATTATTTTTTGGAATTGCGATTCTCAGAGACGTTTCAGATAACCTGGGTTTTGGTTGATCCAAGTTAACTGAGGTTGTACTGTAATTGCTATTGTAAGTTTTGTGTTGGTGTTAGTCAATAATGAATTGAATCTATTTATGTTTGTAGCCTTAGGGATGATTTTATTGTGAATATAATGTATTCTGTGGTCATCTGTTACATGATGGCTTTCATAATTTTAATATGTACCTGGATGAGAATAATTTATTTTATTTAGTTCACTCTTGTATGTGTGCAATATAGAATTTATTGTGTGTAATTTTATAATACATGATTTCATGTTGGTGTAAAAATTCATTTAAATGTGTGTGTGCAGTAGTGTTTCAATCAATTAATTTTATCCACAATCCGTTTGATTTTCATTTGAAGCTTTGTTCACAAGTTATTCTTAACATTTTATGTCACTTATAGTAATATGCTTTTGTTTCCTGAAGTGTCAAAGTGTTACATTTTCTTCTGTTGTCTCTTTGGACAATTATTAACTGTGCCAAATTCAGTCGATTCTCATTACTTATTGCATATTAACTTTTTAAGTATTTTTATTATTCATAAGAATGTTCTTGGTCAATGCTTAATTTTCTTTGTGTTCTATTATATTATTTATATGAACTGAACTTTTTACACCAAAAGCATATTAACATTCAATATTGCAGAACTTGCATTAATTCATTTTTAATAGTCACTAATGGATTATGTGGAATGATTAAACGCTTTTTAAATTCAAGTTATTCAGTCATTGTTTTATACAGGGTGTGAAAATGTTATTGTGTGAAGTCATTTAAACTAACATGTTCATTTAAATAAAGACTGCATTTCATAACCAATCTTATTTTCTAAATGCCTCAAAATTTTAAAATTAAGATTCATTCTGAATAAATAGTTCTCAAACTTGATTCTCAATTACAAGTAATTATATTGACTATATTATTTTTTCTTGATGCAACATTAATTGTTGTTTATAAATACTCACTAATAAATAACAAATATGAAATAGGATTTTTATTATTAGGCTCAATGATTCTAATTATGAAAAAAACTTTCAGTGGTTAGTGGGCTCAAAATCGGGTAAAAATGAAATTGTAGAATAAAAATATTTTTAATAACAATGGAATTTCTCATGGCATTATTGCAATGATCTAAGACTAAAAATGAATGTTTTATTACTTTTGGATGTTACTATTATGTTTGTTATGTATTACAATATTTCACAAGTTCTATTACAACAATTTTTTTTCTAATGTAGACCACCTGAATTTACATAAGATTTATTACACTATTTCATTCATTAGTTAAGCTGTCACTGGAGAAATATTTTCCCCTTACAGTTATGATCTCCACGTTACTTTCAGATAACTAGCCTCAAACATTTAATGAATATTTGCAGGACAATTTCTTAATAGTTGCACTGCCATGGTAGCCCATGTATATACAGCATTCATATGCACACACCCTCTTTCCCACATTCTATATGTAAAATTAATTTTGAAAGAAAGTGAGCGAGCTATGGATTTACCTTAAATTGAAAGTCGGTGTCTGGATAGGAAGAGGTGTAACAAATTTCCAGGGGAAATCAACATTTTCGATATTTAGTTCTGGTGCAAGCTGCTTGTGTCCCATGGACAGCTCGGAATAACAGAACACGTCAATCCAGATATGTCATTGGGAAGGCAACACCATGAGAGACAACTAACATGTTTCAGGCATGTAATGAGATAAAATACATTAGAGGATCCAAAGCTCTGTATCGTGAGAGAGTACCAGGCTGGCAGAGAATGCTTCAGTTTTATGTAATCAAAGCTGACACGGGGTTGAGTTAAAGCAACTGACAGACATGGTACAAGATCGGACAGTATGGAGAGCGCTAGCTCAAAGAATCGCCAAGAGAATGGATAACATTATCATTTATCTGATTGCTATGGATAGGAAATTAAGTTTTGATAATCCCTCTTACTATTTTCTATTATAAATTAGTTTGGCTGTATCTATAATGATTTGCCCTAAATATACTAATTCAAATAACAGGATCTGCATTAAGAATAAACAAAACAAATTGCCATTAGCCAGGTTTTCGGTTGAGAGAGAGAGAACATACATTTAATCAGAGCATTGTGATACAGGATTCCATAAAATTTATGATATAAAATAATATTTTCTAAATGAATCAACCTTGAATAATTTTTAACAACATAATTGTTGTCAATATAGGAAACAGAGAATTTTTGTACTTAAGAAAATTGCTGTTCGATTAGTGTTTGAAGTTGCATCAGGAAAAATTGAAAACTGATATTTATAACCAATTCAGTGTGGACAAATACAAAAAGCAGCAACAATGTACCAATAAAAGATAATTTACTATTACATTTTAATGGAATCAGAAATTTTAATAAATTGCCTGATTGTATTGAACAATTCAGACCTAATAAAACGAAATCTAAGCAATAACTGACTAATTTACTTAGTTATCCTCTTTGTTTAATGAATTTGTAGAATTAAATATAGTAGCCAGAAATAACTAAAGTTTATGACATTCCAATAAACGTAAAACTGGTAATAATTTTACTTTCACAACCCGATTCGCCCAAACGCTGTTAAGCTTGGCGCCTCTAGATATCGAGTATAATATTTAATGATAAATGGTATTTTTTTCTATAGTTGTGATTACATCGCCCGCTGAAATGTTTAAGGGAATAAGGTAGAAGTAAGTGTTAATATTCTTAACGCGGATCTGACATCGAGTGTATTCACGTTTGATTTCTAATATTACGTAGGGAAACTAGAACGCCTTGCGAGACTTGCAGAATTTAAGACGGTCTCATTCGAGGCGGAGGTGCTACCAAACATTTTCAGCATTCATACGAGGACGTTTCACAGCGGCCCTCTATCAGACCCGAAAATAACCTCGCCCTAATGGAGATTTAAGTCTCTCCATGTAGCGGTGATAAGAGATGATCCGCTCCTTTGGAAGGGTCGGCCAAAGGAAGGGAACTCTTATTGAACGTATATGCTGGAAGAATTTCGAATTCATTTATACCGATTTTTGCAGTTTCGCTCGTGATTTCACCAATGCAACGACTGTTTCAAAGCGATTGTTTCTCGCCAAATTATTACAATCGTCGACTGGCTCTGTTCAGTTTTAGAAGGTATGCCAAACGGTTTGTCTTCATTTCTGTATTCGAAATTATTGTAGATATTAAAAACGTATAAAGCTGTATTTTTCTGAACAGTTAATAGAACTGCGTGACATATAGTATAATAAATAATTAAATTAATTGTAAAGGGATGTGGGCGCCAGTGAATAAATTAAGTGAAGAATTGAAATTTTATCACTAATAAATAAATACACAATTATTTAAAAGACTTTGGCTGAATCTTAGAACATGATGTACCAATTCAAGGTGGTATTACGTGTTTTTCACGCGTGGCAGAGAACGAGAGGGATTTACATACTTGTTCGGGATGTTCTGCTTAGTTTCCTGCTCGAAACATCGGGTAGAGCGTTCTTCCCTTCCAAGAATTCTGGCGACGACTGCGTTGGTGGCTGCACGATGACATTGGACGGGTGCTGGTGATCGCATGTGGTGGATGATTCATACGATGGGTCACTATGGAGGTTGACTTTCAGGCTTAGCTAGGCAGCTATCGTCTAGTCCCAAGTCCAGACGACCTCTCGCTATCCACTCCTGGACGACACTCTCTCTCTCGTCGACGTTCTTCATTTCCCCCCTTTGATTGCTTGTCCCAATCCACCGTGTGATTTGATCCACCAATCAATCATTCCCCTTTTCCCTCGCTTTTCCAGAATTATTCTCTGGAGGGCGGGGTTATGACCGACACAGCAGGCCACATACCCAACAATTTTGGGTTTTCCACGAAATCCTCAGACAATATCGCCAGGTGTGCTTCCGAGGCGCCTGATCGTTGCTGATTTGCAACTTGTATTTGCCAGATGTTCCTAACTCCTTTGACGCGCCGCAATAAGCTCCAAAGAATTTACTTAAAAGCTTTTATAGCCTGGCTGACTACAATGCCGCTTATGTTCTTAATAAACGCACCGAAATCGTATATAATTTAATGAAAAATTACGCTGATAAAATAAATTCAATATATATATATTGTAATAACCAGTAAAGAAGGACATGTTTTCTGTTCATATTTTTATCAGAGTTGTTTACAAACTGAGACTGGGGATCCTTGAGTGGTTGGTACATATTAAAAATAATGATAAAATGACAGATAAGTGGACTTTTAGAGAAGGGAAGGACAGATAATTAGAGCAATTTTGCAGCTCTTAGGGCAAATTGTGTGACCGACGGAACCCTGAAAGGCATCATAACAGATGGACGAGGCAATTATACTAAATGGAGATGCTTATTGTAATTGATTAAGTGGCTCTCGGAGCGGGAGAAAGCTAACAGATAGTGTTTGTTTTGGCGAACATGTTATTTCAAAACAACCGTGAAAACAAGGGAATATCCGGGAGCCGGGATATAAATAAGAGGGCAGTTGGACAGTTAATGGGGTCTTCATTATTATTTTCGGTTGGAGAGGAGACGGACGTGAGTGGGAGAGAGCGGTGGTGCAGGTCGAACGCAGGGCCGAAAGTAATCAGCTGGACATCAGTCGTCAACAGTTGGTGGGCGTTTCATCGTGGAGGTCTGTCTGAAAACAGAGTTGTTTGAATTCGCCGTGAGGGTGACGTCGTCAAGAGTGTGAGTGCAGCCTGGGAAGCTTGTGTGAAGTGAGTGGGTGGACCAAACAGCGTTTAAGTTTATTTTTCTGAATTTATAATTGTAAATTGCTAATAAAGGGTAAAAAGTGTCAGATTTCGTTACTTTCGTTTCATTCATTTCAATCATTTCGTTTTTCATTTATTGTAACTGTATTTGTTTAATTGTAACATTTTGTTCCGTTCCTTATCAACCCGGTAAAGACCTTCAGGGTACCGAGTCCAATTATTTAAAATGTATTCTAGGTAAATAAAATTGTTTTTGATTTATAAAATTTCATTAGATTTGTGTAATTGTAAATTGTGTTTTAATAAATGATAATTGTTTGTTCAAATTGATGGTAGTTTTATTTTATTTGATGTATTACATAAAATGACTACCACAACGTGGGGCAAATTTCATTAATCTAAAATATATATGTGTTTATCACAATATATATATATATATATATATATATATATATATATTGTAACACGTGATATTGAATTTATTAAATATATATATATATATATTTATATATAGTAATCGAACTACAGAAGATTTGTTTATTATATTGTTCATATTCAATCTTCCCATTAATAATGATATTTTGTATTAAGTTATGTATTTAGACAGCTTCATAGATATTATTGAGTGAGTGGGATTCAAACCCTGTACCTCTGTGATGCTGACCACTACACCACAGATCTCTCGTCACCTTTCTTCACTAATCCGGACTTCTTTCTGCTGTGAAGTACTCTCATTTTACTTTATTGCCTTCCTCTTTGTACCTATTATTATTTATGTGGGAGAACTGATTTACGGTAATATGAATATAAACATTCAGAGAAAATATTTGCACCATTGTAAGCGTTTTATTTGTAGTGAAATGGACTGAGTATTGAAAGTAAAATAAGATTAATTGTAAAATGGGAATTGAGCTTCAGAATATTAAAATACTGTTTTCATAAGAATGGGCACGGATTAGAAATGAAACCTGTATATAATTTATTCAATTTTAAATTATTACGAGACGTGGACGATGCGAGTTTTCTATGATCTGAGGAGGGTGTTCGTGTTTACCAAATGTTACGAGCTCAATATGTTAAAATCTCATGGAATGAACAAATCATGTTGCGAATATGGTTAAGCGTTGAAATTAATTTTTTTTATATGTAACTGTGGTGTAAGGCGAAACGAGGTTCTTTGAACTAAATTTCGTATCTCCGTTCGTGATGAGGTAGTAAAACGTTTAGGCAGTTTTTAATGCCGTGTTCAGGCCACCCTATTTCATGGCTGTTGGCTTCAAAAGGCTGTTTGTTTGATGGCGGTTTTTCTGCTTTTTGGAGTAAGCCATGCGGCAGAATACTGAGTCGATGTACTGCGGACAAAAGAGCGAGGATTTTAATTTATTTCCGCAGAGTAAACAGACCTGCCTAGCTCGTAATTGACTTGGAAGGAGTGAAGACCACTCGAGTCCAGCTCCCCGTGAATAAAACCTTGTGGAGGAGTTAGTTCAATTCTGAAAGAGGACACGTTAATTAGAGCTTTGAACTTTGATCCACCGTGTATTCAGCCGAGAGGGTGGCCATTTCGATAAGCCGCTGCAACTGCTGCCCAGTCCCCCTCAAGGCGAGGCACGTCGGCTTCTAGTGGCCATTAGCGTCTCTACGCGAATGGGGGAGAAGTTTCGGAGGAGGCGGTTCTGGATACCAGTCGGGCAGTTGCGGACGGAAGGCCAAATCGGGATTCAAACCCTGACAACATACTGTACTGTGGCAGAGTCGAGTACCTCATTTATAATTTTGCCGAAAAAAATCCCAAATTAGTCCTAAAAGCAGATACAAAGTGTCTACCATCGTAAATTCTCCAGACATTTCGAAATAATGTTTTTTTTAATAACAAAGGATATTCCGATCCGACGGGAAACGCAGAGTTGGCTAGAAACAGCTTCATTGTCTATACCGCATAGGTAAAGGGGATGACGTTTTTCTCAGCTGGCAGAACGACATAAAAAGCGTTTCATGACCTTCAAGGCTGAGCTTTTTTCTTTTGTTAATCATTATTTATTAATTAAAAATATTTGCATTTAAAACTCAATCAGTACGCGGACAGAACAAGAATCATGGACCCAGACAGACAGGTAGAGAAAGAATCATTGCCGTAAAGTTTTCGCTGCTTAGAAGGTGAACTATCTTTACCATAAGAGTGTTCATCTTCACGACGATCTGTATACATACTTCTCTGAAGCCTTTGTTTCATTCAATGGTGTACGTACAATTACAAGGAGCCTCCTTTCTGCTTTCTTTTCTTTCCCAGTTTTTTTTTCCCCCTGTATGATTCTCAAAGCAACCGCGGTAATTAGCACCTGCTTAAACGTTATGGATTCCACGCGGTTTTCTGAATTTCCCTAACGCGCCAACTCATTTAAGCGCCT
Source organism: Zhengitettix transpicula (assembly GCA_037074705.1). Classification (NCBI taxonomy): domain Eukaryota; kingdom Metazoa; phylum Arthropoda; class Insecta; order Orthoptera; family Tetrigidae; genus Zhengitettix; species Zhengitettix transpicula. The sequence goes on along the minus strand of CM073595.1, from coordinate 58,954,085 downwards.
GTGTGCTACACTACACTGCGACACCCCGCTAAAAGCAAGACGTTTGTGGTTACAGATACATCCATGTGTAAGGCATACTTCCAAAAGAGTCTAATTAGCTTAGCTCTCAAACAAATTGTAGGACATTGCTTACATCACTGGGGGTTATTTTCCCTTATTAATTTTCTCAAAACAGCGTGCTTTCGAATTTGTTAACTTATTTGACAAAAGTTTGACACCAGTGAACACTTTTTGGTGTACAGTGAGAATAATTTTATGTCGTAATACAAGCACAGAGAAGCAGATAATTCTAAGACGTACGAAAAAATGTAAAAACATTCTATATTATTAGTAAACAAGCTGACTTTCCGTCGTTCTTCGGGTATTTATTTATATTATACTGAAAATGGGATTAATTAGACACTAATCTCTTAGTCATTTTGAATATTCTGTAAATAACATAATGTGAAAACGTTAATAAATAGACACCGAGACTGTCTCTCTTGATGAGAGCAACACCGTTAATTATGAGCCGTTTTTGACAATTTCCCCTTCTGAATTCCATCTTAAGCGGCATTATGAATACCACTATCAGACTCGGTGAACCCTAAACCTCTAAATTAGACAGTAATCTCAGCCCTTTTGGACATTTTATAATTAATCCCTCCTCACCCCCACCCTATTTATCGGCGAGTCACTCTTTATTTCGGAGACACCAAGGGTTTTGGACAGTCACCTTCCTCCTCGCTTAGAAGCCTCAAAGTCAACCCAACGGAAATGATTAAGGTCAATTTTGGACTCCATAAGCGGAGTACCGAAACAATTTTTTTTATGTCACCCCGTTCCACCCTCACCCCTTGAGGTGCTGCCCTCTCATGCAATTAGGGGCTGAAATAAGACTTTAAATAAGTCGACAGTGACACTATTAATCTCAGTGATCCTGAAAACTATTTATTTGTCACATATCGGTTTTCGTAATATTTTTAAATGTCACCCCTTTCCCCCACCCCTGGGATTGCTAGGGGTGTCTTACTCCTTCAGTGATTGTTCCTGTAACGTGACATGTGTAGTAAGTCCACGCTATGTAACATTCACCAAAAAACATATCCATTCTTATTTTTTTAAATTGCATGTTTTGTGATGTCAGTGTGGGAGTAGCGCCGTGTTGAGCCAGCTTCTCTGCGTGACCAACCCACTGAGCGTGAAACATACTTCACAAAATGCAGGAGCTTAAACAATAACAACACTGTTACATTCAAGATATTGCACAATTTTAAAGAATTATCGGGAATATTGTATTTTATAAAATTTTAGCGTATAAAACGTTCTTTACAGACATTTAAAATAGTATTTTAACTGGAAAGTAATTGTTCCCGTTTCCGTCAGGAATACTACATATTTTTGCAATATATTTAAATATGGAAATTTAAAAACATTATTAACGCCTGCGATCTCGAAATATATTTATTCTACTCTATTATCGGTTATTTTATCATTATTTTCAAATGCCACTCGCTAACTCACACCCATATGAGTGCTGAGGTGTAACCATGGAAACGAATTATTGATACATAAGGCAGTCGGGGTGAAATAACCAATAAGCCGATTAAAAAAAAAGAAAATATTTTTAGTGGGATAATGAGGTCATAAAAGGATAAGACAGAGTGGGCTACAAAGTTTATCTGAGAGGGGGGAGGGGGTATGAAAATTCAGTTACCAACAAATGTTACATAGAACTGGAGCTGAATTAGCAGCCAACGTTACATCAGGATTCAGGTCCACGATGCTGCACTCGTAATTCACTACAGTAGTAGGTTTACGTTAGTTTTACATACACTGGCATTATCAATGTCGACGATCTTCACTCTGTACTGTTTGAAATTAATTTATATGTATATCATACTGTTCAGATTGAGTACCCTCCTATATCCTTGGAATAGATTGAGTTAAAATGTGAATATTTTCAATTAATTAAAATTCTGAATAATATTTGGAAATATTTTATGATTTTATTATCAATACAATTGAATCTAATAAGTAAAATTGCCTGTATGTGTGTATGTATGTTTGTATATTCCTACAGTAGTAGGTTTACGTTAGGTTTACATACACTGGCATTATCAATGTCGACGATCTTCACTCTGTACTGTTTGAAATTAATTTATATGTATATCATACTGTTCTGATTGAGTACCCTCCTATATCCTTGGAATAAATTGAGTTAAAATGTGAATATTTTCAATTAATTAAAATTCTGTATAATATTTGGAAATATTTTATGATTTTATTATCAATACAATTGAATCTAATAAGTAAAATTGCCTGTATGTGTGTATGTATGTTTGTATATTCCGCATACAAATATACTTCCTTGAGGGAAATTTCACCAAATTTCGTACACGAATTCTTTGCTACCAGGAAACAAACACTGTGTGTGTGGGGGGGGGGGGGGGGGAGACACGTGAGACAGGTGCGGGGGTGGACGAGGGTGAAAATTTTCAAACATGATAAAACGGCCGATATTTAAGTCGAATAAATATTTTTTTGGGTCAAAGAGATTGATAGTGTTTCAACCAATATTACCTGTGTAAAATTTCAACTCCTTTCGGAATAGGAGGGGAGCACCCTTATGGGAGGGTGTGGAGGAACGTTACAGGAAAATAACGGGAATACAACCGAGATTGGAATCAAATCCGGGGTTATGGATGTCTCTCCGTTTAATTATGACATTCATCTTGCCGTCTAACCCCAAGAGGCGGGGGTGGACGGTGTGGAAATTTTCAAACATGTTAAACAGCCGATATATTAGTGGAAAAGGAAATTCTGGTTCTGCATTCAACACTTTTCGGTATGGGAGGTGAGCACATTTAGGGTTTGAAGTGGACGGACGTTACATAAAAATATAGGAAGAGGAACCGAGATTGGAGTCAAATTGGGGGATATGGATATATGACAACCCGGGCGACGCCGGCCATCCAGCTAGTATAAAATAAAATTGTCAATCCTTTAAATTCCATTACAATATAAGTTATAAATTTTAGAGAACAGGCATATTAACTTAAAAAAGTTAAAAAATTTTTTTTAGCAGTTGTTTCTTGAATTAGCTATCACGAATTAAGGAGGCAATCGTATTTGGTTAATAAATGGCACAAAATTAGTAAAATGATTCAGCAGCAATATCTTATGTGTCTCTGATTAACGACTTAATTTTAACGGAGAGAGTTTAGAAAACTCGAAAGGATTTGTGTGCTAAAAAATTTATTATTCCATTTCTTAAAGACTTTGAGAATTGAATAATTCTGGGTTTAGTCTGGGCCCGAGGATGAACTCGCCATAAATTTCTGCAGAATGGGTGTATGGCGATTACGAGGGGATCTTGCGACGCAGCCAATTATCTGGACGGCTAAGCAAGGGTTTCACGCTTGAAATGCTCCAAACTTGGTACATTCGGCCTCGTCCATAGCAAGAACACGCAATTCTTGTCCGATAAATGCTGTAAATGGTCTCGGTGTGTGTATACAGTATATTGCCCAGTATTTACAACCAATAATTCTTGACTGAGACATCTTAATCGGTTTTAGCTTTTCAGTACATGAAAAAAGGAAGAAATATTTCCCGTTCTCTTCAAAATCTCCTCTTAATATCAGTTGAAACCGTTGAAGTTTCCGCCATTAATTTCTCCTTAGTGGCATGGGTATGTTTGAACACGTCTCCGCTTGATGAAATATCTGAAATGTAGATTTCATAGGAAAATAATCAGGAACTGTGAGGAAGTAGAAACTGGGACTTCGAATATTGTACACTTTCTTGATCTATCATACAGTCTCTTTCTTCATCGATTTTAATTTCAGAGGTGAGTCCTGTAACACTATTTATCCTGGGACACTATTTATCAATTCTGAAACGGCTAAGGCTTCGACTTACTTGGGGGAATAACATTCGATCATCCGTGATTTCTTTTCTCCTTCTTCTTCTTCTTCTTCTTTTATATATAAATTCGTTTAGAAGACAAGGACTTAATGATGCCACCGACACAATTTATTAAATGTTCAATTTTTTTTTAAAAAAAGTTTATATCGTATATAAGCGCGAGTAAGGATGCGACATTGTATGGGAAGGAAAGAGAGAACGTCGGTGGCTTATCTGAAATTGAAGCTTGGTGTTTCCACTCAGAAAAGGCGGAAGTTCATCAAATTTTCGGAGGCGTTAGCCTCCTTCTATCTCTCATTCCTTTATATCCAAATTATTTCAATGATATATAGTGCTTGATCTAACATATTTTTATTTACTACAATTTTCATATTATAACTTAGTTCACTTTATTTGCACTTCTATGTTTCTTTATATTTCCCACCTCTAACCCTGAATCGCTGAGTTCAATTTTCCTCCTTTCCCTATCACATACTTTCATAGACAGTTTGTACCTAACATCTCATCGTCTAATGACATAACATAAATATGTTTAATTAAATAAATAAATAGCCCCCCCAAAAAACAGACAAAATTTAGTGTTATATTAAATACCACATACGTTCCTACAATTCTTTTGCTGATTAAAAAAACGCAAGTTCGTCGCATGGTTTGTGCGGCTCTTACGCTTTTTTTTATCAGCGGACGAAAGAAACAAGGATTGTAGAAACGTTGTGTGATTTTTAATGTAGCACTTAATTTTGTCTGTTTTTTGCTATTTATTTATATAATTATTTATATTATTAACACATGATGAATATGTTTAATTAGAACATAGGTCATCAGATATTGAATCATACAGATACACATGACTTTAAAGAAGTACCATTAAATACTATGAGAAAAATTACTGTTTTCCCTGTAATAATTAATAATGTATGTATTTAGTATTGCTCGGTACTTTTATATTATTTCCTTTATGTAGTAAGGTACTACGTCGTGCAGAGAATTGTTGAACTCGCCAGTTTAATGCGTTCTCGGATACATTTAGGAGCTCCATTTACCTTCCCTACGGAGGGCAGGAACCACGAAACTTTGAATATGAGACAGAAACGCCAATTTATATGTAGATGTTGAAAAATTCGTCCTAGGAGGGGATTTAGTATTCAAGGTGCAGACGGCTCAGCAGTGAGTCGTAAAGTGAGACAAGTGTCCCACGCTGACAGCATCGCCCCCTAGTCTCTCGCATCAATCATTGAGGGACTCTCCGCAGCGCATCGTACGTGTCGCAACAAGAAACCTCCATTAAGCCTGCGACACAACAATGCAACTACACCGTGCCAAAAAATATCGCAATTCACTCATCAAGGTACACTCACATAAATTATAACGCTGCCGAAATTTTCATTTGCGAGCGTTGAAGTACATGAATCACGCTGAGTGAAAATATGCACTAGTGAACACACAATTGAATTAATAGGTACACGTAGTTGTGGTTTCAGTCACGAAAGCATTTATTTTCGGACATAAAAATGAGAAGCAGTCACGGTTGAAAATTAAGGCCGCGAAACTATTTTACGGATCATAACCCAAGGTTAAAATCTTCATTTCATCATATATATGTAAGTTATTTTTCCTGGCGTGACATGCTACACAAGGGCCATCCATAGTAAGGAATTCAAAAGGGTCGAGACGCGAAGGGTAGAACAAAGTAACTGAGGGTTAACTAGGCCTCCCGGGCTATAGTTTAAGGATCCTACACGACATTCACCTACAAGTGGGGGGGGGGGGGGAGGGGGGGGGATGCACGACAAACTATAGAGAAAACTGCATCAGGTAGGTCGGGATCTTCGTACTTCTCCCACGCCATTCCGACGGCGGGAGAGGGGTTTTCTGTGTGCATTCCCTTCTCCATGTCTCGACTAGCTGAGAAGGCAGCTGGCCGATTATTCTAATACGAACAGTGGACAACTCTTACCGTTTGCCCATGGTCTGTGACGTCGGAGTATACACCTCTCAAAACTGACCGAGGTGCCTCGGCTTGTGGGAACCTCAGTTCAAACCCAGAGAGAGAAGAAGTCATCCCCGAAGATAGCCCCATCCGTATCTTCAAGTAGGTTTCACCTGCCTTCCATTAATTAATTTACTAGCTGGGTGCCCAGTGTTGCCCTGGTTATCATATATACATAACCCCCGGTTTGACTTCAATTTCGGTTGTTTTTGCGTTATTTTTATGTAAGCCCCTCCACCCCATCCCTAAGCGTGCTCTCCTCACATACCGAGAAAGGGTTGATATTACACACAAATAACATCGGTAGAAATACTTTCAATGTCATTGACTCCGAAAAACATTTATTCCACGCAATTATGGACCATTTAACATATTTGAAAATTTCCACCCCTGGCCAACCCCGCTTGAGGGAATTAAACGGCAAATTGAATGTCATAATTGAATTCAGTGACAACCATAACCCCGGATTCCACTCCAATCTCGATTTTTTTGCGTTATTTTTATGTAATGCGACTCCACCCCACCCTTAAGGGTGATCCCCTCCACAGCCCGAAATTAGGTTGAAATTTTATACGGAGAACATGTAGAGAAATTTTATGAATACCACTGATCCCGAAAAATATTTATTCGACGCAAATATCGGCCGGTTAACATATTTGAAATTTTCCACTCAAGTTCATCCCCCCGTGAGGGTTAAACTGCCGTCCATCCCCGCCCCTGGTGGTTAAATGGCAAAATGAATGTCGTAATGAAACTCAGCGACATCCATATCCCTGGATTTGACTCCAATCTCGGTTGTATTCGCGTTATTTTCTTGTAATAAACAGTGTTTGTTTCCTGGGCGGAAGGAACACGTGTACGACATTTGCTCCCACGGGTGTAGATTTTTATACGGAACATACACAAAAAATACATACAAACACTCTGTTTTATTTATTAGAAGGGAGAAGAAGATGAGAATGATTGACTGAATGCACAGAGAATGCTATATTTTAACTGTGAGTATTCGTCACGTTTTATACGTGTCCGCTTCATACCATTCCAACTCGTGATAGGCTTAGATTTGATGTTCGGGTAATGAAATTATATTCTGCGAATTTTTTAGTTATATTTGGTAGAGTCAGAATTCATGTCGAGGAATTCCCGGAGTTGTAGACCGCACCTATTTCCAGGCATGCATTATGGCTTATGCGGACTACGCTGCCACGAAATTCCAATAGTATATAGGCTTACGGGGACGCATGGAAATTCATCTGAAAAACAACTCGGATGTAGGAAGAAAGAAGGCCACCCAGTGGTATATTTGCTCAAGCAGATACATTTAATATTCAGGAATATATCGAGACAGAGGCTCAAGGAGGTAGCGAAATCGGCTTACAGTAAATCACCGTATGACGAATGATATATTTTCAGGAGTAATTGTTTATTTACCTGAATGAGTCTATGAAACCCTCATTTGACAATTTTTTAATAATGAAGTATGTGCGAACTAAATGACACAATATTTTTACATTTGAAAATCACGTTTTGAAGTGTAAAAGGTACTTGTATATAAAATACTTAACAATCGCTTTAGAATATAAAGGAACGATTAATCATAGAATATATCTTGTTATTATTCTCATAACGTAGTGATTTTTAAAAAATATGAAACTTGGCAATATTTCGGTAGTTACTGCCTGACAATTTGGCTAAGCAATTACCAGCGACGTACGGTGTGTGCATCAGTTGGCGTGTGCAGATCGTGAATCACGCGGGAGTGACCATGTTGTATGTTCCGACGTACAACATAACACTATCGCGACAGACACCAAGCACTACATGATGCCTACAATCAGAATGGAATTCAGCGCATGCTTTGGCGTTTCCATTTAAATATGAATGACCGCCTTAAGTAAGAATCAATTTTACCAACTGAAAAATTTCCACTGCAAGAATGGTCACTGAAAGTATCCGTCGTCGTTGGGGAAATGTCAAAGAATTCGCTAGGAACGACAGGAAAGGAGTAAATTCACATGAAAAATCGAAAGGTATTGTGATAGCTTGACGAGAAATTTTTAAAATGATGAAATAGAATCCTATAAGTCTTTTGACACCATTTTATCGCAATTCTGGAAATATATTTGTTGTGAAGCTTCGCTAGGTGAAAACTGTATTTGTGGTTCCTGCTTGTTGGTTTTTTCTGCCCCTTTTTAAAATATAATATGACTACAAAAGAATGTTTCAGTGATTACAATATGATTTTATGGTATTCTAACGTTTGCCTTAAAAAATTACAAGTTCCATAGTCTAGAGCGAACATAACAAATTCTGTGTGCTCATGTTCCTGCCATCACTTCTTCCGTCTGGAGAGAGAGCTCACGACGTTTCAGTTCAACAAAATTTCTTAATGTTCCGAGTTCCTAAATAAACGGATCTTAGAACTTCCACGCGTTCACTGAATTTATAAAAATTAAAATGTGTGTCCACATTATTCTACGTTTATTTCTTATGTCTACTTACAATGTAACTGCTAAATTAGTGTAATAGAGTGTAAAGAAATACGCGTAAATTATTTTTACAAATTTTAAAATGTAAATTTAGATTTTGCTTAATGAGCTGGCGATTAACCATTATCGTTTAGTACGCTGACAAATATTTGGTTTTTCCAAATCGTGGCCCACAAAAGCGTGCGAGTTCAAGCGACCACAAAGCCAGACAATTTCAAAGATGGTCATAAATATAAAATAGTCTCTCAGAGACTGATGTGTTGTGTTTGAACGGACTGACAGACACAAACACAGATAGGGGGAGGGAGAAGAATCGACCGGGGGATAGAGTTCTACGGAGTAGGAGATCTCATTCGCAGTGCACGATGCTGCCGTCGGTTCTCAAATATCACAAAAATTCCGGTACCAATGTGCGTCTATTTTTATCGGAGAAAAGTCATATTCAATTAATGGACGACGTAATTATAGAGATTTTCGATTGTGTGATGAGCTGAAACAAATTTAAATTGACTGTATGATTTTTTAAAATTTAAATCATAATTTCCTTCAGTTGTTAAATTTCTTAATTTTCTATGTTTAAATCCTGAAAGAAACGATTTAATAATTTTTGTCAACTGTTAACCAAGTGGCTTAGGTAATTAAATTATATAATTTTATATTGTCTGTAACGAGTCCCAATCCTATCACAGGTGATTATAATTATTTAATTATTATTTGTTCATTTTAGGACAATTTTAACGAAATAAGATCATCGGTATAAATATATAAGTATATATAAGAAGTAATGTTTATTTTTTATAGAAAAAGTAAAGTATGTAGCTGTCGGCCGATGCGACTCTGTTAGTCCGTTGCATTTGAGACGGATTGTGACAAATTTTGAGGTGCAGTGGCAAGCAGCTCCCTCGAGTCCCCTCCATTAGACAAACGCGCCGGAATTCCTCTCCTTGCAAGGCGTTCGGCCTTGCTGTAATGAATGAGAGGGTTAATTTAGACCCCCTCTTCACGGGGAGCTAATTAGCCGAGGAATGATAGAAGAGGCGTCTCAGGAGCTCTCATCCCAGAAACCAGACCCCAACTACCCGCTGCTGGGGGGTTACCAACTTAAATAATACCATCTCCAAACTTTCGCCCTACTAGTTTAATTTACAGAGCTTTGTTTTGCTTAAATGTCTATTACTGTGTACTTTCGATTTAGAGTATTTCAGACCACTGCGACCAAATTCCTGTGGACAGTACGCAAACGATTTAATTTTAAATGTATATATTCACTGACATGTTAACTACGCATTGTCGATAAAGCAATTAACGTAGTGAAACAAAACCAAACTCTCAGTTTTTGAACTAAGGTTCCCACAAGCCGAGGCACCTCAGCCTGTTTTGAGAGTTGTATGTTCCGGGGTCACAGACCTTGGGCATACGGTAAGAGTTGTTCGCTGTTCCCATTGGAACAGTCGGCCAGCTGCCTTCTAAACTGGCCGAGGCACGGAGAACGGAATGCTGAGTCCCCACAGCAAACTTCTCTCCCGTTATCGGAAGGGTGTGGGACAAGTACCCAATGCCCGACCTACCTGATGCAGATTTTCTAGGGTTTGTCCTGCATTACTTTTAGGCGAATGCCGGGTAGGATCCTTAAACTATAGCCGGGGGGCCCTACTTAACTCTTGGCTCATCTACCCTTCCGCAACCCCCCTTTCTAATCCCTTCCTATGCTATTAAAGGAGAGTTGCCACCATGTGGATTACCCTCATGTAGCCTGTTACACTAAAAAAAAGAAAAGCTTAATATTTCAACGATGGTTCATTTTATTAACACGCTGGAATTGATTATGTAATTTCCAGTGTTCCGTTGCATGATTGTAAGAAAGAAAGAAAACAAGAGAGGTGTAGATGAAAATTAAATCTGTATTTAATCTTCAGGTCGTAGAAAATAATTGATTAAACTCGCAAAGAATAGTATATTCGTATATTGATTCTATAACCCTCTGTATAATTTCAACGGTAGACACAACAACTCATGCCCGTGCCGGTATTCGAACCGGGGGGCGCCTGTGATGGTGGGGGGGGGGGGGACAAGCAGTCTAACCACTACAACACAGCACGTCGTCTAGAAAATTCCATGTTACTCATATAAATAATAATTATATACTTTCATGTTTCATTACGTTTTTAATGACGGTGAATATCTAGTTTGACAGAATATAAAAAAAATGAGAAATTTTCGTCCGTAGTTGCAACTTATATTTCACAAAATAGCTAGTGGAACAAAAAAATACATCTTACTTGCATGCCGTCGTTTTAGTATAGTTTTAGTATAGTCAAATAACATGAAAAATCGACACTATTGCAATTGTAATAATACACACTGAACCACCTAATGGATCAGTTTCATGTAATTAATTTAAGTAATGTTCAATACATTTTTAATTAATTATCATGTTTGTAAATTCTTGCTTTGTGGAAATTTTTAGAAACACAGATTTTGAAATTAGATCATTTAATTGACTTAACAACACCTGAAGAGGTCCTAATAAATTAGGGATCAAACTTTGAAAGTGTTTGTTTCTATTATAATGTTTCAAAATTTAAATTAATAAAAATATTGTATTAATATTATTAAAGTTATTGTGATTTTAATTATAGGACAGGAAGGAATGCTATGCTGATGGTTTTGCAATGTTAACCCTTTTTATATAAGCAGTAACGTTTGATTGTTCGTTCAGGATGATTATAACAAAATAGTTGAAAGCTAATATTTAATCAAATTAAAAACTTGGAGACTGTTTATGGTTATTTCAGAGGCAACCTCAAAGTCAAATATTGAAACAGTAAATTGCTTGTTTATCGAAGGTCTTGAGAACGTAGTGAAATTATTTTATAGGTTTTAACGTTATGTTTGAAAATGAATATCATTTTCCCTTTTCAAAGTTAAAAAACCAGACAATTGGAAGTCATAAAAGTTTGTTAAATTGTATATATACTTATATATATTTTTTTCTGCTGCTTTCAGTGAGTAATGTTCACTTTATATGTAAATTCTTAAAAGGAACGCTTAGCTTATTACATAAATACAGGAGTCCAGATAAATGCATTAGATGTTGATATGTTAACGGCTGGTGCGATGTTGAATGGATATAGCCCATCTCGCTGATGGCGAATGAATAATGCAAGTCAATACTGAAGTTCGTTTTATTGGCCAAGGAAACTACAAGTTTGACCGTTCCACGAAGACAGAATGGCTTTCTCATGTCCAATTTAGTTCAGCAGTAGTTCTGGTCCCCCTTGTCATTCACCATAACGATCCCGAATAAAAAAATCCCGTGGAACAAATCGAGCTGACTACCTCCCTTCCATCTAGGACTATAAATAAGACTCCCACGCCTTGGGGGCAACCATAACGTTGTAAACATTGGCGCTATTGATGTGCATATTTAAAATTACAGTTCAGAGGCAACCTCTTTTTAAACGTATTTCACGAGAAGGGGTTGTCGCTTCACAGGCAGCAATTTATTTTTCCTATTCTTAGAACGTACTCTGCGGCTGCTGGTGTCCAAATTCTGTTTCGTCTCGGATATACGAGATAAATATAAATTTAAACTCAACGTCAGGAAGGTTATATTTATGGGTTAAACACAACTATAGCTAAAAGGCATAACGGAATATAGGAGAACAGAAAATGATTTGTGGTGCATTAATAACTTTGGTAAATTACTAAGAAATGGCGGGAATTTGTGTTAAGGTGTTTGACTATTGTTAAGCATGATTATTGTAACACTTGGGTTCAGATCTTACGCATAATTGTTTTTTTGCACGACTATTGTAGCGTTTCCTAATAATTTTAAAATAAAAACACAAACTAAAATTGCAAAAGAATATAAATTTATCAGGAGTTTAAAAGTTGGGCGCCATGTGGAAAAATTATCAAAAAAATTTAAACATAAAAAAATTAATTTTTAACGTGGAATATTTACATAAGAAAGGAAATTACATACATAGAATAATTAATAAACTAGTGTCGTATTTTGAGCGGCCGTGCCCTGAGCGGACAACGAAATGTTGCATTTTCGTTCCAATGATTCGGCTATTAACGTTAACAAATGATACTATTAATTTAAATAGAATTTATGATGCACTATTGTTCTAATCCATTTAATGTATTTTAAAAAAAATTAATTACATTGATTCTTTAAAGTTAACAATACTCTCAACAGCTGTAAACGTAACAGAATTTTCGCCTGAAACGTGTGGGAAAATCGCATATAAGAAATTTATGTCCACTACATTTCATGTAATTAATTTAAGTAATGTTAAATATTTTTTTAAGATTCAATTTAATTAAATTAATTGTATTATAAATTATCATGTTTGTAAAATCTTGCTTTGCTGGAAATTTTAGAAACACATATTTTGAAATTATATCATTTAATTGACTTTACAACACATGAAGAGGTCATAATAAATTAGGGATCAAACTTTGAGAATGGTTTTTTTATTATAATGTTTCAAAATTTAAATTAATAAAAAATTATAACTAATCAGGTTGATGTTTTCATTTATTTATCGACGTAATATAAATATAACTGTTAAAAGATTTGTATTTTAATTGATCATTTCTAAGAATATTTTTTAAACGATCACTACCAATTAGAACAATGTATATTGTAGAAATTATAAATCAAATTTATACATTAAACTTTTATTACATTAAAGTTGGTTATTAAAACCAAGACTTCGGAAACTTTATACTTGCCCTCTCAGCAGTCAGGATTGAGGAAGTGGCCGGGGGGACGCGGTTGTCCGCTCAGGGCACGGCCGCTCAAAATACGGCGCCAAACTTTTTTTTTCTGAGGGAATACAAAAGTTGTAAGCTCGCTCCGCCAAATATTTGGCCTCAATGGAGATTACGTTGAGGAATAACTTTTAATTTTGAACAGTATAATTCTATATATCTTTACCAGATCTTTACCAGATCAATTCGCTCACGTACTTTTGGAATCAAAAACATTAAAACCCAGGGACCAGTATGTCTCCGGCCTGTGGTACGTGTTATCACAGTATTTTCAACGTATTATTCATAATATAATTTAAATAACATCCGTGTTATAAAATTAACAAGCCAGTGACGTTAATTCCGTATCTTATAATTCAAGACATACAGGCTGTCCCAGAAGTAAGTTCCAATTTTTTTAACAAATCTGAGACTTTTATTTAAAAAAGAGTATATTAATGTTCATAACGTTTGAAATGTGTTAAATGTGCACTAAATTTAATTTTTGTATGTACAGGATGTTCCAAAATTATAACTTTTGTTAGATGAAAAATAAAACAGAAGATTTCGTGTTTACCGTCAGAAACGGACAGAAAAAAAAATGTTTGAAACAGAATTTTTATGTATGTATATATTTATTTAATCTACAAATGGGCTGTTTCCCCGGTGGTAGATGCATGAAATTAAAATTTAATTACAATTAAATAAAAGAAGTTACAGTAAAGGAAATTAGAGTAAATTAATATAATTATTTTAAAATATAAGCTAGGTCTAGGGAAATTATTTCAACTATAAAGACATATATATAGAATTATATTAATTAATGGTTACTTTTGAAAAAGTTAAAGAAAGAATTAATATTGTACTGGCTTGAAAAGAAGAACAGTGGAAAGATATCTGAAAATAGAGATTAACTAACTATATATATTATATAAGGAGACAACCATTTTACTTTAGTTTATAACGGAGCACTATCAATTCCCTTAGTGCTATACACTTCACTACACTACCCTATTTTCACTAGAGAGTTCAGTAGAGAGTAAGTAAAATTAATCTGCTTTTTATCTTATTAAATTATTTGTATCTATTTACGTTGTCTATGAATTGGCAATATTACTGTCTTATCCATAATTTGTTTATATTTTAGGGTTTTTAACTTTTTATTTGAGTTCAGTAGTCCCCTACATTCGCATTATATTTCCACGTAATTATTTGGAACGTATGTTTCGCGTAAGATTCGACAGAAAGCATGTGAAAATCAGGGGATTACCTTCTAGAGAAGAAATTAAGCTAAGCCGATACATTTCTGACTTGAAATATTCCTCTAATTATAAAGTAGTAACCATATACAGATTATGATTTTTGTAATCAAATATGTAAATATTTCAGAACATAAGTTACGAAGACATAAGCTTCAATTTACATTTCAGCCGCATTGTAGCTCAAGAATTATTTTCATTTTCAAATAAAACTTGTTGAATTATTTCGAATTTGTAATTAGGATCTGACGCACGCACCTGAAGTATATTATTTATCCGGACGTATTTTTTTTTATTGCCGACAGCCCAATTTCTGGTGACTTTCTGTAACGAATTTTTCAGGGAAAACACGTAACTTTCGGGACTCCATTCAACAATCATGGCAAAGTTAATAAAGGATGAACCAAAAAAGTGCCGGGTGCATCTTTTGTATTCATCGAAGCCGAGGGGAGGGTTTACGGTGGAGATATAATCGTATAAACACGCGGCTCGGCTCCCCTCTGAAGTGAGCAAATCATTCATTAATAAACACATGACTTGGTACGCAAGAACTTGTGTCACACGTCGTGCTGAAATGTGACACTCGGGAAGGTTTATGTGACCAAATTTAGACTTATTTTATTAATATTTTCATTTCTTATTGGTCTGCAGAGGGTGTATTATTATTAGTACGATCTGTAATGAGTGATTTTAGACGCTGAAGTTTATATAATTTTATGTACTTGTAGGAATAAAAATTTTAAATTTTATGACGGCTGTTCTAGTACTGGAATTCAGGTAGAAGATAAAAGTAAATTTGCCTTTGTTTCGAGCCCTAGACACTGAAGAATTGTTCTTTCAAAGGGGCTAGAAGAGTCGAGGACGAGGAAATCAGGTATGCAGAGGAAATAGTGATGTAGTGGACAGAACAGTTGTGGATCTAGATTTGTAGAAAGGAGTGTTCACTGAGTGACGTAACGGAGATGCCAATTTCAACCTGAACGAGGCCTGAGGAAGCCAGTTCAGCCGTTACCAAGAATAATTAGAACCAAAATAAAACGAGGGCGAAGTCTGCGAGATGTAGAAGTTAATTTTTCATTTAGTAAGTTAATAGAACCAAAATATATTAAGGTAATGAAGATCTCATAAGACATTTTTGGCTAATAATAAGTATTGTTTAAATCTCTTTACGCTAAAATATTTTTATGAAATATTGTAAACAATACTACTCGTAGATCCCGACACAAAAGGTTCTGATAAAAACCAACGAATACACACTAACATAGTGTACATAGTCTGAATAAATTATTTTACGTCAAATTTATGAGCTATGTATATTCTTGCGTCCGGACTTCGCAGGTAGTACGTCGGTACACAGGTAGTCAAGGAAAAGTAAACAGCCATCAGCGGCCTTCCTCTAAGAGGATTAGAGATGTGCAAGAAGGCGCCGAGAAATTATAAACATCTAGCAAAACAAATCTCTGGTCCCAAGATTTTAGCACGTTCGGAAGTTGTGGAGTCGTGGAGAGAAGGAGAAGTTGGGCAATAACGTAGAAAGAGCAAAGTAGAATTAGTGACTGAAGGGAGACAGTAAAGTTGGGAGTTGTAAGAGAAATTTGAATTGAACGAAACCGTGATTCCGGCCCACGAGAAGTAAGATGACTGTGCCACCCTCTTCCTGCAATGCGGAAACATCAGCCGAGAAATTGCTTGCCAGATACCGGAAGGAACCGGTAAAGGATTGAAACAATACGCTCGTTAAAGTCGGTGTCATAAAGCCAATGTTAACAAATATTTAAGACCACAGTATTTTGAGCTCGCAACCTTCTGTAGTAAGTACAATTGGTAATTACACTAGGAAGGTAATATTTTTTTTATTAAAAATATAAATTGTTAATAGTTGTACTATTTAATTTTACCCTGCCTTTTAAAAAGAGATTTAATCAGAATAAAATAAGTAATTAAATTTAAATATTGTAGCATCCGGTGTAGAGATAAAATAAAAATTCCCCTTAACATTGATGGTAAATAACATTAAATATAATTTATTTTGAAAAATCCAAATTTATGCAATTTCAAAGAAAAAGACTATTAAAGACGTTTTCTGTTGGATATCTTTGCCGATAATCAAGTACTTAATAGTTTAATTATCTCGGAGAGCTGTCTTGAATAAAACTTTTGGACGCCATTTTGAAAATGAAGGTTCAGCAGACCGCTGTGATAAAATTTGGATTCCTCGTGAATGTAAATATACTGGATCCGCAAAGTTTTCGTTTATTGCCGTATGCTGTCAAGGTGTAATTAATATATAAAATCAAATCATAATAATTATACAACAAATAAAATAATTTTACCGCGTGAGCATCCATTGAAGAATTTTAGGTACCAATCATATGTTTTTTTTAAAAAAAGATCGAGTCTAAATCCTGCATATTAATAAGTTTAAATGTTTCTATTTTCAGATATATTTTGAAAAATGCTGAATAAATTTTGTCGTTAATCCTAAATGTAGAAATACTCTACCACGAAGGATTGTAATCCTAATTTACTCATAGATGAATTTCTGTGTAGTAACACAATAAATAACTAACAAAAGTAATGTAAGATATTCAGGATGAAGCTACACTTTTTATTCGTCTATTCACAATCTAATCATTCTTTCAGAATTTATTACACTTATTGTAAGTAATTTAAATGCGCAAATGTGCGCAAATCGGTGTTTTTGCGAACATTTAAGAAACATCTGGTATATATTAATTAAACTTTATTAATGGAAGACAGTTTTTTTTGGTTTGAATATATGTAGTAGATTTGAGATGAACGTAGCTAATTGCGATGCCTGTAGCGTCGGGTGATTCGCCCAGAAATTGAGCTTAAGGAAGCGCCTTTCCCTTTCATACTCCACCCCCGCCCAGCCATCGTTTTACGCAAATGATGATCCTCTGCATGAAAAATGCCCTCTTTACTATTCAGCGTATGATATTGGTGTTTCTGAATATAGGAACAATATTTGAATACCAAAGACCCTCAGGAGGCTATACACACGATGGAATCTCTGGGAATAGCCGATGATATCTCAAAGGTTTTGCGAAAGGAAATCAATTTCCAGCAATGATTCGCTCAATTTGATATGTTTTCGACCGATTCGTTTCTTTTCAAGCACGAGTATAAACTTAATATATTACAAAAGGCTGTATTATTTTATAACGGCGGAACCCTTATTAAAAAAAATAACGGAATTAACGACGGACTAAAAACATATTTTTCTTTAATCTCCTCTAAACAAAATTCGACACCAGTACATTTAAAATTTTGAGTATAATGTTTAACGACGTGTGACGATGTCGTGAAACTTACTATGTAGATTATCCTATATCAAAAATAACCATTTAGTCACAATACTCTTTATTTTGAATCTATACAGTCTATAGTGGATTAATTAATATATGTATGAGCTGATATTATAAACTTTTATATTAAAAATATAATCGATTATACAGGACGGTAAAGTTGTGGAATTAAAACGGACTGACCTTGTTGACACGGTGTAAACAATGCATAAATATAAGCCACAGGTAAAATAATTGATTTAAAACGTTTTTTAATAATTTTTTCAGGTTACATAACTAAAGAAAATCGAGTTTTGTAATTTGACACAGAATTATTCTTATTTTTATATTATAATCTTTTAATATTTTAACTATTTCAATAATTATGTTATATTAATTATGTTATGAATCTACTCTGTAGATTACATTTATTTTTATGAATCCAATATATTTATTTACACGATGGAAAGGATTATCTTTACACACACACACAATATATATATATATATATTTATATATATATATATATTTATATATATATATATATATTTATATATATATATATATATTGTTGTAGAGATTACAAAGGAATTTATTTTAAGATTTTCTGTCTTCAGTTCGGCAATACAGGTGATTTCCGTTACACCCAATGCTTACGAACATTTAACCCTGGGTCAAAATGTGTCTCGAGGTGAAGGTATAAAAGCCTTGAAAAGTAAACACAGGAGGATCAGTAGTGGAGAAGTCTAGCCCGTGGGCAGTAGGACAGTCTCAATGCAGTGGCTGTTTGTATTTGTGTCTGGGAAATTTCGGTTGAGTGGACTGGAGTCGGACGTTCTGTCCGGGTGCGTCGTTGGTTTTTGGTCGTTTTTTTTTATCCCAGTGTGAAATCATTCTGATCCTAAGCAATTTTCTGCGTTATAGAGGATCGAACTTGTATTTCTGAAGGACGTTTTGCGGATTTAGTATGACGAATCTCACTCGAGGTTCAGATTAACTTGTCAAAGGTTGGTAACAGGCCACGGGAGATGGTAATCCTGTGTAATGCCGTCTATCTATGATAGCTCTGCCAACAAATCCTATCTCCACACCTCCTATGGTGGCACTGGGCAATGCAGCTTGCTGTAGCAAAGTGGAGAAGGGTGTTCAATTTAGGGTTGTGAGATTGGTTCATTAAAATTAAGCGAGTTCAACTATATTTTGATCTTCGTCTAGCCGATTCATTCGGATTGATTCAATAAACTTTCCAGATTTCCGAAGTTTGTTCTGAGCATTTACAAGCCACGAAGTTAGAGCATACGTTGAGATGTGCTGGGTTACTTAAGAACCGCTTTTGACGTTCCAAGGTTTATGTTTAGTTGTGGATAATGAATAAGCGTTATATTTCTATTGTTAAAAGCTCTATAGTTTTCTGTTTTCATTTTGTAAATTCCTATATTTTATTAGAGGGCCGTGGGCGACCCTGAGATATATTACTCTTAATTAAGTGTTCATTACAAATAGGCACTCTAATGTGGTGCTTGTAATTTTATACTCATGAAATTGAAGTTATTTAAATTGTTTATTACTCTCTCTCTCTCTCTCTCTCTCTCTCTCTCTCTCTCTATATATATATATATATATATATATATATATATATTCCACAAAAAGACAGTTTGCCCGGTGAGAGATACATGAAATTATATAAATGAATATACAGTAAAATAAATTATAATAAATAAATATAGATATTTAAGATAAATAACTTGGACGTGTAGATATTGTTCCAATTGTAAAAAAATTATACAAAGAAAGATATTAATGGAAGATAAATTTTTGAGAAACTTAATATATAGCCTATAAAGAACACAATGGAGTTGTATCTAAGAATATAGATTAACTAAGGAGACTAATATATATGCTTTAGCTTTTTGTGTATGGTTTATCACACAGAAATTTTAAATATATATATATATATATATATATATATATACACACATACAAGAACAATATGGCGTCATTTAGATTTCTACTTTGAGTCTTTCATTAATTTAGTTTCGTTTCATGAATTTTAGAACGTTTCGCATTTAAAAAAGCAGAGTTCTAAATAAATATAATTGTGAACAGTTCCTATTTTTAAAAGAAGTTTTCTGAAGTATGAAATGAATAAGAAAACGCTCTTCCACAAAGTTAACAGCTTCCTCAAGAGCTGAATTGGGGGCACGCATTCGACAATGGTAATAGAAAGCTGTACAAATAGGCGGCGAGAAAGTTGTTATGGCCGTATAGTAAAAAAAAATTGCCGTCTTGTTCCGGGATGGAGTTATTGAGCCCAACGTCTTTCTTCGGCTGCCACAAGGATGAAATAAATATTCTCCTCCCGGCAGAATGTCGGGGAAATTTGGATAATGGGGAAGCGAGCTGGGATAATATAACCTCTAGCCTCATCCGTTCTCATTTGTCAAGTCCATTCGCCGTACCAGAGCCGATGTATCGCGTAGGGGAGAAAGGATTGGTATTCAGGTATTTTGGAAATAATTTAGATTGTGCAACGATCACCAAAAATTTCTAAAGCGGGATACAAACAAATTGTGAATGACTTTCCGTTTATCACTAAATATATAAAAATAAGATAATATCGCTTAAAATTGAGTATATTTTGGTATATCTTTACTTTTCATGCACTAGGGAATCCGTAACCGATGTCGTCTAAATTCCTGTCAATCACGCTGAATTTTTTTCGCCTTTTACAAGACCGATTTTGATAAAACTTAATATCGTTATCATTTAGACCCCTGAAAAAAAGGTTTTTAGCCATATAAACCTGCATTTCGCCATATTGAACCTGAACGGCAACAAACCTGCTTATAACTGCTGAACGAGTTTTCTCTGACGCAGTAGGATTAAACAACTTAAATCTACACCCACCATTTGAGAAACTTAAAACTACAAATTCAATATGTCCAATTTGCTTTCCTTTCAAAGCGGCGTGTATTATTAGGCAAACAAACTTTTAAATTCTAGAGTGGGAGGGAAATGAATGTTGTAGATAGCCATTAAGTAACAAAAATAAGAATGATTCAAAATTACAATAAATTGTCAACGAATTTCAAAATTTAATTGTCATTAATGTAGTTAAAATTACTTTTGCGTAACCATTCAAGTGGTGATAGGAAAATTATAAACCGGAATGAATATGGCAATCTGATCCTCCATCTTACACTACTCAGTCCCCCATCTTTCGACTACACCTTTCGTGACTTCACGAACTCCAATTCTTCACTTGGTCCGACTTTTAGACCCAATGACGTCATGTGGCTTTCTATGCATGTTCGAATTTCGGAATGAAAATTTAATCGCATCAGTCGACCTGAATTAGTAGCTTTTCCCTACGGCCTGATTTCTTAATAGCTTGACCGTTTACCATGCGTCGGCCACCCACAAGTCAGCCTGTCTCCTGTCTTTCGTTCCCCTCAATCAACCACGCTGTTTCTGACACCTCCTGTGAACCGGTTTTCCTGGTTTTCATACATTCCTCTCCTTCCTAGCCTTTTAACCCAACCACCTACGAACACATTCGATCACATTTTTGACTTAATGCCATTATCCTGTTTGACACGACAGTTAACATATTGTAACATGTTCGGCCGTCGACATAGATTGACGGGGAGTCGTAATTAATGAAGGGCTCCTTGTCCGTAGATTCACACCGTGAAACCTGGCCATGATTTCGTGGAGTTGAATGCTGATTTGAAGCTTAGAAAGGAATGGAGATCTAGGAATAATCTTGAAGGCGTAGATAAGTTGAGGGAAAGAGGGTAGTGTGGAGTGTAGGTTCACCTGAGGCTTATCAGGGAGGGATCTGAGGTTTGGTGGTTTTGTCAGTCAAGACGCATATGTAAAGATTAACAGTAGTATGTTTACAGTTATATATACTAGATGTCGGTGGTGAAGGGAGAGGGTGGAGTAGAAAGGAAGACAACTAGGAAGAGTCCCAGTTGGAGACGTGCCGCTTCGATAGTGGAAGCAGATATTGTTTGTCGACGGTTTGTTAGCCAATCGTATTTAAAGGTGCTCCGGTTCAGCAAGTGATGTGGTAGACGGTTATTTTCACTCCTTAAATTTTTACCTCTATCAAATTAGTATCCGTCGAATATTTGAGAAACACCAATGGGAGCGTCAGCTGTCCGTCGTAAAGTAGGTATTGTGTATTTATCGTTCAAGACGTGCGGTTACACGAGTGCCCTGTCACGCACGGCACACTGGAGAAAATCCCGAACACGGTTCCAAATCGAGATAAATCGGATAAATGAGTAGCTTTCGTTGTCCGGCTGCATTTAGAGGACGGCGCGTCGAGAGGCTGCGTTGTGGGCTGGAGCTTTTGCATGCAGAGTAAGTGCATTCTCCAAATCTCCGGCACTTGACTGAACACGTCGTGGTGCCCTTCCGCTGTTGCCAGGATGCTCTCGAAATACCATGTTCCGGCAGAATTTGTAATCCTTAGTTGGCAGCTCGTAAATACGCGTAATCACTGACGCCTCGTCAGACAGGTGTTAAAATGATCTCATTTTCTGAGGAAGATCGTTATAATTAACAAATATTTGTGAAGAAAACTGATATATTTTTTAAGAGCAATTTAATCACATTTTTGGAATTTATGGTGCGATAGCTGCACTTGAAGACTGTCTCAGGGCATTGCGGTGATATGACATTTCTTACAAAGACTAGAATATTTTTATAAGATTCTGAGGAAACAAAGGGCTAAACTTCTCGTGCGAAGAAAAAGCAAGTGATCTTATAACATGAACAAACTTTAATGTTATGTCAAGGCAACTGGTGATCCTTTGGAAATAGAAACCTAAGAAATCGGTACATTAAGAAATGTTTTTGCACCTAAGTATTTTTTTCTACAGGTTCTAAACTTACAGTCCGTATTCCTCAAACTTCACTTTCTTATAAACCGTATTAATCGATATGTACTTTATATTGTTCTGCTGACACCGACTTTTTTCAGAATAGAACTTCTCAGATAAAGCGTAATTTCTTCTGATTGATTCTAGAATTCTCGTTACCTTAAGTGCTGCATTTACTGCTTTTATCATGAAACGAAATTTAAATTAATTTTTATACTGTCCCAAATTGAATTAAATTCGTAAATAAATCTTTGGAAGTACGGCTGGTTGTGAGAAGTCTGAGATATATAATCTTTGGGAGAGCCAGTTTTGCGTTTGGTATGCAACATCAGATGAATAAAATATTACATTGAGTTCAATAACGAAGCATTGAGTTAAAACTCAGTCTTATTGAACCCATATTCGCACGCGTATAAAATCAAGAATCTCATATATGGATAGTGTA
Organism: Zhengitettix transpicula; assembly: GCA_037074705.1. Taxonomy (NCBI): domain Eukaryota; kingdom Metazoa; phylum Arthropoda; class Insecta; order Orthoptera; family Tetrigidae; genus Zhengitettix; species Zhengitettix transpicula. The sequence goes on along the minus strand of CM073595.1, from coordinate 58,931,029 downwards.
ACGAATACGAATTCCCCGTCCTCTCACCAGATGTCGCGTCGGGAGAGTAAGGTTTCGTGGACCGACTGGCAGCAGGCCAAAAATATATTCTTGTTATAATATCAAAAAATAATGCGAAAACAATCTCTGCTGTTTCCGATTGTTCTGAATTTTAATTTTGTAATAAATTATTTTACGGAAATTAAAGAATTTTCTGTTATCGACATATTTGAATGTTTCGAGAAGCGAACCGAATGATTATATTTCCTGAATTTTATTAATCCTTAAATCACATTTCACCCCGGAGTTGAGATCTGTTCTCGCGGCCATCCACATTCATGAAGGCTGCGTCTCATTATTCAAAACTTTACGATCTTAATCGCAAATGTGTTCCGTTACTGAAAGGTGTGAAGCGATTTTACATGACTAGTGCGTAGCAAAGTACGTGATGAGAATTTTTTACGCGCTGTTTCAGCATTTTGGGCATCCAGTAAGGAGAGGGAAATTTAATAGTAACACAATTTTTTTTACTTTAATGTTGTTTGTCCATAGCATTAAAATATAATAATAAAGATAAATAAGAGAAAATCAGAAATCCATGGGAAAATAAAAAAAAATCCGACAACGATCTGAGATACGGCGTGAGAAAAAGAAACCAACGTTTCATAGAGTGAAAGGAACTTTGCTCCTTTTTCTTCAGACGTTTAAGAGCCGGAAAAGAAGTTATAAACTTCGAGATGTCTTTGCCACCATTTCAAAGCTCACATAAAATTACAGTTTAAATGTATGATAATTACATTAAAAAATATATTTACTTCTACCAAATTATATAAAATGTTTAAACTGTTAATTTATTACTTGTTATTTGTAAATTACATTCTTATGTTTACTTCACGGCAAAACTGTTGCTGATACGACGATAGGTTGCAACATCTGCAGATGTTTCGATGTTCGTAAAGAGGGTAGTCCTCGTTCACTGATTGCGCCTAAATCTGAATCCAAGAAAAAAGATTTTGAGGGCGCAGCTCATTCTATAATTGAACGTAAGGTTTTTGTTTTTGTGTGTAAACATAACATCTCCGTACATTGTACTCATCTGGAATTCCTAAATTAGTGGTTTCATCTTACAATAATTTTTCCTCGATCTCATCACACTCCCTCACTAATCGTTTTTATTTAGCCGTTCTGAATGGCTTCCATCAGCGTTAACGTCGTGGAAAACGTCTGAGTATACTGTAGCGTACTTAGGCGGAACATCTTAGTTTACGTAAAAAATGTTGAGCAATTTTTAAATTCTCGCGTGCTGTGCGACCCTCTTCCTGGAAAGCGGAAGCGTCATACGAGAAAATGCGGCGTTTGGGGCTATTTAAAGAGCCTAATTTTCTGCCAGATTCTCAGTAAGCGTATAGTATTGAGACGATATGTCCTATAAAAGTCGATGATATAGAGCCACAGTTCCACATTTACAAATATTTATGACCACAGTATTTTGAACCCAAAATCGCCTGAGAAAAAGTGCAATTGTTATTTTCTTAATTCTGAACACAGCCAGGAGACTAAAAATTTGTAGATAGAACAGGAAGTTTAGGAATTTTTAAAATTAAATATATAAATCGTTAACGGCTCTATTTCATATTGGCCTGCCCTATTACTAAATATATAGTCAGAATTCAGTAAGTATTTTTTATTATTATTTTCAATACTGTAGCTTACGGTGCAGAGATTAATTAACAATTCCCTTAGGGAGATAATGATGACAACTAAAATGCTTTAATGTTCTGATGCAAGAAGATTGCTTAAACATCCGAAATATAAATAAACTAATAAAGAAAAAAATCACTGCAAATGTATGCCGCGTCACACATTCATTTTCAACGACGATACGATGATTTTAGTGAGTGGGACAAAATGCTTGCTGATTGTAGGTTTTATCTGGAACTGATTTCAGTCATTTCACGTTGGCGTCTGGTTGCCTACTTCATTTGGATAATATGATTTACAACCTGTGTACACACAGGTCCGACAATTTTTCTCTCGGAATTCTACAACTGAAGTTCCATCAAACAAGTCAACGACTTTATATCAACGCACGACGTATATCCCATTTCACGGTTCTGGTTTTCATTTTTATAGCGCGACTCTTTCATTCACCTTGTAATGCCCCGTATCTAAATACTACGAAACTTAGTTTAATTTGCTACACAGTAAGACTTATAGGTAATTGGAGTAATGTCACGCGTTTTTGAAGAACGACATCGAAGGGCTGGATTACAAATATTATATTCCACAGATACTTCCAGGATGTTAAAACTGTCAAAAGTTAAATTTTTAATAATCATAGAGAGCTTTACCGAATCGATCGATCATAATATTTATACAAGTAATGACATGTACCATTAATTATAACCTCTGGTTTTTTGACGAAGTATCTAACATTAAGTTAGTTAACAAAATAACATTAACTTGGTAATAATATAATAATTAATGGCCAGAGAAGTCAGAGAAAATTTATAATAAGGTTTAATAAAATTACGATTTCATCATTCAAATTTTATTGTAAAAGTTACGACGTTTACTTCGTAAGATTCAGACCTCTTGAGAAAAAAGCAATTATTAGGAAATCTTTATACTTAATATTAAATTAACTCCATTAGTTTTCGGTACTTCAGATGATCTAGCTAAATCTGAAATTAATGAAAATTTATATAAGTAAAAAATAATTAAATCTCGAAAGCAGCATTGCAACATAACAATTATATTACATTAAAAAATAAACAAGTGAAATACTGATCAAATATTCATAATTTTCAAAACTAATTATTAAAAATAATGCAGTTAATTTAATAATTATTGTTAAAACCCAATATTACTTTACGAAACGTCGTAATTTATACAATAAAATTTAGATGATGAAATTATAATATTCTTGAAACCTCCTCCAAATACAGTACATTGAATTTTTGAAAGTTTATTAAACTACTAGTATAAAAGGAAAATTGAGTTATATAAAATATTGCATTATTATACGAAAATAGCACATTATAACAAATAATAGCAATGATTGCTATATATAATTGGACCATTTTCTGTGTAACGCCTAGAAACAAAAATGTTCTCTCGTTTTAATTGCATGAAATCTCAAAGAACTAGTATTGGGAATAAATTTACAAATTGTTTAATTGTAAATTGGGTTGTTCAGTATGATATATATATATATATATATATACATACATATTTAAGTTCGTCTCTGTGATACCTGGACATTTAATTGACAAGGCTATCCGATGGAATCGCGAGAGCGTATTTACTCAGCTGCAAAGCTTCGTATAATTACTGCACTAACGATTCGGTTTCGACATCCATTTGTTAACATATGCGAGTGCCCTCGCCACGTCGTTTAAAATAACAAATGCCTTCTCTCCCTAACAATGAACACGTGTCCTACGCCTGTTCGTATGGTTTAATTAATCGTCATTGCCATGGGTCCTACTAACAAGCTTCTCCTAATTAATTTCAACTATGTCCAGGTAAAGTGATTTAATAAAATGGGTTTGTGTTAATTTTTCCTGTGTTTAGGATCCGTACTTTTGGCGTTCCTAGGGAGTTTTTTTAAAGTTTTTTTCTGCAAATGCTGACAAACACTGACAGAGGATTGAAACGGAAGAGAAGGGACCTTAAAACGAAACATAGTTGTCAGTTAATTGGCATTTGTGAAAGTCGTATAAGCGAATGACAATTCTAGCCGCATTTGAGACTAAGGAAAACATTCTAGAGAGCTAAATCGGATATAAATTGAGTGTCAAGGCATTCACGAGTCCGATTACTTTCCTATTTCTTATATATGGTCTTCCTATTTCGCCTCAACTTGCCTGTCGTCTGACGCAGGCGGTTGCCTTTGGTGTAGTTCAACTTTGCTTTTCCTTTATATCACTCAGCGAACCATGAGACAACTAAACACCACTCACATATAAGTCAAAACAACACTTCTAAACATAAGAAACGCACATAAAAGAAAATACAAAATAATAAATTCACAAATGAAAATATATAAAGTATCTTTTATGATAAATAATTTGTAAAAATGTGTAATCTATATAATTAAAAAGGATGTATATTTGTATGTGTGTATTTACATTAATATCTATACATATTTAAACGCGTGGACAGATTGCAACAAAAATGGTACACTTATTCTCCAAGAGTCGAGAAACGGTACTGCGGGGGTGAGAAACCTGTAGAATTCAGGCGGAAAGAATTATAATTAAAAAATGTCATCATTTTGTGTTAAATTATTGCGCGTTAAGAAATCATGACGTCACATCACACGCGACGATACTGCACAACAAAGGAAATAGTTCCTTTATTCGTAATGAAGTAAAGCAGAAAGATTTTGATTGAATAAAAGTATAATTTTATGCAGAAATACTCCATATGATAACAGAAAACAATTGTATTATACGATCTGTGGAACTAACTTTATTTTAAATAACTTGACTGACGAGGCATAATAATGGCACGTACCATGATTTTACCCAATTTTGTATGTCCTTGAGAAGACATAGAATGATGGTAAAATCAATACCTAAAATTTTTGAATCATTATAATTTAATAGATTTTAAATGCACTAAAACTGACTAAATTATTTAAAGTGAGATTCTTAAAAAAAATTGTTGTTTGTATATCATTATAATTTCACATATTTTATGTGTAAAGACTAAGTACCCGTGCAACGCTGGGCTTTATCCCTGAATAAATGTTTGATTGATAAAATTTAAGCCGATATTTGTCAGTTCTAAGAAACATTCGATTTTTAGTTTCATATTCACAGTGGACTCTTTTTGCCAAAAACGGATTATCATTAACAAAGTTCAAGACTACTGAAATACATTTACTGGGTAATGAACGCTTCTATTGCGTCTAGTTTACATGCAAAATTATTTTTTCGTAGATGCTGCCACCAATTTTAATTTTAAACAGAGAATAAATTTCTATTCCATTATTGACAGAATACTTGTGCTTTATTTATTTACATTTTGATGCAGCTTTAAGCTCTCTTCGTAAGTTAAAAGAAAATTTTCAACTTAATTTTACTGTTTTATGAACATAATCGCAACGGAATGCCAATGCGGACGTTTTCTTATATAATTTCAATTTTGGTTCCTAACAACTTCTACGGTTTCATTTTAGATGGACAATCTTTTTTTTTATCAATACAAGACTTGACCATTGAACTTTACATACAAATCGAACGGAATTATTTCATTTCCGCGATAAAGTGGAGTATAATGCAATGTTTTGAATGAGCCGACGTTTTTCCTGTGTGCTTTCGCCATCTCCAGGATGTTATGATTGCGCTATCTGGAGGCTGTGTGGCTGGTAAAAAAAAACAAGCAGTTACGAAGGTGACGAGCTAGTTAACTTGTCCAGGTTAGTTCAGTGTCTCAGACCAAAATCCGTTTAGTAATCAACGAGTAGTGTGTAATATGTTAACAAAGTTTAAAACGAGGCAAATATTTCGTTATGAATTGAGCTGGTTGTAAAAGATGGTCTGGGAATTAGATCATGAATTTAGTAAGGTGCATGAATAGGAAAAAATCGATTGTTGGTATATTTTGTTTAAATTTTAATGTGAAAGGTACTTTTATTTTGGAGAATCAATTTATTTATTTTTCTATGCGATAGTGAACAGAATTTATGCTGGTTCATATCAGGGCCTGAAGACGAAACAATATTTTCACTAACCAAAAATATCTTATGAGATATATATATATATGTATTATTAGGAAACTAATAAATAAATAAACATCAGCCAATTATAAGTCAGAAAAAATAATTTATTGAACTAACGTTTCATCGACTAATTGGCGACTTCAACAGGTTGAAGTTTAATTTTTTTTTTGACTGGTAGTTGATTCTATGCCGACTGTCGTGGCCTAAATGTACAATAGAAATTGTCAAAAAAAAATTAAACTTGAACCTGATGAGGTCGCAAATTAAGTGATGAAACGTTGTTAATTTAATAAATAATTTTTTCCTGAATCAAAAATATCATTTTCAAGCTACAAAAATTACATTAAAACGTCAATGATTTTAAATAGATCGTCAGGATCTTTCGGTTTTTACTAACCATATTCATCTCATAATTTAATTAAAATATTTTTTTATGCCAACATTTTTACGTGGTTATATATCACATCATAATTTTTTAGCAATGTTGGCCTACAAAAATATTTTAATTAATTTATCACATGGATATGGTTAGTAAAAACTGAAAGCTCCTGACGGTTATGACATTTATGTAGTTTAAATTTTGAGACTGTTTTAAAATAAGGGTTTAATTAATTATATGTTTGAAATTGTCAAAAAAAAATTAATCTTGAACCTGATGAGGTCGCAAATTAAGTGATGAAACGTTGCTAATTTAATAAATTATTTTTTCCTGAATCAAAAATATCATTTTGAAGCTGTTTGGGACCAATTCTGATTTCAACGCTCAATTTTTTTGCGTAACTTACTTTGTTGGCAAAATTGTTATTTGGGCTAGGAGAATTGGATGGTTAAATTGTTGAGAAAGGTTACATTAATTACACGCGAATTTCATTATTTGATGAGAAATCGCGGAGTTAATTATACTTGACAGTATATGAAAATAATTGGTTAACTTTCCGTCTAGTATTTTTGTTAAACGGGCATATTTGCTTTTCATGTAAAAAGCGTGGTTGTGAGTGCGGCCTTCGTAGTAAGGGAAGTGGCCTTGTCTTGTGTAGGGAGAAGTTTCGTTAACTGAACTATGGAAAGAATTAAAGTTCGTCATTAGAACGATAATGTCGTATATTTCCCAATAATCATATCAAGTGTAGGCATAGGTATGAATAGTTAAAGAACAGCGTGGATTACGGCGAAATTTGCAAAACAGTGGGAGAACCTTTGAAATGAGAATAATTATGAATTCTAAACTATATCCAATGTAAAGTAATTGAAGTCAAAAAGTTGTAAATAATCAATGATAATAATATAATGCGCTTAGAAAATATTTAATTTTTGATGAATCGATTTAATTCAGTGAAAAACAAAAATTATCATAGATTTTTGCTGAATATGTATTTATTTTGACGACGCCAAATTCCTCCTTTCTTATCAACTAGAAACATCATGTTAAAACAAATATACATGGGCAGCATTGAAGTTGGAGAAGCAATCTGTAATATGTGGAACTTGCGGCTGTACGTTATTTGCTAAGAGTCGAAAACGCAATCGCATAAGTGATTAAAATGTGTCTTGAGGATTAGTTACTTGTTGCAACGAGAAAAATTCAATTGAATAGGTTTAATTTAAACAATCGAAACAGAGTTCATGAAATATAAAATCTTTATAACAAGCACTTCCTCGGTTAAAATAACGTTATTTGGAGTTTTCTATGAAAATTTCGTTCCATGTGTATTTGTATATTCACAGTGTTGAAGGATGCAGCGATTTGCCCTACTCGTAGCCACTCTAGAAATAGTTCTGATGTTTCAAGGAGCAGTGTCTGAGAAATTTCTTCGATGTTCCTGCATTTTTGACGATTTACAGGATGATAGATTCAATGTTCTCTGCAATAGGAGCGTTACAGAAGTAAGTATTGTTTTTGACTTTAGTTATTTTACCTCCAGATTTTGCAAAATCACCTGCATGATATTTCTTTTTATAGGTCACAGGAGCTAGTGATGTTTCATGTTCAAGCGGTAAGAATGTATTTACTCGTACTTATAGTTCACCGACGGTTTATCCGGGATTAAGTTATCATCTCTCCTGAAATGTATTATTTAACGAGCTAGTTTTGAAGGTGGCTGTTGCTATAATGTTATAGATTCCTCATCAAACTTCAATGCTGTCCATATAAATTCGTAATATAGTGGACAAAAATCCGACTGAGTTCCAGGTTTATAAAAAAATACGACGAATTTGGGCTCAAACGAAATATATTTTCAGCAATATTTTCGTTTATTAAACTGTCTTCTGTAGTGACGTTATCATTTGTGTCCTTTACATACTTGCAGAGCGGAAACGCTACGCCCCCAGGAACTATGTGGCGCTGACTTGGAACGGTGTGGAAGGTTTCTCGTCGCTGTACCGCGTGTTCCGCACCGCCCGTGTGTGGGAGGATGCTGTGGAAGCGTGTGCTCGCGATGGCGCTACTCTCGCCGTGCCAGAGACCCACGGAGAGTTTGCTGTGACCCTGGAGCTCCTGCAGAAAAGTCGAAGGGCCGACGCCTTCGTCGGTCTGCGTCGTTCAAACAGCAAGGCGGTCTTCAGAACAGTTGAAGGTGTTGTATCCGCTGTATTACGCTCTTTGGTATAAGGAAATGTATACGTATAAATTTCCGTTGAACTTGTATTTCAATATAGGATTTGAAGTTCAATAAGAGTAGCTAATTCAGTTATTTATTAAACAATATTAGAGAAGAACAAATTTATATCCCAGAAATAAGTTTACGGTAGAATACATTAATTACTGTTTAATTAGTCCCCTATGAGGAAATAGGATATATTGTAACGTCTTGATACTGACAGATTTAATTTTAATTTATTTAGAATTAATATAATTTAATTTGGCGCCAGTGTAAATGATATATTTCTTCACAAAATAAAATAAAACAACAAATCTTAAAACACATTCGACATAATTTATTTACTATGCTGCTATATTTATAAAATGAGATAATAAAAATTGAGTGAATATAATTACTTCACTCAGGGAACCTTCGTGTTTATCGCGTAGCAGACACAACTGAGTATACATACTTTGATTTAGTGTATGAACACGAGCGGCTCCTAATTCTTCCCTGCTATGGCTGCCCCCAATTTCAGGAAATTTGTCCTCCTTCCTTCCTTCTCGGAGTGCTGGTAGACCTACGCAGTGTCTATGGAGTTTGTGACGACAACTTGTTCCTCGTCCTCCCCGACGACTTGACACTGGCCACCTTACAATTCCTGCTAAGGTACAAAAACTCCTGCCATCTCCGACTGCTGGCTGCTCAAACACTCTTCTCTCATCTCCAACTGATGGCTGCTCAAAAACTCTTCTCTCATCTCCAACTGATGGCTGATCAAAAACTCTTCTCTCATCTCCAACTGCTGGCTGCTCAAATACTCTTCTCTCATCTCCAACTGATGGCTGATCAAAAACTCTTCTCTCATCTCCAACTGATGGCTGATCAAAAACTCTTCTCTCATCTCCAACTGCTGGCTGCTCAAATACTCTTCTCTCATCTCCAACTGATGGCTGATCAAAAACTCTTCTCTCATCTCCAACTGCTGGCTGATAAAAAACTCTCCTCTCCAACTGCTGGGTGATAAAAAACTCTCCTCTCCTCTTCAACTGCTGGCAGCTCAAAAACAAACTTCTCTTCCGACGCTCTGTCGTCCCCTAAGGTAAACATTCCTTGCCTTCCATTGGTCAGGCGAAATTGATCACCTGATAAAATTACTCACTAGGTTTAACACTTTCTCCCGCGTTTCTTGATTGTCGTGAGATGGGAGGAGCTAGAAAAGATTGGAATATCCCAGAATTGGCAATTCTGGGATATTCCAATCAAGGTGCAGGTTTCCAAATATAAATTGTTCTTAGTGGAACTCCAAATGTGCTACGCTAATCCCTTTGAATAATGGATTCCTTCGGTTGTGGACGGCGTTCGCTTTGATTAAATTTTTCTGCTTGGTTGGGCTGTTGCTTGTACGACGGGTAGAAAAACCCACCCCGAAACAAAGCACTTTCGTATGTTGGCTTGAAAATTCCAAATATAAGGAAATTATGTACGCGTTATTGCTAAACAAATTTTATAAAATAATACGCGTCACAATATCATTGTTGTACTTAGTTCCTAGACCATTGGCTCGTTCTGAAGAGAGAATCGAAAGTAAAATAAGAAGTTTGAAGGTTTAAAGGTACGAGTCAGACATACGGAATCTTATTCTGAGAAATTTCAAATGAGTTCTGAAACTAAGGAGTTAGTATTTGTAACATAAGTGAAGCTTATATCAGAATTTCTTGCTGGAATCCGTACTGGAAAAACAAAATATAATTAGAACAATTTTAGGACGAGCCAGCTAAAATTAAGAGTATTGTCTAGTAATGGGAATAAAACAATGGAGCAATTAGGGTTGGAATTATGAGAGGGAAGTGGAAAGAAATAAAGGATGTAAACAAGGCAAATGTCATGGAATGGACAAGCTACAAAATCCTAGTTATTTTGGGGAGTGAGTCTATAATTTGAAAATAATATGCAAGAGGAAAAAAAATCCCCCCCCCCAGGTGTTAGTAAATCCAAAATAGGATTATAGAGAAGTAGAAAAAATACCTACAGTAGTATTTGGAGTGATTCCTATTAGGAAAAATAACTTTCGTACAATTTTAGGAACTGAAGTGGTAGTTACAAAGTTACTATTAAAGGGAAGTAGTGTGTTTAATAGCTAAGAAAATTAAAATATTCTATATGTATACACTGTGTGACATGTTTATTTTTTAGGAAAGTTTAAGTAATATTTTAAGAGACTATAATATACATTTTATTATTTTACATTTTAATTTAGATTTACTTTAACTTTTTACATACCCTACATCCACCGAAAAGTCTATAATTAATTAAGTGATAAATTACTTGATTTATGGGAGTCGGAGCATTCCTTCAGGATTGAATAAGTGTTTTCGGGAAGGCTGGTTGTTTCCTCTGTTGCCATTTTGGTCAACATGGTAGAATAAGAAAATGCTGTATTTATTGAAATATTAAAAAATTAAGATGATACAAAGGTTTCTGAATTCTTCTACGATTATTGTTTGCTAGACCGAAATACTTATATTTCTATAAATCAATGTATACTGTCCACTCCACTTAGAGTAGTGGAGAGTGAGGGGGACAAATGTCCTAATGGAATTAATCAATTTGATTGCTAAGGACGTCCAAGTAGAAGGTATAGTCAGTAGCCAAATACTTTGGCGGGGAAAATGGTCCCCGAGAAGCCAAGAGAGTGTGTTCACGTCCTCTAAGAAATTAACACGAGTTGGCATCACCATAAGGAGGGGGAAGTCTTCCCAGAAAGGACCAGTTTTCCTGTATCGTTCCTTCTCTATCGAACAATGGAGTGAAATGTCATGCCCAAAAAGAAATCGTAGATTCATACGAGTTTGCTTAGTCTGCAGTTCGCACCTAGCAGGTGTAACCAAATATAACGTATTAATTACGTTGATCGTTTGATCCATTGAAAGTAAAATAGAATGGTTACGTCACGTTTATGAATTTCTCCAAATGACGGCACGAAGTATATTTTATACAACCCGCCGAAGAATTGTCAGGAAATATTAATCTGTAAGGAATTCATTATGTTGCATAAATATTTCAACTGCACTAACTGAAATTGTGTTCAAAACATATTCATATTCCATTACATGTTAATATCAACATTATTCAAGACATTTATTTAATGCGGAATATTTTATTTATAGTTCAGGATTGCTAATTTTCAGCGTAGAATTTCATAAAAATTACGTAAGGAGAATTCACAAATGTATTTATTACACAGTGTAGATAACAATTTTTAAAATTATTTTACTCATATGCATGCGAAATGATTGGATATAAATACAAGGAATGATACTTCGTTGAATTTAATAAATTTTGGCACGCTGTAGTTTCCAAATTTGAAATGGAAAGCATTTCTGGGAGGAAACTTCTTTCCTGAATGAAATGTGTGTAGGGAAATTTTGTTAAATGACATTTGATGTCGCGTTTCACAATAACTGTTTCAGAATTTTACACTCCGTTTAGTACGATCCTAAAATAAAAATGACCTGCCGTAATTGTCTTATAATTTTCAATGATATGAGTTTACCGGTAGTGTCAGTTATAATTAATAATTTTTTTTAATAACGTCATATTAGCTCATAAAATATCCGCTATCAATGAAACTCATATAACGAGAGCTATTTGTCTTTTATTTACTTCGATCGGCTGAAAAGTGCTGAAGTATACAATGTGGTAGTTGGGATGAAAGGTATGGTGTAGGGTACAAAGGAAATTTATTTGGGTATAGAATATGATTAGAATACTTTGTATTACTTTGATTTGAAATTTGAAGACAACGAATGATTAGATTTTTTTGGGCTGCTCGATTATAGTTATGATGGGTGATGTGATACTAATATTCGCTAGATATTTTTTTAATTTATTTATTGATAAACATCATTAGCGATTTTGTACTTTGTTTCACTTCACTGACGGGACATAAATTCCAAGCGCTTTGCTGGTAGTCGAACCTGGGACCACTGTGATGAGAGAGACAGTGACGCTGTCCACCACACAACAGGAGGTTACATATTGTTGGGTTTTATTTCAGGCCAGCGAGGCGATTTTGACTACAAGGCTTGGGCATCAGGCCAGCCATCGACTAGACGTGGCTTCAACTGCGCGATTCTTCATGACGGCGCTGGTGACGGAGGTGGTTTGGTGGCCTCAAACTGCTCCAAACTCAATCCATTCATCTGCGAGTGGAAACTAGCGCTTCCGGTCCCGAAGAATTACTTATTCTTTCCAGACAAGGGTTTTTACTCTGTAGGCACAGAGATTACCACTTTCGCGAAAGCCAACAGATTCTGCGAGAGAGACGGGGGACACATTGTAGTGTTGGATGACGAAGAGGAAGCTGCGTTGGTCATGAAGGCCTTCGATATGTATCCCGGGGAATCGCGCGTATATGTCGGTCTCAAAAGGACAGAGGATCAATTTTACACCGTTCTGGGTATGTGTGTCATCTTATTATTATATTTATGCACCGATTAAACCTCTGCGAGATATTAATTTTTATTAGCAATGTAACAGATATACTATGTCACACCAAAAACCTCTGAAAAATTGCTCGCCTTCTAGTTTTCGCATTCTCCTTCAGATGACTGTTCTTCAACTGCAGTGATTAGTCACACTTGGCAGGAAAGGTGTCAGTGATTCAGGACCGGCTGCTATTCAGATGGAAAGTTTCGTCATTTCAACTTATTTTGTAATAGATTGGTAGTAATTACCAATAAAATGAATTTGTGTAGGTTTATGGCGTCGAACTATATCAGCCATATTCTTTCAGGACACATACGAGAGTAAGTAAAAAGGAAAAAGCACTTTTGTTCTAATATTCTGTAGTTTGGTGGTATGGTTTTTCTTGGTCGTAAACCGACAGGAATGTGTAGCACGTTCATCCACATCCACTATTAATGATATCTTGGAGCAATTCGGTGTCTTCGCTCTGAATAACTGACGTGAAGTGAAAAAATTGTGCACGTGGTTATTCATATGAAAGTATCCCGTTACGCGCTCAATGGTAACGGAAGTGGTGCGTAATTGACTTCCTGCTCAACCAAAATCCGTTTCCTGCCAGGGTATCGGAAATCTTGTAGGAATATGGTATAATTGAAAATCAGGGCTACTATCCTGCATAATGAGGTCATTGTTAGTTTTCTATATTTCTGCGAAAAAAATGAAGAATTGAGTGCATTTTCTGTTTTACTTAAACTTGTGTGAAAGTTTGTCCTCGAATCATAAACACCGTTCTCATTGATTTCTCAAACTATAATAAATTTCTTAATTTTTATAGCGTACGTGTCAAGCCTTTAAGATAAAATACATTACAATATATATAATATTTTTGAGTATTTATATGCACGATATTGCACTATGGTTCCTACTTCCTAATTCGACTGAAAAACGATTGCTCCAGAGTTTAAATAGTTACATTCGATATGACGCCAAGGAAAATATTGCTAATACGATAAACATATTTTCATGAAGGTTACTTCTATTTCTTTCTTCGACACCTAGTGAGGTAGTGAGAGAAGTAAGTGATAGCGAACGCTAAACTGAGACGAGACATCGAGAGAGGGGTTGAGACAAAGGGAGACTGACTGCGAAAAGGTCAATCAGAAATTGACTCTGACACACACACGCACAAGGAAGAAATGCGGAAAGACTATCTGTGAGGCGTTGGGTAGAGACGTAGGAGAAAGATAATTAGTGATTTGTACGAGACATTTCTTTCGTACAAGAATTATGAAATTCGTAGTATGTAGTAGACATGGTATGACTTTTGCAATACATAAATTATGTTAATCGAAAGTAGTGTTATTTGGTTATTAATTTCTAGACCGAAACGGTCCTTCCGTTTTAGTCACACAATAGTATTACTCCATTAATAATACTAGGAGTGTATATGTAAAACATGCAAATTCATATTTCAATTTTGAGTCTTCACTGTTTCAAAATGTCAAAAATCATATTAGCTGGATAACAGTTTTTAATTACCGATTTTAATTATTCTAGGGTTGCTAGTCGTGTCTTACCCCCACAGTGTTTGCTCCCGGGTCGTGTACCGAGTTTTGTAGAAATTGTTCGAAGCGTTTAAACTTGTATGCGGTGCACACTCACATACAAACACATGAACGTCCATTTTTATTTATTATAATTGAATTTGGTAATATAATTTTGTAATTTAGTGATTTTAGTTATTTGGATATTTTTTGCGGTAAGATTTTGACATGTGAATTGACTCTCAGTGGCATAGAAAAAATGAGATAAGAAAACCCGCTGCTTAAGAAATGTTAGAATATAAAAAATACAGTTGATTTACAATTAATGTAATTGCTTTCAGGACAGCCAGCCAGCATGTTACAGTTCCAGAACTGGGAGCAGACAACGCCGAACGAAGACTGTGTTGTTATGACACGAATTGGAACACTGAAGACTATAAATTGCCAAAAATTACTTCCATTTATATGCGAACGAACTGAAAATTTTTGAATACTAAATTTCTTCCAATCTTTCAAGAAACTTTAAGATTTAAAAACTTTTACACAACTAATTTATTTATTGGGAAGAGTTTCTATCGTAAAATAACAATAAAAAACGTTGAGTTTTAAATTCTAGTCTGTATCCTAGGAAATTAAATAAACATACATTCCTTAAAATCTCTCGTTACTTACTGTCTGATACTACATACACTGAACTCATGGAAGTGAATCTAAAATAATTCTTATTCTACCAAATTGTAAATCGTCAATGCACGAGAGGTTTCTTTGGCTCATTGGTATGCGCGAGTGAATTTTGCCTTCTTGTCGAACACTTTTTTTTTTCAATTATCCACGCCGAAGTCGAAAGCAAGACAGTGATTTAAGACCGCAGGCGAAAAACAATTGCTTTTCATTTTCCAGGCGCTGGCTAACGCAAATTCTGAACTCACAAAATTGTTCTTCAATAAGATCGGATTACTTTTGGACGAGAATAAATTTTATTTTTAAAAAACAGCCACTTTTGTGCCTCAATGAAATGATTGTTCAAAATAGTGTGACCGCAGCCTAGAAAAAAAATTATGGAGTTATTAGATTTTGAAAGGTATTTCGTCATTGGGTTTGATCTTGACTGAATCACAAAGTTTTGTAATATATGATGTTTCTAGAACGAAAAAGTGATTTGCTACAAATTACATGGTAAAGAAATCAACAGTTTTTATATTTAAAGGAAGAATTTTTTTTTTGCTATGTATTAAAGAACTTTTTGATGTATAAGGAGGAGATATTTCATAAATAGCTTTCGTATTGCGAGCTTTGTTCAAGTACTAAGGTCTCCTATTTTATTTTCTGATAAATTACTAAGAATTTCGAACATTTATGAATATTTCAAAATGCGTAATATATCATCATTATTATGGACAAAATTCGCCAACTAAAAAAGTAATTTAATAACCGAATAACACCCCAGTAAATAAACAATGTTTTAGGCAATTCAAACATTCTATATACTATAATTTTCACACAATGTCGTTTTTCGTAAAGCAGAATAATTGAGTTGGCTGTACGTTGATTTTATTAAGGGTAGAGGATTGGTGTGGGCGTCGCTGTGGGGATCCGCTGATTCATGGCCGCCAGGTGTACGTCGTCTGTCTGTGGCCAGCCACAACGAAGTCTCTTCGTTGCCAACCGACCTGCATAAATTCACACAACCCTTGTCAATGTGCACTAAATTACGGTAGCCAATCGGCTGAAGCATTTGCAAACAGGGAAGTAAATACGAAATCATCACAGTACCATTATTCTCTTACATTATTATGAGAAACCTTCATATAACTAACATAAAATATAAGTAATATAATTTTTATACAATTTCTCTAAAAATCTTGAGAGTAATGTTGCGTTCCATGTTGTTAGTTGAGAAATAATTTATTTATTACCTATCTCTTATTTACAGACCCATTATTCACCCAAGAAAGGGTTTTGTATTTTTTATCTACATTAAAATGCTGTATTCACCTTTTTCATGTTATTCCGTAAATTATTATAACTTTAATTTACAAAATTAGACAAGCATCTTAACCTATTTAATTAATTACGGACTAATGTACAAAGTCTTTTTAATTATTTACAATGTAAGTTACATTTACTTTTTTTTATATTCAAGTAACTACTTTATATTATTCGGATATTATACATAATGAACAATTAAGACAGTAAAGTCATGCGCATATGATTTGTAAATATCATATAATTTCATGATTTTTATAGTTTCAATTCACACTTCCTAAATGGACCTGTGGTACATTACACATAAAAATCCTAGAAGCATTAACATACGTTTTGGTGTGTTTTTGAACAATAATAAGAAAATATGGATATTGACACCACTCAAGTTCTTTATGATTCTTTAGGTTACAACGATTTTTTAAACTTATTACAATCTTAATAATCTACGAGCGAGATATATTGGTGGCCACAGTCAGACAATATTTTACTTAAACACTTAGATTAATAACATACAGAAAGCTTCGTCCACAATTTCGTGGACCTTCTGAAGTGATCCTAAACAGAGATCAAGATGTTAACTGGAAAGTAATGCATCATAAATGCTACTAAGAACCTTGGTATCATTTTGGACATTGATGGTGCACTTTTTGATTTAATGTGAATAATCTCCGAAATGATTCTGGCATGATAACTTTTATCCCTATCCATCTCAGTGTTTCTAAAATAATCGTGTATTTAACATCTGTAAAATGTATGGTTATTACAATTTGTCTTGCGCTAATTTGTAGTTTATCATGTGCTCTTTAATCCTTTTTTTCGAAGCTCTCTCTGTCTGATCCATATAAGTCATATTAATTTAAAACAATTTCGAAATTTTAGTCACTTCAATAAAGTATTGTTAGTTTTTTTACTTTTCGAAATTACATATGTGGACGAAACGTGGAATAAGTTTCATTGGTATTGAAGAGCGAAGGTTTTCCTGGTTGGTAAAACTAACTCTCGCCGTTGAAACAAGCGTACGGGTCAAAATGTCTGAAGACGACGACCGGGCAAGGAAGCCTGCGAGAGGGTAAAATCGCAGGTAAACTTTCCCAGAGAGCTCTGGAGGATGCCTTCACATCTCTCTGGTTTTTTAACTAAGGATCCCACATGCGGAGGCACCTCTGCTAGTTTTGAGAGGTGTATGTTCCAGGGTCGCAGACCTTGGGCATATAGTAAGAGTTGTCCGCTATTCCTATTGGAATAGTCGGCCAGCTGCCTCCTAAACCGGTCAAGGCACGGCGCGGGGAAAGCTGCGACACCACAGCAAACCCCTCTCTCGACCTACCTGATGCAGGTTTTTATAGGGTTTTCCCTGCATCACGTTTAGGCGAATTGGCGCGTAGGATCTTTAAACCATAGCCCGGGGGCCCTAGTTAACCCTTGGCTACCTTCCTCTACCCTTCCGCTTCCCCCCTTTAAATCCCTTTCCTATGCTGTAAGAGGGGAGTTGCAACTATGTGGATTACCCTATACATAGCCTGTCTACACCTCAAGACGACGACCGTGCCAGCCATCAAATCTTCTTTGAGAATTTGTCCATTCGGTTGGAAACTCGAGAGTGAATCATCGTATTTTAATTATTTATTAATAATAGTAACACAAAAACTACGGTATTCCTCCAGAAACATTTAAATACAATAACTATTCGATAAGCTTTAATCAAATTTGCTCATATTCGTTGATAGGAACATGTGATGTGCTCTACAGGTGTGTGGGTAACGTGACTGGATAAAATTTGTAAGTTTCATGATATTGTAACGTTGTGTTCCAAGGAATGACTCTCGAGCCTATGTCCCACCAGAATTTTAATTCTGAAAAACGGCAAGCAACAGACTTCCTTAAGAAAAGCTTAAGTACGGAACCGCTTATGGACCTTTCCGACTCACCCAAACAGGTCAGATTTCGACCGCGTAATCTTCTGAACGGATTGTTACTGGCAAGGGCTATAACGAGGGATATTAATTAAACTTTCGCGACATTGAAGAGCTTTAACCGCCTGAACTTCCCATTACAGCTCTACTCGACGGGCAAGCGTCTAGTTTCAAGAACTCGTTGTTCGCGGCCTAGCTACATTATTCAACAAATTAATTCCCTAAGGGAACCCAGGAAACACCAAAGAGAACTCCAAACCAATTCAAGTTGATGAAATTTTGAAAATTAAAATCTCATGGCGCCGGCGGGACATGAGCGTTAGAGCAGGTGTCGACCGCTCCCCGGAGCTTCATTTATTCAGAGCGTGTGTGTTTTACTCCTATGGGAAGCCGCTAAAAACAACACATGGGCTTTGAATGGCTGGGTGTCAGGCAACTGTCATGGCTTACGGCCTCATTCGCTGTTAATGAGATTTTGTGACACATTTGGGGAGCCCCCACCCCCGCAGTGTCCTGTAGTAACAAAATGCCGTGAATTATTCATCAAACGCCGCACTACTCTAAATTTGCATTCAATGTTTATCTATTCATTATGGGTTCCCCCTTGTAAGCAAGAGCGCTAACTATTCCGTTTGTGGCTCTTCGAAATTACGTGCGCTTAGGTTTGTAAGTTAGCCACTTGGGCGTTCAGCGTCACAGCCAACTTCTTTCCGGGGAATTACTCTTCAAATTCACGGCCAACGTAACTCTAAATTTTTAAGAATTATATTTAAAAGATTCGAATACATACTAACGTCAAAAATATTAAAATTGGAATAATTAAACTTAATGTACTTAACTATTAATTATAATAGTTGCAGGTAAAAATGAAGTTTTTAAGAAAAATTCGATACAAGTTGTCTAACTGTATAAATTTTTTAGCATAGATAAGGATAATGCATAACATAAATAATTGTTCATGTATGTGCAAGAGGTTAGGTTCAGAAAAGTATAAGCTTCAAATATTATCTTTGTGTTAGCCTAATATTTAATATTCATAAAAAGTGCTCTTCATAAATCTTATTCGGTTTTTCGTGAAAGACCCTGGGTTCAATTAGAAGTTAATTAGTTGATTAAACGATTTGGAGGAATGAGTGATCCAGCTTTGAAGAGGACGGGTAGGTGTAAATGGTCTCAATGAGTTCAGTCGATCACCACGGAAAATATAGATTGGACTGAAGAAAATCTAGTCTTTGTCTTGCGGGTGTATTTGGAAAAGCAACCAGTCTGTGATGATGACTGAAATAGATTTTAGGTGACGGGTTCAACACTCCACGCAACAATGTCACTCCTAATTCAAACATTCTGTCATTTGTTAGGCGTTTGGGGGAAAGTGACAACATGCTTAGACGCAGGTCCAAGAGAACGAACTCTGCGCAGCTGGTGAGTGCAAAAATCCAACAGTCGCCATGACGTTCTGCTCGAAAGCATCCAGTAGCTGTCAGAAGATGATTCCGCAACCTGATGATTCTTCGGTTAGATTTACAGTTTCATCCCAGCAAATTGACGTATCGTATAAATTGTGAGTCAACCGTAGAAAACTGTGTGTATAAAATTCATCGATAGATCCGTCTAGGATTTGCTTTCTTCAACGGCGACGAAGTACATTTTTCATTTTTGCAGGATGTGGAAAATCAACACGGTCTGAAAATAACCAGTGAATGATTCAAGAATCACGTTACAGCGGTGTATTGTGCCGTAACACATAGAAATATTTCCCGGACGTCTGGTCTCTGAGGGGAGATAGGATGGCCGACGTTGACACCAGATTTCAGCATTTCTGAAATCTTTCTCTTGGGATATCTGAAGGAAAAGTGATGACGCGATACCAGAGTTAAGGAAGAGGATTATTGAAGAATTTAACGTCATAACCAGTAATAGACTTTCAAGGTACTTGGTTGGGCGGGGTTTCTTAAATAAAAAGATTTAATTTATTTAATATATTAACTCACTAATAAAAATAAACCAGATTAAAATTTAATACAAAATGTCAGTTAAAAAGGACGAGGCATGGACTCTGTTCTTTCTCTCAGGAATTACGTCAGGTGAACCTTAACACGGAAAAATTGAAATTATTGGTATAAATAAATTAAATTTATTGATTAAAAGTATAAATGGAGGGATAAAATAACTATACTTGGATTTAAACAATTCAAACGACATCGTGCCGTTGTGGTTACTGCTACTGCAGCCTGGTTGCGGTGGAAGTGTCCGACGCTCGTGCTGGGAATGCTGAGTGCATCTAGATGGCGCCGGATGGTTTGTGAACACCCCCACAATTTTCTCATGATTCGCTGGATTTTTTGAGCCTGGTGACCGATCGCTCAAGTTCGTGTCTGGCTACTCGCTGTCAGATTTCGACCTCCCGAAATCTTCAAATTCCTTCGCCAGTCAGCTCAATATATGTAAGCTTCGGGTGCTCAATAAGTTTGGTGACCCTTGGAACTGCCAGCCCTTTTAATGACTTTTGTCGCCAAGAGGGTCCTTTGTCACCGAAATAATTTAAGACCACCGTCGGTATCCGTCAGCTGGACAAACAGCGACTTCCATCCAGAATTAACGCGTTTTAAAACTAATGTTCATTACAATTCAACGAGCAATGCAAAACTTCAGAGATGGTCTCCAACAACAACAATCTCGCGCAGATTATTTTCATTACTGCTAAATTAGAAAATAATACACATCTATTAATTTTCTTTAAAGTAATTAATCGGATCTGTCTCACCATGCAACACTTAAAATATGTTTCAGTCAAATACGTAGTAGTTAGGAATCTTACTGACACACAGATGGATTTCGTGGTATGATATATAAATTTTATGTTAGAAATAATTTTTATTCCCTACCTCATTTTTGATATAAAAAAAGCTCTTTCGATAAATCTTGTTTTAAAGGAAACTATTTATAGATGTCAGTGTGAAAGTATATAGAAGCAGCGCGGTCTGTGTGTGGTTTAGGGGAGTGCTGATAAATGTCTGTGGTGAGGTGGCACACGTGGAGGTGTGTTCCATTAAACAGTGCATAGCATACGAGTATACACCCGCCCAGTCTCAGATGATGGCAATTTGTTACAGCTGCCACAAACATAGGCATACGAAACTGCGTGGCAATGCGCTGATGAATTGCTCAGCTACATGAAATTGGACTCACGATGTTATATGCTTGGTACGACTGATATTTTAATTAATTAGCTAAGGTTAAACGATATTAATGACGCACATCATATTAGATTTCTCGTTTTAGTATCATTATTTAGTGTGCGGGGAAACACTCAGGAACTAGAAATGTACAGTTCTAACAGATTGGATCCAGAAGCACTTTGTAATTATAATTATCTGATATATTTCAATTTTATAATAAATAAGAAAAAATTTAATATAGTAACTTACAGCTATTTTTAATGGAATTGGAGTATTATAAATAATAATTCTTCCATTCATATCAGCCAAAAATGGCCGTTTGTTCATGGTGTGAGCTGTTATGGTAGTAGACTAAAATTATGTTAACTATCCCACCTCCTGACTTATAATTTCATAAATATTATTGTGAGGATAGTCTCCCTTGTCCAGAGGAAATGGCATTAGCCAGTCCCCGGAGCAGTTGATAAACTGCTCTCTGCAAAATGAGGATTAGCATCAAGGGTCCTGCGCGCGATTGTTGAGCCAACTTGCTCCTGCATTGCTTAATTGTGCAACGAAGTTTCTAGCCGGTCCCTGTTCTATCTCTTTTACAGAGCCAAGCTAAAAGCCCCATTAATGAAGTTGTCTTTGTTGAGGTTTCACGCTTCTGTAAGCTACAGCTAGTTTGGGTGCTTCAAGTGAATATTGCAAAGAAATTAAATTTAATGACGTGTGCCAGTTTGTTCACTGCTGGTCCGCTTTATTCAATTCCGTGTCCCTACACACAAGTCCTTTGCGTCTAAAAATATGTCGAAACGGAAAGCTGGTTATTTCTGTGTTATGTTTTCAAGCTTTATAAGATGTATAAAAGTAGTTTAATGTGTTATATAAATTTTCCTATCGTATTATGCCAATGTCTGTTAGGAGGTTAATAAACGTCCCAGTTGAATATATACGTGTTTTTTGTCTCAAACAATTCTGTAGAGTGTTTTTGAAAATACTTTTCCATAATATATAATTGCAGTGTTTTTCGGAAATTCTTCACCGTGAAATCGGTATCGCTCCAATACAATTGTCGCTTGCAATAAAGTCTTTTACCGTGTATTTATAGCTCACATAGTTCAACTTAATAGTTCTTCTGTTCGCGGTCATTGCACGAAAATTTCTGGAGCAGTTGTTTGGTCATAAATTTTGTCAAAGTTTGCAGTTTCTCAAATTTAAGTACATTTCAGTATCATCCGTTTGTATTATACCAGCTTTATTCTTTGACTCTATGAGCATTTAATAATTTGTTGGTATCACCTCTACATACATTTATTACATAATATTTAAAACTTACTTAAAAGCTTTCCTAACATAAAAACGAGAATTAACTGATAAGGATAGAAAAGTCTCGACAGGACCGGGAAACGAACCCAGGACCACCGCTTAAATCGCGATCACTCACCGTTAGAAACGATCTTTCTCTATGCCTTGTTTAGACCTGAACACAGGCTCAGCTACTCTTTTCTGAGTCGCAGTCTTCACGGGCTAATATATCGATCTGAATGAAAAATGCCATCTTTCGCATTTCCTAATACAGAAAGAATTTTCTATGGGAAATACAGTTGCGTGTTGCAGTTCTATTTTATGATTTGTTATCATAGACTTTCCAAGTTCCTTAATTTGGATTCTTACGGACTGGCTGGTTTCTCCTACATAATATTTATCACACTCACGATTTTTTTTGTGTTTTCCATTACCAGTAATTTGTCCTATCATATTTTTATTTCTTACAAAACTGGTTTCTGTCCAATTTAATTTGAAGAAAAATTACCATATTACAGGAAACATACAGAAAAATGAACTGGTTTGTTACAGTGTGCGTTAATTATTCACACTGAACTATTAAATAGTCGAAAGGACAAGATTATAATATTTATTAGGCACATTTTTGGGTCACCCTTTATTTATCTTAGCCCACCATTTAGAATGAAACATCTGCAGACATCACACTGCAACAAAAGGTTTGAAAACCAGTAACACGTATTCAGTGGATGAAATGAGTTTATATTGAACCAGAAGTATATTCAGATCATAGTCAAATGCTATTCAGATTATTAATTTGGCGTTGCTAAAATCACGCACTGATGAGCCCGATAATTGGGATGCGGTTTTATCAAGTTATCACTCTCGGCACTATTTATGGGCATCGGGAATCAGCCTGCGTTCGTCAATGATGATTTTACTTTATAATTGGAGAATTAGTTTATACAACGTGGTTACAATAGAAAGAGGAGACTGAACTTTAACGTAAGGAAAATATACTATCAATTTTACTAATATCAGTTTGGAATTACAGTGACGTAGAGCAGCATACATCACGGCTGTTCCCCGTTGCAATAAGCAGAGTTTTTCTTTTAATTTATGTAATTTTAAAATTGTTTTCTCTGCGTCATTCCAGTTCTCTACTGATATTTTCAATCAAAGGGCGCTATGGAATAAATGTAGTTAGCAGCCCTCCACGGAAGTTTTGTAAAGATTATATAAAACCTTTTAGGCAAAGAAATATGACGTTTTTTATTCACCTGATGAAAACTTGTTTTCGAGTTTAATTCATTAAATTTCGTTGGTTTCACGGGGCGTGCCTGCTCTGGATCTCTTAACAAAGCCAATAATGTTTTGTGTCACGTGTAGGCTGCGCTCTGCGGTTTCCCTTTGCCCTAATTACACTGTTGTGACCCTATTTGAAACCACCTTCGGACATGGACAGAGTACATGATGAAACCGAGTTACTGTGCATAGATTTGTCTCATGCTCAGCTAGGCTGAAATACACGAGTAACAACGTTTTAATGAACGCGGAAAACTGCAAAATGGAATACAACGGCACAAATTATAAATTTTGTCGGCACAATAACACCGGAATGACATTAATTAACGATGTAAAATAATATTTTATCATTTACTATTACTATATTACTGTAAAATATTTTCCTTTCAAATAATAAACATTATACACTCTTATAATAATACATGACGTATTTACGTAATCAAATTTCATGCACTATTAAATTATTTTTAATTTTGTTAAGCCGAAGACCATAAAATGCGATTGTTACACAAATATTTTAATTCCATCCAAAAAATGTCAAAAATTAAATTCAAATATTTGAAAAATGTTGGAATATAATAACTTTGAATGCAAAAACAGTATTTCGCAACGCAACGTTTCGACGACTAAAAGCTCTGTCGTCATCTTCTAGGCGACTAGACTTCGCGTTCTACTATAATTATGCAAAACCCGGTTGAACTCCGAGAACAATATATTGAACAACTGCACCGGGAAAGGCTTCAATCTTTGATTTCTAGCAGTTGTTTAAATTTCAGTCAGACAGACATAATACACCAGTAGAAAACGATTTATGATATTTATGAGTGCGAAAATAAAAAAATAATCAGTGAAAAAATCAAGACTTATTATAATGAAAACTGGGAATATACTCAGACATTTCTCAGATATTTGAAAAAGAAACATACCTGAATATATTAGGTTACTTTATTTGAAATGGAAAATGTGAATGCTGTGAATTTTACCGATTCATGTGATTTGTATATAATTCAACTATATAATAAAATTTATTATGCAAATTATATACATATAAAATTATTCAGTAATATTTATCCCATTATCTGTAAAAAATACTTTTGGTATGACGAGATAAAATATGCTCAATCTTGAAATGCATTGTTTTCGTATTAAATCCTTAAATATTTCCGAAACATGTGTTAAAATCGCAAAAACTACAAAAATTAAAGATGAAATAATTATAATTGTTTATTCTTCATATTTTGAGGCGACAAACGTCCTTATGGACTTACGTAATTTACAATAGTATCGGACATAAAATTGGACATTTTCTTAACGTATATACATTTCTATGTTCACTCTGCACTTTCCGTTGCTGATTAAGAACATAAGCCTCGATTAGGGGTAACTGTATTATCCTGTACTGATTTTCTCCGAACATCGAAGCGTTAAGAAGTAAATCATAGTCACTTTTAGCGCAGTGAGTTGTATTTTATAATATAGTGACTACCGTGAATTTCGCAAAAATCGCTCTCAGCTAAATCTCCCAACTGACAAAAATACCTCAACTGTGAAATTTCTTCCAGCCAACGATAAAAATATTCAAACACGTTTCATCGGATTTTCTACCTTTTCGGTTTAGTATTTATTGAATAAATTATTTTTAAAAAGTCTGTGTCATTTCTTCCGTTCCAATCGTAAGCCAAACCATCCTATCGTTCGATATGGCAGTAAAATAACCCGATTTAAAAATTTGAATAATTAAATATGATTTAAACTTTCTGGTAGTTTAAAATTATTTATGGGGAACTTTTAAAAT
Organism: Zhengitettix transpicula; assembly: GCA_037074705.1. Lineage (NCBI taxonomy): Eukaryota > Metazoa > Arthropoda > Insecta > Orthoptera > Tetrigidae > Zhengitettix > Zhengitettix transpicula. The sequence continues at coordinate 58,905,279 of CM073595.1, read as the reverse complement.
ATCATAAAATACGTAACTGCTGCTTTCCCGTTACGTGTATTTATTTCATGATTTTAGTGTGATTTGTAAATTTTCAATTTCGTTGGATATATTATTTTGTCTCAAAAATTTATTAGTATAATTTGAATTGCGATGAACATTAAAAATAAAACGGGTAAAATTTTAATAAAAATTAAATACTGCTATTTGCGTGTCGATTGTGTTTTGTTATTCAATAGAAGATGGTCACCTTCAGTACGAAAGCGGTTTGGTGAATATCTCAGGAATGCGTCAATTCGTAACCCATAAAGTCGTGCGAGACCGAAACATTCATGTCAGACGTGGCCGGAGTTAATGTTGTGGATCGCCGGAGTCATTGGTTTGGCTGACGGACTGACGAATTGTCATTGAATTCTATGATGAATTGCAGAATTGTCTGAAAAAGGTGACGTCATTGGTTCGCTCACAGACCGCATATGTTGAATCTCTGAGACCAATTAATTAATATTATTATGTTGTTTGTCAATTATGTGTTTTTATTCATTAAATTATAAATGTTTATGTTTTTCTAAGAGCCCTAAATACCATAACAATATATTTGTTCATATATAATACATCAAATTTGTATTTATAATTATTTTTTTCGTGTGATATGCTGATAAGTCGAAACTTAATTATATTTTATTGCGTATGAACACAATAGAAGAGTACATTTTTAATCATCCTGTATCTCTTCTTTCGGAGATAATTAATACGAAATAGACTAAACGCTTCGAAAGGCATTCATTATACTTTAATAGAAAGGAGTAATTATATTCTAGTAGAATAGTGGGGTAAAAATCTAATTTAAATTTTCTTTTTTAATTTATACAGTAATTTATTCCTACGGAACATTGACGTTTTGCGGGAGAGGGCGAAATTTGTGGCTTACAGTTAAGTGTTAATTTCGGCTGTCACTGCTTTGTCGACGTCACTGACTTCGATTGGCGTATCAGCTGGAGTTCAGAAATGGTACGGTGGAAGAGAACGCCCCAAAGTCAAGGAGAAAGTGCTTAGTCGCGAGACGGATAGAAGAGGGAAGCCAAATTGCTTTCAGCTAATCACCTCGCCCATTCCACATGTCAGAACAAGCCAGCCAGCTCTCGTAACCACGTTCTACGCGGATCTGCCCTCAAGAGGAGCAACCTCAATCCTTGCAAAAGAAAACAGAACAAAGACGGCGGCTATCATCCGCTAATCCTCCTTGTATACGATGAAAAAAAAATCATCAGCTGCGGTAAAGAATAAAGTATTATTTTGATTTTAAATACTTTGCAGAAGTATTGGTGAAATTTACATTATAAATCCAAGATTTATTTTAATATGATTCTACGTTTTTCTCTACTGGAAACCTACGACTCACTGAGTTTAATAATTATATATATATACTGACTATTTAAGACAAATTATAAATAAACAACAGCCATTTTAAGTAAGAAAAATATATTTATTTTAAATTACACTAAGTTTCGTTGCTAATTTGCGACTTTTTCATGTATGACATTTTACAAAATTTTGACTTCAATTTCCTCTGGGTTTAATTTCTGTAACTAATTTAGTGTAAGATACACAATTTTTTGTCCCATTTACATGTTTAACGGGATGACAAATATACATGAAAACTCTATACCTTTAGTCTCTCGAAATAATTAAATCGTTTAAGTATTATTAATTAATTATTTCTGTCATTCACGTATTCATTCATTAGCTCATATACTCATTCAATAATTAACTCGTTCTCTCGTATCACGAATACGGCCATTCAGGCATAAATTCCTTATTAATTTCTCTGGTACTCAAGGCCATAGCATAAATATATTATAGTTCAATAATTTTACAGGGAAATAGTTCAGTCTCAATACATTTATTTTAATTACTTCTGGAACTTTCTATTATGTTGATCAAAATCATGTATAAAATTCTACCAAATCTTTTTCATCTCATTTCAGAAGCGTTCACATGTGTACATTTTTTTCAGAACAATAAACGTTAATACACTCTTTAAGAGTTCTGGTTCTTACTGCTAATAAGAACGAGAGCTCCAGAATAAATTAAAATAAACAAATATATCGAGACTACAAACTGTTTTTTTTATGTAGAATTAGTGAAGTTATTAATCAATTTAAATAAAATCTAAGTAATATGTTATAGTTTTATGTACTATAATCTATGATTTAGAAAAATAAACCAATACTTTCAAGAAATTTTCTCGGGGCAACGTCGAGAAACTTTACGTTCATGGATTCACTGCTCGTCTTTAAATCGTGAACGACTGAAATTGCTTGCATCGGCTAGCGAAGTTTCATAAAACTTTTCTTTTACTTCGATGAAACAATCCGATTTCGATCAGGTCTATGAAGACGTTACCTATTTAATTAATATGAAGTTTTTTTACTTTATCGTTGGCACGCGGCCTACATTTAGGGTTTCACGCTGACGTTACATATCACATTGAGTGCATGCGGGTGCATTAATTAAATTAATTAGCTGCAGTGATCGCTAAGTCAGCAGTGGAAATGTAATGGGAGGGAACCACTCGGCGGATGCGCCTGATGACATAGAGTCGGGTCAATAAAGGCCAATTGCTTTGAAATACTTCTATGAGCGGCAGTGAATCAGTTTCGTGATTACTAATAGGTTCCATGGTTGACGTTACTAAATAGTGCACTAGGTTAAAGATTGTTTTATTTAAAATTAAGATTCTTTTAGCTACAGGTCCTAAAAGAGCTAAATTGTGAAAGTTTCATTTTTTAGTTATTAATGAATATTCCCAGTTAACATTGAATAGTTACGTTTCTGACTGAACTAACATGATGTGGCGGGAGTTAATGTTCAAAAAGTTTAAAAAAAAATTTAAGGGTATTTATTGGCAATTATTTATTTGAGTTGAGGAAAATAATTGCATTGATTCATAAAAATGATTTTCGTTTCCGCTTGCCGGAGAAACAATCGGAACTCTGATTTGTTTAACTGTGGACGCAGAAACCCCCATACGCGCGTCAAGGATTGAGAAACTTGGTAGTTACCTCATACTGATGGTTTTCACAGCCCCATGTCTGTTTCGTTCTTATCTAAATCTTTTGTCGATCTTCCTGGACCACAAAATATCATTAGTCTACGCAATAACGTGTGCGATAGAATTTTAAATTTCTGAGACGTCTCGTCCCCCCTTCGCAGGCACGGATCCACATCTCGAGAAAAACCAGGTGCCTGTCTGGTTCGTGCTGCTACGACAAACTCTCGCCACGGTCAAGAAATTTCTAACTTGTCAAGCTCACAACCCTTGCTAATATCTCTAATACAGTTAAATGTAATAAAATACATTAAGTAATTATTAAACTATCGCTATACAATGAATAGTAGTGGGGAGTAAACTGGTTAACTATTATTTAAGAGGTACGAAGAACATAGCTTTTTCTTTTCCAATAAAACCAAAATAAATATAAGAATTTCTACAAGTAACGTCAGACGTACTTTATGTATAAATAAAATGCAATAAAATATATAATAACGTGATTACTACATGGAAATGGGCTTGAATCGTAATGGAAACGTACTAAAATCAATAATAACCAATTCAGGAAGAATGATCGCAATGATAAACGTGTTAAAAACGACGTTAAAACTTCACATTTACGCAGATTATGATTAAGGCTTTCAAATGTCAAGCTCCTTGCCTTTAAAACGTGACTTACGACAAAATAACACCTTGAAGCGAATTGAATTAGAGGCAGAAAGTTCAATGAGTCCTTAACATTTTAAAGAAAAATAAAACTTTGCCATTTTATAGTCAATTTTATTTTAAAGTGCATTAACCATTAAAAATGAATAATTGCCTCAGTTAATTCACGCGTGGATTTCATTAGTAACTTACAGATCTAAAATGTTTGGCAGACAAACAAAACTATACTTGTATTTGAATATATTATATTCTTTTAAAAGCATTCGCATTTATCCGGAAATGATTAAAATAGCTATAAAGCATATACGGCTATTTTTAATTCTCTTCTAAAATATTTGTTAATTATTACAAAGATTAATTCTCAGCTTTAGCTTATCATTGTATAAAGGCTTCAAATTGTTTAAATTTCGAAACACCCAATCTCTAGACAAGAATTCGTCTTTTAAAGACAATTTAATACACTGAAAATCACAACGATTCCAATTAAATTTTATGACGTCGAAAATATTTCCATATTAATATCGGTAATGCGCAGTTGCCGAAAGGATATCTTCAAGAATTTGAATTATTAGCTACAGACGGATTTTATTAAAACTTCAGTTGGACAGTCGCGTCAAGTGAATTCTGTAAGCCCCATAAAATAATTTTGATTTTTTTCTTCCTTGTAAGTACGAAATGTCTACGGTTAGTTGCTACAAATGTAATTTTATGTTTCAGTTTGAAGAGACTGAAGATTATAATTAAATACTCCCGCTGTTGTCTATTTTCTTGAAATGAGATTCTATTCTGTGAATATAAATTACTTTAAGAATCTTAATTAAACATGTTCATGATCCGAAATTATATTCACTGGATGACATTAAGTTCTAATTAATACATATTTAAATGTGTACAACAAAATAAATTTGGAAGAATTCTTTTACTTGAAAATCCGTCTGCATAATGATAATAACGGGTGTGGACAATTTTAAAATATAACTTTCTTTTTCCACGAATACTATAATTATATGTCAGAAAAATAAATAAGTAATTATTAAGGTAATAATACTAAATCTTAAACAGTTTCCAATATGAGTATATGTTTATTGTTCCGGAAGCTTTCAACTGTTTGTCATTCATCCTACTCAAATTTTGCAAACCTTACAAGAATGATGTTAAAAATTAAAGAGTACAATAAATGAATTTTTATATTTAAAAACATACCTTATAGTTATGAAAGTAAAGACCTAATACAAAGGTTCGTACAGTTTGGTTTGTACTTCGTCAAACTACACAAGACTATTTCATAAACAACTTTACATTGTCTAGGTGGTTAAAATATACAGAATATATCCTAATGCCGATATACAACCACAATCGTTTTCACGATATAATAGTATGTAAAAAATAAAAATAAAAACCTGTTAATATTACAACGAGGCTAAAATATAAAATTAAATATAATGGTAACAATAGTACAATGTTAAATTACCTATGTATAATAATATTGAAAATAGAAAAGCGAACTAATTAGTGATGCTTGGGATTTTATTAAATATTTTCTGAAGCTTAATAAAATGCGTTCTGAAATTATAATATGCATTTAAATATAAACCAATTAATAATGTTGGTTAAGGCATCATTTGTTTCTTCTTCGAAGTATCGTTTATGTAAATTAAGAAGAGTAGTGGAAATAAAACGGAACGTATTCACAGTCTGAATCTAAAATTTGCCTGAATGTCTATCGTTAAATATTAATCTCACCTTTCTGTAATCAAAATAATACGAATTGTAATTTCACAGTATTCTGTATATCTATGTTGGTAATATTCATGAAGAATGATTATAACGAATTTTCAGAATGTCAAGAAGTAACTATTCTGAGCTTCTATACAACATCAAGTACAAGAATTGGGACGTTACTTTTTTTACCTTGATAATTTTTTTTCTAAACAGCCCCAATACGATTGCACGACAAGTGACTGAATTAAGATAGAACATTTACAAGAACTTCCGTTGATATATATTTCAATGAAAATACGCAAAATATAAACATAATAAATTATTTATGATTCAGCAACTGGGGTATACCAACGATATTTTTCACACTTGAGTACATCTGAATACAAATGGGCTGACCTTCAAATATATATATATATATTTATTTATTATTTGATTGAATCAGTGATTGAACCATATTATTTTAATCAGACTACCTGCTATTTTCGTAAAACCTTAATAGAATATTTTTAATCAGGATTTAAGTAGTTGGAATTGTAAAAAGTAATGTTGGAAAATTTTAAACTATCCATATCGTCTGAATGCTCTGGCATTGTTTTGTTGCATTAAATAAAGGATATATTTTATTTTATTTTCAAAGACTATTAGACAAAGTTCAAACTGGATGAAACATCAAATTTCACGGTATATAATTGGAATAACTGTTTCCTTATTAAAACTCGGCTTTGAGATTTATAGATCAATCTCTCGTATTGGTCTGAAAGATAATTGTTAACTTGACTATAACAACTTCGACTGTATAAACTGGCGTTGACGGACTAGCGTTCATTCACCCGACAGGCTGTATCAGCGTAAAAAGCTGCATAAAACTTTAAATGAGAATATCAGTTTCAAAGAAAGTCTCTTTGATTATACACCACTTTTATGCTGAAGTTAAATTAATCTAGAGAGAACGAAGTTTTTTTAAACTCTCTCAGAAGACCGTCCCCATTTTTCCACTTCTTCGGTTTATCAACTTTTTTTGGGACCGTTAGTAAAATTTTAGGACGACAGTGAAAGTAGGAAATGAATAACATTGTAACAAACTTCGGACAAGAAGCGATGATATTCTGTTATTGTCATTCACTTAACGTTTGAATGTAAATGCTATAGGATATATTTGGTCCAATAAAACGTTCTCCGGGTTAAACGCGGGGCACTGGTTGGAAAAACGAACAAGGGTTTGATGATTAGTTCTACCACCATCATCAGTCTGACGTCGATGGCGGATCTAGCCGTCGAAACGTTGTAAGGTCTTCTAATGCCTGCCTGGGTAAGAACCAAAAAACGGTTGATTCAGAATATTAACCTGTAACGGTTTAAATATGTTAGAAAAAAAAATTGCAACGAAACTATTAGGGGACATTCCTTATAGCAGTTTAATTTCTCACAAATAAATATTAGTAACTAAATACAAAATTTGATATAATTCATATACAAGGTAGGTCACAATCGATCTTCATTCCTCACCTGAATTATTTCTATTTAAACCGTCCGTTATTTTCAACGGTTCCTTCCATGCTCACTTACTTGATTCACAATTTTTTTTCGCATCACTCCGTCATTACTTTTGAGTTATAAATCTACTTCAACCATTCTTTTTCCATCAATTTCTTTGGCATCTTTTTAACTTCTACGTAATACAAAAAAAAACTTTGGCCTAGAAGGGTCATGTTGGTGAAGCCAAGATACATGCCAGTGTTTACGTTTTTAAAAATCAGAAAACCGAACATTCTGAATACGAAACCCAGAAAAAGCTAAAAAAAGGTGAATAAAAGGTTGATCCTTTTTGTAAGATACCTTCAAATTGGAGATGAATCTAATCAACTCGAGATGTGTAACATCATTCAGTAATATATCAATGCTGGGAATTTCCAGGCTTACTTTGTGTTCCAATATCCACGCGCTCTTGCACTCCATTTGCATATTTTAACAGTTAAATAGTGTACCGGCATTGGACTCCTATCATAGTAAAGTGCAGAGCAGATTACACGGAAGGCTCACTTATCCTGGCGCATGATAGATGGGATCGAGGGTAAGTTCAGGGGTGAATCCGTCTTCTTCAGTTGACGGCTGGAGACTAATCACCGCTGATTCTGCTCGCCCAAATGAGTGACATCATCCGAAATCCCTCATTCAGCTCCGGGCAATCTAAACGTATTGATGGGGATCCTTGTCGATAAATAAGAGCAAAAAAAATTCTTTGATACCCTTTAAAAGCAGGAACAAAAATCTTCTTGAGACCTCCATTAGCATAAATAAAGGACTGGAGGATTGACCAATAATATTTTATACTTAATATTGAAGGTGAACAGCAGGGATCTTGGTTGTTTACATTTATTACAAACATACTGACTTGCAGTAGGCTGACTTTGGAGTCACAGTCAGACCAAAACTTTACTTCACTCTATACCATGTCCTTTATTTATATAAACAACATTATTGTATACAATATGTTGTGGATTTTTAAAGTATTTTAATGATTTGAGGCATGATTGGTTTTAAATTTAAAATGGTTGTATATATATATATATGTTCAAAGCGTTATATAATATAAACTTAAAACATTGATTGCTTAAGGCATATTTCGCAAAAAGATTATGATGATAAGAGCCGCCTTAAAGCTAGTACTTACTGCATTCACACAAACTTGACGTCATATTTTCCCATCCAATCAGGCTTTTCCCTTCGCGGTTTCGGACCCACCGAGGTCGAATGCAGCCTTCACATTTCCCCCAAAACTGCATCCAATCCCTTTGTCTAAGGCCGGTATTACACAATCAAAGATTTGATAAAAGATCTTTGATAAAATATCTTTGACAAAAATTTTACAATGTAATCGGCTATATTTTATAAAAAAAATTATTTTATAAAATATCTTTTATCAAAGTTAGCTACATTCGACCATATTTGATAAAAGATTTGACAACCACTCTACAAAATGGCGTCAACTAAGTTTACGTCGTCATTTCATGCTACTAAAACTTTCTGAATATGAAAGTTATGAATTTTTGTGTAATGTTCAACACGAAGATTACAAAAATAGAAATAAAATATTAGAAGCGTATCAAGAAGTTTCCAGTGTGATCAGCAGTGAATGCACACACATTGATGTAAAAAAAAGTTAAATGAGCTGCAAAATCATCCTTTATGTAGGAAACTACAATATAAATTTGAAAAAAAAAATACAAAAATAATATGATATAAATATAAATCGTTGATTTATTAAACAGTTTATTCAGACATATAACACTTCATTTACATTAATTATTTATCATCTTAAAACAATTTTATTCGCAGTTCTAAAATAATGTTACAAGTGAAGTATTTAAAGCAAATCGGTTTCCCGATTGAACGTAAGATAAAATTTAGAAACTGGGCCTCAGACAACACAGAAAATCATCTAACAAAGCAGAAGATATCCTGATTCTATGCGTCGCCGTCTCCTTTTCCAACCTTGATGCTTAATTTGTACGTAATGCATATTCTTTGCTACGATAGTATAGTGTTGTATATTGAAAGGTGACAGTTCCTAATTTTAGACCCAGCATGTACGGTTTCACATAACATTTCTTTATTATTGTGTTTTATCTTAATTCATGATTTTTTTAAAAATATTAAGGCATTTGTTGAAACTTTTCGTTTATTATAATTAATGCCATGAAGTACCAAATAACAATTTTTAAAAATATTCTTATGTTATTTCAATTACATGAATTAGGTTGGTTTTTTGAATGGATGGAGATTGTGTGCTTTAAATTTGTGACTCTATTGAAGACAGTTTAGATAATGTGGAGCAAGCTCGCTGCAGACGTAATGTAACAGAGGAGGAGGCGTTTCGGTCACGCCTCTGCGAGATTCTGGATAGGAAGGAGTATTGTGGTTGTGGAGATAGCGAAGAATGGCTCGTGGGGAGTGAGGAGCGAGGGGGAGGGAGCAAGTGTTTATTTTTTGAGATCCCTCGCGGGCAGATCTCCATAAGCCCGTGCAGATCCATCTAATATAGGGTGGAAAGGTGACGCGCCCTAAGATCCTTGTCATTCCACCTCCCGTAACTCTCTAGATGATACACTGCGTGATAATGTGTGGGGATGGAAAATGGAATAATCCATCTTGTGCTCACAAGCCGGGATTTGTGACACTCGATAATGCCGACGCACTCAGGGTCACGCTACTGCTGTGATTGATACGAGCAAAGTCCCTACCATCCTTTCACGGAAATTCCATTATTGACGAAACAGATCGTTCGTTCGAGCCTTTGCAACGTTCTCGGAAATAAGATTTTTGTAGCGGTAATACGGCTTACACAGTCCTTACCGTGAATTACGATCTGCACGTGCACACCATGTTCTCATCTCGCTGATGAAGCGACGATTAGAATGAGGAACGAGTTTTTATATTCAGGAAATGAGAACGCATTCGATAAGATGGATACTTTTCAAATGTTAAATTGAATAGTATTTGAAAATCAATTTTTCACAGGATTTGCTCTGTTATCATTCAGAAATATAATTTCTGTACTGAGCTCAACAAACAGGAATTTTAAGTAGTAATTACAAGTCATTTCTGTATGTCGTTAATATAATCTACACTTGAGTTTCTTATCAGTGTCATGACATGTAAACAAATCACTTGAAATTATTTCTTAAGTTCGTTAAATTATAAAATATTCAATATATTTATCCATCTATTATATCACCCTGCAGAAGACACACTTGGAATGAAAAATAATACTTCACTTTTATAAGAATGAATTTTCTTCGCATATTTATCTGAAATCTAATATCTATTTAAATCCTTTGAGTAAATTAATAATAATGTTTTTAATACATATGTGTCTCTTTGCCAACCTACCGTGATGAAGTCATCAGCGTCATTGCCTTGCATCACGGAGGTCCCGGCTTCGAATCCCAACATTTCCATGGATGTTTGTTTCTACCACGGTTAATGAAGCCGATTGTGGGTTAATATTGAAGAAGAATCACGATCGTACCATTTCCCCTGCAAATCGAAAATATCCAGAATGTGGAAGATGACAGACGTCTCGATACGCCAAGGCTCTCAAGAGGGCTGTCGAAAAAGAAGAACGGTTTTATTTGTTACTGAACACTGTAATATTTTTAAGTATGTACGTATGAATGATATACACATATTTATATAAAAAATACACCAATTGAAATTAATTTTAAAATCACAGTTACCTTCAAATCGCTTTCATTACTTTAGTGAAATGTAGAAATTTATTCTCTTTCTCCTCTATAAGAAAATACATTTCGTATACGCTCAGATGGGAAATTACTAATCTATATTTTGGCTTGTATCGCAAGTGAGTATCTTTGAGACGATGCTTGAGTCAGCAGCACGAGGTCTTATCAGGACGGCAAGCGCGCCTCATTATGGGACATGTGTTTGGCTAAATGAGGCTTCATTATTAATATCGCTGACGTGTGACATTCCCTGATGGGCCTCTAGGGCACGGCCGAATAACAGGCCACGATGCCTGTCCAAAATCGCAATCGAACAACGAAATTTCCAATGCTCACAACTGAAGTGATTTATTATCGTTAAATAAATCAGAGCATATTATGATTGTATAAAATAATGTTTAGACTACAACTTTTACATTTGGAGAGTTACGTATACTATAAATTTACAAATATAAAATTTTATATCAATAGTTACTTGCCTCCAGAATATATCGAACAACAATGATCAGTGTAAATGCAACAGCTGTTAATTGAATTCATTTATACGTTGTTAAAGGCCATATCGTATAACTGGGTTTAATTCTCACATTTACGCTGATCAAGGCAGGAAATTCTTAAAATTCAGAATAAAACATTGCTATGGAACTGCTTTCTGAAATTTTCAATATGTTCAATTCACTTCTGAATGTTTCCTTAACACTCTCACTCAAACGACTTCAATTAACTAGAGGAAAGACATACACGATTTCTATTAAATTTTTTAGTCAGTGAGCTGTGGATCAATTATAATAATCGTCCTAAGCCACGTCATTCCTTGATAAGTGTAAACTTATTAAATCTTCCTAAGGTATATTTTGGATATTGTGAGCTATGAATATGCATGGACATGTAATTTCAGATGTCTGGAAGTCGTGTAGCTTCATTTTGAAAGGTAGGGGAGGCTGCATTGGGGGAATTCCTGGGATCTAGCGCGTCATATTGTCTTACTTGGATCAGCACAAATCTTCATTTCAACAGCAGTTTTTCCGCTGCATACGACGTTACGATGTAGCTCTTTACGTTCTGTAACCTCCAAGTATATACATGTACATATTTGATTATTCCATCAAAGCGAATAATAATAAAAAATTAAGAACGGTGGAACACCACTTTCATCTTACGATTACTTGATTTACATGCTCCTGAACTCGGAATCCACGTTTCCGTGTCGAAACGTTGACACTTCCTGACCACTTAATAATTTTTACATTACTGGTATTTTCTACAATCATTTCCTCGAGACCACCCTGCATTTTTATTTACCAAGGCCTTGTAATATTGAACTATTATTTCCTCCACCGGGTGAATTGTATATGGAGTAGCGAAGTTCTGCAGAGGAAATCCTCTCCAATAAGAACGGCTATAGCTAAAAAATGATTTATGATGTTGTGTACCGCGATACAGAATTCCGTTACTGTTTAGGAAATATATTTAATTTTATTACTTTGCAACGGATGACAGCTTGGAAAGTAATGCTTGTTTCCCATGATACCAGTGGGTAGGGTTCTTAATCTGAAGTCATTGTAGACAGACACTGCTGAGACTTTGAAACAACAGAGCCTTAAAGCAGGTTGATGGCCGACAGTGGAAAGCAAGCTGTTAAGTGACAAAACTGTGATTGGCTGAAAAATCTGAGGGAGGTGCAGATCACCTTCACTGCCTACTATATTTCCATGTAAAATCATGGAATTTGAGGTCGAGGGCCTGGTGAGTAAACAAACGAGAAAAATTGCTGGTACAGTACGGAACAGTCGACTAGTAAGATGCTTGCTTATGAAAGAGAGTCAAGGAACAGGCGGCACTTTTAAGCCAATGGTTAGCTTGAGACTCAAAATCTGAATACTTCCCTGAGTTGTTCGGAAATTAACACACGAGTTTACTGTACCTCATAAAATAAAAATAAATGATACATTTCTTTAAAAGCCGTTATTTCGAGAGTAGTTCCAAAAGTTTCCTACCTAAGAAAGAAAAAAAATTGAGAAAAATATTCTTATTTCACAACGTAGTCTTCCTTTAGCTCGATACACTTTAACTGCGAGGTTCCGTACCCTGCTTTAAGTGAGAACCAGGAATCGCGAGTATCACGATTGTGAGACTAGAAAACGCTCAGTTCTAAGATCGGACTAGCATCTCTACCACAGAAGTATTCACCATTCAGGGATAGTTCCATACAATAGTCTTCCTCCAGATGTTAAAAACAATAATAACTACAACGTTTTTGGGATTCAATGTAAAAATATTCTACTGAAAGGCGCCAGTGTTTTACTCAGTACAGGAGTTTCTTGATCGTTCCCCTAATAATTAATTTTTAAAAAACTGCAAAAGTGTTCAATGTGTTGCTAATAATAACTACTTATTTCATAACTTTCTTAGTCTCTGTTGGCATTTTCCACCCTTTCGTTTGTTTGTTTCATGTACGGCCTGAAGCCGCTCTGTTTCGTGAAGTGACTTATCCCTCGTTTGTCTTTCCCCCTTGTGTGTGTGCGTCAATTTTTTTGATTATTTTTGTGTGATGTGTAAATTCAATATTTTATGATATTCAATTCTCGATCATGAATTATTTACTAGTACATATTTTTATCAGAACTGAAAATATTATATTATACCCTTAGTATAGTTAAATAATTATTATTTCTGTTATTAATATATTTTACTTATGTTAGACAGGGAAATTTGTGTTTCCGAATTTTAGTATTTTAATGTTAACTTCTAATTATTTAAACTGTAGAATCGATTTATTATATTGTAATTTTATGTATTGACGTATCCTATTTCCTCATATGACGATTAATGGAATGAAATAAATAAAATGAAATCATATTCTTGTAACTGCATCATATATTTCAATAAAATGACTTTATTTGATCATTTGGGTTGTTAATAATTTGAGTTACGCTGCGGGGTTAGTTAGAGGTTTGAAATTGACTGCGTTTTAGATCTCCTTACATATAAGAATATTTTTTTATGGAATAAAATGGACGAAAATGAATTCGTGCTGAGATGCGTCATATGTAATATGACGGAAAGAATAAATGACACTTGGCTTTGTGACCGGACCTCTGAACTGTATAAGCTATTCATAACGAGAGTTTCCTATATTGTGATGGGTTGGTAATGACATATGCCGTTTAGAGCAAGAGGGAATATCCTGAAGTATGTATAGATGGAAATGAGGTGGGGCATAAATCTGGAGGGATTGCACTTTATTGCACTTCGCCAGCTGCGCGGCAGATGGAGCAGGGAGCGCGCCTAAGAAAAATGGAATTTGCCGGTAGAGTTGTTGAAAGTTGAGTCCGCTACTTGAAGCCAAGCCATTCCGCTGCTCGTTTACTCCCCAATATGAAGCAAGGAAATAACATATTCAAGGTTGATGTCTGGCGCTGCTGTGAGGCTTTCATGCTTTTCAGCTCCGCGGAGTAGCTTTTCCAATTTCAGTATGAATTGAGGACCTTGATTTAGGGGATATTGGAGACCCAATATCGGATTCGATTTTAGGGAAAGTTTCTTCCAACATCTCAATAGTACTGATTTTTTGAGTTATACGTACACCTTCAATGTGCTTCCTCTTCAACAATATAACCCTTTCAGTAAAAGAAAATCTTAACTCATACATAGATAAATATGGCGGGATGCTGGCGAAAAATGTGGACTTACTGCGAACATCACTTCTCTTACGTTCAAGTTGAACAGAAGTTGGATTATTCACAAAATCACTTACAAGAAACAACACGATATGTAGGGAATTAAGTTAAAGGAACACAAAAACGTTAGTACGATCCGATTCCAAGCATGTTGAGAGAAATGCAACATTGAATGCTGATGTAATGAAAAAGAAAATTGTCTTTTTTGTGTGTGCGAGTGTATAGGAAAATTTATTTTCAAGTAGCAGAAGTTTCAACCTTTAACCTTTTAAGATGCCTGCAGAAATTAATGATTTAATTTTAAGTAAGGGAATAAGAAATTGAATGACTCAATAAGGAAAACATCACAACTGTGTATCAAAAAATTTAAAATTTAATGAATATATACAGTTCATGAAATCATAGGCCTATTTAATATTTTACTTTACGCCTGTTTTTTTATTAATAAGATAAATTACCACTTAAAAATATTTTATTCAACACAATAAACGTTTCTGTAAATTTTTGTCTTTTCATCGGGTTGTTTTTGTTATTTTTCTAAGGTAACAGGACATTTCATCACACGTAGTGTAAAAATAAAACAATATAATATTTCAAATCACAAATTTATATAACATTTTGTTCTTCTTCTTCTTCTAAAAACTTGTCTATCTAAAATGTTGTGAGGAATAATAAAATGTAAAGTAAACCCGTGAACTTTTTCTTCAACAAATACACCGGGAAAGCCTTCGATCTTTGATAATATGATATCTAAATTCAAATAATAAATTTTCAACATTCTTGTAATTTAATAATAAATATTACAAATCGTTAAGTAAATATTAGCGTAAAAATTTTTCTAATAATTTAAAAATTAAAAAATTATATCAAAAAGATATAAAAGTTTTTTAAAACAATATAAAAAAATTGCAAAAGAGTGGGTAATGATTATTACTTACTTTTAAGGTATCATTATGCCAATTTAGTTGATTTACAGTATTTTTAACAAGTAATAATCACGATTTAATCAATTTTTCTATGTCAAAAATTTCAAATTCATTTGATTTTAAATATTATATTGTTTCATATTTTATTATTACTTACAAAATTTGTTATTTTTCTAATTATATAAATTATTAACATTTAAATCAAATGTTATACAAATTTGTTATTTAAAATATTACACAACTTGTGACAAAACATTCTGTTACCGTAGAAATATAATATAAACAACATGATGAAAGGACAAAATCGTCTTCGAGTTGAATAAAATATTTTAAAGTGTCTATAATAATGTTTGATAGTTTATTTAATTAATCAAGAAAATGTCTATTTGACCGATTTTTTATATATAGTTTATTAAAAGGAAAGCCCTCTCTATAGGTCCTCAATAAGACGAAAAATCCTTATTTGTCAGTCAACCGTTTGTTTTAAAAAACAGAAACTTTCGGTCTATGGCGGCCAAACTCATCTGAAATAAAAAATATATTTCCGGACACACAACAGAATCCAGCAACATTATTAATTTTAATTTAATCTTTCCATTTCATTTATTTTATTCCATTAGTCCTGGTATGAGGAAATAGGATACGTAAATACATAAAATTACAATATAATAATTGGATTCTACAATTATAGATAATTGGAAGTTAACATAAAAATACTAAAATTCGGAAACATAAATTTACCTGTTCAACATAGGTATAATATATTTATAATAACAAAAATAATAATTCTTTAACTATACTAAGGGTATAATATAAAATTTACAGTTCTAATAAAAAAATTAATACGTACTAGTAAATAATTAATGATTCGAGAATTAACTATAATAAAATATAGAATTACACATCACACAAGAATAAATAAAGTTAGAAAACAAAAAAATAGAACATAATTACAATGTATGCTAAAAAGCATCTATAAAAATACGTTTGCATTGAAATAATTCCAGTCTCTGTTATTTTGAAATACGTAGAACTAATAAAAATTTTAACTAGTTGCAGGTGGGCTCGTCTACCCGAGCTTTTGGATCCTTTTTGTAGAAGCAAAACACTTTCATGAGATTCTTTAATTACTGAAAAATACGTCGTACGTTTTTTCGAAATGATTGGTTCCCAACTCTAGCTCCATCATAAATATCGTATACAAGAAATGTATAATGCAGTTACTCGTAGCTTAGGGATTTATGAGCTATCAACTCATTAGGAATTTCGACGTAGCAGGGAACAATGTCATATACCCTTTTTATTACGCCTTCATCCTAGTATTTACAAGCAAGTTTAGGAAATGAGGGTAAATACAAATCAGGATAACCCGTAAATCATTCGCGACTCTCACAGCCCTTACTAGTCGCACTTTTTTTCCACGCCCTAACTCATTGGATCGCCGTATTGCAGTCATGTGTTTTACCTTGGGAAATCGATACGGCCTAAGAGAATGTGCATACACGCCGGAGGGTAACTTTTCATCACATCCGGTCCCTCGGGCGGAAATTGAACAACAGATCTAGATGCTATCGGAACGGGAAAGCCAAAGGAAGGATCTTCATTTTAGACTTGCGTGTCTGTGTCACAAAGTTACCAATCGATTCTCAGGCTGTTATGTTTTTCCAAACCATAGATATGGTTGATTTTCAGTAATAATGCGAATTCAGACACGTACTGGGAATTTTATTTTAGAAAATGACCCGGTATTGACGTAACCTCTCCGCCTCAACGTTTATCTGAACAATTAGCACGAGCCAGGAAGGGATTCCGCGATTACGATAGCAGTATGTATATATAATCTTTTTCCCTGCGGAGGAACAAGAATTACGGTTACTAGCCTACGTATAATCTTCACATGCAACAAATGTACGAATGTTACGTTTAAAATCCTTTTCACTGTAATGAAACTTAAAGGTTAATTAAAGCACATTATAAATCTTCATAAAGCCTTGGCAAAAGCAGTTAAAATGAAGCCTCGGAATGGTGCAAACCGGTGTTGCGTAATAAATGGAAAGTATCATCCTTTGTACTTGACGTCAGACTTTGATGAGAACAACGTTCTTCGATTACTGTAATATGCTACAAAATGAAAACCAAATACATAGATCAAGCTGCAGTTAAAATTCTCATTACACAATACACAATCTTATTAATTGAAAATTAATCTTTAAAACTATCATAAATGAATGTTACTCAGCAACTGAATAGGTAATTTACACTAATCTTTTACGGGTGCCGTAAATAATACCATTATTATATTTACTACTACGGCCAAGACTATACATATTAAACACATATCAGAATATTCAGTTCATTACTTAAATTTGTTTTAGTACCATAATTTAACATGTTTTAACTACCTTTTCTGAGCCTGAATTAATAGTAATATATGTCTATCAAAGAACGAAGGCTTTCCCGGTGTATTTGTTGAAGAAAAAGTTCTGGGGTTTCCACCTGGGTAACGATGCGATTGAAACGCGACGTTTCGACGGACAAATACGAGGGGTATATATACTCTCGAACTCAATGGTCCCGGCACTTCGCCTAGAAGATGACGGCAGTGCATTTGTCCGTCGAAACGTCGCGTTTCAATCGCATTGTTACCCAGGTGGAAACCCGATAACTTTTTCTTCAATATATGTCTAATTTAAGTAAATATTTTTTATTACAATTAAATATAATTATTTAACTAAATTTGGTACTTTCTCCAGTAACAACATTTTCTAGGAAATTAATATGAGGACTTTGAATTCACTTATTTCTAAATCAAAGTGACACGGCGGACTCACGATGGCATTTTCGATTTATTAGTTTGGTAAGATAAAATCTCTCTATGTTAAAGATCAAAGGCTTTCCCGGTGAATATAATTAAGAAAAGATGACGTCAAAACGTAGCTGTCTATGGAGATAAACGGGGTGGAAACACGTAAGGGTTTTCTTAAATCAGTACGAGTTAAGTTTATGTATATGGACGCTTAATTAATGTCAACGAGTTTACAATTTTATTCGTCGTATTACTATACATTACTTTATTCATGTACCATTTCATCAATTCAGATTAATCATTTCATTAGTTAATACACTCTATATTAATAATTATATTTTTGTTCATAAATAAAATATTTGTAACTACGTTTAAAAGGAAAATAAATCATTTTTATACGGTAACAGAACTTTTTTTCCAAGATGGGGTAAAGAAAAAGCAATATATTACAAATCACAAATTTATATAATTTATTTTATTTTATAGGAAAAATAAAAATATTCTTCTATCTTAAATGTTGTAAGGAATAATAAAATGTATAAGTATATAATATTTAAAATCAAAACATAAATTTTAAACATTCTTGAAATTTAATAATAAATATAATAATGGTCATTAATTAATTTAATTAATATTTAATAAAAAAAGAAGGGTAAATATAAATGATATTTAGTTTGTAAAATATTTGCAAAGTGCAGAATACCACATAATTTTTTAAAGGCCTTTTAGTAGGCAGATGAATCTTTTATTAAATATTAGGTACGTATAAATATAAAGAATACTTTTTATTTTATCTGAATATTTTTTTAAAAAAAATCTTTTAATATATGTAATATATGTAACGAATGCCGAAAGTTTATAAGTAAAATAAATTATTTAGAATGCCCGTGACTGTTTAAGGTTATTTAGCACAACATTCATCAAACATCGGTTAGATAAACCAAATTCACATAATAATAATAATAATAATAATATATATATATAAAAACATTTATTATTACACACGGGTTTGTATTTCTCGGTTAAACAGAATTAACATGGAATTTCCAATCTATGGTGGATTATGCATATGAAAGTCTTAGTTGAATATAAAGCTCGAATGTATTAATTATAACAATTCTAATAATTTAGATTGTTATCCTAATTATCTCCAAAATCTCCAAAAACAGATAATTCCAGTTGATGGCACTTAAATATCACAGATTTTATATTTAATTCCGGAGAACTATTACTAAACTATGAATGAGGTGGAATCACTTTCTGAATGTGTTGAAAGCAATGTGTGAGTATATCTGTGACTCGCGTCTAAGATCAGCCGCATGCCCCCGGGATGGTGGTGAAGCAGTAACAATTAAAATCGCGAGTCCGGATATTTGCGCGCGCCATTTCTACCCTCTGTGGAAGTTGTGACAGGTGGCGATGACGGGCTTCGCGTGATTGAGTGCCAGATCCGGCGAGGGGAGAGAAAAAATGAGAAGAAAATTTAATCATCAAACCCTTGTCAGACGCACACCAGAGAAAGCCGCGTTTTCGCTGAGCCGCAGTTCTAAACATCTGATTCATCTGTAAGTAATTTCACTTCTTAATTAGCTTCCGATGGGTCTGTGAACGTTACAATCCTCTCGGAAGAACTCGTGAAAAGGGAACATATACCTTTCAGCGTAGTTGATGAAATATTTTGTGAAGAAAATTTATTGATCCTTTTCTTTGTGAATGTCGACAATTTTTAATTATAGAGGAGCATTCACGAAAAAAATATACGAATAGGTTTAATTATTTTGAAATTTAGTCCGTTGTCTGTTTCTGATGTCAAAATATCCAGACTTTTAATGCAAGAAGAATGTCAAATATGCAATTTAATATCAAAATTATTTACGAAAGTAAATCGTCTTGGAAACGTTTTACACGATTAAACGACTTTTCTTAATTAATGTAAATGATGTTCCGTAGTTACACAAAAATATAAATTAAAAATATTAACTGCCCAAATTATGTCTAACAGTTATTCGGCATGTTACAAGCGAATTTCTGCTGGATTGTTGCTGATCTTAGATTTTGTATAAATAATTACTGACATGTATTAAGATGTAAAATTACGCGATGAGTAAAAATGTGCTTAATATCTATATTCTATTAAGATTGATTTGGCATTAAAACAATAAAGTGACTTTTTACGAGACGATGGTTGAGGCACTTATATTAGAGATTTGAAAAACTAATGCTTTTACGTACTACATAATTTATGTGTAGCAACGATGTAAAGGAAACGGAAATTGTAATGGCTGTTTCAGTACTCGAGAACCTATTTTCTGTATATTATCTTCCGTATTTTGGCTCAACCCACGTTCGTTTTTATTTTTGGAAATTTTTTAAACGTTTTCTTTCATCAGAAGCTTACTATCAAAGGCCGGGACTCAAACGATCTAACTCGGAGAATAAACTTTATCGAAGCTTTGTTGTGGTTTAGATGAATTCTTAAATTGGCTTATGCTGATGTTTTTCTCTGCTGAATACAAGTAACCGTCGGTAAGGTTATCAGCTGAGTTTAAATAGCTTTACGAGTATATAGAGATGGCTGGAGAAAGATCACGAGCCCGTCCATCATCTGTCTCCACTCAGGGTAAATGTAGGAACTTGTCAGCAGAATAATAGAGGCATTGTCTGCGTGCACAGGGCGGAAGATCACGCTTTCTTACGCTCTTTTTATACGGAATTCTTAACACAACTCAGTGGCACTAAATGCTAGCGGTGAAGACAGTCATAGAGATGAAATATGAACAGAAAATAACCCTTTCTCAATTAATAACTTCATCAGAGTCATTCATCGCTATAATAAACTTATTAAATTTTTACCGTTATTGTAGAGATAGTTTAAATATTACTTCCAACTTATGATTTTCTGAGACATTCGTCACACCACTTTCTTTGTTTTCCAGGAAAAAAAAACCCTCTGAAATTCAGTCGTGTAAAGATTAAAAAACATGACCTTTAAAAAATTAAATGTTTATAAATAAGATTTCTCAGCTTAAATTTCCTCGGTCTTGATGTTCACATTTATATCATAAAATCTGTTGACTTGCCACACAATATTCTTTTACAAAAAATGCGATTTAAATTATTTTTCTATAAATTCATAATAAAGAAAATTTGAGAAATGGAAAAATTCGTAATTTAAGTTAGAGTGTAACTGTAGCTATTAATTCTAAAAAATATATTGAATTCTAAATATCGGTTTCGTTGTTAATGTCATGATTGGTTTTACGTATATTAATGGTTTTTAAATTTTCACATAAGATTTAGATTTCTTTTCTGCTACTCCTCTGTCCGGAAAAGCGTAAGCGAACCGAGGCCGTGGATCTTACTGTTAGGGACAGTTGTTGGTATGAATGCTCGTGGGCTAGTGAGACTTTCGCCCCCACAAGGACTTGCCCTCTCGATATCAACCGCTTGAGACACCGGTCGTTAGGAACCTGAGGATCCTAACAAATCCGGCTTGCACCTATCCTCACACGATCCCCGCGATTTCGCCGAGTTAATGATGCCTTCGGTTCGAGAAGGCGTGGGTGAGTTGGATTGTTGACCAAAAAAGTTTTTGTTAAATTTAAAAAATCGGAAATATTACCGGCGGTGGTTTCTCGTTGCCATCCGCCATTGCAGTACTCTACTGCGCGAACTTTGCAGCGGGAGCTTCAAAATGGGTTTGGTGATTATACTGGAAATGAAATAGACATACACACACACAACATCCACGCCCTCGTCGGGATTCGAACCCGGGACCTCTGTGACGCTCCTTTAAAGACATTACACACTTAAAAAAATTACCTACTTATATAAGTTTAACTAATCCTATAACATTATCAATACTGTTTTCAAAAAAATATAAACGAGTTTAAATAATTTTGCAACTGTTTAATAAAGTTGGTACAACTTTTACATAATTGAAAAATACATATTCGACAATGAGGGTTAATACCGTAGTCTTGTGTTAACTGTAAAAATTGATATGCTGGTTACACTCCGACTTTTCTGAAAACCAGAATTTATAATTAGTGATCAAGCCTTAATCCCAAATCTTATCCAACCATCGCAAAACAAAAAAAAATCATTCTTTCTTTTCATGATACCAAGATTTAATAAATGAAAATTAACAGGCTAAAATTATAAATAACGGACGTCATATTCATAATTAATAATAGAAATAAAATGTTAATGATAGAATGATTTAGGTAAATATTATGCTAGTATTTTTAATAAATGGAAAACTACTAATGTAACGTAATAATTTTCAACGAAGTTATTTGGAAGTATCTACGATTGAAGTGTTTACTAATCATTTGAAGAACTAATTGTAAATTTTTAGTTATTTTAATTGAATTAAGAAGTAATAAATATGCTTCTTAAAATAACTATTATAATCTACATTGTATTATAACGTTATTAATATCCAATTTTTTTGCTTCCTATTCGTACAGATTTTACTCTAGAAGTCTAAAGCTCCTAACCGAATAAATATTTTTAATTTAGACTGTTATTTGTTTGTTTTATATACTATTAATACGACTAACCAGTCTTAAAAACTACTGTGTAAATATTATTAACAGCATTGTAGCATTTGTTTGGAGCAGACTAATAAGAGACGATTTCGATAAAATATTATATTTACTGACATCATTTTTGTTGATAAGTAGACTGTTGATGGTCATGATTGCTGAATATTTTGCTGTGAGGATCGAAATGTAGTTAGGTCTATTTCCGGACAGAAAAAAAAATGCAGCCACGAACTATTCAGCATGCAAGCTGACAACTGCTTTTGATACAGTTAATACTTTGTGAATATGGTGTTTGTGAGTCAGAAGAGTGTAGGTAAGATGTGTTGATATGCAGCAGGGTGCCTTTGGCTGCGTGCAATCTGCTGTGTCTGGGGCAGCTGACATGGCTCCAGGCCCCTTCTCTCACAGACAAAACTCTGCGACAAATAAATCAACTAAGGCATCCTAACATCCAACGCAAAAACAGTACCAAGATATTTAAACTTATATTCAGATACATATATGTAGATCTGTTCTTATTTATAATATTTTTTATATAGAATATAAAAAAATGAAGATAAAAGTCGGAGGTAAATACTAAAATACTGCATCAAGGTTAGTTTTTTAATTTTCAGTGAGTAAGAAAATTTTAACAGCAGCCATCATAAATTATCTTAGAGAAAATCAATTATTTAAAATAACTCATTTTATTCAGGAGAAAAACGATCATGTCGGTTTCAATACTAGGGACTACATTCATTTGAAGCGAATCAACGAATAGACAGCTTTAAGGTCTTAGATTTCATATTATTGTACTCCTTAAAGATGATAAATTTGTTATTTTGATAATCAATTTTCTTTTACAACAGCATAATTTTACTAAGTTTATTCCATGACCAACAATAACCATATTTTTTTAATAAGAGTTCCGTTTTAGTATTTTAATTCAGTCATTTTCCGTACATCATATATACATATACTATTTTATTTTAACATCTGTTTATAATAATAGCATATATTCCGGAACAGCAGAAATGAGCTCTGCGAAGGAGGTCAAGAATTTACCATTCTGATCCCATAATATGATTATATTACGAGCAATTATTTTTGTTAATTATAAAATTATATTTGAACTGTCATTTTACTTAGAAATTCTAGTTTTACGGGTGACACGTGGTCAGTGTGTCGATTTTACTTCTACCTTAACCCCCACGTTTTTGGATCATGAAGACCACAAACATCCACGCCCATGCCGGGATTCGAGCCAGAGACATCTGTGACTGACCGCTACATCACAGCAGGTCGGCTTGTATATACCGTAGATATATTTCTAAAGGTATCCCAAAGTAAGTAGCATTCTTAGTTTTCGACTTATGATGACTCCTAATTCTATTATAAATCTTCAAAAATTTGTTTCGATGAATTAATTATTTTTATATTGTTTTTGAAACATTTAAAATTCAAAAAATAATAAATTGTAGTAATTAACACAAATATTTTTCTATAATATTATGAATTTTTTTTTTTTACAAAATGTAGTCATTTATAAACGTACTAACGGTTGTTCGTACGATTTGAACAATTTTCCTATTTGTGGATGAAAAATTTTATAAATGGAAACAAAAATAATTTTATTAGTAAAAATATTTATATGAAAAATAATTTGAAATTTTCAATAATTGTATGATGTCATTAGTGACGATTATGAGATATCCACAACTGCAATTCCATAGTCATCGAACTAAAGATTTCAGCAGATAGATTTTGTTATTGTTCCCTTATTCCTGGAAGTGAAGTGTTGACAGAATACAGTTCCCTCAAGAGTTTGGTCCAATTAGATGGTTTTTGAGTCGATATTTATCTTTATTTCCCTCCAAAATTTCTGAGAATAATTTAATTTCCTGTTTCTTGAAATTGAGGGAATATTCTAGTACACAATCTCACCTTGTCTCTCGAACCTATTGAATGCCATTAAAGGTCAAGGCCTGCGCATAAACAACATTGTTCAGAGTATTCTAAAGGTCGGAGGGAGAGGGAGCGATGCGTAGAGTTTGCTTATCAGGCGAAGGGAAAGCAACTAGTGAAGGACGAGAAGGGAGAGAGGTTTGAGTTATTGCGCTGCCTAACAATTACGAGGGGAATCGTGTTTATATTTTTTAGATAAAGATAACCAAACGTATTTACCGAGTTTTAATAACTCAGTGTCCTTTTCCAACCGATAATTATGTCTAAAAAAGGAAATATAAATTTTGCTACTGAAATAATCCACGCTAAGAGAAAGTATTCGAAACATTTTCTTTTTGAACCGTAAATATCTTTATGGTATGAAAATGGTATAATGTTGAATTAATGCATGAATGCTTTTGTTACTCCAATAAAGTCTACATTTGGTGGCAGTTTCAATGAAGAATTAAAATTGTTAAGTATGATATACCAAACAAACGCTTCGAAAATCGTAACTACTAATCTTTATGAATATATTTACGACCATTAACCACTTGATAACTGAAATAAACATTCTTTTGTTTTATAAAAGCTCTTGCTTAGCTTGAAATTCTTGCTACACAGGACAAACTAAAAGGTCGTCAAAACCACACATTTAATAGCAAGGAAATCTATTAACTTCAAGCATTCTTTTTATTGGCATCACGAAAACGTTTATGGTGATAAAAGGCACCAGTCTATAATTATTTTCCCAAATAGTTTATATTAATTCTATCATCAGGGAAATTAATGTACTAACTGATACATTGAAATTTAAAGCTACTTCTTTGCTTTTATTTTCTTTTGTTTATTTCCATCAAATGTACCACAACTTATAGAAAGCAATAAAGATTTCCGATACGTTTTTATGGTGTATTCAATTTAATACATTTATTATTGTCTTTTTTTTGGAAATTTGGCAACGCAACGATTACACCATTAGCAGCAAAATAAATTTTGGTTTTATATCACATTATGGTGGCCGTCGACCACGGCTTCCATTGCTGAAATACGCTTATAACACTCAATTAATATGATTAAAATTGATATGATTATTATTATTTCATAAGTTAATTTATGTACATATAAACAGTGTTTATTAGAAATTAATCAGTTTAATAAAGGTTGTTTTTTCGTTACAAATTCAATTTAATATTTCCGTATGTGGAGCAAAACCTCTGCGGTTTTTATGATCTAATAATTTCATAAATTGCAGTACAGAGAAATGCATGCATGAGAGATCATTAAAAGTTGGTGTATGTTTGCAGCAAACAAAACGGGAAGTTTTAATGAACTCTAGGAAGGGCAGAAATACGCTCATACCCCAGTCATGTTCGCAAACACAGCTGTCTGCTCGTATAAGGGCACACCAATATTTTCACACACGATACACGTACCTTTTGTGGAACAAATCGAATCGCGGTTCTCTGTAATGAGGCCACGGCGGAAATATATGTTTATATACTGGATGGTTTTAATTTAAATACGACGTGTTTAGTTGCAACCTTCTCGTCTTCCAATACTGAAACGTAGATGGACGTAAACTGTCAATGATTGATGTATTGCATTGGTTTACCGTAAACGGTTTCGCTCTTAATTATAAGTATGTCGCAATTTATTCATTTTTAAACAACAAATTAAACAATAAATTAGATTTCAGGCCAACTTAAAAAGAAAATAAATACAAATCAAATGTTTTCAAGTAGCTGTACGTTTCAACGCTACTCTGAGTATTTCTCTAACAGAATGACTAGTGAAGCAAATATCTCAACAAATTGCATGATATCCCATTGATGCATCCTTTTTTAACTTTGGTTTATAGATGTTTGCTTTACACGTCATATGCATTTAAATACTATTAGAGAAAGACGCCAATTAGCGTAGAAACTTCCAGCTATTTGTAAAAAAAATTAATTGTATTTCTTTGTATATATCTGATATTTTGGCTCGTATATAAATCAGACGTTTAACATACACGTTTAATTTAACAATGGAATAACAAGTCTCAGTACATTGAATGAGTCTAAATATCTAATCAATTACGCTACAACGGGCACGTTAGTACGCAGTAGAAACACTACACAACGTAATCTTTCAAAACTATATTAATGTTAAAGACATAAAGATTCTAGAAGTGAAAGAATCAATTATTCAGACTAAACACAATCACATATTATGTGAATTTTCATGGTCGATACCATATATTTTTCGCGTGATTATAAAGTTTCATGATAAGTGCTTTGACGTAAATAATTTTGTCATACGCAAGGCATCGTTATCTTTGTAAAATGAGTGGATTATTAGTCGTTTGGAGAGCAACGAAAAAGCCTGTTTTTGACTGAGGGAGTCGTTTATGTACTTAAATAAATGTAATTGTCGTTTAAAGAGAAAATACTTTACACGATTTGTCTGAGTGAGTCCTTTACGTATTTTTATTTGATATTGACTGAGTTTCAAGGAGATTGTAGTTGCACCTGTCGTTTGTAGATCAGAATTATAAGTTATCTCCGTTACAGATTTCGGTGCTCGGCAGCCTAATTTTCTCACATGCAGCATTCTTGTTAATTTCAAAACATTCTCTCAGAGTGTATCATGCACTGTACAGCCCTTTGATACGTAATGAATGAGGATTACAAATTTACACGTCCGAAAGCGGTCGGTGCGGACTGGTCGGTTTTACTTGAACTGATGCACTCGGGAACCAACATACTTTATTGAGTTTCAGTTTAATTTTTAAAATACGATTTTATCCTTTTTCCGGTAGTATTTTAAATGCTGAAACGTCTTACGCTTTTGCAGAAATTATACGAACGCTGTTCGTTTGACGATGCTACCATGTATTAATATTACTTGCTAAATGTACACGTGCTGAACCACGTCGTTCTGTCTACTTCTTGGCCAGAGGAAATCGAATGGTGATTTGTGAAGTTTAATACACCTACTGTGATTACGCCAACGTCTTGCTGATGCTCTAGTAAAGGTACAGCGGTTCAGAGTAGAACGTCTGAAATATAATTCGGTTCTACCTGTTTCTTACTCTACACGACTTGACATGCTTAGGAATTCTATTTGAAGTGTGGGCATAGGAAATCAGAGCGAATAAACCGGTGGCCACGAGCCAGAAGAGGATAACGCCCACTTGTGTGGAAGTTTATACTGGCCAATCAGCACCAACCTAATCAGTGTTTACGATTAAAACAAAAAGTTGTGACAGCGACGGAAGCTCGTGCGAGATGCTGAATTATTCATCACGAGCAGCGACGCCAGGCCTGCTGTGGTCACATTATGTAGATTGCTCACCTAACACAAGTTTTCGCAGTTACTTAGACGTGTCCTCGCACTATGTAAAATGTATGTGTCGACTCATATGCATATGCGAGCTGTTGCTCTCTGACCTACACCCTCGTCGCTAATTTAAACCAACGAAACTTATATTTTTGTCGTACCGTATTTTTCGGATTATTTTTTTTTTACCATGAGTGAGTGATGCAATTGCCAAACCATCGATACTTCACAGGCATTAACATTCAGGTGCTGGGTGAAATTCAGAATATTTATTACGTAAAGGCCTGCTGTAGTGTAACGGCCAGCGTCACCGAGCACGCATCATAGAGGCCATGTGTTCGAATCCCGGTATGGGAATGGTTGTTTGCGCTCGTCGTGGCCAAGAAAACTGGGGATAAAACTTGAAGGAGAATCGTTACGCCGACCACTCCAAATAAACATCGGAATGTGTTCTGCGAGATGAGAGTCTGGCACTCGACCCGACAGGCCAAAGGCTGTAGAATAAACGGATATATAAAGTTGACCTTTCCACTTTTAGACTTCAAAAAATACGACTGAAAGTATCCTGAGAGCATTTACACCCATCCTTATTGAAAATATTACTTTAAGTGGCGAGCAATTTTATGATTAAAATTACTGGCAAATTAATGCAAAAATAATAAAACACTTAAAATTATTTTTATTAGTTTCCCTTCAAATTTGATATTCAATTTAATTAATAAATTGTCCATGTGGCAAAGTGAATTTTGAAACCTAATACTCTTACCAAGAATATTTTAATTTGATTTATTTAACTTTTCAAATTATTAAAATAAATAGGGTTAACGAAATTATTTTCTGAGCAGAAGAACTAACTGGCGTGTGAAAAAGACAGTGGTTCCAATGGAATATAAGCTTGTGTTAAGAACCGCTTTGAGCTTTCACGCGCTCGTTAAATTCCTGTAGACACATTATCTATGGCTACTGCTCACTAAAAGCTAAGGCTTGAACATAAAGAAACCACGCATTTCCCTAAAATATTGTCAAAAGATCTTTGCTGCAGTACATAATTTCTTGTTATAAAAGCCTGTTACACTTTTAGCCATAAAAGCCTCTAAAATATTTTTTGCTCACATAATAACTTATTCCTTATATTTTCTGATAAAAAAAACTTTACTTCAAGACCGTGACGTGTAAACGAGTATAGCTAAAATAGATTCAGAAAATTTTATATTCTTTTACGTTCAAATAATTAATAACTACGCAACCCGGTAATAAGTATAAATAATAAATTATGTCTTAAGAAATAAAAGACGAGAATATTAAGAATTTCGGTTCTTAGACATCCAAAAATATTCAATATTAATTTTTGGGTGGAAATTGGTGTATCAATTAATTTTATGTTTTTTTAGATGAGTCGTCAGTGCTTTTTATTATATTTAAAATTGAAAATTTGGGAAAAGTGTCTTAGAAATAACTGTAAGTTTGTGATGATACAAATGACGTCATTACCAATTTTATCTGAACACATATAAGGTGACTGACGTAGAAAAATTATTGAAAATTGTACTATTTGCTATAAGAGTAAATAACACAGGTTATAATTATTGACTGAGTGTTTTGAAAAAATCTAAAGTTCATTTCAGCGAAATATTTGATAAAAATTTAAGTTTTTTCTTGTATATACTACTAGAAATAAGCCAGGGAAACCATATCGTTCACTTAGTTGAAACTGTTTCCCCTCTCACTTATGTGTATAATTCGGTACAAAATACTTCATGTAAGGCATGTACTACGAATCTTAATCTCCTTAAAGTATACTAAAGACCAATGTAAATAGAATTTATTTAGGGTTTTGATAATACAATTTATTCATGACTCTTAGCAAGGGTTCAAATCTTGGCGAGATTATGCATGTTATCGGTGGCGTCAAGAAGTCGGATTTTTGATCTCCGGACATTTTCAACAACCACACAATCCGTTTGAAAAATACGCTCAGAAAGCAAGAGGTTGATGACCGAGTGTAGGAAAGCAGGTTCGTGATTGGCCGGAAAATCTAAGTGGCATGGAGATCACCTTTCAGATAAAGAAATTTTTAATAATAATGTGACTTGGTACACCAATGAGAAGTATTGTGGCCCAGATTCCGGCCATTATTACTTGAAAAGTACCTCGTGAGTAGAGGACATTACAAGTAGTTTACGAGGAGGAAGAATCATCCCGAGAGCAGCTCCGATAAACCCAAATCTTCGACAATGAACGTATATTTTGGTTATTTTCTGGTTTCTCAATCTAAAACAGGTGAAAATTCAATATTAAAGTTAGCATATTTAAATTTCATAGATATAATACATCCATTCGTTATAATTATTTTCAAATCTATGAAATTTTATATATTGACAGGGTCAAAGGTTGATCTTAATATTGTTTCTCAATCCTTACACGATGGTAATGAAGTCTGTGGTTAACTTCTCATGTAATAGGATCAGATTTTTCCCCTCAAACCTAATGGCAATAAATATTCAAATTTAATATACCTGAAATAATATTATTAAATGTTAACTTTTTGAATCCCCGAAATTAATAAACTGTCTTATTTAGATAAATTTGTAAATTTAATTTTGCTGCTTCCAACTGCCTCGATGAATGTGCAATGCCTGACTCATTCAACATCCTTAATTTTTAATTTTTTTTTCCAAGTTCAAAAGCCAGAGATTTGTTACTATTAAAAATGGGCCGATATTAAGATGTAGTCAGTTATTATTGGTCCATAATAAATTTAAATACGAGTGTTTAAATGAAATTTGATTCAAACCTTTAAGGACAGACGTTTAATTAATTACAGTCATTTTTTAAATTCTCATCTCCTGGATTAGTTTATTACATGGCTTACCTAGCTCATCTATTTTTTAAGTAAGCATTCCCCTTCCCCGAGAGATTAAACGCATTTAACTTATGTTGGCGCTACACTTTGAAGTCTTTGCATTTTTTAGAGCGTTATCTGAACTTCCCTGTTATCCTTCCCATGTGTAAAGGGCTCCTTCTTGGCTTAATTTGTTTTCGTAGGACAATCTTTAGCGCTGAGCAACCCCCGGGATGTGACCGCCCCCGTTCCCATTCCCTTTCCCCCTGGCCAGCTCTGATAGCATCAAAGACCGCCGATGAGTTATAATTAATGCATGTTCCGTTCCCCCACGTCCCCCCGCCACCATTGTGCTTGGGGCTTCCAAGTGCCAATTAGTGTGCGAAATCCTTTTTTTTCCTTTCTACGTCCAGGAATACTATCGTATCCCTCCCCGGATCCGTACCTCTGCTTCGTTGTCTGTAACAGGGAAACGGTCAGAATTACACGCTTCAATTATTGTCAACGGTAAACAAAAGATCCCCCCCCTCACTCCAGTTTCGAGGCGAGAACGTCCGAAGCTAATACGTTCCATTCACACAGTATTAATTAACACAGAAATAATTCTGCTTTGCTAAAGAATTGAAAAGTTCATTTAAAAATTTTTCTTTGAAAAATATCTGAAACAAATCCGCTTTTAGTCTCCAGACAAAATTTCCCCCAATGATTCTGTCGTACCATAATTCCATTTTTATTAAAGAAAATTTATCCTCAAGACGTTTCCATACTTAATAGTTGAGGACTTTCACATCCAAAGGACCTTTTGCCGAACGAGTTGGTATCGAAGTTCTGTGGAACAAGTAAGAATAATTCAGAACGCAATTTTTCTAGAACTCGAGGCTTTGAATTCTTTAAAATGCTCCCGTGTGGAGCCACATTATTATTTTAAAACTTGACAACGGGTTCCTTGTATCCAAAACTAAAATTTAGACTTGTATGTATTTGGAAAAGATCTTTGTTGCTAAAAAAACGGATTTTAACGAAGCCAAATACATTAGATTAAGAATTTTTCGTTCGGTTACAGATTATGTGTGTATCTATGTAAATAACATCGTCAGTTGGCAAATAACAGATACGTAATTATATTTATATAAATGGTATCGTCTAATATTTGGAAATTCACGTAAATGTGATTTGTCAGCTACCAGAATTTATACTTGACCCATATAAATTTAAAATCGAAGCCCGTAACAAAATCCTCTCTATATAATGATTATTTGTCATTTTTTTTTCGTTTACCCTTCAAACTTTTTATACAGTTTTAAAATTGTAAAGTACAATAATTATAATATTAGTTTAATGCATTACAAATAACAAAATACAGGAAGGATAAAATATTTTAATGAGTAACCACTTGACTATGAGGTTAATTGAAGTATATTCCTCATCATCTGACATTTCAGAATTACGTTATTTTATGAATGTTATATCAAGTACAATTTGAAGAGGTAAAATGTGAAAAATAATGTATTAAATCTGTTTTAAAAAATATGATTTTTATTGGATGCTGACATTCCGGAAGATAGCAAATACATATGGGACACGTTGTTTGACAGTTCCCTTTCAAACAAATTTCTGTATTCACTCAACCCGAAACGAGGTTTTAAACGACAGAAAAGTTTGCCACAACTCCAGGACGTGCAGGAAGATAAAAGTGTCAAAGCATCTTCGCCGTTCTGAAAAGTTTTTAAGTAAAATAATGATCTTACAGTCTGTTCGGTAAACTGGCTCAAACAGAAAGCTTTTTCACTCAAGTCGATTATAAATTTAACCACTTGAGGGTGACAATTCTTCTCCGAGAATGTTCGCATAAGCTGCTTGTGAGACTTAGTGTAATTGTTTGCCAAAGTTCAGGGGGTTTCATCACAGTTATAAAACAACGGAAACGAAAATTTCCTTCTTACATAATCACATAGAAAACTGACAGGGGATAACACAAATGACGACTGTAAGGACGAAGCCGGCTTTTGTGAGACACAAATGTTGTTTTTATTAAAGATTTAATATAATTTGTATGTTTTTAGGAATACAGGGGCGGAATGGCCGGGTTGTAAAAAGGAGACTCTTTCGAGATGCAGGGTTTTTCCCTCTCTTCTGTAAATTCACTTAACAGACGGCGAGGGGGCATATTCATGCCGCTTCTTTAGAAGAATACTTCATGAATTCGCAAAATACAACCGCGCCCCCCCCCTTCCCACTTCTTCCCGCAACTTACCGCTGTGCGCGTACTTTCAAATGAAACCGTAAATAACATTTAATTTCTCACGGGGATACTTCAGTCGATTCAAACGAGTATGCAGAATTTGGGGGGAGGTTTCATCAGTGGTTTCGTCAATATTGACAATTAAATAAGCATGGTGTAAGTCATTGTTCTACGATCCTCAATAAATATCATTAGTGATAATCTGACAACTATATTAAGATATTATCGAAACCATATATTCTTGACTGAATATTGAAGTCAACTAACCAAACGCAGTTCCATAAATTGCCCTAAGTGATGATTCTAATTTATGAATGAATAATACGTCTTAATAGAATTTAAGCACCACTAAAAATGACGGTTTCCCCTTGTCGTTGATGAAAAGAACTGTATGAAATAATTCGGATACTTAAACTGTTAACCAATGCTCATTTTTCACCTGATCAACCCCTCAAGCTAATTGTGGTTCACATCAGTGGAATGAATGTGTTACATGTATGTGCAGGTGGAGACATTCACCACGAGAGATTCATCTGATTCTGGAATCCAAAGTTACCATTCGGGATTCCCATTACTGCCACGCGACTCATTTCCACGAAAGGACACACGTTCTTATAAACTAGTAAAAATCAGAACTATCCATCCTTTAATGCGGACAACGCTCTTCCTACAAGTAATTTAATTATTCCCGATGAACGGAATTCTCGGAACGAATTCTTAGCGTCGTGTACGCCTGGATAGTTTCGTATTTGAGTGAAACCTGGAACGTAATTCGACAGTGTGCCTGTGGGAATTGTTTTGGAAATTCTCTTGAAACACAATTATTCGCAGCAATGAGCACCAACACTACCTCAAGGTAATTAATTTCGAACAACGGCAATTCACGCAGATAATTCTCAGGCATCAACTGCAGATGAGGTCTGGAAGGGTCGTGACGGGTTTAGGTATTGTAAACTGATGGAATGTCTTGGACTTCCCATTTTCTTCGATACAAGTTGCTCGACTTCAGCGTCGTAAGATATTCCAAGTTCAGGCAGTAGATAACCGATAATCACACAACACTGGCATAATAGTTTGAATCTTTCCTACATCATATTAACGGACGAGTACACAATTCATGTAATATCAAGTTTCTATTCCAGTTACTGAGGTTTCCCATGTAGTTGAAATGGTTTTTAAAGAAATTCATAGATTAGTAGTGAATTAAAAATTATAAAATAATTTAAACTATTATAATAAAAATAAAACACAAGATTCACTTCAAAATTACTGAATAAATAACATATATTAAAAACTAGCTGTGTCCGGCGTTGCCCAGGTTGTCATATATCCATGACCTCAGATTTGACTCCAATCTCGATTGCTTTTGCATTGTTTTTATGTGACGCACTTCGATCAATATCCCTAAATGAGCTCATCTCCCATGCAAAAAGGGGTTGAATTCATATTCGACAAATATATCGGCAGTTTTAACATGTTAGAAAATTTCAACCCCCGCCTCTGGGGGTTAAATGACAAGTTGAATGTCATAATTAAACTCAGCGACATCCATAACCCTGGATTTGGCTCCAATATCATTTGTATTAGCGTTCTTTTCTTGTAACGCTCCTCCACCCCCACACGTAAGGGTGCTCCTTTCCCATTCTGTAAGGGGTTAAAAATATACACAGATAATATCGGTAGAAACACTATCAATTTCTTTGACCTCTAAAAATATTTATCCGACATAAATATAGGCCTTTTCAGCATGTTTGATTATTTCCACCTCCGCACCGGGGTGTGGTAGACGTGTCTCACCCTTTAGTGTTTGTTTAGGTGTAGATTTGTATACGGAACATACATACATACGAAAAAACACCCAGTTTTATTTATTAGAAGACTAAAAGAAGATATAACATGTGATCATCCCTAAAAAGTAGGAAAAAATTTATTTTGAGCAAAATGACGATTCCACAAACGCAAAATTACAAAATTTGGTCGTCTTATATCGGTTTGATATAATAATAATAATAAAAATAATTAAAATTTTTATGAATAACAGAACTAGTTTTAAAATGATTACTAACTAAAGGAGTATTCAAATAACGTCGGGAAATGAGGGTGATTGATTTTTTCTAACATAATTCTAATTTTAAGATGGAGTTTACCATCTCATTTAATGATTTCTTGTATTTTGAATAATGTTAACTGATATATTCGAATACTTGATGTTAATGAAGTTCTCTCGCGTTTCCACGCTGGTACGTTCCGTAATTTGCCGCGACGTTTTGATGGCTCGCACTGCCATCCAGACTCGGGTGGAAACCCGAGAGGAATTCAAGAATTTATGCCGGGAAAACATTCATTAACTCCAAACGTTAATAATGCTTGAATCTACGGCTTTTTTAAAATTTAAAAGCGATTTTGGTATTTTATGTGCGTGAATTAGGAAATGTAAATCGACTTTTTTTAGTTTAAAATCGATTTAATTTCTCTATAAAATTTAATATATCAAATTGAAAGGTAATTATCTATAGTGTATTTGACATTCTTTACTGGACGTTAATACTTTTTTTTTCGTAAATCTTTTGGTATGGGATGGGTCCTGTGGATTTTTGTAATTTTAGTTTCGCGTCAAATTGCTTCAGATATTAAGACATATTTGAAAGTAATTTAATAATTAAAAATTATTCAAATAATAAAAAACCAAATATTCCAAGCTTTTATCGGAATGCTAAGCTATGAAGATTCTTTTTTATGATTAAGGTCGAATACATTTTTCTTTTGATACCTACTGAATGTATTATACAATTAACTGCTACCATTCATTTACGGATTAATTTTTGGGACTCGCGAGGAAGGGACATAATATTCATAATTAATATGGCTTCATAGTATGAAAACTGCTAATATTAAGATATACATAAAAAAATGTGACCTGAAATTACGTTTCTTTCTCAAGAGTCCAAACAATTAGGCTCTGAAGGAATGGTAACAATAAATTACCATTTATTTAGGTGGATAAAGTCGGTTTGAAAGAAATAAAAGTACTCGTACTGACCCATAAAAATTTCTAAATTACAGAAATGTGGTTAAAGCTTTTATGGGCAAAGGTTCAATTCCCGGCTCCGTTAAATATTTTCCATCTTACTTCATAATTTTTTTATAGTTTATTTTTACAGCAGTCCTCGAATGCTACTTGATTTTAATGGCATATTATGAGTTGGAAAAATTATCCACTGACACTAAGTTTTTAATGAGAAACTTAAGATGATCAGCTAGAAAATTAGAAAATATATTCTTGATGTCTGCATGTAAAGAGGTGTGAGGTACTTCATTCTGCGGCGACATGCCTGCGCATTAATTTGCATCAACGGTTCCGAAGAACCCTCCAGAAGCGTTTTTGTCTTAAAAAAATCTAGAAGTTTGGCTGTAAAAATCAAGTTTTCGGCAAAGAAAAATAGAACATTTGGACACTTCTCGGAAAAATCATTCACAGGAAGTTTTGAAAAAACTTTTTCACTTTATGTGTGTGTAATGATCAAATAACAATGTAGAAGGAGTTACTTTAAATATAACAATTCATCCTGAAGATCAAATAAGTATTCATCGTAAGGTACGGGCTAACTGCAGAGAAATTCCTTAAAGTAAAGGTGATATAAATAAGTCTGAATCTACAGCTTGAGATGTGAACGTAAATAATAACGTTATAACCGGAAAGTAAACCCGCAGCTGCTACAGATCAGTCTGTTCTGCACGACAACGCTGCACCCTCGACGCAGAGATGCGGTTTAGTAACAAAATTAAAGGTGTATACTTCCAAATGAAAGATGTCCGTTACACGATTAAACCCACACAGATACCGTAAACACGCCTTGACAACATTAATGACGATATATTACAAGTGATTAAATTTTAGAGAAATTGAAAAATATTACATGCAACCAAATCACTAACTAAACATAATTCCTATCAAAAATACTTTGGCTGCTTGTTGATTCCTTTCTATCATGTCGTCAAGAGCAGGTCGCATGAGAATGCAAAGGGAGAGAAATTGAAAAATATTACATGCAACCAAATCACTAACTAAACATAATTCCTATCAAAAATACTTTGGCTGCTTGTTGATTCCTTTCTATCATGTCGTCAAGAGCAGGTCGCATGAGAATGCAAAGGGAGATGTGGAGTATAAATAGAGAAATTGTTGAAATGCATGAGCATGTCATTATCTTTGTTAAAAAAGGAAACTTATGGGTCTAAGAAAAATGATTTTATTCTGTTCTAGTCCCGAAGTCTGGTTTGATGTAACGTTCTGAGGGCATCAAGATCCATGCCGCATGTCAGGGACAGTACGTCATGTTTTGTCTCCTTCCCTGAATCCTCGTATCCTAAAGCTCAGTAACACAGAACAATATATGTATAGTGGACAACTATCAAGTATGAAGTTAAATCGTAACATAAATAAAGGATGATACTATTACATAATTGCAGCAGGTCGTATTTATAATTAAAACCCCACTGAACAAATTTAAGTTGGTTTGTTTTTAACATCTGCGATATACAACCTCGCTTTATAACGATCTTATAAATCAATCACTGGAGATTTCCGTTATTAATTTTAACAAGAACCATTATTTTAAAATTTGGGATTTTGCGTCTATTAGCGATAAATATTTTATCAATAGAAATTATATTCCATGAAGGGATTAAAACTCCTTAATGAGCGCTTTTATTTATCTGAATGTACATTCCATTACCGTTTTATTTAAAAAAGGGAACTGCATTCGAAGCCGAGCTTTGATAGCGTTCGAATTGGCGAATTTGTATGCTGGCCTGCTATGCGGTACAAATCTTAATTTTCAGCTACTTGCCAGTCTAAATAATTCCCGGACAAATCCTCTCAGGAGTCCGTTTTATTGGTTTTCCTCGGAGATGGCCTGGAATCCGCCTGACGAGGGGAGGTCGCTCACAATACACAGGCACAGCGCGCCTCTAATACCATTAAATCCGCCCTTTTCTTTGCACTAGTCCCAGCGTTCTCCTCAACGCCAAGAAGTGAACATACCGAATAAATTATAATGCTCCTTTAAAAAAAAACCACACCTTCATTAAATTATTTTCGCCAGAACTGCATATTAGTTTATAGGGAACTGGTATTTCAGATATTTGCGTTATTGAATCTGGCACGGCAATTTTTCTGGATGGACAAATAATTCGATTTCCGATATTCATGAAGACATATAAATATAGCATGTAAAATAATCTTCGTAAAATTGTGACGATGGAATTCTAAAATTCCAGTAGTTGAAGCGCATTCTGCACTGGATCAAGAAATCTTTTAGTTTCAGGATTCTTATAAAAACTAGTAGAAGTCATCCTTTATGGCTTATTTTATAATTTTAATTAATAACGTCACGTTAAATGAAATACAGATTTTCCAAGAGTCAGTTGTTGACGTGTTACACTTTTGGAGTGGATTTGAAACGCTGGCAGTGGTGAGTTTAATTCAGATATTGTTGTTTGCGGGGATTTGAAGAAAAATTAAGTAATCCACGAGGAGGTTAAGGGCTGGTAATATAGATGAAGTGATGTGATTGAGAAAGAAAGGAATTATTTTGTACTGAGAAGGTGAGAATCGGGCGTGTTAATATAATGATAAACCTACCTTTCGAAACATATTTCTTCGTATTCCGGCGATTTGATTCAGAACGTAAGAATGAAAACCCCCAAAATTTATGTGCAGGAATCCCTTGAATAGTACGGTTTATTGTCCTAAAAAAAGTAATGCAAAAAAGACTGATATTAGTATCAATTCCGGGGTTATAAGTGTCGCTGAGATTAATGGTTGATGAAATTTTATGTTCCTTTTCGTGGAGGTGGACGCGTTAGAGATAAGGTTACCCGGAGTAGTTTTGACCCTCTTATATTACCAGGTAAATTTTTTATTCTCTTGAGATACGAACTATATTTTGGTCTCTATTTACTTAAAGGTTATATATTCTTTACTCCTTTAAGGTACCCCGTGTAATTTTTTTTACTATTTTAATTCATCATTATTTTTAAATACTTTATTCTATGTAGTATGACCTGAATAACGTCAGTCATCGTCGTGGATTATTTGAAGTTAGATGCAGAGGGGTTAGGTCGGAGACGGGACCGTAAATAGGGAAATGTTCCAAACACTGGCGCTATTGGTGCTGGTTAATTAAATACTTACCAAGAGGGTAGTGTCGAATCAATTCCTACTCCGGGTTAATTTAAGTAAATACCAGGCCACCGCCGGGTACTCATCTGGTATGAATATAAATAAAATTCATGATAAATGATTATATTAGAGCGGTTCTACATACAGTCATTGTCGTCGCGTCGACATCATCTGCAGAAATCACGGGAAACCAATTACCGTGATCAGAAACCTCCCCTCACCCCAAAAAACTCCTATATGTTTATATTAACTAAAATATTCATTGTTTGTCGATTGAGGTATAGCTTTTCCCCATACAAGTGTTTTATAGGGATAGAGGGTTCCAGTTTTCAAAACAATCAGTAATTAATGAAGCGGGATTGGTACTAAAGTGCGATAAATTGCAATTTTTTTTGGATTGCGAACGTTTCATTGCTGATTATACCCGGTTGAAAATAATTATCTGTGCACGTCGTAGTAAAAAAAAGAACAGTCTGACAATCAGAGACATAATGAGGCTTTGAAAAAGTTTTAGTTGAGTTATGCGTCAAATTAGCTCGTTGTGAGGGGAACTATACAGTCATCATTGCTTCATTACAGGAGAACAAATATTAATATTTCCTTTGAAAGGGTATGAAAACATTCATCTACAGCTTCCAATTTGTGTTGTAAATTGTTTGTCTAAAGTAAAGGTGAACCTGAAACATGAACGTACACAGTTTGTTATTCAATAAAGTGAGCTGGTGGACTATAACGTTATAACATAACATTAGCTCAAGCCAAAATAATTTTGTTCCTGTATTTAGTTACAAGTATTAAATGGTGGAATTTTTGTTTTTTATTATTGTGAATTATTTTTGTTTCTGAATGCTGCGTCAATGTAGTGTTTTTTTGCAATGGTTTCCGGTCAGAGGGGAGACTTGCAATTTTTGTGCAGAAAGAATAATGACGGGGGCTTTTCCTATCTGTCCTAGGCGTAGTGCGGAAGGATGCTGTTTCTTACAGCGACCACAATGTCAGTGGATCATCTGTCAATTCCGAGAACTGCCTTAGGCAATCACCGAATAAGAGATAAGACTACGGCCTTAGGATCAGAACCGTAGAACTGACCGTGTGTGAAGATAGATTCTTCGTCAACAAAATACATTTTCATATAAAACAGACTAATTCATCGCCGTGGTTCCAATAACTGACAGTATACGTAAAAGAAAAATAATTAAGTTAAATTACGGATAATATTTCAAATGATGATCAGAAGTTTCAAACTATGCGATTGAAGGTATTTTACTATAAAAGTATCACGAATAATAAAATATAAAATGAGTGTGAATAATTATTAAAATTCTGGAATTTCAAATGTAGCGAATGTCTAATTTTTTTTTAAGCTGGGACTAAAATATAGGGGCA
This sequence comes from Zhengitettix transpicula, assembly GCA_037074705.1. NCBI lineage: Eukaryota > Metazoa > Arthropoda > Insecta > Orthoptera > Tetrigidae > Zhengitettix > Zhengitettix transpicula. The sequence continues at coordinate 58,864,751 of CM073595.1, read as the reverse complement.
TTGTTTAAGAGAATAATTGTATGGGCGGAATCGAGAGTATGTTCGAACGTGAGAATTACAACGAGAACAAGGTTGTTTTGCATTTAAAATTTAGCAGAAAAGCGGGCCTTTTCCCCGAGCAATTGTTCTGGATTTAGGTGAAGATTATCACTAGGAAGTTCCCAGAAAAAAAATAAAAAGTCCAATTAACTGAACAATGGTTCTAAATTCGCACAAGTCCATATTGAGTAGGGGCGGATACGAGTCTATAAACGGACGATTTATTGTCAAACGGAAAACAGGAGGTATCTAATCTTCTATACAAATTGTACAACACAAAGTAATTCCGTAATAAGAAAAAATATTGCAATATATTTTGCTGTTTATAGTTTGAAACATGTTTTTAAAAACAGATTCATTTCACTTTAAATTTTTCAAATCAGTCGAGTATTAAAATTAATGCATCTGAATTTGGCATATAGGAGGTTGGAAAAAGTTTCGGAACCGTGGACGATGCCATGGAATATTATTGTGAAGCACGAGAACATGATGCATTTGCAAACGAATAAGGCCTGGTATAGCTACATGAGGACTGAAAAATATTGGGGAAACAGTAATGTAAATATTACGAAGCCACCCGAAGGGCTGCGGCATGGAAATGTTTATGTGGAACCTTGCGAACAATATCAGAGATGGCTGTAACAGGGGAAAATGTTACCGCGGAGAGCTTAGAGGTTTACATACCTGGAATCCTAAACATGTGTATACACAACTGAACAACAAATAATAACAGCACAGTCAAGGTAGTGCAAACAGGTTCTGCACGTCTAGATTGCCGATGTTTAAATTCAGAGTAAGTAATTATATTATTACTGGAATCTCGCTTATAATTGTTGTCACTCACAACCCACATTTGTGGTGCAGCATATATATATGTATATATTTACTCCACAAGTGAAATGTGTTTCAACGACAAATACTGTAAATAACAACAGCTATTTTGTGATTTTAGGAGCTTTCATAAACAAAGTCATACTACTATTACACAGCGATTATAGATGGAAACCTGGACAGATTCAATACATATCTTGACATGACTTATGAGCCGATGTGCAGGTAAAAATAAGTTTTTAAACTGCAGAGAAGTAGCTAAATTAAAAGCTAAAGGGATGAATCTATCAAGTATCAAGAAGACGACTTATGAGGAAAATAAACTCGACGAATGATTTTTTAAATTTATTGTAGGATATGAAATACTTTCATGCTAGAAAGAAAAAGACATGAAAATTACGAAATTTAATAAAAGTTAATTTAGGAAAATTATGAAAAGAATTAATTGGGATAAGGAAATGCATCCGTTGTGAAAATTTAGCTGTTCCTTAGTTAAATAACTTTTGTATTGATTTAATAATAGATTATTAACCGCATCAATTGTTTATTAAAACACAACGATTCTGCGAAATTCACCTCCGTCGTCGTCAGGTGACTGCACTTCGGCTCCCTGATTGGACAGGAATCCATAGTATAAATTGATCGAAATTGTTTCCGCACTCCAGTCACTTGACGACACCGGAGATGAATAAACCGAGAATCATTCATTAAATATTCCATACTTATTAACTAATTTATTTTTATTATTTTTGTGTTGAAAAGATATTTTTGAGTGCAATATTGACTTAGTTTTCATTATATTTGGCGCAGAAACCTGGACAATGACTAAAATAGACCAGAAAATTTGGAGGAAATTTTTACGTAAAATGAATAGAAGAATCTAGGGGTCTTTAATGGAACATGGAGTCTGGAGAATAAGGTATAATCATGAAATTAATGAAATAATGAAGGGAGAAGATATTGTGAGATTTATAAAATCCCAAAGACTGCAATGTTGGGGTAATATGGAAAGGATGCAAGAAGACAGAATTCCTAAAAAAAATGCTCAAAGCAAGACTACTTGACAAGGAAAAGAGGAAGACCATGACTGAGGTGGATGGACTGTGTAATAGAGGATTTGAGAATTATGAAGGTGAAAGGATGGGGAAGAGGATTAAGAATAGATAATCATGGAGGCTGATTGTAAAGGAGGCCAAGGCTTACCCAGGGCTGTAGTGCCGTATAGTAAGTAAGTTTCATTGATTTATTGGAAGCTGTAACCGTTTTATACGAAACAAAATCTAAAGCAACAGTAGCTCTAAGGCTGTGATTAAAAATATTTCATTGTTTAAGGACAAAACCAAATTTCTGAGAAAACTCCTCACGATGACATGCGAATGGGAGCTGTTCGTCTAATCGTCTAAAGCAACGATCGCGTATGACAATCGAAATATATTCAGAAAAATGGCTTTCTGTGATTTTCAAACAAGCAGCCAACTCTAATGATGACAATAGTAACCGTGCAGTGAGATGTGTTGGCATCGGCGAAAGTCTTGGCCCTTGGAATGCAGCCATTGTTCACAATCCGCGAGCTGTCGGCGCCTTTTTTTTTCACTCATTTAACTGTCAAGGGCTTTGTACTTGTGTCAGCGAAACCGATATTCCCTAACACATTGCACGCTAGCAGAATTGTTTAAGCGAACCGGACAAATATAATAAATGTCAAGAGGCTGACATGACAAATGAAAAGGCGAACCTTAACCATTGATTTGCGACTGGTGAATGGCGTGTTGTGTACACAATTTTTCAGGCGAGAAAACAAAGTTTGCAACAGTTTCTGGCCAAAATTAAATTAACTTCGCAATGAACAGAATTTTCCCCCCCATTTAATTAAAATAACATATTTTCTCTGTCAGGAATATTAATTAGTATTAAGGTTTCGCGGAACTGTGACAACGGCTATGTCTGGTTTTATTATTTTTTTTGGTCAAGATTAATAATAAAAAATTACAAAATTAGTCCTGAAATACGAATAATGTGCAGCAAACCCCAAGTCAAATTTTCCATAGAGGTTTTGAATTTTTTGGTTTATCGTCATTTACGTCGATATATACCCAACAGTTTCTACGTTTAACTGAATATTTATATACATTTCGTATCCATGTAGTCATTGAAACTTTTCAGAGTTCATCGTCATTGCAGCAGCTTTCTGTATTAATTTATTCGCTGAATTTCATAACTTTCACTCAAATACGGTGGTTGGGCATTCCTTAAATCCATCGAATATTTAACCAGCACGCGAATCGGAAAAAGTGAAATTAATAATTATAAAACGTTGTGGGGAACATGTTGAGAGCGTAGATTTGAAAAATAAAAATATTCCAGGAAAATTAACAATTTAATTTGTTTCTTATTCATGATGTGATATTCCAAAGAGTGCAGAATCTGTTGATCGGAATTTTTAAGAGGCAGCCATAATTTTGAGTAGGACTAATTGTAACATTTTGGAATATTTAGAAAAATATTGCGATATACCACCATTTTATCTGTATTGTCTGTACTGTAATAAACGAAATAAAAGTGGAAAATTGAGTACCCAGTAACAACTTTACCGAAATTTTGAACCACCATTGTTGACAAACTTGAAAACCATTTATAAAATTCGCATACTGATTTTTTTAAATTACTGAATATTTTTATAACGATTATATTGGACGTCCATTAACATTTTTATTAGTAATGAAAAATATTTATATCTAACATTATTTAAATATTGATCCTTTCACCCCTTTTAATTTTTAAATTTGTAATTATCTGATTTATTTATATATATAATTTATATTGATAAATAAAATCGTTGTGTGTAAAATAAGTAAAAGCACACATCGACAGTCTTTCAGTCAGAAAGAGCCTGAATAGGGAACTAATATGTTTTGTTGTGCTGTTAATTAAAGATTTTACGATTAACAAATTTTTGATTTGATTTGTAAAATATATCGGATTGTTGAAAGCAGACCTAAAAAAAATATATTATTTACTTGATATTGGTTCAGAGATTCAAAATTACAATCAACTTGTCGATGACATGCTTATCTTTGTTTTAGTGTGATTAACGACCCCATTGTACAATTTTAGGAATTTTGGTGTCTGTGTTTGTTTTCTTTCTGGAATTATATTTTAACTTAGACAAATTACCTAACCTAAAAATTACAGACCCAGAAATTATTGACTAAAACGGGAAATATGAAATGATACCTGTGAAACTGATTTCTGAATAAATTTAAGCGCTGTCTTTTAATTGGGATGAAGTTAATCAGTAATGTTAATGTATGTGAATTAATAAACAAGAATTATATATGTCTGATGAGTGAGGATATAAAAGAGGGATATATATAAATATATAAATATATAAATATATATATATATATATATATATATATATAAATAGAGAGAGAGAGAGAGAGAGAGAGAGATGGATGTTGCTGGATAAGAACTCATTACAATTAGCCTACAGAGGATAAATGGCTTTCATTTGTTTAGAAAGATTACAGTTGAATTTGATTATTGTGATTCAAAGGAAACTAATCGAAATTGAAACGAGAATAATTGAGTGTTGATGTTATTGTTGTCGATTACGAGCTCTGTATGTAAAGTTGACGAGAAAGGAGAAGCGGAGGCTTTGTGGGCGAGACCGCGCGAGCAGATGAATCGACGAGGGATTTAAAGCGAACAGCAGTTAATGTGCACCGAGGCCAGGCCATGGATCACGGCTATCTGGAAGCCCCCAAACAATTAATTGTTCCACTCGAATTCCTTAAACAGTACAAAGGGCTCGCTAATCGCAATAAAACCAAGATAAGCATCGACATCGACAGATTGATGTATATTTTAAAGCGCAAAACCCTAAAACTATAAATATTTTCCAATTCTTAAAGTAATAGTATTCATTTTTCATGCATTTTTCTATGAAGAATTGTACGTAAAAATTAAATTTTATTTCAATATTTAACTAAACAAATACTTATATAAACCAAACTATGTTTTTAAAAATGCAAACTTAATAGAAAAATGTGTATGTATTTTCTGTATTTATACAATCCGCCCGCGGTTAATAAGTCATTAGTACATTAATTGATGAGTTTAGCCTAATTAATGACACTGAGGGTTTATAATAATAGCCGAACGATTTAATTGACAATAGTGTAACACATTAAAATCAACTAAGTTCGATTTTCTGCATGAAAATGTACAAGCTCTGACTCATAAACTTTATTCATAATAGAATTATTTTCTCTTTCTATATTAAAAACGTAGTTTTTGAAATGTTTAGTCAATTTGGCTTTAACACCGAAATTATTCTTCAAAAAAATTAAAACGGTAATTCGTAACGAAAGTTGTCTGAATCAAATTTTATTTCCTTAAAAAGGACCTTTCTGTATAATCTACTATAAATTAAATGTAAATACCTTATATATATATATGAAAAATATAAAAATAACGGTTGATATATCTCCTTAAATAATTTATAAATCATTTAATCATGTTGAAAGATATAAAATTGCTTTACTTTTTTAGGTAATCCATTTTCAATACAAACCAGACCAAATAATTTTTACAATAAACAATATTACATATAAGTTTTAGTGTACTTCTTAAACATCAATTTTAGAGGAAAACTTCTGCTTATTTTATCTCATTTAAAATTTTATTCCAATATTTTGCAATTTGTCTTAGCTCCCTTAAATTATTTCTTTACGGGAACTAATATTTGAGAACGGATAAAAAGTATGCTTAAAATTCAATAGTAATTATTCGTGATTCCTTTTTTGGGTTGCATATTATTTGTTGATGTAGATTAATTTATATACAAAATAAAAATTACTGGTCCTAGAAAGGAACCCTGAGGTACACCACACGTAAAAACATCCGTATCGGTGCCTACTTTCTGTTTTATGTTTTTGAGACAAGTTGATAAATGTAATAATGCATATCCTCCGATGATATTTTTACCAAAATGTTCTGATCTACAAGAAAAAATTTCAATCTATAGAATTTTGAAAGACAGTTTAACGCAGATGTTAAATATTATATTTATTATAATACAGAGTTGTAGGTTATAAAATATATAAAACTATTACGTGATAGATTATATGGGATATATATAAATTTTCAGTCGTACACCATCGGAACGAATATGTATCATAAAATGACGTAACCTAAAAAACAGAACAGTGTTGATTAAAATATTTGAAGTTGTTCTTTATGCGTTGTACTGTTAATATGTAACGTACATACTTAAATATTAACGTATTAATTAAAAATGTCAGTCAGTCATCCGTAGAGCGTACCAACAATTTCAGAGGCCTTGGAATGGCAGTGATATGAAATCGGACGCCGTGGATGACGTGTTAAAATTCGAATCATGTTATTGGAACGTAATTAATGCGAGGAACGAGAACGAGGCGAGGGCGGTCGAAATGACAAATTAATTATTATTATTGCCCGTCGGGACGCATTTAGATTTAGGTACAGTAAAGGGAGGTTTCCCCTCTGTTTGAAGCTCACTATTCAGAGTGAGCTTCAAAATCGAGGGGAACTGTATTACGTCATGAATTGTGTACGATCGGTACACACTCTGAATGCAGATTCTATATACTGTACGTCATTTCCTTCAACAGTTTATTTGCAAGCCAAAGTTGTTCACTTTTAGTTTCACTAAACGTAAATATAATGCAATATACACAAACTGTTCGAAGAAAAAATCGTCACTTTAGCCTTAATTCTGCATGTTTAATGAAAGTAAAAATATAAAAATATATTTTCAATCATCAATTCAAACTCTTTGTTAGCCACACATCATAAATTAATAATGTATATAACAATAATTTTTTTTTATATTTTCGTAATTAAATCAAATCTTAATATCACTGCCTTTTTCCTGTACTATATCAGAGAAATACGATTTAAAATTGCAAATAGATTCTTGCTAGTTAATAGTATGCAGCGTGTTCAGAAATAAGAACAAAGGAGACATAAACTAATTATGAGGGTTTCGGATTTAATATATCTTTTTGAGAAAATTGTAACTGCACTAGAAAAGAATTGGTTCACTTAACGTAATTAAAAAATATTGCAACAGGCAACTTTTCAGGTAATGAGTCTTCTTAGATGGCCAACTGACTGATGGTGAAATAATGTTGAGGTACATTATGTATCATCTTGACCTTAAACTTAAACTTAAAAAAAAACAAAACTTTTTTATGTGTTATGTTTCCAGTTTTCCTCAGTAATTTCCAAAATAAAGTGTTTAGAATTATGTTTTCATAGTTTTAACTGTAAATAATTTTTTTTCTAATCTTCGTCATATTAATAATATTTTACTTAGAATGTAATAAGCTTATTTATTCCATTTATTAATTGCATGTATATGGTTGTGACTAAACCTGGTTTGAAGACACACAGGAAATGAACTTAATCTAATCGTTAAAATTTTATGAACAATTTTCAGTCTAGTGTAACGTCAGACTGAAATTCTCATTTTATGACTATAGGGGTTTCTCAGGTGATTGCTATAAAAATGAATAATCTAAGCAGAAGTATTTGAAAAATCGTAAATTATGGCGTGGAAATTATATTCAATATAAAAGTCCTTTGTTTTGAATTTTACCCTTCGACATTATAGGTATAAGTTTTGGTACAGTTAAACTAGTTTATCAAGACTTAGCCACTTTGTTGGATCGTATTCAATAACTTATTACTTTCTCTAACAATGAAATTCATGATTTAAGGGGGAAACGATTTTTATTAATTTGAACTTTCTTATAATCTGCGGATTGTTACCGCACAGCAATTGCTCTTCAGGAGCTCTGCTTTCGAATTTAATGGCCTGTTGAAAGGCACAATGAAGCGTATTAGAAGTATGATGATTGACAAAGAACTTAATTTACAAAGCATTTTCGGCTGACTAGGATCGTTAGTAGAGCAAGGTTTTCGGAAAAGACGGGGAAGTGAGGCAGTTAGATGTGAATTTATTTTATCACAGTTTTCTTGTTAGCGATTGAAGCTGGTTGGCTTCTAACAAGGTCATCCCGTAAGCACCGAAATAATGGCTCCGATTTAGTTAGTTCTAAGCCTCAGATTCCCTGCATGTTTGTTAACGACATAAAATTTATATTGACGACAACCCCATAGAATTTGTGAGTCAAAGAAATATATCAATGGTGAAGTGCAATTTGTTAAAGTTCACAGGTAGCTCCATGGCCATTAAAACTCGTTTTAATATCCGCTCCAACGAAACATTATTGGATTATTAAACGTGGATTGGATGAAATCACGCTGTTGGAAAATAATTTGCAGAAAACATAAGCAAACGTTTGCCGTTTCTGTACAATTTTTCCATCACAGTCGGCTGAAACTTTCTCTTTCAGAACGTATTTACTAATTGATGGGGCAACCTTGGTAGGTTTTTCAGTAAATTAAGCAGAGCGTGAATATGCAAAAGGGCGGTCAATTGTAGTGGGTGTTGATTGGTGGGGATGCGGTCGGACGTTGATGGATGCTTGTGCGATAAATGAGAATTTTATGGCGTGACAAATGTGAACGTTGCGTGCCAACGAGGGCGTGTCCTGCCCTCCAATATTTCCAATAAACAAACAGTGTCCTTCCTCGATAGCGTAATGGCTCCTTAAATTTTAACTACACAAATAATTACATGCTTAAATACATTAACAAAATTAGGATATTTGAAAATAAAACCTCTTGCCACTTACAATTATCCTTAAAACACTAGCCTAATAGTCAGAAAAAATTATTATCAAATTTAAAACATCATCCCTGATTGAAACCACTTCTGGTGTACAATTAAATTATCTTAAGATTTTAAGAAAAAAATCTTACATACATAATAATTTTTAATACAATTATGTTTAAATATAATTTATAGAGTGTTACTTACAATTAATTATATGAATATTTAGATTCACAAATTTATAACGTGCGGTTTGTACATACGTTCGCCCGAAGTGACAGAAAGTCGCTTAGAAGACTAAAAATATTCTGCTCGTCTTCATAACGTATATGACGCAGAAAACAGTAAGAAGCGTCTATTTGTAAATGCACTGAACAGAATAGGCCTGTCCATAAACACGTATCCATCTTTCATTAAAAATATTGGAATGAGCACACTATTTACATTTGTTATTTTATTTAAAAATATATTTTGGATATACGTGTTTTGAATTATTTAATGATACAGTTAAAATAAAATAATGAATTAATCTAAAACATAAAACCTTTTGGGCTTTGGAGGGGAGCACCCTTAAGTGTGGGGGTGTTATGAAATTACATAAAAACGACGAGATTGGAGTATAATCCGGAGTTATGGTCGTAACTTAGTTTATTTATGACATTAAACTCCCCCAAGCGGGGATGGAAATTTTCAAACACGTTAAACGGTCGATATTTGCGTGAATAAGTATTCGTCGGGATATATAGAATTCCTACCGATGTTGTTTGTGCATAATTTGAACCCCTTTTGGGATGGTAGGGGAGCACGCTTAGGGGTGGTGGTCGAGGGACATAAAAATGACGCAAAAACGGAGTTTGGAGTCAAATCGGAGTCAAACGCCGAGCACCCAGCTAGTTGTATAATAAAAATTAATAGTTACTTTAAATCATGATTTGTGATCCACATTCCTAGAACGTGATCAGAACAGAGTTGTGGTTGAAACTTTTACCCGTTGACCTGACAAAGCTGTTTTGAAAAATAAAAGTTCAGTCTGTCTCGTAAGAAATATCCGCAGAATATAATACGAAATGGTACCAAGAGCAAAATTATCCCAGGTAGCCTAACTTTTCCGTGTGATCACTGTCATTGAACATTGAACATCATTGTAACAGAATTGGTGCACAGAAAATAACATGAATCTTTACAATAATTTTAATTTCCACATTACACGATCATAATTATGCAAATTTTGGTCACAAATTGATTTAATCTGTAACGTACTTATTTTAGGGAGATTTATTTACTCTCTAATAACATATGGTCGTCTTGAAAAAAATACAGACTCAGAAATTTGTAATTAATTTTATGTTAAAGTATATATTTATTGATATTACAAATAGACGGATGGGCCTATTGTAACGTGGCGGAACGACATATTTTGTTTGACTTAGAAATCCAAGAATTCAATTTTTCTGTACGTTATCAAACATTTATTATAATTCATAAAACATTCTATATTTAATTTAAAAAAATATGAACAGATATTTTCAATACTTATTACCTGTTATAACTGATATAAATGATAGTGATATATTAGACGAATGCTGTTTGCTTCCAAATTTTAATTATTGCCGCGGTACATTATTAAAAATTATGTAATTATTACAGAGAAGAAAGGTACATCAGATTGCCCGGATTTTTTTTAAAGGTTTTTAAATATTCGATGTTTCCATAACTCAGAATCACTCGCTAGCTTACATCTCCGTTCTTCATTCATGAAGTATGTTGATATGATGTTCGCAGCTGAAGACCTCGCTATGAGACCAGCCTACCTTGAACACATGTGGACGTAATACGTGTAGTCGGATATTGAATGCACCATTGCACATTATGCTGCAGCGGGTAGTAATTGGGAAAGCAGCCGCAATTACCGATCAACATTTAGGAAATACTGCGTTATTAGATTGGCCAGTTATGCGATGCAAGGTGAGACTTTAATGAGGGCGGTGGCTAGTGGTGCAAACGAATTACTTTACAAATTATGCGCGGCTAGCACGGGGATGAAGGTAATTTTGAATCTGGGCTAGGTGTATGGCGCATTGTGCCCGAGGCGGCGATCGCGCAACGAAACACACTTCCAATTACCGGAACTGTACATGCACCCTTCGCCGATAATATCTGATAGGGAAGTGTGCCAAATTGCGTGCCACTCGACAGCTAATGAAAACACTGGTTTATTTAGCAAAAGCTCGCAACAGTTATCGCGTAAGAAACGCTTAAAAGCAAATCTCTGACTTCGATCCTCGTCCGCAAACAATGTGAAAAACAAATTATATATATTGTAATAATTTAATATAATATAATAAGAATGTGGCGTTTCTAAATGAAAGAACTTAAGTGAAAGTTATTAAACAAGATTTATTATCAATTTTATAACAAGTATAAAATACACAAAATATTTGGGATCTCAGGGTTTGATAAATGGCAGCATTTATATAATCAAAATTACATTTACTTTTTATGGAAATCAATGCGTCTGAACATAGACGAAATTTGTTGCGGAAGAAATAATACTAAAGATTGAATTTAAACAATTTTAATTTTGTCAAGAATTAAGGATCTCATTTTATCGATAATTAAATAATTAAAAAACGATCTGACTTTTATCTTTTAAACACGGTTTTTCAAATGATTTTAAAGTTTTTCTCTACTTACGCCTGCCCAGGTCTCATTTTTAGTTTTTCGTGCACAATTTTGGGAACATCACTGATTCTAAGTTCTCACAGACTCTAAATGTTCACAGGCTCTAATTGGTGTTGTTTGTTAGTTGGTTTAACACAAATTGGTTGGTTCTCGATCCTTTACTGCAACTAGTTGCTCTGTCTCCTTCCCGACTGAATATTGCTTTACTTTTTAATATTTGAAAGCATGTTTGTGACTGGACCACATTCTTTCGTTCTGACTGCCGACTGTAAAACTTTTCGTCTGGTCTATTCGCTGTCTGCTGCCCTACTGAACTGTTCAAATTTTCATGACTTGGAATTTTAGTCTTTTCTCCTCGCTGCCTACTGCCCGACTGTACATTTCCTGACTGTTCGTTCGTCTCGCAAGTTTTGAGCGCGTAGAACCTTCTCGACTCATCAACAATGTTTTCTTTGCCTTGCCGGTTTGTTGCGGCGTCCGCTTTATATCCACTAATAATGAGTCCTCTACAATTCAACTTTTCAATTAGAACAATGTCTTAATTACCAATTACTACAATATTTTCTGCCATTAAATTATAAAACAACCATTTAAAAGTAAAAGCAAAATGGACATACCTAAAATATTTTTAATACAAAAAATTTTAATTTAACGTCATTTATAAAACAAATTTATTCTTTATATTTAATAATTACAAATATTTCCCTTCAAGTTAATTTACTTTAACGTATTAGGTCAGAAAAACCGGACCAAGAACTCCGGCGGAAATTTTTCTCTTCTACTCCGTTAATTCCGTTTCATAACCTGTAGAGCTGAGCTTAGAATGAGAGTACTTTTTCTATTCTGGAATAAAACTAATGTTTTAAAATAACATATTTTTTTACTGACAAGAAGATATATGAACTCTTTGTTCAAATCATTTAGTCTGAACAAAGTATATTTGGAAATAGTAAGTTAGCGTCTATAACATGGAATTTTTTCTTCAATCATGTGGCAAAGATACATATACCATATAGAATACAAAACTTTGTGTTTCAAAACTTTTCTCTCCTAATCCATTAATTTTTTATTTTTCCTTACATAGGCTAAAACTGTGAATCAGATAACGTTTCCCCGTTTCTAGGATTGTTAGATACTACAAAGCATTCGAGAAGTTTGTTTTGGTCCTATCAAGTTCTCCACTGGTACGTTAAAATCGAAATGAATTAAAGGAAAACAATGGTACAGAACAGTAGATTTCCATATTCAGTCTGGCTATTGGCGATTCCTCCCCCACAATAACAAATCCCTTCTCATTCCAGTCTCCCCGACTTTAAAAACTCTAACCGAAAATGAATGCAATATTATTTATTATTCTTTCTATAGTCTGCTTACGTTGGCAAGAATGTTTTCATTATATATAGGAGATTCGTCTAATACAACCATGTTGTATTTACTAACGCAAATATTATGCACAAATTACTCTTTTCTTCCATATGGTTAGTTGTTATGAATCCGAATTCATAAATCTTTTATCAAAGTTTTTACCCATATTTAATTCCCAATAGTAATTAAATGTCGTTTTAAGCACTGAGATACTGACTACTGGGAATAACAGTCACACTTAAACATTAATTAAAATCATGGTCTCGCCTTTAAATGATACGGATAAGACAAACGGATATTCGAATTGAATTCATCGTTGTTCTGCATAAAGTAATAATAATTTTTAGAACGTTCTCATTAAAATTCCTACGGTATAAAAAATTATTCTATTCTTATTCGTGTTTTTAAAAATTATGCAGAAAGATAACATTGAAGGCTTATGATAATTTCAAATCAGACGAAGTAACTCTGATAACTGGCATAAAAAGATGGTTTGAGAATTTTCAAATACACAAGCAGGCAGACATGACGGAAAGATTAGACTTCATATAACGGAAGAAAGGCAATTTCACTGGGTGGAATAACTGATTGACCGAACGTATACAGTGATAGAAGTAAGGAAAAGGTGATAAACAATATAACTGAGCATAAAGGAAGACAATGGAAAAAATATATGGACGAACCCATTAAATTAGGGCCGGATAATACAGCTTTTGAACGTGAAAGGAAATGTGGAAATCTATATCTAATTCATGAAAGCACTTATGGGAGTGCAATTCCAAAAATAAGACAGTTGTCCGGATTTTCTCGACTGGAATTAAGATATCTTTCCCCTAAAGATGATCGCAATTTCTATTCTACTCGAAACGTCTTATTATTCTCCTTAATTTTTTTTACGATTATTCAGTCACTTCATTCCACTCCGTCCATTGCACATTTTATTACTATATTCCTCTATTTCTCGCTTAACGTGTGGTGATTAAATAGTATCCAGTGATTTATTTGAAATATAATTTTTTCGAAGAAGAAGAAGGTGTAGACAGGCTATATATTTAGGGTAACCAACATAGTGACCACTCACCTCTAATAGCATAGGAAGGGATTTGAAAATGGTTGTGGAAGGGTAGAGGAAGGTAGACAAGGGTTAAGTAGGGCGCCGGGCTATAGTTTAAGGATCCTACCGGGCCCAAAAGTGATGTAGAACAAACCCAAGAAAACCTGCATCAGGTAGGCCGGGCACTGGGTACTTGTCCCACGCCCTTCCGATGGCTGGAGAGGGGTTTTCTGTGGGGACGCAGCGTTCCCTTCTCCGTGCCTCACCCAGTTTAGGAGGTAGCTAGCCGACTGTGCAAATGGGAACGACGGACAAATCTTACCGTCTACTCAAGGTCTGCGACAACGGAACATACACCTCTCAAAACATGCCGAGGTGTCTCGGTTTGTGAGAACCTTAGTTAAAAAACTGCAAGAGGAAAAGTATCTCAGTCGCTCCGGAAAGGTTCTGTTTACGAGAGAACTGCTCTCACAGGTTGTGACTTCCATATAATATTATCTTGAGGGTATTCTTGGCAAATAATGGAGTTAAGCAGGCATATTCTAGGGGCCTAAGTGTCGCAGTGTCGCCACATCGGTGGCTAGAGACTAATCTTATGATGGACGTCCCATGAAAATACTCAACTGAACTGTTGAGACAACTTGTGGTGTTATCATAACAAAAGATTTGTTTTCATAGATCTTACAGTACGATCTTTAGTAACGTGTGCTTCGTGAAGTATCGTAGTCGCAGACTTGTCTCTCACCTTTCTGAGCAATAGCCCACAAACTAATATTGCAATTTTATCCCCCTCTTTTCTATGACGCGAATTTTCCTTGAGTGGATGACGAATATTGTCTGGGACGTGTCGGCTTATTTCTCATAAATCGACACGGAGGAAATGGTCGGTATTGAAACGCAAGCACGCTATTACTAGAGTATTGTATCGGTTTGGAGATATTTCAAATGGTTAATGCACGCGTCGCTATCAACTGTTGTTTCAGAATGCCGTATGTTATGCAAGGTTTGCAAAATTTCGTTAGCGTTTGAGGCCGCCTTCAAAGCGTTCAGGGTATTGATTTGTAAAGCAAGCAGCAATTTTGAGAGGGGTATGTTATTGCATGTGCCATCAGAGAGGATAAGGGGATAATAGTGGAGCGAGGAATTTGATTGCCGTAAATTGCTTTGATTTCAGTGCCGTAATAACTTGCGCAACTTTACAGGTATTCAATACGGAACGAAAGTTTGCACTGAACTTGTGTGAATTAATTTAATGGTTCCATGAAAAAAAGTGCTCTAAATTTAAGGATCATATTCAGGCGTGAATCTTTCTGTGCCCACAAACACATGAATATTTTTACATCGCCATTCTCAAAACTCTAATTTATTTCACGTCTAATCAGGCCCCTTTGAATACGTACAACACTGACGGAGCAAGTCCAAGTTATGGACACGTTGTTGTAAACTGATACAATTCAGAAACTAGGAGCCAAAATTTGGCAAAATACACAGACGCTCTCTTCGCTCCTGTAATTACAAACGGTATTAATTCAGCTGTTCTCTAGGCACAAATGAGCGAAATGCCTTCTCTAGAGCTAATAGGAAAATATTAATGGAACTCATGGAATCAGACATTACGAGTCGGCCGTGGGCATTTGATGAAAAAATTATTACTCGTTTTTCTGAAAATTTAAATTTTTCTCCAAGATATTGTAAATTTCAGATTTTTTATCCAATTAATAGTATTAAAATATTTATTTTTAATATAAATTCATTTTTTAAATTACGTTGAAGTTTATATATATTCCGTCGCATACAAATTATGATTAACATAAATGTACGCCTTTTTTACATACATTTTAAAATATTTTGTTGATATGACAAAAAAAATTGTTACCGTAGAAACATAACCTGAAAAGTTCAAAAAGCTACTGAAGCGTCGTTGCGTTGAATAAAATATTGTAAAATTTCTTTAAAATGTATTTAATTTAATTTATTAATAAAAATACGCGTAAAGTAAAATATTATTATTTAAATATTAATTCTGGTATCTCTAGAAGTCTATATAACTATTGTTTGAAAAATAGAGATTGATAGTTTTTATCCAACTTCTAATAAAGTATGTTCTTATAAACATAGAATTAAAATAAGTCTATCTTAAATATAAAAATATATCCTTTTTTTTGTTTAAATCTAGAAAATAATTATCCCTTTACAATTTTTTTAAATTGCACTATTTATAATATTTTTTTTGTATGACCGTCTAATAATTATTAATACCAAAACTAATAACAGTGAGTGTGATCGCAATGGATATATATATTTTCTGCACGTTTGTATTGGACATTTTCAAATAAAATTAATAAGAAAGAGTCCATAATATTCCAGATTTTAAGGAAGATAATATTATTAACACAATAATTTTTTTTTGATTTTTCAAGAATTAAAATGAAAGGATCTATTAGTAATATATTTTATGCCTTCACCCGGAAATGGTTAAAAATCAGTCGGTTACCCAAAAATATTTTGAAAAATTTATTTTAAAACAAATTTTTGTTTTTCTTGAAAGTGATTGGTGAGTGGGTTTTTCCAGGTACGTTTAAAATGTTTTTTTTTCCTGCTCGAGCATGGTGAAGATTATCTGAATAATCACGCAAAGGTACTTGTGCAAAGAGCACCTCAGGATTGTGATGGATTCGCCTTTCTACACGTATCTACACGCAGAATAATTTACATAAATGCAACAGAGCGCAAATTTTAATTTAGTGCCCAAGGATTTATGTGAAATTCTGTAATAAAACAACACATTCGTTTGTAATTATCTTTACTTTGTACTTCGAAATATTCCAAGTTTCGTTTCGTTTCGTTTTAGAGTTCGTGAATGTACCGATTAAAAACCTTACGAAAATATTTACTTTTGAATTATCCCTTTAGCCTTCCAATTCAGCAATACTCCAATACAAGCTGGCAGGTTTAATTTGAAGCAGGTGGAGATGGTGTGGATCGTTGTGGAATGAATAAGCCAGATACCTATAATTGCGACTGCGAGTGGCCGATGCTTGTTACCTCCAAGCTCACTGAGTCGTGCTTCAAGCACACTCTACGACCCCACCAAATTATATTTGCTTCGGTGAAACGATTTCTTTTTACCTTGAGAATACTCACAACTACTGAGAACAGCCGTGTCTCAGTCCAAACAAGGTTTTCCCAAGTACAACTCAGGTTATAAATATATTTTCCTTTGTCAGTATTTCCAACTTGTTTGGTGCGGTCCCCAGATTCTGTGGCCACATCTTACTTCTCCATCATATCATTCTTACTGACAACTTGGGACATCTCCAAAATTTTATTTGTTTTCCTTTAATAACAAGAAATTTCCAGGAATATAAACCATTGTGGTATTCATGTCTCTTTACAAAATTGTCTCTACATCTGAACTCTCGAAAATATGCATCCAATTCAGATTTATTCCTTTCTCATTTTATACATCGTGTATTTTAATACTGGTTTTAAATAACAAACAGTCAAAATAACGTTCAAATGAACATTTAAAGCACGTTAGTGTAAGTTTATCACAGGATAAAATGAAATTTTAAATTTTGCGTGTTAATGGAAGTTTAAAGAATAACTGTAAATAGTTTGGTATAATTCGCAAAGTCTGAGCGAATTCGTAGACCATGAAGAGGTACGAGTTGTTGCTGGTCGTAGAAACAGTTATGACCGTAATTAATTATGGGCATGTTTGATAGATAAAAAATGATTGGCATCTTGCAAACGAGTGTTAAAGTGAAGAATAAGGACACAATTAGTCACACAGAATATTACATCTTTAGTGTGAGGTATTTAACGAATGATTTTTCTAGTATTTCAGAAATGAAAACGGAATATATAAATAATTTTTAATTAAAGGAGGGAGCGGATATATTTGAATAACGTTTATCGAAAATATTTGTTTTTATGTTCACCAAATGTATCCATTCACAATACTTCAATTCTCACCAATTGGTTCAGAAAAACTACTCATTCTGGACGTGTTCTCAATAATCTTACTGATCATCCTCCAAACCAAAAGAGAGCTGTTGAACACAATCTTGTAGACAGAGCTATATTACTTTATAACTCCAAGTTCCATCAACACAATTTAAATATTGTCCGAAACATTTTATTCTCCAATGAGTACCCTTTAAATTTTATTATTCAACACATAAACAGCAGACTGAACAAAATCCAACATCATACTATAAATCGTCCACAAACACCTAAAGCCAAATGTTTTTCGTACTCCCTTATTGCAAATTTCTACACCACAAATTTGTCCAAATATTCAAAGAAAATCAAATATCTATCATTTACAGATCCACTAATACCCTTTCATACTTGATTAAAAACAACAAGGACCCTCCTGACACCTACAGCAAACAAAGTGTTGTTTACAAAATCTCTTGCTCTAATTGTAATTTCTGCTACATAGGGCAAACAAAACGTTCCCTTAATACATATATCTCATATCATACTTCCCATTGATAAAAAATCTGTAGTATCCAAACATATAAACAATTCTAAACAGCATTTTGACAAACAAATATATAAGATTTTAGACATTGACACCACGTACAATTTCAGACTCATGTCAGAGATGCTCCACATTAAATACAACATCACAGCTATTAATGTACAAACAGACACTATTAAACTCAATAATTGCTATGATCCCTTATTACGCTAAACCTTCTGTTTTCCCATTGTCGTTGCTGTCTTATTGTTACGCCAACCCTTCGGCTCTCCCATTGTCGTTGCGTTTCCGTCGCATTTGAGTGTTTTCAACTGACCAGTGCAGTTGTGTTTCTCTAGGCTCTAGGCTCTTAGCACCTGACGAAAGGAACAAGGATCCCAGAAACGTTGTGTGGTAATTATATTACCTTTTTTTTTGTCTGTATTGGCTATTTTTCTTATTCATTATTTTATATCAGACGTAAATTTTTTCATTTTTGTTACTTGGACTGATGCATCAATCAGTCACTTGCTTTAAATTTTTCTAATGGCGTGAATTCTTTTTCTGTATTAATCATTATGTGGACACGCATAGCAGTTTTGATATAAATTAATTGGTCATTACACATTGTTTAGCTTCTGCACACATGACTTTATCCTACACAGAAACAAGTAAACAAGCAACACTGCTGCATAAACAAAAGCGCACTTTTCGGACAATTACACGCAACTGAACAAGCATGTAAAATTCTGTTGAATTGTTTACATTGTCATATGACCGGTTTTGGCATTGATTTCCCCGGAGATGGAATACAAGCGTGGCCACTATGTATTCCTCGTGTTTCATCTTCATCCAATTGCAGGCTCAACTTAGAACAGCGATGTAGTGGCGGTCCATATTATCGAGTGCCACTCGACATCGCAATATTGCCTTCGTGGACAGCAAGGGAGCGCAGGATCACATGATCACAGAGCCGCGATAGTTTACTTTGCTTCTCTGCGATTATGACGATGTTGTCACGCGGGAATTAGGAACAAGGCATTTTTATAATGTAAATTGTTAAAATAGGTATACTATTTTTAATGCATATAGAAATGTTATAACGTTTAATTGGTATCAGACATAATTCTTGTAGTTCAAATGGGTCTAGCAAAATTAAAATATTAACAATATGATTCATCGTACCAACTATTTTGAGCCTTTCCCAAATGGTTAAATATTTTAGCCTGTTTAATTGTCGAATGTATGATATGCACACATTTATATTTAATTATTTGCTTATTTATAGCTGGAGAGAAATAGACTAGTCAAGTCTGAAAACCATGCGTAGTGGTCCACTGCCGTGCAAAAGCCTTCCTATTTCCCGCGACCTACTTTCATTTGGTTTCTTGAACTCTTTCTTTGTTTAGTTTCGTGTCTGGTGTGAAGATGGATGTTCAGATATCTCTTCGTTCAGTATTGAATAAGACCTCCGCCGTTTGTTTTTGTGACGCCTTGATTTCAGTTGGAGGACACGAGAAATTCTTCAACGACGGTTTTGACAGCAAATTCATTCAATATATTTCGCCTACAAACATCTCAGTAATTCTAAGTGAAATTTTTTATTACGTAACCGGTGTTTTGTGACGTGCATTTCCACATTATTATATTATGCGAACATACTTTTCCAGAGAGTGATTTACTTGATATTTTAATATTAGTAGTTGTATTAATAATTTGTATATATCATATTTCACATTGCTAGCGATGTGTTATATCTATGGATTATCCATTATTTATTGTCCTTAGTATAAAGTCCTCTATAAATAAATATAATTTTATGCAACGACGTATGTTTTCTCAACTTAGGACTAATTGAACTGATAAATAATCTATAATTGGACAAATAGGTCGGTGACAGAGACATGTTTATTTCGTCAAGTATACATATTAAATTTAATGTATCTTAGTCCAACAATAATAATCCATTGTCCTTAGTAATATTTGTACCCTGAAAAAAGAAACAATGCATGGAATAATCACGGTTCAACAAAACAATTAACTTCAGCTTGAATATTAAGTTGGATTACGATTTGATTTATTATCTTGAAGAGGACATTCCCCAAACACTACTCCGACAGGTAAATATAGGAAAGTGTATTCCATTAAAATATAATTCGCTCATGATGTAAGGGTATATGCTCTACGAAAAATAATGTAATGCTGTTACACCAAGCTTGAATACTTATAAACGCGGACTTGATCTGATGAAACGCATTTTTGGATTCCGTGGTGTGAAGTTATCCTTGATACTCAAAGTGGAAAAAATAATTCCATACTTAGGTCTCGGTTACGGTAATTGGTGCATTAAACTGAAAATCTGCGGATAAGAAGAAAAACTGAACCACAATATTTAGGAAGTTGTCTTCAGGAGTCTGTGGTTATACTAGAATACGTACACCTTGGAAAAACAATAGATTATTGTGAGTTCTTTGGACGAAAGAATGGACAGAAGCCCTCGCTCTGAGGAAATGGCGACTTTGTCAGCGAAGCCGACTTTGATATTGAACGCTGTCTACTGTAGGAGGGGCTCTCGGAATTTCAGACTTTACTCTGTCCAATTATGGTAAGCCTGGGCTAATGATTGTTTACGAGCAAGCATTCTCGAACCAAGAGCCGCCATATATATTAAAAAGTTAGCTTTTCCCGTTTCTCCAAAACAATTCAATTCGGAAACTGGCATTACAAGTAAATTGGTTTACTAGCGTAACGAAACGTATGCAGCGCAGCTTTGAGTAGTTTAAGGAGAATAAAGATGTCGTCGAAGGGAATTTAGAATAAAATGAATCGGGCTTGAAGAGTCTCGTTATTGTTTCAATCGTGCTTTCTGCCTTCACAGTTTAAACTTTAGCTTCAGTCCTCCTTTGTTTTATCACGATAATTAATAAGTGAAGCGTTATTTATTTTATGGCATAAAATATATATACATATTGTGGTAATTACAAATATGTAATTAATAAATTTTTATCATTCATTATTGACGGCGTAACTCTGAGGCCATGGCATTGTGACTAAGTGTAGTGTTTGGCGAGAATATGGGGTCGATAATGCTCGCTTCAAAGTGATTGTCGAAAAGGCCTAAATAGACATGCCGAACTTTAGTAGAGTTAAGTGGTCACCAGTATAAGGAGCAGAATGTATTTGCTGGAGAGAGAGAGAGAGAGAGAGAGGAGAGTGAGAGTTGCCAAAGCAGAATGTAGTTAGTTGCTCTGATATTCAGCGAGCAGTGATCTACAGATGATTAGATATTACGAAATAGAAAGACATCGACAGTGTTTTGAAGTGTTTGCAAACAATAATAAAAAAGAATCAGAGCAAATTGCCTGTTTAAAGTGTAAAAATCAATTTACGTGTGCATAAGCCACAGAAGACGACACAATGGTATGTAATACAAACAAATTTCTCATCTGTAAACTTTATATGTATATTTCAACAGTCAGATTTCGATAACTTTATTAAAATTTTATAACTATCAGATTAGGAATAGTTGTTTTATTGTAAACTAGCTGGGTGCCCGGCGTTGCTCGTGTACTTATTTATAAAAACTAGAAAAAGTATTTAATTGAATACTTAAATATATTGAGTATTTCAGGATATAATTGTCAATTGTCACTCAGTCTTCATACATTACGAAATATTACATTGATGAAATTGTTAGCTAGACTCACAACTAATAAAGCGCGAAAATTAACTTACATTTTACGCAAGGATGGTAAAGTAATTCGTATTCTTCTTTATTACCATTCGATGGAGTATTGCTGTATAAAATTATACTTTTCATTTAAAGAAAATATTTCTGCTTTATTTCATTCCTAATAAAGGAAATATTTCCTTTGTTCGTTGCGTAGTAACGTCTTTCTCTCACGTGACGTCATTGTCTCTTGGCGCGCAGTAATTTAATATTTTATGATCACGGTTTTTAATTATAATTATTTCCACGTTTATTCTAGGGGTTTCTCACCCCCACAGTACCGGTTCTCGATTTTGGCAGAATACGTATACCAATTTTTGTTGTTCTCTGTCCACGCGATAAAATTTGTATAAAGAACAACGTAAATACATACATACAAACATACAAATATACATCCTTTTTTATTATATAGATTAAATTTCATTA
This sequence comes from Zhengitettix transpicula, assembly GCA_037074705.1. Taxonomy (NCBI): domain Eukaryota; kingdom Metazoa; phylum Arthropoda; class Insecta; order Orthoptera; family Tetrigidae; genus Zhengitettix; species Zhengitettix transpicula. The sequence goes on along the minus strand of CM073595.1, from coordinate 58,842,427 downwards.
TTTTGTACTATCTTTAATAGAGGCCCGATAGGCGGCACTGAAGTGGAGTTCTCACAAAAGACCAGGAATGATATTATTAATATGTAAATTCAACGATGACTAAATTTTGTTATATTGTTTTGAAAGTAATGTTTGATTTCAATTTCCTTTTGTAATTTTAAAAATTAATTACTACATTAATTGGCACCAATCTTGGAAATTATTATAAAATATTTTGTTTATTACATAATTTGATACTCCAACGTGCAGATTATCTTCATTTTAATTTGATAAATATTTCGTTATTACATCAATTGGCACCAACGTGGTGGCTTATATCGAAATTGATAATAGTGATTACTACATTATTTGGCGCCACAACGTGCCGGTGTTCTATCTTGTTGCTTTATTGTAATTTTAATATTTTTATTATAGGTCTTTTATATTGTTTACTACACTATATATATATAGAAAAATTACATCAAACCACACGTATATCGTTTTTTAAGAAACTCCTTCCTCTACACGTCTCCAAAGATTTTCAGAAAAAAACAAAACTATTGTTTAGCAACCAATCTTACGCTTTTTCTTTTACTAATATACAATTAAATCATCTAAATCAATTACCACTATGTATATACATATACGAATGTGCATTATTACCAGTGAAGGTTACTACAGAATCATATTATAGCGTTGTAATATACAGAATGTCACATATAACTGTGCAGTATTCATAATTTCACGGGATATGATTCCGTTACAATTTTTACCTTGAAAACCATATTTAATCATGAAAGGGAAAAATTATTTTTTTACACCATGTATAAATGCCACATCAAAGAACTATAATTAACTAGCATCAATTAACAATTTAATAATACAGCTACCGTTTAGGTCCGAACGGAAATATCTTCGGAAAATTAGGCTAGCAATTTAATGTAAATGCAAGAGCGGGCAACATATTTTGGCAAAGTCTTTTAAGTGAGTCGGTTAACACCAGAGTGTAATAAATTTCCGTCCCCCTAGGGTACAGACGCTGCCATCCCGCCTCTGTGTCTGTACTGAAATTTCGCATCCATGTATACTTTTTATATAATTTTTTTTTCTGTATATAGAAACGTGTTGGTAAATGCCCAATCTCCGGAATACCCTTTAGTCATCAATGAAATTCTTAGAGTAGATTTATATACTAAAATAATACCTAGAGCGGTCTGGATGCTGTTATTGAATCTTTGGCTGAAAATCTGTTTAACGTGATATTTCATAGCTATTTTATAGGTTGTGTTCCGTGGTTCACATTGACAAACTTTGAGATGTTTTTCATAGTTAATAGGAGTAGTTATGAATTTTATACATTTATAGAATATTCAACTTGATTTTTTTTTCAATATTGAGCTATTTCGCGTTAAAGTTTATAGGGAAGAAAGTTGAAATGTACCAAAGAATTTAGTAGCGACGTTAATATATTAAACACGAGAGCGGGAAGGGCTGTGAGTGGCGGAGTTCGAAATATAAATCTTTGTTGCGAACCCTGCATTCCCCCCACGTTTCCGAGCCGAGCCTCGTAACTTATCAGGCGAACTATGAGAAGAGTCTGAAAGAAAAGCTAAACAAAGGATGCAAACAGATAAAGTGCTTGAATTTTTAGCGTATCTGATCGCCCCCACTGTCACGAAATTTATTAATATTTCTTCTTAAATAACACGGTGATTATCAGCACTATAGATTACGCATGAAGGTTACGGTGACCTGGTGTTTGAGATCGTTATAAGAGCTTGAGGTGTGAGGTGAAATGCGTTTAATTCATTGTTCACTGAGTGAAAATTAAAGCGTTGAGTTTTATTAGCCTGATGGAGGCTTCACGCTCTGCGTGCTCGGCGTATCTGAGCTGCCTCAAAATACGTGACGTCATTAGCCTACTGATAAAGGGCACGTGAGTCCACGGCCTTAACTAAATGAACTGCAAGAAATGAGCATGCCTTTCCATAAGCACGCTCTTCTGATATTTACTGACCCGAGCCCGCATAAAAGCAACCAGCCTGAACTCGGTCATTCCATCTTATACGCACGTGTATATGTACTCACAAATAAATTCTTATCTCATTATAAATTAAACCCGGTTTTCCAATTCGAAGAGATTCCAATTTTTTTTATCGGCAACCACTGGATTATTTCGCCCTCAGAGTTGTACGTATGAATTTTTGGAAATCTGTTTACCAAATAACTTATTAGGTTATGAATAACAAACCCACAAAATTTTACTTATTCCTCCAGCGCGTTTTAAGCTGAAAATTTTATATCGACTTTGGAAGTAACAACTGAAAATCACCAATAAATAACCGAAAATAAATAATATATCGTCTCAATAATACTAAGAGGAGTGAATTTTCATTCTTTTATCAATATTTTTTATCAGTTACCTTTTTAATAAGTGTAATATTAAATAGGACTTTTTTAAATAAGTAATTAATACAATAGTAACCGTTAACGGTTTCCAAGAGGAATTAATTTTCTTTATTGTCGAAGATTTAGACATTTTCTCGTATATGCTATAATATATTATCTATTCCTAACAAGAATGATATTAATAATTAAAAGGTGCACAGAAAATGCAATTTTCTTTATATAAAAAAACTTTTACTGATACCTAGTATCAGGAAAGTAAAACAAAATACAAATTTGGTGCAATTTGATTTTGTGCTTCGTCAACGGTTTCGCTGCACAAGCTCAATATTATTACATGAACACCTCTTTTACAGTCATGGTAGGATAAAATATCAAGGGTCCATCCTACAATCGTTAGAGTGATCAAAACGATCAGTATAGTGTCTGTCTTTATTCATTTTATATATATATATAAAATAAATTTCTAATTTTAATTTTAATATCTTATTAAATGAATAAGAAGATATATATATATACATATATATATATATATATATATATATTATTAATAACATTCATAACGAAACAAACATTAGGATATTATTAATATATTTCTTGTATCGTATAATGAATAATATGTTAGTATTAATATGAAAAAGTGTGGAAAGCAAATGGAATGTAAAATATTACAATAATTAAGAATAATAATTAATAATTTTCTAAAATATTTAATTTTGAAAATCTGGTACTTTCATCAATATTTCCATAATCATCTTTACAGGAAAAAAAACATATTTTCGAAATTCGGCCGTATGGTGTTTACACTTTAGAAATTTTTCATATTTACATTTAATTACTTAACTATTTCTAATTTGAAATTGTATGATTTAATTGAATATTATAACACCTGTAGGTGTCGAAATAATTAGGGATGAAACGACGTGTCTGTCTTAACGTTTTTTCTATTATATTTTTATTTTGAATAAAAACTTAATTACTGATCGAATAGGCTGATATTTTTCATTTATTTAAAAAATTCAGATACATAGAACTGTTAAATATTTAGAAAATTACAAATTAGTTTTCTTATTACAATGGTGGCTAATAAAAATAATTAGTAATGGCGTACAAAAACATCAATAAATCTTAAATCCGTCATTTTAATTTTATAACCCTTAAAGAAAAGTGAAAATTTTACAATATTAATCGTAAAGGATTTTGTTTAAACTTTTAATACTGTGGTAATATTTCCACTCTTACTTACAGATAATCAAATTAATGTAAAAAATATACAGTTTATTTGAATTTTATTCGATATTTAAAGACTTCGAACTTGATTTTATTATTTTATATAATAAAATATTTTATTTCTGGACTTCGATTGCTACCAAACTACTAATATATTATAATTAGCTTCATAAATGCTATATATGATAAATCATATCTAACTATAATCATAGAGCTGAAAAAGGAATATTCTTGGATTTAGTATGTTATAAAATTTCCCTTAGTTCGACAAAGGTTGGAAAAATTCGTTTTCCGAACAGACTTAATAATTTACGAACTAATATTTATCGCAAGTGCTGCGGTCCTCTCATGAATAAAATACGTTTCCTCGTCGACGTGCGAATGTACAACGCAAGCTTGACATTCGGTTCCGAAAATGGCCGAGGCGTCACATGTTGGAACGCATGCGTGATTTCCAATTAGTTCACGCCTATGTGAACACGCCTACATTTAAATTTGTTGACGTGAAACAGACTCACCAAAGGAAAACAGTCGTTGCAGTTAGTTTATTTCTTACCGTTTCACGTCGTGATTGATATTAATTAAGCTCGCGTAGTTCCGGTCCAAATTAACTTTAAACACTAAAAATAATTTAATAACAGACACAGAGAGCGGTGCTCTTGATACGTTTGTATATATATATATATACATGTTAAGATTGAGAGAGTTTCAGTTAGAACTTGGATCATTTTGTAAAAGCTCCTCCAGGCGGTGCAAGATTAAGTTTGTTCCCTGTTGAAAAGGTAAATATGAACTATGCGTGTCGGGAAGGCAAGGAGAGGGGTGGGGAATAGGTTGCAACTTCCCAACAAAGCAGGGGAAGTTCTCCATTATCGCTCATAGTCGGTGGCGGACTATTCACTCAGAGGTATTCATATCAAACGTAAGGCGATATGAAAACGAGAACCAACTTAATACATAAGTCAAAGTTTTGCACGCTATCAACTGTTTATGCTCACTTGAGTGTGTACAGTTACTTTAACTTTCCTTTGAGACTGTACAAACGGAATAATTCTTAAATTTAATTTCATATTACTTCGTCTACAACTCGAAAAAAAAATCAGCATAACTAACTTCAGTAACTCATTATCATATACAAAAAAATACAAATCTTACCACATTTCTATGCAATTCCACCAGCCTTTACAGAATATATTTAACTTACCAGCAAATCGAGCATTATACAAAATTTGAAAGACATTTATCGATAAAAACAAACTTTATAACGTAGTTTTTAAATAAAATTCATCCATATAAATAGGTCAAACCAAAAAAGGCTTCATTACCAGGGAATTAGGGAACATAGGCATAACATTAAGCTTCCACATTACAAATTATCCGTAATTTCCAAACACATTAAGTCACCAACCAAACTTTCAACTGGGACAGTTACCAACTTTTAGATAAAGATAACAATTATTAATCTAGAATATTTTACAAACGGTTCACAGTAAAAATCGACCTGTCCCTCAAACCAGGTGTTTCCTGGTCCATTATCTTTGTCTATCAACTAATATATATATATATATATATATATATATATATATATATGTACAATTATATCAAGGCGTTTCGGCTTGGCAGCCCATAACCTGTCATTTTTGTTTTGGTGGGTTGGTGTGTTAGCAAAGAGTTTCCTTGCGCCATGCTTGATTGTTTATATTTTATTTTTTACTTAATATGTATTATACCGAAACATGTAATTAAATGATTTTTTTTTAAAAAAAATACAATTATCTATAACACACGAAATCTCAAACCAGAAATTAACTCATAAAATTTTTTGCACCTTGTGGCAATTCTTCTTAAACATTTGAAATTTATTAGTAAACTAGGTACTTAAATATGAAACATTGGATAAAAATGAATTTTTCCTCATTGCAATGTAATTTTATTCCTAAAATAAATATGCTGAAAATATATTTAGGCTATAACCGAAACCCAAATTCGCATCGATATCGCTTCAGTTCACTTCAGAAGTAATAAATTTAGTAAACAATATTACAAAATATAAAACAAATTTTGTAATTTTAAGTAATTGATCCACAGTTAAAAACGCATCACTCAAATTTTTCCCAAATGAAATAATGTCTGAACATAATTCTTGCCTTTTAAGTGTTTCGGTTCGTGGAAATTTGCCTTCACGAACGATGGCTAGAAAGAACATATTAAATGTTATATTTTTTATATATAAAAGATCTAATTAAATTAACTTTACAATCCGTTATTCCACACAAATTATGTTACACTGTTACAATTTGTAATGCAATACTGAGATATGTGACACAAAGCACTATACACTAAATTTTGTTCACATAGTTTAAGAAACGTTTTGCGCCGTAATCTTGCGCACCCTCGGTATTTTTCTTAACATGCAGAATCACAACAGGAGATATATATCTGAACCTGGTGATATTGGAAAAACGAATAAATGAGAAGGAACTGTCATCAGAGTTATTAAAACTGAGAAACATCGTGAAGCTTCTTTATTACATAATATTTAAGTAGTATTATTATGGAAAATGTTCGTCGATATCAAAGCTTATTTGAAGTCTTCCCTTTAGCTCCAAATTATACTACCTTGAGGTTATTTGAGCAAACAAATCATCAAAGTCCATTTGATAATTAGAACATTCCTTAATTAGTTTGGAAGTTCGAGTCAAAGAGGTGGCGTAGGCAAATTAGTTTACAGAATTCTGACAGATGTGTCTTACAGGAGGAAGCTGTCGTCAATGGTAGACGGCAAAAATCAATCCTATAATTTTCAACTAAGCCGATATTGACATTGGGGGTGCAAAAGCGCCTTCTTTGGGAAACTGCGTCAGAGGTTCCGTCGGAATTAATAAAAATTCCGAAGTAAAAATTAAATATAGGAGGCATTACAATTTATTGTTAAATATAATTAGTGCACGAGAGATATTGAAAAATAATTGTCAGTGAATCTAATAAATAAAATTGGGATGCTTGTGTCAAATTTGTGTGTGTATGTTCCGCAAACAATTTAAATTCTCGGAGCAATTTCCACCATAATTTGTACACATGTTCTAGTCGACCCGGAAACAAACACTGTTGGGGTAAGACACATCTATCATTCTACAGACCGGGGTGGGACAGAGGGAGGAAATTTTAAAAAAAAGTATAAAAGGCCAATATTCACGTCGAATAAATGTTTTTAGGGGCAATGATATTGATAGTGCTTCTGCAGATGTGTGTGTGTGTGCAATTAAATCGGCCTTCTACATTGGAGGGGGTCAAATTTAGGGATGGCGGCGGATGGACGAATACAATCAAGAATAACGATATTAAAATATATTGTGTTACTGACAAGGAAACTAAAAAATTGATTAAATGAATCGAAAGAGAAGAGTGTGACGAGTCTTAAAAACTTATCTTCACAGCACAATTGGGCTCAGATAATTTTTGTGTTCAGATTGAAACATAGTTGTTATAAATTAAATTTATAAAAGAAATGGAAAGCGACGACTCCTTAAAGATATTGTTAATTCTTTTACAAATCCATGTATATTCAATAGTATCAGTAGAAATAATGAATATTTATACACGAAGTCGTTATACGTAGATATTTAAGAAAACATATTTCCAAGCAGGAACACTGACATTTCGGAAAGGGAAAATGTTTTTCTTTCGATTTCTGCAGATTCTTCCAAGCTGATCATAATTATTTACGTGAAATATCAGAATATATGATTGAGAAGTGCAGTAATATCAAAATCATTTTTCTATAATAATAGGACATGCTCTATCTCAGTTGTACTATTTATTTATTTTTCCCTTGCATACTATTTGAGTGAGGATTATTTTGTTTTGTCTCGGAATGATTGGTTGTGTGTGGCTCATATTCACTGCACTCCACCGCTGTTTCACCGCTATTTCCCCAGGGCAATATTCCATTCCAAAAACGAGAAACCAATTCTGAATTGCATTTTCAGAGTCCAGGACGTTGCTGTTATTATCTCGGACAATCAACAATGCTACCGCCTGAAATACACTCCTCATGATACGGAAATACACGGCAAGGAACAGTGTGGGTGTTTCAACAGTCCGTACCACTGAATAATTTACTACATCGTTTTCATACAATGGGAATAATTCCAGAAATAGTGAGCGAGTCAAAGTATTGCATCGCACATCAGTTCGAACCGTTAAATATGGTCATACTTCAAAACTATGGAACACAGGGAACAATATTAACGCATAAAATATGTAGTACCATTTATTTGTGTTTAGGAAAGTCACATAATTACACATATAGAACAGAAATGTGCTCCATATGTTACAATGTAAACAAAAATTTTTTTTGATTTTTGGACTATTCCATGAGTGAATGTACTGGCTTAGGAGTAGAGGTGTCTTTTTTAATTGGCGTTAGTAGGAAATGCTCCAGTGAGAGGTTCTCTGATAAATGGAAACACACACACACAGAAAATAATCATGCCCACGCCGGGATTCGAACCCGGGACATCTGAGAGGCAGTGACGCTGACCACCACAACAGACCGGCTCATTTCCCATTATGATACAGTATTTACGATATCATTCAGTTCCAGGTTACGTTTCCCAGTTCACTTTTTTTGCTTTTCACAAGGAAACGGTCCATTAAACATTTTTTCGTTGTTATGCAGAGCCGCGAGAGATTTTTCCAGTGACCGAAAAAGTTCTATTTGACTGGGAATGGTCATACTAGTCATAGTCTTTCTTGTCAAGAGTAGATGACAGTCACATAGGAATCTTGTAGACATATCCAAGAAGTAACAAAAAAATATTAAATGTTACTGCTAAAACCTCGGAGTGTATAAACGTGAGAACTTTTCTAGAGACATCTAACTGCGGTCCATCGTTTCTAGAATAAAAGTAACTCATTAAATATAAAAATTAACCCCTAGCCTTATCAATAGTACACACCATTATAAATTCTATTTGCTGAAAACTAACAAGCTAAGAGTCGTGCAGAATATTTTCATCCCTTACGAAGAACGGATAATCGGCTATTGTTGAATCAAGTCTTGCACACCTTTAAAAACTTTTCAATTATCATCACAATTACCCATTTAAAAAAATGTGAGTGACAAGAGGGTATTTCAAATTTAACGACCTATTTTCGTGTAATTAAATTGTGATGTTGCTAATCATATCCACGCAGTGGACGACAATCTGGTCTATATTATTGTTCATTTCACACTAACACTATCACCCATGAAACGTTCTGGAATAGACAGAACTCGTCAATAGAGGCAGTGCGGTGGATAAATTATACATAATTAGTGAATGCCTCGAGAAAAATTCCAACATAACATTTAAAACAACAAAAATCTGCATTTACAATATTAATTACGTTTTCAGCTAACCAATGCCCCGAATAATTCAACAAACACCAATATTCACATTTAAATCTCTTTTATAAAACAGAACATGACACACTCGTATTCTCAGGGTACACGTGGGTGTAACTTACCAGGGTTCACAACGTTTCACAACCAAAAAGAATTCACCACTTATATTGTTTTTCTTTTTGTTTAACAATAACAGCACTCAAGGTTTCCGGGTTGATCTCAGGAAATTTCGCTTGGGCTGCTGGTCAAGTTTCCAACTAGTCTCAGCTGACGTCACTATGGCGTCATCAGCTGGCGTACCATTTTCCCCAATACACAAAGGCGAGGTTAATATATAATGAACATAAAAGAATTAACACATTTTATGCAAACAAACAATCAATATTTTAATAATTAATAATAATATTCGATCATAAAAATGAAAATTCTTTTAAAACAATGACCGGCCAACCACTTATTTTAAATATTCTCTCATTCACTCTCCTTGGACCTTTTAACACAATTTAATCAACATACAGGACATTTTATTTTTCCCTCATTACATATGGACATTAAAAGCCGTCCATAAAACTCTTCACTCATCGTCCATGATTTAATTTCCATTCCTCATTCGCGGCTAACAATACATCAGAGATAATGCGTCAGCGATAATTATCTAATACCTCTTACAATATCTTTATTCGCATATTATAATAAAATATGGTCCCACTTAGTATTATCGCAACCAACTAAACGGTGTCCAAATACATGATGTTAATGCTACTTAATTATTTTTAATTTTATAAAACAAATCGAAAATGATAAAATCCCGTGTTGCACGCCAAAGGTAATTTTTATCACATTTTAACCAACTTGTGACTGGTGGAAAATGCCATGTGACAGCGGAGGATGCATTCTGGGACGGTGATGGAGCGGCTGCTGGAAAAAATATCCGAATGTCCATGGAGTCTCGGTACTCTACAAGCGAATACATAAATAAGAAATATTCGAAATGTGTTTGAAGCCAGAGGAAATACCGAAACAATTTTGTTGTGATGAATATGTCGGCTATAGTAAACATCCTGATTGCGTGAGTGCCAGGATATCGAGGCCCGAAGACAGCCGCAGTGTAGCCAACCAAATGACGCGATGTTCAGAGCCCAGTGCGTACCCACTGCCCAGCAGCTGCTGTACCGTTAAGCTATAATTGCTATTGTACAGCCCCGTGCTTTAATTATTATCCTGGTAACTGTTATTCTGGACGTACAATTATAGCTGCCCATCGGACTGTCTTCCCTTACTGTGACATTTTCCACTGAAACACACCGTAATACACAAATTAATGAAGCAGTTTTCACTGGAATGGTTCTAGTTAGCTTGGGAATAACAATACAAAGTTGGAAACTATCTATTGTAATCCTGAAATTATAGTTAACGCTCGAGTGTTATTTTCATGATGTTTTAAATTATTTTTGAAAATTTAGCCACCCTCGTATGTGGGGTGCGGAAATTTGATTCGCCGCCAATCTATAGAGGAAAATTCCCGCTGTGGACCGAGGTAATGTACAAAACACATTTACGAGCACGTGAACGAAATTAATCATGTACGCAGAACTTTCAAAAGTAAAAATCAGTTGATTTAAAATATTAAACAATCTTTAGAAAATTTAACTTGATATTATTCTTTAATTAATGTTGATGAATTATTAGAAATATGGGAAGTAAAATGGTATAAGGACTTGAAACAGACTGGGATACTAATGTCCGTATAACTGGAGATATATTTTGTACACGAACACTAAATTAATATGAAAAATTTTCCCTTAAATAAAGCTAAAATTACTATACATTTTTAATATATTCTCCAAACATTTATGAATTTTTTAACCTCTTGAAGGGTGTAATTTGTTTAACGTAAGAATTAAATGCGCTCTCAGACGTTTTAACCACAATGCGGTTATGAAAATTGAAGTATTCCAGCCTATTATTTTCCGAGCTGCCATTAAATACATTTATAATACGACGCATTCAAAATAGTTGTAAATATATACACTTTTATTAAAATTTATAGATATATATAAAAGATGTGTTCCCTCAAATCCCTCGTTAATTTTAAAAGTTTTGAGAATAAGACTCAGTCTGAGCAGTTTTCTTTCAGCGTTACGGTTTACACGTGTATGTGTCACTATTTAACCATATATATTAGTATAGTGAGCTAAGTATCACCATTCTAAGTTTAATATGATTTAACATTAATTTAAATCACGCTATTTCATTATATTTGGGAGTTACTTGCAAAATTTATTAAATGCTTATGTTAAAAATGGTAATTTATTTTTAAAACACCAATCCTTATAAATATGAAAAATTGCAAATATATGAGATTATTACGGATTTGAATGCTAATTGGATTTATTTTTATCGAAACCGGGAAACAACTCAAGATTTTTGGGAGCAAAATCGACGCATAAGACTATTAGAGGCGGGAAATGGAAAACGGAAGACACCCATTCAACTGAATCTTTGCGATTCAGAAAACTGTGGCGAGATAAGGTGGTGTAGCTTCTTCAGCGAGAGTTCTTTGGCTTATCATTGTAATAGAAGAACGTCTACACAGGTAATTAATTTTAGTAACAAATTGTCTGATATTTTAGTTTAATTATAGTAAAGTTACTTGAAAATTAGTGCGAAACTAAACAGAACGTCTTTTGAGCGATTATGTTTTTGTTATTCCATTTTTTAGAATTTGTCCTTTTGCATAGAAAAATTCTTGTTATTTTCCAAAATCCGATACAAAAACGTAGTCGTACATTAGACTATTAGACTCAAGAAAATCTTGAAATTATTTTTCCGAAAAGAAGTCAAATTGAATCGGCAAATGAGAGACGAGATTAAAAAAATGATGTTTGGAGAAGTTTAACAACTTTTTACATAAAAAGTTTGAACATTTGTTTTAAAAACTGTTTAATCCTATTGATACTTAATTTAACTATTTCTTCAATTTTTATTGTCCTTAACATTTGAAAAACGGTAAAATGAAAATTTCATAATGTCTTGCAGAATCTACTTGGTCTTTTCCGTTTATAATGTAATTATTATTTTAAATATGAAGAGTCAATATTGGACATTAATTTTAATCCTATTTATTCTTAATTTTTCTGTATTGAATAGTAAATACAAACCTGCCAATAAAATACTTTCAGATTCTATAAATAAATTTTCCTTTAAGTTTCTTTGTAACTTGTACAGTCGAGGAAAGTTGTAGGAAACCAGAAGCTGAATCAAAATTTAATTTAATTTCAGTTGAAATGTCAGTATACTTTTATGGTAATGTAGCGTTCAGTGTCGTTGCACTTCATCACGAAGGCCCCGGGCTCGAATACAGACACAGAATTGGATGTCTGTGTCTATCATAGCGTCGGTTGCGACGGCCCTGATAGGCCCGATAGCGATAATGGTTGAAGTACAGTCATTGAAAAAAAAATTATTCATCACCAGTCCTATTCTATTTTAACATGAATCCTCTTGTACTACATTTGTCAATATTTTTTTTTGCCGAATACTATTTCCGTTCGTTCCCGTGAAGAAACAGAATTCAACATTTCTTTTTCAGTTATATCTCCATTTATTAATCTGTCAGCTTCGTTAACTTGTGAATTGAATATATTTGGTTTAATCAAGTTATGAGATGTGGAAAATAATTATTGGTTAAACTAAATGGTGTACCAAATATAATATAGGCCTACATAATTTTGCGTATGAAATGTAATAAATAGTTTTTATATTAAACCATTATGAATAGAAATCTATGTTTAATTTCTTGTTCTATTTAATCATATCAACTTCTATCATTGAAGTATTTTTAATGTTATTAAAAAGCTATAATAGTGTGTATTACTCTCTACAAAAGTGTAGGAGGCAAACAAGATCGTTAAGGTTCATTTTCTATACTAATATAATTAATCAATGTAGGAAATCGTAGCATTGACGTACAGATGGTTGGGAATAAAACTCGTAATTCCCTTATAGAACAGACTCTTCATTCAAGCAGGGATTTCAGGAGGCACACAGACACATCTACTTTAACAATTAACTAGGATTGATGTTAATGAATAGCTCGTTGACGTAAGTAATTCTTTATTTTGGGATGAAAGTAAAGTCAGCTGGCAAAATGTCAAAGAAAAAATAATTTTCTTGTAATCCTTGTTAATAATAGTTCCATATAAAAATATAAAGTAGGCAGAATTAATCATTGCGCTCTAGAGTGTGGAACTGTGGCGAAGCGTTTGAGGTGGGCTTTCTACTGCTGAGTATTCCTTATTGGTATTCGATTAGCCTCAAAGACTTTCCGGAAATCGCGATGCAGAAGGAGAGGTTGAGTGACAGCTATGCAGAACGCAAATTGCCACTTGCCGAAGCGAATTCCGATGACTGTGTCGGTTTCGACATTCCCTTAACTTAATCGAAAGTCTGTTTAACACTGAAGCGAATCCTGAAGTCGTTAAGTCTAGTGCTGATTCCGTAATGTAATTATAACATCATTACGAGAACATTAACACTTCACCTGACTGACAATGAGTTTTATAACTCCTACATCTGATGATCCGATAATGAATCTCATGGTATTTATGAGCAATGGTAAACATATTGAAGCCAATATTTGGGTAGGGACAAAAAAACACGACCACAGTATTAGAAATTAGAATCAAAATTTGTATTATTTCAAATTAACATGAATTACACAGAACAAAATAATTACTGAACCAACCGTTTAGTATGACTTTCTCACTAATAATTAACTGTTTTATCGTTTAAAAAAGTTATCTAAAAGTTTCTCATTGTTTAATTCTTTCGTTGTAAAAATAATCACTTATTCTAAGTAAATCAATTCGGTGATAACCATAAATTGTTTTCCTCCGAGAATGACCATGGTATTCGGATAAATATAAATAGATAATTTCTCCAAGAAATTGAAATAGTTTAGTTGAATAAACGAGTAAAAGGTAACATGCAGATAAAAGACAAAGTGCTTATATAAGAATATATGGAGGAGGAAATAAATCATATATCCTTGAAACTTCAGTGTTTTGAAAAGAAAAGTTAAAATAATAATAATTGCAATTTAATTATACATTTAAAAAGAAATATATAACAAGTCGTTTTCTTTGATATTATTATAACCTATCGCCATATTTAGGTGTTTATCGAAAATATATTTTGATATCAAAGCTTGTTTGAAGTGTTTCCTTTAGCACGAAGTTTTACTACTTTGAGGTTATTTAAGCAAAGAAATCATCAAAGTCCATTTATAATTAAAACATTCCTTAATTAGTTTTGAAATTTGTGTCAAAGAGGTGGCGTAGGCAAATTAGTTTGCAGAATCCTGACAGATGAGTCTTACAGGAACAAGCTGTCGTCGACGGTAGAGGCCAAAAATCAATCGTGTTTATTTCCATCTGGACTTTTATTAATATTCGAGATTAACTGAACCTGTGTTTCTGAAAAATATAGCAGTAAAAACTCATTACGAATACACAGTGTTCAATTTTTATTAAAATATAATTTATAACGTCATGCTTAATTTTTTCTAATTAAAACTTTCAGAAGAAACGTTAATAATGCATAGAAAACGAAATTAATTTTCGCTAAAATTTTATTTAATAATATTCAACTACGTAATTTATAAGAATCGATCCTATATGGATTATGGAGTTAATAAAAACTTAAGAAAGAATATTTATCTTAATTTCAGATTTACATCTCATCTCTCCCAGATACATATATAAAGTTTAATTATTTATTTTTTGTATCTCCAATGTTTCAGTTTAAGAGCTAGGAAATATTTAAAGTCTGTATTTGAAAGTTATTGCGTCAAACTTCACAGAAATATTCAGTTTCCTTGATTCAATGAGAGTCTTATATTTCCTCGCAATTATATCACAAAATATAGTTGAACCTTCAAATGACCCAACTGACTATTTATTTACATTCGCAGTGATACTGATGGGAAAAATGTTTTAATAGAACCTCTGATAAATTCAACGAGATGCTCTTCAGTTGCGAAATGAGTGAAAAAATAAACAATAAGCCACTTAAGCAAGTTTTTGAGTTTGAAACCGTACAAATGGTTTCAGCTAAAAACCAATTTCATTTTACTTAGCGCGGGGAATCTTAAGTAAAACCCCAGTAAATGAAACTTTTGTCTGACATGAAGTGTTTCGACAGTGAGCAGGTGAACTTGAGTACACTCTTTATGGTAGTGTAGAATTAGTTTTCTATATTCATATAATTGTTTTTACTATTTTTATGGGTATCTCTTTGATATAACTGCTACGAATAAATATATATACTCACGTAATTGTGGAATTGTTGGAAAAACTCTAACATCCGACTATTACAAATTAATTTCCTCCACAAAACCCTTTTTTCCCCTGCATTGGAAAAGAGAAACTTTTTTATTCGTACTTGCTCTGCGCGATTATCACCTGTAGGAGTGAATACATTCCATCAGTCAAGCAAAAAAGTATTGAAATCGCCCAGTAATTTGCTACGTGAAGAACGGTTAGTAAAAATCGTTACGTGCACTTCATGCTCCATTGTGCATCCGTTTCATCGCTTTGTCTCTGCAGTCAGTTTCTCGTTATGTCCTGCCTTTTCATTTCTTTCTTCCTCGCTTTCATCTGCAGTGTCTCCTAGGGGGTGGTGAGATGTTATTTGCTTCTCAATAAACTTGCAACAAAGGAACTAATCGATCCTCCTTTCTCCGTTTTAATATCCAGATCCCGTGACATTTAATATCTGAGTGTAGCCGCGCTTGATGGAAGAGTTGCCCTGAGGCGGTCGTCTGGCTTGTCAGTCCACTGCATCACGGAGCACTGCCCAAAGAAAACCTCGCAAACATACTTCTACTTTACTCACAAATATTACGCTTTATTTTAAACATGAGTATATATAAAGACAGAGTATATATTCTTCTCAAAGCTAGTTAAATTCACACAAAAATTTGAATTAATTATTTGAAAATTATCCCGCATCGCATTTTCTTTCCTTTTTGTTTTCAATTTATCATGTACAAATACTAAGGTTATTACTTATGTATTTTATCACTTCTTTTTTATGTCCATCACGATTTTTTTGACATTGAGAGTGAATTTATGTAATTACCACAATACCCGTTTTAGAATAATTTAATTTTAATTCGATAATTCACTCTTAAATATTGAAAATACGTAGAGAGACATTTTAACATAAATATGTTAAAATGCATAATTATATACATACTCACCACAGAGCTACTTAATAAATTGTCTGAATACTATCCCGCATCACATTTTCTTTTCCTTTGCTTCTAGTTTCTGATATAAATATTAAGTCAGGTGGTTTTATTTATGTATATTAGAATGTTTTTTACTTCAATTATTGAATCAATTTAAGTAATTTCCATATTAAATATTCGGAATATTTCCACATTTGATAATTCACTCGAAAATAGAGAGACATTTGTTTACGTTCAGATTCTCTTTAAACAAAATCATAATTAATTTAGTACATAGTTTAAAGCTCGAAGAAATCATATGGAATGATTGAACGGCGGAAGAAAAATGTATATTAGATAAAAATGGATAAATATAATTAACGGTTACAGATCGTTGAAGAAAATAATATAAAATTTCGGCAAACTAAATTTATTACTTTATTTTATTTCTTGCATTAAAATTGTGCACATCTGAATTTCTCTCGTCTCAAAAATTGTTTTAATGATAATGTTTTTGAAATTATTACCCAAATAAGTCCAATTGGACATAAATTTCTAGGTACACTATGGTAGATGTTTGAGTAAAGGTTTATAATAGCAGTAGCAGTGGAAGAGAAAGACCATATGATGTTGGGTATAGGAAGTATGATTTAAGGGGAAGAGTATAGGGCAGAGTGGTACGACAAATCGGCCACCTGACGGATTATTGAAAAAAATACATTCTTATTTTAAATTGGATTTAATTGTTAACCAGTAAAGTTGACGTGTGTGAGCTGTGTACCTATGCGTACGGAGTTCCACAGAGGCCAGAAACCAATTCGTAGAGCGGCAACGACGGAAAAGTGACTTACGTTCCCCGTGGGACCGAGACAGTGCCAAATTGCTTTCTGCCGCCGGCAGGACGGCGCCGCTCCATGCTCGAAACTCGCTTCTCAATCTAAGTCATTATAGAAATTGAAGCAATTGCACACTCTCCTGCTCTACACCTATCCATAATTAATTCCGCGTAAGAAGCGATTTTATTTTATAGAAATTGAAGCAATTTCACGCTCTTCTCCTCTTCACGTATTCATAATTACTTAATTGAACGAAAAGATTTTATTATATTTTACACGGTTTTGGATCGTTACCAAATAGATTTAACGACAATTAAAACAGCTGTAATTATATCCAGGATGAAAGTAAATTAAGCTCAACCGGAGGAACATAATTCAGTGAAGTTGTTAAATAGAAAATAAGTGCTCAGAAAGAAAATGAACACTGGAAAACTTGCCGATATAAATTGTTCTTCAATTTTATACTTACAATTATACTCAAAGCTTAACACGTTAATTTATGAACAAATATAACACTTTAATTTTTACCTCGAAACTGGATACCTTATTTTGAATTAAAGAAATTAATTATATCCGAATATTTCATTTCAAGATGATCTAGTAAATAGATTTCACAGACCCAGACAGAAATTACGATGAGGATGTTGCGAAAAATGTGTACGTCTACAATAAGATTATGTTGAAATTTCAACTAGATTCTGTTCTTGGCACTCCTGTTTCGTGTCCAAAAAAATACACTACCTCATTGAATGAATAGGAAATATTTAATTATTGGCTATATTAATTTAGGTTTTACTAAGTTTATCCATAGTTCACTCAAGTAAAAACTGAGAATCAGACAGGCAGAGAAACTACCATTGCTGAATGATATCAGCCTAACACGTGGACAGTTCAAGAAATTGCTTCAAGGCTTCTAGCAACATTAAATTACTCACGTAGCAGCAGAAAGATTTTGCTTACTCTGTTAGTGACATGCAAGTGTAAATCGGGTTGTATTGTAATTTAAGGGTCTGAAAAATATTTAGTTCCCTGCGATGCTGTTGCCTAATAAACACTAAAAATTTGGAGCTGTACTCGAGGACGTAAAAACCTTAATGGAACCCATGACTTGCTAAGTGTTTTTGTCTGCGAGACTAAGGGGTCCATTTTCTTATTTTTGCGTATGTAGAATGTGCAGAAGAGCGCAATAAGTCGTTTCTTGGAGGCACTCCAGCGGAAATCCGAGCATAGATCCCGAAGGCGACGTCGCCTCTCCGCGTGAAATTGCGTGGAACGCACGGACATGCCACATGCCCTTCCCACCGGAAGCAGATATTCGCGATTCTGGCGCGGTTTTATATCTGTTTATTTCATAAAGGCGAGGGAGGGACTCACAGTTACGAAGCGCATAAAAACTGAATGCAAAAGAAGATTGGTGTTGAAGCGAGCCAAAGCACAGCCGTTGAAAATAAACGTTTCGGCCCTATAGGGAGACTTCTGTGCTCGAAACATTGGCGACGAAAACTTTTTGTTGTCTGGGCAGACGGAAACAACATATCTGGTTACAAATTTAATTTTAAAAAATTTAATAGCTTCCAAACAAATTTTTAATGCGTTGAATGTACGATATATGTGACCAACGAATTAAAAATAAAAATATTTATACGCTGTAAAGTTAATCGTAAGCGACAGATAAGTTCCTAAAATTAGGTGTAAACAGAATGCATGTAAAAATTACGATCCCTATGGAGTTGAAATAATGACATGCATTAAAATTGTTAATATCGTTAAATTAATAAGAAGACACGTACGCAATTATTAATCCTGAAAATGATCACCACTGATTTAGTCTTGCAACAATTTAAATGTCATACCACAAGCGTGGTAAACCAAGAAAATATTAACGGAAACTTAGTTATGATTTTTAAGTCTACAAAAAGTTTTCTGTCTTACTGTCCATTTAATTAAAATTCATATTTGAAACGTCATTGAACACCAAACGTAATTTTCCAAAAATATAGCTTGTTCACTAAAAGTAAGATATAGGATATGAAAATATATAGTAACAAGTTTGTAACAATTGAAAATATTTTACGTAACTTTCGAAAACGACAAACAATAATTTGAGTGTTTTTCTCGCACGATCACTTAGATATTGGAAAGTTTTTATGAATATATACATCAATTTAATCTAATTTCAATCATTACAACCTGATATGACTATTTAAGTTTTCTTGTGAAAAAACTAAATTATTTTTTTTAAAATAATACTTTTATGTTGACATCCTTGTTTGAACAAAAATGTTGAATACAAAAGTCCTGTAATTATCCTGGAACGTACCGAACAAGTTACACTTTTTGCATTTAGCTACTAAAACTTCGTAGTAACGCAACACAGTTGCGTTTATAATATAATGTAAATCAGGTCAACAAATATGCCACTTTCTGATAAAATAACAAATTCATATCAAAGCAAAAATAATTACATTATATTTACCTAATTTTCCCTATAATCAAAGGATTTTGATTAACTACACACTATTACGCAGATTACTAAATGTACCATTAATTACCTGTTTCTTCTTTATTTTACACTGATGAATGACCTGATTTTTTTTGTAATTGTTCCTAAATTTAATGTTTATTTTATCTTGATTAATATAGTTCTATCATTTTCACCGCGTATAATTAAATGTAAGTCAATCATATGTCTGGAAAGTTCCATCGTACCTTAAGTTTGCATAACAAACCGTATTAATTTTCTTTTGGCAGCTTACCTCTGTAATACTTCACGCATGACGAATCTCGTAATGTTAGTATCAGATATGAGCTGAGGGGAATATGAGATGAGCTGGCATACTTTGACGTTATAACAAGATACGGAGTTAGATGTCATTCTGAGTCCGATTCAGATATAACCTTTACGTTTTAACTTATAGATAATGTGAGAAAATGTACATATGTTACTGTATTGACTGTTTAGTCTAGAATCATTTTTTATTTTTACATAACTTCTAGATTATTTAAAGGATTTGTCTCGTTTCTCAGTTTTTTATGCTATAAATCTCAGAAAAAATATTTATTCAAGGCAAATATCGGCCGTATTTGCATGTTTGAAATTTTCCATCTAGACGGCAAATTGAATGTCATAATCAAACTCAGTGACATCCATAACTGTGGTTGTTTCCGCGATATTTTCTTGTTACTTTTTTATCTATTTATTTTTAATGCAATTATTAAATAAATTATTTAGTTATAACTAAATATTTTTGTAACTGTTCCAAACAGATTGAGGATCATAATGAATATTCTTTGAAGTTTTTTGCTGAGAACTAGTGTGTATAATTACGGTATATACGTGTTGGAAGATCAACATCAAAACAACATCAACAAAAAAAATTAACTTGAATAAGGCCTAGCAGATTGTATGAAACATGGTTCATTGATTGAAAATGTGTAAAGACTAAAGGAATAATGTCAAGTGAGAACTGTTATGAAATTTCCTTAATTCTCAAAATGGATATTTTTCTATTGGAGAGTTGGCGTATTTCATTATATTTTGCATTTATTTTATATAAATATGTGAAGTGATAATTAAATACACACATAACCAATTTTTTAGAGAATTTCACTTGATTTTGTCAGTTTTTGTACATTTAGAATCGAGTGTTTTAAATTAGAATAATGGTAAAAACAATACCCAATATTTGTTAATCATTATATGTATCCTCCAGTGCGAATTTATTTAAAAGAAAATTAGTTCCACGGATTGTGTAACCTTTCACAATGTTTTTTATTATCATTCTATGGAGTATTGCTTGGATATAATTATACTTTTTATTAAATCAAAATATTTCAGCTTTACTTCATTACGAAATAAGTAACTATTTTGTTGTTGTGCAATATCGTCGCGTAGCAACGTCTCGCTCTCGCGTGTGCTGTGACGTCACGGTCTTTTCGCGCGATATAATTTAACGAAATTATCAGATTTTTTAATTATAATTCTTTCCACCTTTATGCTAGGGGTTAATAACCCCCAATGTACCATTTTGAAGAATATGTGTATCAATTCTTTTTTCAATATGTCCACGCGTTTAAATCTGTATAGAGTTTAACGTAAATACATACAAATATACACGCTTTTTTATTGTATAGATAGATTTTTTCTTTCAGATATTGTTGTTGTTATTGGATCTTGAGCAATGTAGTTGGTTAAAATAATTATTAATATGCACGTGTGAGATTCCATGCGGCGAGGCGTTTCGTACTACAAAGCCGATGAGTTTCCATATCAGTTCAAGGCACTAATGGCCGACTCGTGGCGTATACAGATCTCGCTAACAAGGAAAGTTCCAGGTAATGGTTCAAGGATGCGAGTCTACGCACGAAAGCAAACAAAAACAGGTACTCAGGTCTTACTGTTACGAATACTCTCAGGAAATTCAGGAGTGAAGTTGTTGGAGAATGTTGGTGACACAAATTTTGTCTGCCTGTCTCTGTCATTATTTTACATTTTATTGGGGGTGATCAGTGGTACATGGAATACAACTTCATTGAGATGAATAGTTTCTATCACTTAAGTATGTTTTTGACTGTCATTAAAAATTCTGTGGAATCTTCACCGCGTGATACATAGCTATAGAAAATGTTTCACCTGAGGATGTCGCTACCCGGTTTCCGTAACCTGCGAAAGTTTTGTGTATTCTCAAAGCTCGAAGTCAATCTGAAAGTAGTGTATAATGATATTGGAATGTCTATTGTTGGATATTTATTGAGTGAATGTTACGATAAATTGTGCTAAAGAGAAAAAAAATACAAAAAAAACCAGTATAAATGTGATTAATGGAAAGTATGAAGTCGCAATGCATGTAAGGATTTATGTGCGTGTTAAACAGAAGATACGTGGGTTTGTGTTACGAGGGAAGAGAGATCAGCGCACAGCAAGAAGATTGCAATTTAAAAGTGATGAGTTCTGTTTCACATATTTATTGGTAATTTGGTGGTCGCCAACAGTATCCTCTTCATACCATTCCGATCACATAGTGATCTTTGTGGTCAGTTTTACGTTACGTAATCGGTCAAAATGGCAAAGTTGTCACATCCGCAAAACACCGTAGTAAATATTTGCTGACGAGCGAACGATCAGTTCATTTGCATGGAAATTGTTTTGTTACCATCAAATATTGTCTGTTGCATAAAACAAAAGGTACTGGCTGTGTTTGCGCGCTCATTCTGCCGCAAATATACAAAACTAGTTATCTTGGCGACGTATCTTTTCCTCTGGGCGGCAGCTGTTTTTTTTAAAACTCCCGATGCAGATTATAAGCGAATCCGAAGCTACAAACGCTTAAACTTTCCCAACTCAGCTGAGCTCCGCTTTTGAGGACTCCACCTGCTATTAACTACGCTGCTTTATTTCTCTGTTAACAGCTAAGAGGCATTTACGACTCTGTTCTCATACTGCAAATGCATGTCACCACAGGGGTGCTTTCACGTAATCTACAATTTCGCAAACAAAATCGTCAGTCGCTGCCATATCAACGTCTCATCAAGAGAATAATGCACTGTAGGGATTTCTCAAAACAAATCTCAGGCCATTGAAATGGGAAAAACGTCAAAAAACATAATTGGACGGAAAGCTTTCGTACCAATTAAATAGAAACAGCGACTGTTTCCTTCAACACGTCTTTTGAGAAATTTTCGCTGAATTCATTTAATAGACTTTCATCTCATAAAGTAGTTTAGTCACCGAAATAATGCTTTACTGTACCAAGGGTCATATTTTTTAAACATAATCCCTTCTGCAAATCAGACCTGCATATACAGATATGATAAAGGCCAGATTCCCAAATGCTAAGACGGTAATGTAATAAAGTAATGAATTCATTACTATTTTGAAGTATTTATGTGCTGGCGGCAGCTAAAAGAAGAAAGTAACTCTAAATTAAGCAATATTATGTAAAAAAAACCCATTCATGATCTCAAAATTAATAAGTTATATAGAACGACCAATTAACAGTCTCATTAAAAAATTCATTAATAAAAAAAGTGTTTAGGTAATAGGGCTACGTTTCGGTACTGATTTGAACACTCTTCAGCATGTGATCCGAATGAAGTTATAAAGGTTTCTTTCTTTCTTTAATTCCAGTCGGACAAGAGCCCGAAGAGAGACAAATAAGTACCTTACCGTAACGTTTAACTAATTTATTTATTAATAATACTTTTTCTTTGTAAAATGTTTATTAATTTATCGTTAAAATATATATTATAATTAAATCTAGAAAAAAATTCTTAAAATAGTATTTTTTCAACTCTTAAATTATTTAGAATACCAGTGGCTGATATTTAATACAACTCCACCAACCGTCAGAACAACCTAAATATTTAAACATTTACAATATTCTATTTTTTTCCTATGTTGAAATTAGTTTAAATAAAAATTTTAAAAAATTGAAGCAACCGTGATTGTGCTAGAAGGTGATCATTTTATTTAACATGGAAGTTTTCAGGGTTCAGTTGGTCAGATAAATATTACGTACTAAATACAATTTCTGCAAGCATTGTTCTGAATTATTTTCCGAGAAAAAACAATTTTGAGCTAAGTGTCAATATGAAAAATTATGGTTATAATATTAAATCTGATAAAAGGAATAAAGGTCAAGCGTGATATTGTAAAACGTTAGTAATAGCAAATTAATTACGGAAAATTAGTTTTTGTAGCTGTTATGATGGACAATAAATTGTGAATTTTAATTAAGGCAATCAGTATAGTCCAGGAAACATTAAACCACAAAATAAATGTAATTATTCTCATATTACGTTGTCTGATATGGTGTAAATTAATTATCTCTCTCTGAAAAATATTATTTTGTTTAGTTGTTAGCCCGTTTGTGATTGATATTACAGTTTTATTCAGATTGAACTTTATCAACTGTAAAACAGGACAAATATTACTAGTAGTATTAACTATTCAGAAAGCAGACCGCGCAGAAAATAAATCCGCAACTCCGCTTCATAATTTCTTCAATTATTAGGCTGTTTACTGTATAGTCTGGCGTAAGATGTAAAGAGGACATCAATTACGTTCGTATTAATTGCTGATAAAATATTAGACGACACAAGAGAATTGATTATAATCGCCAAGATTGAGTACAAGGATTACGGTTTCGAATTCATTTATACTCCGGAAGCTGAGTTCTTATGAAATTTTCACCGTATTCTGTATGCCTATCTCCATGTAAAGTGTATCAACTACCTGAAAAGGTAAATCTTGTTATATATTCAATGCAGTTTCGTAAATTTCTCTGTATTGATGAAATGCTAACGTACTTCGCAAACTGCATGTATATTAAAGTGGCATAACATGTACAAAGTACAGTTTGCTTTCTGTGCAAAACAAACACGCGGTTGCCTCGTGCTTTGCTCTATCCTGGGCCATGAAACAATTAAGGGCCTTGTGTCATCAAGGGCCACTGGACACAGCGTGAGGTTTTTATTTCGGACACCATATCTCTTGTGAAACTGATGAAGCAACAAAAGCTTTCACTCCGAAGGACATTTAATAAAATAAACAATTATGAATTTAGAAGGACGTCACTTCAAAGCTGTCAAGTTAATAATGAGTTACGTAGTATGCTTAGTGATCACACGTGAAATATGTGAATATTTAGCTACCGTTATTATTCTTTACTCAGCCATCACCTCGGTCTTCATACATGTATAATTTCGATTATCTCAATCAATGTATCATGGAAAAGAATTGTCAAAAAGATTGCATTGAAATTTAACTTATTGAAATATCCATCTGTAACTGTCCATCAAGTTTTCGTTTTTTTACTACTTGAAGCAAAAACTACTTGTGAAGACGTTTTATTGGAATTAGGAAACGAAAGGAATATTTACGTCTTAGTTACTGAAAATGCATTTCATATTCAAATGAGCAACTTCTTCGTCTTGTATTTACAAACTAACGTTACACGTTACACGTCTCCAATCTATTCCTACATAGTAGTTCTCTTTTTTCCTACGTGTATTGTCTAGGACTAACGAGCTAACTTCGTTTCTCTGCTCCTACTTGCTCTGACGTAAATGCTAACTAATCAATTACTCTGTGACGGTAAATGTTTGCAACAATTCCCAGGCATGAAGTTAGGAGAAACACAAATACGCATCAAGACCGCAGATTTGTACCTGGGATCCTCATCGCCAAAACTGTTGGGCCTTGTAATGCAGTGCAGTGTTAATACAGCCTCATCCACCTCCAACTACCTGCAAATGACCAACTAACTACCATAAGTTGATTTAGGTAGCAGATAAACAATTAGACTTTCGATTAGAACGTCGAGGAACTTCGCCTAACGACCTGCCTGAACTCTTGATTACGGTAGGATTAATTCTGGTTATTGCGAATAACAGAAGACATTACTATATATATGTGCTTAGTTAAATTACAGAAATAAGGTACAGTAAGAACCTCACTGTTTGCAATACTCAGAAAATAATTATTTTTACCTTATTTGAATTGCTATTCGACGAGAAAATTATCATCACAATATTTTATAAAAACACAAATGAACTTCTATAATACAAAAATTAATTTAAATTTGATCTGTTATTTTTCACACTTAAAAATATCAATTAAGTTTTAATTATTTCGGTGCAAAACAGAAAACAATTTTATACTCGGCTAAGTACTTAGCACAAACGTATTTTCTCAAAGTGTTTTCAAGAGCCAGTAACGTTATTTAAGATACTGCATAAACTGTGATTAAAAATCTTAAATGGTACATAATTTAGATATATATTATACTAATAAACAAAAATTTAAAAAATTCTAAATACAATCTGTATTGTAGGATAACACTTATTGTAATGAGAAATAATCCACCATAAATTACGAATTTCTCCTAGTTCGTAAACGAAGTTATTACGTTATTATATAAACCGTTCATTGGTAATTGAATGTTCCCACATGCCGAGGCACCTCGGTCTGTTTAGAGAGGTGTATGTTCCGGGGTCGCAGACCTTGGGCATACGGCAAGAGTTGTCCGCTATTCCTATTGGTATAGTCGGCCAGCTGCCTCCTAAACAGGCCAAGGCATGGCGAGGGGTAAGCTGCGTCCCCACAGCAAACTCCTCTCCTGCTATCGGAAGGGCGTGGGACAAGTACCCAATGCCCGACCTACCCGATGCAGGTTTTTCTAAGGTTTTCCCTGCATTCCTTTAGGCGAATGCCGGGTAGGATCCTTAAAATATAGCCCGGGGGGCCCTAGTTAACCCTTGGCTTCCTTCCTCTACCCTTCCGCATCCCCCCTTTCAAATCCCTTCCTATGCTATTAAAGGGGAGTTGCCCTAAGTGGATTACCCTCATGTAGCCTATTGCCCTAAAAAAAAATGGTAATTGAATTACGAGAATTATTGCCTCTTTGGGAAATTTATTCTTTGAGAAACATATTTTCAATTAATTTATTCTAAGTATAAGGTATAGGCCTAATTAGCGACACGTAATTTAATAAATCAGCAAATTTTTCCTCATATTAATTTTGGTATTTGAACAAATAGTGGGAATTGCCTTAAGGAAATAAGAGCAATGATAGCCATGACAAAGAAAGTTTTTAGGAAGAAAACTTATTGCTAACAAGCAAACGGTATTTGACGTTCCGTATAAACTTTGTAATCTGTCTAGTTTGGAGAACTAACAGACACGCATAGAAAATATACTCTTGACCGTGAAATGTGGTGTTGGAGAGGGATGGAAAAAAATAATATACACACACAGCGTATCTTATGAAGGGACTAACGAGACGAAATGAAAAGAGATCCATATTAGGAACAGCTCTTTCGGGGAAAGCGAATTAGATCGGACACATCATAATCAGAAGCTGAGTATTACCTGACGTCACTAAAGGACAACTAAATAAGAAGGGTTAGTTAGGGCATGGTAGATTGACGAGTCCACAAAACGAAGCTGAAAATGGAACAGAATACGGGGATAAATTACCTTAAGTTTTGGGCCTGTAAGCCAAAATACGCTAATAATATAAATGACGAAAGGGTGTTCTTCTATTGTACTAGCTAATATGATTTAGTATATTATGTATTCGTAGTTTAACTTACGAATTTGATGTATTCATAAGCAAGCTTACGATTTTTTCATAGCAGTTATGATACACATTAAAATTTCAGCCTGACACAGACTTGGCGCTAGAGGGAACATTATTTGATAGATCGTGTATTACAAATTTTTAACCAAATTTCATGCACTGTTTAGTTATTGTAATAATTAGAAGTAAACGAGTGCACGTATTTCTTGAGAAATAGATAAGAGCTGCAATAAAAACTCCGTTGTACAGT
Organism: Zhengitettix transpicula; assembly: GCA_037074705.1. Classification (NCBI taxonomy): domain Eukaryota; kingdom Metazoa; phylum Arthropoda; class Insecta; order Orthoptera; family Tetrigidae; genus Zhengitettix; species Zhengitettix transpicula. Next base: position 58,815,021 of record CM073595.1, on the reverse strand, counting down.
ATTTAACCTCGTCAGTTATAAGAGGGGATCTAGATTCCACAGTAAACAAATCTTCAGTATCGTATTCAGCGGTACGTATTTTATTACCAGTGCTATTATGAAATAGGTGTGATATAAATCATACAGGTGATTTCTTATAAATGTTGGCAATTGATTTCGTAAGATGTCGGCTGCTACTCGAGTGCAGAGAGCCGTCACACTGACACGCGAATACATTATGTAGTAAAGCACAGGTGGACGCAACATCCGTCTTTAGGGGTCTGGCCGTACGATGGCAATATTGATAGTTTGATCACGCACGAGCAGAGGCTTGCATCTCTTCTCCCTGTTATTATTGTTATTGCAACTTCTCCTGCACATGGCGCCGCCCATACCTCCGCCTCGCCGGTGTCATATTTCAGCCGTTCTTTCATTTCCACGATTCTTGTTGTCTCATCTATTATGTTCAAGATACAGGAGCTATCTCCTTCCTCTACCCCAATATGTGCGGCCTTCTCAGCTGCTGCAAAGAGTCTTTTAAACTTTTGTCTTCCAGTGAACGCTCTGCTCAAATTCAATTAAAACCTGGAGACGGGATTCATTGTAATATATCATAGCTCAAGGAGCAATTAATTTAAATTGTAATTAAATATCTGTAGGGTAAATTTAATATAATGTGATTAATAATTTTTAAGGTAAAATAGTGAAGCGAAATTAATCTCTCTTGTATATTGCTAGAAAGTTCATGCGTGAAATGGCCTTTTACAGAAAAATATTTCTTTGCTTCCGATAATTTCCGCTGTTTTACTTTTCGGTTTAGGTATCCACTGAACACTGAAAGCGAAGTAATCATGATCACGAGATTCATTTATAAACGGCTGGTAAAATTCTGGAAAAATGCAGGTAAGGCATGAGAATTATAAGTTAGAAATAAAAATAAAAAATAGCTATGGCTTATGCACTAATTCGTTTGAAAAAGACGATTTTATAGGGCTTGATTAAAGAAAGTTGACCAACGTTTCAATGAGTGTAATTTCATACAACATTAACAGATGTTAGTTGAATTAGTAAAAGAGAGAAAACGTTCGTTATAAGGATGGGACATTGGCAATATAAGAAGAGTTTACAGTCATTCATATGGTGACCTACTTGCTTCAGGTTTTTATATCGGAGCGTAACCTAGATTTTAAAGCCGCGGAAGGAGTAGTTCTCTAACAGGGTGGTTATTTCGAGCCTTGCAAATCAACACCGTCAGCGATCTCGATTGAGGTAGGCAGCATTGCCTTACGAACTGTTACGACATACTTGCTACAAATTCCTTGCTTACTTCATAAATAACAAATAATACTTAGTGATCCTTGTAAATCTAAAGGTATATTATATCAGTAATGAATTTAACGTAATTCTTTTCCTACATATACAAAAATTTAAGTATTTTATAGTCGGTGCCACGAAAATGTAATATCAAGGTCAAGTAGCTTACCGCACAGCTCCTCGCCTCTCGTCCAGCGGTATTGCCAGATTGTGCACCCTCCCTCACTGCTAGTCGTCACTCGTGCCTCTAATAGACATAATATTTGGGAACGTAGACGGAAGACTTCGTGACCTTGGTATTACATTTTCTAGGCGCAGACTTTAATGGTCCAGAAAAGGTTATCCTGAATAAAACACTCAAGTATTAAAATGATTGAAAATGAATAAATAATTATAAATTAATACTTAATCGAATTTATCTGTGTAGTGACGTTAACATCGTAAAATTAAAATTAAGTAGTGTTTCTTACTGCTTATTAAAATATTTTTCGTCTGTATTATCCATTATCATTTTGTAATATGTTTTTATATTTAAATATAAAACTTTCAAAAAATATAAAACTTTCGAAAAAATTAGATTTATACATTCAAACCATTTCTTCTTAACCACGTTAATATTTCATTTGCCACAGATCATCAAATAGAATTATATTTTATGTTATACTTATATCATTATATTTTTTATTAGTATGGTAACAATGGTATTATTAATTTAGATGATGTCCGTGACATGTTATTTAAAATTTAATTGATTTATAACATTATTCTTAAATTTTCCGATATCTCCACTTTCATTGGGATCGTTTATAATTTTATTTCAGTTTTTATAAATATTCTTCCAATATTCTACGTTAATGGCAAATATAACCGAAAGCTCTCTTCATAAATAATCAAATTAAAAACTAATTTGAGACTGTTGCAGATGATTTTTAAATCATGTGTATATAAAAATAAAATGATTTATTTTTTATATTATTCTATCAAAAATTTTCATACTAAGTTATAAAACTCGACTTGGAACATTTATTGTTCCTCCTCAACTCGCATATTCAACCAGGAACAAATAATAGGTTTAGTGTGAGAATTTTATTTGTTAATACATTTTGTAGTTGAAGCAACATGCAAAACGTTTGACAGTGTACAGAAGCCAGGGATAAGTTGAGAGCGCCTACTGCATCAGAAGTTTAGGTGATTGGTTTAAAACTAAAGCTTTATACAAATCTCTCCATCTCTGGTGGAAGAAGGGGAGAATGGCGAAGTTCAAAGGCAGCTGGGAGTCAGGCTCAGCCTTAATCCTCGCGGAAAATCGAACAAACCGAAAAAGCAGAAGGGCCTTCGATAAGACCGGGGGATGAAAGAACAATTACAGTAAATTACTATTTTTGTTCGGCATTGACAGTCCTTCTAACTTAATATCTCCTAACAACACTGCGTTAGGCAATTACTTTACAGAGTTTCCTTATTACAAAAGAATTACCACGAGGTGCTCAATTTTTTCTAATATAACTTGGATGTTGTTTCTCGAACGTCACTAATTACATTCGGTGTTGTAAATTAATTTTTTAAAGTGTTTCATGGTATTCTCTCTGTCAGAACAGTTACAATTAAGTAGAATGTTGACGTTGCGCTTGACTCCGCTGCGGTCGATAAATCAATCAATCGAAATTATAATAATAAATGGAAATTGAAACTCAATACTCGTCACTCTCTATAGAAAAATGCAAAACCCAAGCCTTGTACATTTTCGTTTCCTGTTTACTGAACTGATTACTGAGGAACGTGAACGCCTGTTTTAAAGTGATGTGTGTGCATTTTTAATATTACTGATGTGTATTTCTATATTCATAAAAATGTTTTCAATGAAGCTTTGAACTCAAAAACATTTTCTCCCATCGTTGTCTATTTGGTGGTCACTTCTGTTGTGATTTGAGTATATTGCTGATATTTCCTCAACTCGTAGCTGATGGAAATATATTGTAATAAACACAAAATGATGAGCCTTTTATTTGCCCCACGTTGTGGTAGCCATTTTGTAATATACACTAATGATGGTCTTTTTAAATGAAAGATTAATAAAATTTACAAACAATATTTTTATTGTTGCAATAGCTCAAACAATTACAAATTTATCATATTGAATTTCTCAGGGAATTCACTTGGTTTGATAATGGACGAATCAATAATATTTATAATCTTATCAACAACAAATTACAATTAAAAAGAAAAGAAATTTACTCGTCACTTAAATTAGAACGAAATTTAATTGTGAACGAAATTAAAAGTAAAAAAAAAGATTGACTCTTATTAACAATTTTAATCAAAAGAAGAGAACGAAATCTGACGGCTATCTTTTAATTACGTTTACATAATTAATTGTTTCGTAAATTGTCACTCACGTCTGCCCAGCATTCCATCGTACCTTTATTTTCCAGAACACTATTGTGGGTTTTACACTGCTTCTAAACTCACAGATTCTAAATAAAAAATTTTAGGATGTCAGGAACTCGGATGATCCTCCTTCCGTCATCTATCGGTTGACCGCTCGCCTTAGGTGATTTCTGCGATTCGTCGATTACCCGTCTTTATTGTTCCGGACTTAAACCGAAACTTTTGCTATTTCTGGCCGGCTATGGACACAAAAACTGATTTTTGTGTGCAGGTTTCGACCTTATACTTTTATGAATGTTTTACTTTGTCCTGCTAATTGCCACCCTGTTGAATTCTCCTTCCAAGAACTGTTATACCTCGACGAGGTCTTTCCCTGAACTCTCTCTCACCAAATCTCCATGCGAACTGTTTCTATCAATATCTTAATGCGAACTGCTCTCTCGTCTCGCAATTTGAGCGCGCATACGCCACTTTGACGGACCTTCCGACAAAGGAACAGAGCGGGTTTTTTCTAATGTTGTTTCAAAAACTCCTGCCGCTACAAAGGATTTCTCAAACAATGTAGATTTTCAATTTCACAATTAATTTCTTAATTAATTTGCATTACAAAATATTTTTTTAATTCAAGAGAAATTCTTTCAAACAAAGCTCAGCCAAAGAGGCTATAAAACTGAATTAATTTATAATTTATTACCATCATTATGTAGTGAATGTGTGTGATAGCGAACTGTGTCATCTGAGGTGTAGTTAAAACAATATACAATTGTCTGAAATTTACTGTAACATTGAAATTTGTAAATACAGACGAACAAAATGTTTCCTCTATTATTTTTTAGAGTTCATCAGCTCAAAATATTACAATAGTACTTGCAACTGATGAATTCTACCACATAATACAGGAAACACTTTGTTTAAATTGTCTGTATTGATCAATTTGATATTAATTTTTCTTAAATCAATGTGTGAGAACGAAGTGCAGTTCCTATATTATCCATTAACGTCATGATATTTCATGGCAATTCAGAGAAAACATTTTAGTTTTTGCATTTTATTCTTCCTTTTAATCACACTTTATCCAGGTGGACCCATGCAAATATTTTGAAAATAAAATCAATTTTTTTAAAAACGTATATTATGTTATTCTAAGCCTAAATATACAAAATATAGCCAGTAATATTTTTTCCAATAAATCTAAAATTTGGGCTGGACAGGGTTAATAATTTTATATTTTGAGCTGAACATAATAATAGATATTTGCTAGTAAATATTTCAAAATTATTTCTTTCGTGCAGTGTTTCTGATTTAACAAAATAGGAATGAAGAGTTAAATTATTACAATAAAAACAGGTGTAAAGGAGAAATGTTGCTTTTCAAGCGTTTACTTTCTACGTACGAAATTTAATTTCGTGTTAAATAAGACTTCAACGCTAAGGCCAACCTAAATTGCGCGTGAAATCAGTTTGAAATAATTTAGTTCCATTTTCCAACCGTATCGAACAATGGTGATTAACGGCGCAAGAATTTCTGTGGTTTTAACGGTGATTTTGTTTGTCGGGGCGTTCTTGGAACAGACAGTCAGCCAGTGACACACGTCACGTTTAATGTCAATTTATGACCAAACTATTAAACGAATTATCTGCTCAACTGAATGAATATTAATTTAATTGTGAGAGGAGAAAAAATTCAATTAAATATGAATACTGATTATTAATTAATCTGTTCAACAATTTATTTATTCTACACGTAGTTCCGTGTTAGCAATTTTTAAAATTATTTAAATATTTCAGGTTTTCGAAGAATGCAATAGACATATGAATGTTACCATTTGATTGATAAATACTGTTTACAGATTATTATATTAAGGGTGAAATACAACACACAGAATATTGTTAAAAAAAATTATTAAGCGAAAGTAATCGAGCGATCTGGTCAATTTTATTATGTTAAAATGAAGTTGAAAGTGAAGATGAGTCTAATAATTTTTTTTAACATTATATGAGACTGTTTGTGGTTTTTCTCCATGAAAATAAATTTTACCCTTACTCCTCTGACTTTTTTCTTATTTAATCGGAGTCATGTTAATTTTCCTTGAAAGTGATTTATTTATACGCACATTTTTCACTATTTTCCATTTAAAAAATGTTTTTTGTATATTAGAATTATTGTAGCATTTTTTAATGGAGTTTTTTCGTGAATATTTTATTTTCTCTCCTGAACCTGCCACCGATCAATTTTTAACAGCACCAATAAATTATTCATTCATAAATGCATTAGGGGTTTAATGTAATATTACTTCGCCAAGGCAACCTTTTTCGCGAGTTTGAATGACGTATCAAATAGTGCGTGAAATTGCGGATTGTTTTTTTGCCAGTGGAAAATATTATATTGGTCACGAACATTATTGCAGAAGAAAGCTGTTAGAGTTGAGAAAACTCATATCAGGAGGAGCGGCCTGCTGGGGCGAGGAACTATTGGCCAAGTTGGAGGCGCTCTCCTCTCCTCTCCATATGACAGGTAATTTTTGTAAAGCCGACAGGGCGGCTAATGGAAAGTCGTGTTGCTGACGGTAACTCGAGGTAGCGAGGACAAACGCCACTCTGCAGTTCACGTTATATCCTAACTCAGCTGTGATTGATCTTATTCATGATTTAGAATTCGTATATAATATAGAAAAAAATCAATCTCGCTTCTCCACTCAAACAATATAAAACAAGATTTAATCATTTTCCCAGTAATAATGTCACAATTAACAGTTCGCTATCCAAATTTTTTTTTAATACACTCTAATTATTCTTTTCTTTGTATATAATTCATACCCCAAAACAATTTTACACTCGTTAAAACTCTCAAACCCTCCAATCACTCGGGTTGTACGGAGGAAAACATCTGTAAGCAGTTTTTTGTATTCAATTCATACATTGTCAGATAGGAATCCAGAGTCAGAAAATTTGCTGTCAGTCCACTGAGAACGAGCTTTGAATCGCGTGATATGACAAGGTACTTTAACGTTGAAGGAATTTAACACAAAATAAAGCAGAAAAGATTTAAAGTGTCGGTTCAGATCAATAACTCATAACCTCGTTCTATATCTCTCCCAAAGCAATTCAGGAAATTAGATTCAGCCAATAGTACCACTTACGAAAATAAATTAATTAGATTCAATTTTAAACTACTTTATATCCCGTAATTATATAGAGATATTAATACTACGGTATCAGGACTTTAATATCACTAGATTTATTTCATTCGAAGGTAAAATTTAAACTTGTCATTAAATATTCATTTATAAGTTTTTAGAGACTTTTTATTAGATAAAAAAGTTTAATACGTATCTCAAATTACCAAATACAGGTAAGAATAAATTCAGAACAATATAATAGGAAATAAATATTTGTTATTAGTCTAGTATATAACAATTTCTGATCTAGTAAATGCATTACTACAATACAGTATATATATATATATATATATATATATATATATATATATATTTACGACCATTTTAACAGAATTTATTATTATTAAAAAATTATTTTTTATCATTAATCAACAACTTTTCAGTACATATTTCTATTCGCATCAGGTTTTACCAAATAAAATAATTAGAATAATGTAGTATTACCAAATTTAAAGATATCTAAAACCTATAGTTTAAACTTTGCTTTCCTGTGAATTAAATCAACTGACGCTATATAACGATATTATTGTTACTGTACCTGTACTTTAATTACAGGATGTAATTTTATTAAATTCATTTAAATTTATTTATATGACGTTTAAGATACTCTCTGTGTTAATAAAATAAATTTAATCACCGGAATTATGAATTAAAACCACGTCTTGTGTCTTGAATTACAAAAGTATGAGGATAACTGAAAAGTAAATTTACTTCTGTTTTTTCGTCTCAGTGTTTTCTAAACGGTTTTCCACGCTTTAAATCCAACAGACTGAACCACTGCTTTCATTTTTGACATGTTACAGCGTTATCATTTCAGTTCGCCCGGCGCTGTTGCCAACTGATCTTAACTGCGCCAATGTCCAACAGCACCACAAAATAACAATATTTCTCACGCTTATTTGAACAATATTAAATTTTATTTAACAGGTAAAAGTGCTTGAACGAAGATCTGGCTTACTGGATCTTGTGTATCAACAAATTATATGACTCATTTCCCATTTAATCTTCTTGAAAAAAAAACGGAGGAAAGCAAAACCGTAAAACGTCACATAATAATTTTAGTGCTCACAAAATATTTTCCGTTTGAGCACACTTATACTGTTATTTCCAAAGTTCGCCTCCCATAAAATCAAGTTAGTGGCGTCATCTACAGCAGTCTACAATTTACGACTGAAAAGTTCAGTGTTCGAGTAAACATAATCAATGGAGTGAAAATATAAGACCATGCAAAATAAAACGAAGTATCGGCAGACAGACAAATCGTAAACAAATAAAATTGCTTTTCTAATATAACGTCTGGAAATAAAATTAATAGAAATAAAGAAAAATAATTTACAATGGACCGAGTCCACTAGGTGGAATGACTCATGCTGGATGTGTCGCAGGGAAACATACCCAGAAGGGTAAAAGCACGTATGAGAGCGACGTGAAAATTGGAATTCACGTCTTTACTGATAAGAAATAAATATATACAGTAATTTTGGATATAAAAAAACTAAGGGTTTACTAGGAGTAAATATACTTACTTTACTGAAATATAAAATGCTTTATTGGAAAGAAGGAATAGAATACAAATAAACTCTGCTATGTTTAAATAGATTCAAAAAAATAAGTTCAAAATTGAACGTAATTTTCATTTTTACGTATTGCACTTCATTATTTCCATGGTGTTCGTTCCAATCGTGTACTTTATATTCTAATAATCTAAGTATCCTGGAACCTCACATACTCTTATTATCTCAATATAAGTAATGTTGTTAGCAATTAACATACAGACGTCTGGAAACGATTATGCTTCCCTGTGACACAATTAATGGAAGCCGTCATTTTTCACTTATATAAGTGGTAAGGATGATCCAGAAGTACAAGAAATTGTTTAAATGAATTTAAAGTTTTACAGTGAACGAATACAGTAAATACTCCCGTACAGAGAGTTTTACAGGGTGACCTTGAGAGTTGTTTAAATTTGGTATCGATTCGCTTTTATTCTAATAAACTGGATCAATTTTAAATTTCATCAACAATTATCATTAATTGATAGTCTAGAGATACTTCTGCCCGGAACCATTTTACAGCGGAGGTTTCTAATTCCAATGGAGACTAATTAAGTGAGATGCAATTACTGTCACATAATTGTGACAATTTTTACCAAATTACGTCAAAATTTCGCGGAATGTTTACTTTGACATCAACGAAATTGGATACAACCCTGATTACACTATGGCTTTCATTGCACTAGAGATGTTGCGAGGCCATTCTTTACGTTCTCAAAGGACACGAGGAGCTATTAAGATTTTAAGCTTCACACAAACACGCCATTTTATAACTGTGAGAGCGCACCCGAGAGCGAGCGCTGTATTGATTCCTAAGTCAGACGGACACGGGTACCCTCAATCGTGTCATGCGGGCCTACTCTAAATACGAGTATGTGCCATAAATATTCCTTCACAGTGTGTACTAAACGACGCAAATAACAAAATGTCTGTTCATCTTCAGAAGCTACGGACCCAACATTCCTAAAGTGGCAGATCTCTAATTCTGTCTAGCGAAATCGTGAACATCATCCACATCTCTTGCTAAATAAATTATGGATTTCATGGTTAAGTAGTGAAAAGTAAACGATAAGAGAATCTAATTTCTGGAGGCACTTATTAAGTCACAAATTGAATTGATAAAATACAAATTTTTGGTATGCGGAAGTAATTAAGAATTGAAAGTGATTGTTTAAACAAGTTCAGAATTCTGTATCCGTCTATCTTTTCCATTATGTGGAGCGCGCTGTTAAATAATTATTTAAGACAGCATAATGTTGGTTTGTGTTAGAAAATAATTAAGGGAAAAAACAAACAAACGTCGGGACGATACAGTCGTCTTATTGTCTGGAAAGTTTGAAACGGAGAGAAAAAAATCTGAAAAGTATTGAAGAAGTATAGAAAGACGAGGAATCTTAAAAGTTAATTTTTTCATGTAAGTGTATTTTAGCCATAAATTGTGCAAGAGATCTGCGCGGGACTGTAGCTCCAGCTGTCTAGGATTTCCGCAGCTGAAAACTCTTGTCACTGAATTCACGTGACTTTATAGGCGAGAGCCCGGAATATTAGTGAGGAGAAGGAAGGGATTATTACAGGCTTTAAGGACGCGGCTGAGTCACGTGCGAAAACTAAATGTTTCCGGGAAGTGTTTGCTTAGGGCACGTGAAAATTTTCAGGACGAATATTATATAATAAATTGTGTTATCTCGAGGTTTCCGGTGAAATAATAAGCGAGCTCAGCTCGTGAAACTCTTGCAGAAATCTTCTGAGAAAGCTCGTTATACTTACTCTACCATGTCAATATATATTAATACTATTCATTTGCTTAATGGCATTTAATGTCTATAAGAGAAATACCATCAATTATATATCCTCTAATAATGAAAGCTTCATTAAAATGAATCCACTGTTATTTTTTTAAATATTTCCATTTATTTGGAAAATATAAAATGAACAAGAAAATACTGAAGCATCAAAAACACAGGCAAAATTAGTTGATAAAAATCATTACCACACAACGTTTCTGAAAACTTGGTTACTTTCAGGTGTTGATATTAGTTGGAGCTTTTTAAACTTCAAGCGACACAACAGCGACATAAACACTTGATAAAAACAAATAATTTTTTATTTTTGTTTGGATTCTCAATTATCTTATTGTTTATTTTCACTTATTTGTTTTTGTGACGTAATTGGTTTGATAGAAAATAAAGTATCTACCGATTCACTAATTGTAAACCTGTATTTGTTATATTCCAACCAGTCGAGCACCGGAAACAATTTCCCTGTCGTTGTTGTTTAAGGAAGTTGTGTTTAAGGAAGTTGAATGTGTCAAGTTACTAAAATAGATTTATCGATACTTGTTTATGCGACACGTTGTTACTATGACCAACAGCTGTTGGTCCAATAAGGTCATTTTAAAATTGGGCAATATAGATTTTGATTTGTATGAACACTCTCTAAGTCTGCCGCAAGTTAGTAATTATTTACATTTAGTTAAAGAGAATATTAATTATTTTTAAAAGAATTAATTTGTCTACGTCTGAAGTTCTGAATTTAATCCATGAAGAGTAGCGGCATCGTGCGTCACATCAGGTTCTTTCAGCTTGATTATTTCCTGTTCATAAAGCACTGCTGATGCCCAACCCTACTCCCGCGGGACGAAGTCATCATTTATTTATTGAACTAAGGTTTGAATTTCACCAATCAATTACTTTAGAGGTTCAAAGCCGTTTCAGCGAATTTCGCATTTGTTACGATGTTAAATCCTAACCCAGATCTAAAATGTCGTTAGCAGATTCTAACGCAAGTAATTGAACTGAAGTGCCAGATTACAATTGAACACTCTATGTTACAATTAATATAAAATTTTTTTTTCATAAGCATTTCTTAAAAGACTCATTTCTTCTTGTCCTTATCTGGTTCTAAATAATTTTGAGAATTCTGCTAACTTAATATCAACACTGATTCGATTTATTAAATTTTGTCTCCGTACTTGCTGCATTAGATCAGCAATAAAATTGGTTTCTATAATGAATTATTTCAGAGACATCTGCATACAACGCTAAATGTCACCGAAATTGAGGTTAAGATTTTTTTTATTAAAAAAATGTAACTTAAGGACCATCAAAGGAATAAGCATTTTGAGGTTTTGTTCAATTATTATATGAATTAAATAAATTTGTATCTTAAACAATTGTTTAAAAATAACTATAAATATATTAAGTAAATTCTGCGCTTGCATGTATTACCTACAAACGTGAAGTACAGAATATTTGATTAAAAAAGCAGATTTATCATATAACTTGCACCCATTACCTTTGATTCATTTACACAATTACCACAACACTTTACAAAATTAAAAACATTTTTCTGTATGGTAAACATCTCTGCAGCCTTTGGTCCTTGAATCCGGGGATGCTAAGCTTGTTACGTAATTACTAAGCTTTGTGGCTGCTAATTGCATTAGGGGCAGGCAGAACGTAGCAAAATTGTCATTCTTACATAGTTTGCGGCGCGTGCAATCCCTCAGGCTTGCCTATTTGCGTATATTTCATCTCCTGGTAGCAAAATCGGTGGTCCGTAATAAGGCGCTTTCTTGAAAGCCTGCCTACCAACGACAACTCACCAATTAAATGCTGTAACAAAATGCCAATTGAAAATGTTATATCACTACCGTTTACTCTGTCGCTACACGTCATGAAACGACGTTACATTACTTTTAGAAATGACGTTTCCGACTAGAAACGAAATATTTATATCAAACATTTCGTTGATATTTGCACAGCTACGTCACTGTTACACCAATAATTTTCTTTAGCTGCTTGTATTAAATAATATGAGAAACGCAACCGGTAATAAAATAAGCAACACAGCCTCTTAACATTAAAATTGAGCTCAACTTATATTTAATGATATAAAGAGTATCATGACAAGAAATATTATCAGAAAACATGATGTACGTTTGGTAATTGAATAATGTTTTACCTATCTAAGAGTAACACTCTTTTTGGAACATCGAATACTTTTTCACGAGCAGTATGGAGTGTAGCCTCCAGAAATGGAGTAGAATACGCTCCTAAGAGAATTGGGAACATGTTGACTCAGACACTTCCTCCGTCTGGAAAGCTGTCAACGCAATTCCAGACTCGTGGTTAATTGATGACTCACTTTGCCATCTTTAAACCCTCCCCACTTCAGTTGAAGACAAAAGCGGCGTTGTCGCATATAGTGTGAAGGCATTATCTTTGAGCTTGAGGGAAATGATAGTTGAATGGCACCCTCCAAGTGTGTGTGTGTGTACAGAGAAACTGCTGATCACAGCTCGCCTCTACGTCCATTGTCTCCCTTGCGCGCCAAGTTTTCTGTCAATATTTACCGTGAGTGAGGATGGTGTAAAGCAATGTATGCCTATTCAGCATACAAAGGGTGTATGTTGCTATTGCTTTACAGGGAAGTATTGTTTCCAATGGAATCATTTCGCGGGCTAGTTCGCCCTCATGACTTCTTTTCAACTGCCCTGGAAGATTAGAATAATTATATGATGAAATAAATGCAGGAGCATAATAAAGCATAATTCATTTACGGCTAGACGAACGTTCGAAATAGTATATCTCCCGTTCAAACCAATTATAGTATTGTAATAACAACGAAAAAAATTAAGATATAAAACTTTATTAATCATTTCATTACAGTCGCCATGAATATGCATTTGCAAATACACGCTACGGAGGTTACAATCACGTTGAGCGGAATTCTGAACTTGTTCCTATTGTCTTCCGAAATATTCTGCATGAGAATACGACGCTCCTGAAACACAAACTCTGTTCATTAGTGCAGCGATTGCTTAGTGCAGACAATAAAAACGACACACCGAAACTCATTACAGACTTTGACCTACTTAGTTCACATCAGCCACCCTGTGATCTAAGGGGAACATTGTGTTATAGATGGAAGTTTAATAAAAGCAGAAACAGTCTTCTCTCACTTCTTCCAATTGTCCCACGTAAATATGATGTCGCCTCACATCGCGTTTACGATCCCTAGCCACAACACAATCGTCATTGAACTTTAATTCGAAATTATTCTGTGAATACGATTGTGTGAAATAACGAAGTGGATTACTTATAATATGTACCAGAATTACTGTACGCAGTATATATATGGAATTTTTTCCTCGGGGACGGTGCCAATAGCAACATATAATTTAAAAAAATATAATTTACATTAAATATCAGTATGGAAAATCTTGAACGGGCCGGGAGTCTAAAGCGGGACATCCACTTATTACTCTCTTAACAAACTGAGTCGACTGTCTATTAGACGCGAGTTTTCTCCATTGTATAGACCTTATGTACAGGTTCACCTAAAATATGCTAAATTACATTCTTCACGGTCTTAATTTAGGACTTCAATAAAGAATTGATATTAGATGTAAATTGTTCATAGGTGTGTGTAATGATTTCAATTCAATAACAGAATAAATTATTTCAAGAAAAGCTCAGCAAGGTCTATACAATGGTTGTTGAAAGCTCGCACCTGACGGGGAGCCGACTCATATAATTCAGATGATAAGGAGCAGCACGGATCAAGTGGAGGTCCCGTATTCGATTCCCGGTCCGGTCGAGATTTTTCCATCCAGATCCTGTAATTGAATTTCATAACCTCTCAGGCTGAACTTTGTTTGAAAGAATTTCTTCTGTTCTTAAATTAATATAGTTTATGTAAAATTACTTGAAATGATATCCCATTCCATTCATCCATATTTAGGTATTTTCCACATTCTCAAAAATTTTCAAATATATTCTTCCTACCGAATTGCATAAAAATGTTTAATGAAACCAATGCTCCTTTTCAAAGATGAAGATGATCAGATTCTCCAAGGACTACTGATAGTCCATATTTAATTCAATTTTCTAGGATGTGCTGCAAGTACGTAGGAAATATTTGTGTTCGTGTGCATATGAAAAAAAAGGAAACCCATGTAAATAACATAGACTTGGCTGAAGGGCAGATGTGTCGACAGAGCTTTGATTTTATATTGATTACTACTTAATAAAAATTGTGAACCGAGGGTCATAAGTTCCCCAGGGTACCAGCCCCACAGTTATTACATTCGCCTGAATTTTGAATGGCATTTGAACTCGGTCCCGGAGCTCTCCACTCTGCCCTTCTAAACATTGCATGAAACATAAGGCACGTCCTCCTCGGCAATCGTTCAGGAAAGCAGTAAGAAATACGGGGGTTCACGATATATTGCCAGTGGGGTTGATACGCCTCGTTCGTGCGGCGCAAACGCGTTATCGTAAACTCGGCCCCACTAGTGTACGGTACTGCAGCCGCACAGCCGCAACACCTACGTAAATAAAATACAATTCTGACACCAACGCGAACGCCGCTCGTTTCCGAATTAGTGACAGGCGTTTCTCTGCCATCTCAAAACGACCTATATATCTTACATTGTATATCTCCCATGTTTATTGTGACTGCATTCAGAGAAAATATATTGTTGCTATTGAAAAATAAAACGAGAAACAGGAGGGGAAGTTAGAATCGACAGAAAGGGATTTTTTATTTGTCTCATGACGTTAAGCTATTTATAAGAACTAACATTTGTTTATTAACTAAAATAGAACAATCAAGAAGACTTTTGTGTACGACACGTTTAATTTGTAATTGCATTCGATTAGGAAATTATTTTTTCATACATCCATTCTAAATAGGCTAGTATCTAGCAGTTAAACATAGGTCATTTTGTTGTATATTCTAAACGTTTCATTCCTTCTGGAGTGAAGGATGTAGAACCAAGACGTCTCCAAATACCGGTTGAGATATAGGCAACCACACGCGCCCAAAGAATCACCGCGTGGCCCGTCGGACAGTAACAGATGTGATGATAATCTAATAATTACAATAAATTAAACTGTCTGTTAAATTTATAATATTCCGATGAAAGTATGGCCAGAAAAACAGACAACAACATAATAACCAAATCACAACGTTTCCTACACCAATCGGTGGACCTTATCAAGTGAACAATAACTGTAACTGGATAATGTTAACCCAAAGCCCACGTTTTTGTAAACCAAAGATATAAAAAGAATAAAGTACTTACTGAAAGATCATAAGTTTTGCTTAAAGAGTCGCTATCACTCTAGAAATTAATGGTGTTGACATGGTTTTTCTGATATTAATCATTTCGGAAATGAGTTTAGAAAAATAATTTGTTTCCATATCAAGGATTGTAACATAAGTCTATTTAAAGTACAGACTGTATAAAGTCTTTGGTACGCTATAACTGCAACTTATAATGTGTAAAATATAGTTTTTTATATTCGCTTCAATACGATTCTGTCGAGAATTAATAAATTGGTCACGGATTATAATGGAACCACCTGATAGTCACTAAATAGTTGCTTCTACATATAAATTTCTTCACCTGTATTCTTTATTATGTTTTGTTTCAATGAATAAATTAATCTGGAGATTACTACTAAATGAAATGTTACGTGTTGTATTTTAAATTGCATAGATTCTTAGAAAATACTTGAATTTCTGTAAATGTTTCAATTTACTATTGTTGTTATAATTTTTTCGAATTGTGTATTGATTTTGAAATTTAAATAAATTAATCGAAACATAAATTATGATTTTGATTGTGGAAAATTGTGTAGTTTCTGTTAATATGTGGAAGAGGGCCTTTAAGTTTGACTGGTCCAATGACCTTTAAGAAAGTTTCTTGTGAACCAGTACAGAAAATCCTTAGGTATCTAT
This sequence comes from Zhengitettix transpicula, assembly GCA_037074705.1. Classification (NCBI taxonomy): domain Eukaryota; kingdom Metazoa; phylum Arthropoda; class Insecta; order Orthoptera; family Tetrigidae; genus Zhengitettix; species Zhengitettix transpicula. The sequence goes on along the minus strand of CM073595.1, from coordinate 58,798,860 downwards.
AATAATAATAATAGGGTAATGAAAGTAAAACAGCTACAAGAACCTTAAGCTTCTGTTATTCGATAACGGCCCCACTTGGAGTTTCGTACTTTTCCGACCTAAAATTTCTCGTAAATTCCGGTAACTGTCTTGCGTGATACGACAGACACCCTTCACGAAAATGGAGGTGCGAAACAAACAACATCACAAGTTCATACTGCCTCAAACATCCCCCATTTGCTCCACAACCCTCGAGGCTAAATCCTTGTCTTAAATTAATGAGACGCGCCGGAGGGGAGTTCATGATATCGCATAACAACAGGTAATCCAAGATCTTACAATAAGGTTGGGAGCACGGCCTCAAGAAACCGAGCTTACGTCCTCCAAAATTATATCGGTAAATCAAGTATTATTGCATGTTTCATTGAGCTTTTGAGCGCATAAATATTCATGACTGTGCTATATTGAACATTCTATTGGGTAATCATGGCACGTTTCCTCTAAGAATCCATTTCGAAAATGAAACGTAAAAATTAGATATAATTACGGGGAAACGGAAAGTGGAAAGGGTTACTTGGAAAAGTCAGAATATATAATAATGCACCTTGATTAATGAAATGAAACAATTACATAACGAGGACTAATTTAAAAAGTTATCATGTGACCATCCACCTGAAATACGTAGAGTACTTAAAAAACTCGTGACAAATTATTATTTATAACGTGTAAATATTAAAACAATTTAATATTAAATATATTATTATACTTAAATAATTCTGTTTGATTTCATGGAAAATAAAAATTGTAATGTGAAAGTTAATTTTAGACGTATTTTAATTAATTAAAAAATAAGACATAATAGGTCATTATATTAACAATATTTGTTTTCTTTTGATAATGAGGAGGTAATATTGTTAAATATATTTCGGGTATATCCAAATTTCTGAGGATAAAGGAAGAATAACCAAGAACGGAGATGTAGAATAAAGGAAAACCCAGAAGAGAAAAATAAGCTAAAAAAGCAGAGAGATGCAATAAAAAAACGAGATGGGATTAGGTTTATTGAGCGGAGGTGACAGCGACAAGGTAATAAATCATCCATAAGAAGAAGTGAGTAACAAGTTAAATACAGTGTGAAAATTACTCCCACGTTTCAAATAGCAATGAGACTCTGTTCGTCTTCAGAGGAAGAATGAGTGTTTGAACTCTCGTATTGTAGCTCTGAATGTTTTTCTTCCCCGTATAGTTATAGCGCGAAAATCGTTACAGACATGTTTGACTAACACCGCTTTAAACAATGTTCAAAATTTTATTGTCTTGTTTCAGTGGACACAGGCCCATGACAATTCTAAATAGTGGTATTACATCTTAAACTACTGAACTTTGAAAATAAATTTATCATATTTATAATTTGAGTCACTTCGTTATACTCCAGTCATATTTTTGATAATCACATTTTTTTTTGACATTTCTTCTACTGGATAAATATAATAATCATTATTCAAATGAGAGAAAAATATTTTATAATCAAAATAATTTTCCAATTACAACCATTTCTCTTCCAGTAACATTTAAAATGAAAAAAATTATTTTTTAAATTATATTGAAAACAATAAATCTTGTATAACGAAAGAATAAAATGCAGAGGCAAATACTTCACATTAGAAGAAAGTATCATGAACTGTAGTTGGGACTCGGGTGGCCGTCTGAGCAAAAACCCTTGTTAAGTTCGAACGCACGAAGACCAGAAAGAGACAAGGGAAGTCTGACAAATGGGAAGTGCGGATTCCCGTATCAGTTGCCCCATCACGCGCGGCGTGACGCGTGCTTACAGGGGCAGCCAACAGATTATATACATGCCTCGGCTCTCAGACACTGCATTAACACCTGCGTTACTTTACATTCATTGCAACGCATCAGTCCATCCCAAAATAACGTATTTGCTTGTTTACGGAGAGATAAATTAAAATCAGTTGTAATTTTAAACTCACGCTTATTGAATGGTATCGATATATAGTTTCGTTACACTTTTAGTTATAACTCGATCGGGTTTTCCATTACATTATAATTAGATAACAAAAATTTGAATACTTATAGTGTGAAATATGGGATAGAGTGGGCAGTTTATGCCATTTTCAGGTATGTACAAGAAATTACTGTTTCCTCAAGCCTCCCTCAACGAGCCGTCTTTTCTCCAATTCAACATCTATTGTAACCATACCGGCGTTAATGATAACATTTCCCTTTTCGCCGACGATATTGTCTGCCGGACATCAGACAAAAATCCCAATAAACTTATTACTTCCCTCATCACATCGTTTCGGACCTGTTACTACTACGTCATCTTCAATTTCCATTGGCCGTGGAAAGAAGAATTCTTTCACTTCACTTCCAACATCATTGACTTCAACATTTCCACCCTGTCCACCAATATATTGCCCGTCTCCATGCATCCTACGGCCACTGATCCATAAAAACCGTCCTATAAGGTTTGACCAGAAAACTAAATTCAAATATACCTATCCCCGGAAATAATCATCCATAATATAAAAAAAAATACAAAGATTTACAACTCCAGAATTTCCCATCACAGCAATTTGGATTAGTTTAGTTATAGAGGAGACGTAAAGTTAAACAGAAATTTAGTTATGAAGAAAATAGTGATGAAAGTTATTGAGTAATATGGAAGATGTTAAGTCTTTTGAATTGAGAGGTTCAATAAATGTCATGATATATGCACAAATTTATTTATTATGTAGTCACTACTATCATACAGAACAAGAGCTTTCGTTCATACATAATCATAAGAATTTTTTCTTGAAACGTAACACATGGCAACTGTCAGAATTGTGTTATTGAGTAGCAACTACACAAAAAATTAAATTTGTGTATATATTATGACTTATTTATTTGGAGCCTGTCAAACAATAAATAAAGTCTCAATTATTCAGAGAAGTATTTGGAATTTGTGAAGTTAATGGAAGTGGTGAAGTTAATTAACGATTGATCAGAGACAGTAAAGTTGTGATTCGTCAGAGAAATTTACTTTCAACGAGCCCGTAATTCCGGCACACGAGAAGACGAAAGAAGACTGTGCCACCCTCTTCCTGGAACGCAGAACTATCAGACGTGAGCTTAGCGCAGCGTCTCAGAGTATCCAAAAAATATGCCCCTCAAAGTCGGTGTCATGAAACATCCAATAAGATTTATGACCACAGTGTTTTTAGCCCTCAATCCCCTCTGAAAAAGTATCATTGTGTAGTTTTATTTAGGTACATAGGACGTAGTAATTACAAGTTGGAAAGTATTTTTGTTATTCAAATATCGATTTAACGGTTGTAGTATTTAATTGTAGCCGGCCGTATTATTAAATGATAAAAGAGAATTGAATAAATAATTAAATTTCAATATAGGCAGAGGTAAAGTAATAATCCCCTTCAAGGTATAAAAAAATTACAGAATATTACAATCACGATTTAATTTCGATAGTAAATTGTTTAATCGAGACCAACTTTTAATATAGAATATACGTAGGAATAAGTTTAACGTTTACGAATTATTAACTTTATTGTGATTGCTCTATTGTAACTGAAGAACGAATTATCAGTTTTGGCGTTAAATGGCATCGTGCCGCTTGACAGATCTCGAATTCGAGCCGCAGAAGGGAATGTTACTTCGCAGACTTTATTGGCTTTCGACGTCGAAGCCTTAAACGTAAGGCAGAGCCTTCCAAGTTAGACTGTAATCAAACTACAACGTGCCCCTCACCAATAATTGAATCGGCAACTCTCTTTGATGGCAAAAGGAATTTCTAAATATAAAATCTAGAATGGCATTTGGCTGAGGCTCCCTTTGTCTTCTGCTCCCGTCCTTTTGGGCAACGCATTAACGCCATGTTATCCCGGTTCTTGTGATGAAATGCCAATCGTAGAGCACGAGTTTGTAGCGTAACTTACGAACAAGTCTGTAGAGCAACGTCTTCACAGAAGGAGAATCTTCTTGCGTACCCTACAATCGAGTTTCACTAATCCCAGTCACAAAGCACTTATCTTCGTAATCAACGTCGCATACCAACCAAAATGAGATTAATATAGACAAACTACGAGGAACAAAACGCTTCCATAAAGATACATAATAATAGTAAATAAATTATATTCACTTTTCCTAACGCTGAGATAAAACCGCAGAAATAATTAAGAAATAGTATGCAGTTTTTCAGAACTGAAAAAAAAACATGTTGCTATGTTTAGAAATTTCTCTAAAATATTATGTATAATTTACAATTATATAAATTTTTATTTTTATATTTTCGGGACTCACAAAAGTGTTAGATACTGACAAAGATATGTATTTTGTTCTGATTAAAATAATTGTCATAAACAATGACGTCTATACCATAAATTAAATTTTTTTGAAAAAAGTGCAATATAAGTTAAATAAAATACTTTTCTTTGAGTACAATAATCTTAAAGGATTGTGTGTAAAGTTGATATAATAATTCAATTGTTTTGCTAGACTGTGATTCTATATGGAAATGTTTCTCTGTAAATTAAATTGATTTTTGATATATCAGGAAGTTTGAATACAGCGAAGTTGCGATATACATGTCTGTTATTTCTGCTTAAGAGACTACTGTTTCTTTTATCACCAAAAAAACTTTAATAGTTCATGTGACGTAAGAAATTAATATTTCCATCGTATATTGCGGGAAGGAGATTTTAAAAGAGATGAGTTCCATTTCCGCCACATTAAAAGAAATTGGAATAAGTTATAGGGGCCATTCACAAGCCTACACGTTCCCATGCCGACACCGAGGGCACCATAAATATACATACGCCTGCGAATGAGGAATCCGGTATTTATTTCCCTTCACGAGAGGCCGGGACGAGTGTATTTTTGTAGATTCATGGCCGCCTCTGCGATATATGTGCGACATGTTATCAAGTGCGACAGCTTAAGAGCGACTTCCACAACTCATCTCAACGTTTAAAACGCAGATCTACTATTGTTAATCAAAGTTTCCGCGTAGATTGTGAGACTTGGCTTCAGACGTTCAGTGATTTCGTTTCAGGTCTATGTCCACTTAAAATTAATCAAAAACAATATTTCGCGTTCGCGACGGGCTCTGTTCCAAGATGTACGGAAAAACTTCACAGAACTAGAATTTATATTTTATTAGTAACATTTCTACTCAAATTTTGAGAATTTTTTCCAGTAATACATCCAGAGATATATTTTAATAATTCAGTCACAGATTTTTTCTCTTTGTTTATACAGGTCACATCGACAACTTGGCCATTAGCTGAGTTATTATGTTACATATTAGTCTGAGAGATTTTCTGTACCTGTTGATAAACTTGTGACAATTTTATATTTACAGTAACAGTGTGGCCGGCGTTGCCCGGGTTCTCATATATCCATAAGCCCCGAAAGGACTCCAATATCGGTTGCTCTTGACTTATTTTAATGTACTTAAATATGCTCACCTCGCATGCCGAAAGGGGTTGAACTCATTGACCCCGAAAACGTACCTTTCGACGAATATATCGACCATTGTAACATGTTAGAAAATTTACACTTCCGTCCACCCCCCGCTTGGTTGGACTTAATCTGCAAGTTTAATATCATAATAATTAAACTCAGTGACATCCATAATCCTGGACTCGACTCCAATCTCGGTTGTTTTTGCGTTAATTTTATGGAATGTCACTCCACCCTTACCCTTATGGATGTTCCAGTTAGAAGCAAAAAGGGGTTAAAATTATACACAGCGAACATGTAGAGAAATGTTATGAACCTGATTGACCCCGAAAAGTATTTATTCGACGCAAATATCGGACGGTTAACAAGTTTAAAATTTCTACCCCCGCCCACTTCTTTACTATGTAGATACTTTGGTCTGCATTGACGGAAGATGGGACATTGGTTAATTACTATATTTAAAGCAATATTGTACAGATCACGTATAGGAAGTTTGGATCTATCTAGTATATATGAATAGGTAAGTAAGCAGCGCCCAGTTTTTATCCGAGTCACAGATTATTATTTAAAGGTTTATAATGGTCGCGTCGACAACTTGGCGATCCATACATAATTTACAAAGAGTGTTTATTAACATAAGTTTCGCTGTGATACAACATTTATTCCAATAATAAACATAGAAACTAGCAGTTTAAACAGTTTAACTCTGACGAAGATTGATTATTAATTAATTTATATAGAACAAATGTATTTTTGTAGATTCATAACATAAAAGAGCCGTTCACAATTCCATATAAAACGTTACTAAAAGTAAAAGTGACTATAGATACGATAAATGATTTTATTTTTGAAAATAAAAAATAAAAATTTGAAATTGCAGTAGCCCTTTAAACCTAATTTAATGTGACCATAGAAATAATCGTCCAGTTGTTTATTTAAATTATTTTTTACAGAAAAGTACGGGAAACGGATACACAAAATATTTGAAATTGCAATAGGCTTAACTGCTAATTTTATGTGACCATAGAAATTTCCTATTATGTTCATAATTCATTTACCTAGAAACAGGATTAATCGCAATGACGTCTGCCAAAATGAACTCTCCCTGATATTATATAATGAAGTCGAGTTCGTGATTAAAGTGGAAACGGTTCCAATTCATACGGCTATTATTTCATTGTAAACCTCGCCACATTAACCACTGCTCTAAACCAATAATTCGTCTCTTACTGTCGCCATTGCGGGAATTATTAACATATAAAAATTTGATTGTTATATTTTTTTAAAAACGTGTGCGGCGTTTGTGGTGGGTTTTGAGTCTGACAAAGCCGCATACGCCGAGGCAGCGTGTCAGGCCTCCGGATAATTACGAAGCCGCTGTGTTGCTGTAATCCCCTAATATTCTGCATACATGCCTGTTCAGTTTTGCATCTTTCCTTCATTAAGTACGGAGAGATTCCTGGCCATTGAAACTTGTGCACATTACCATATAAATAACTGACATTCCTTTTTGTGTGTTCCGAAGGAAGGAGAGAGAATTAGACGTCTGAATAAATACCAGAAAAAATGTTGATGTCAGCTGAAAAAATAAATTTGGTACAAAATGTTAAAATAACAAGCGAGCAACCCTTCTGAAATTTGTATTAATCTTAAAAAGGGAAAGCAGCATGGTTACACAACCGCTGATTTTTCAGTGTGACGTCAGCTATGGGTGAAATAAATAAAACTTAGGTTTGAAATTATAATACAAAAAATACTAATCCAGGTAAAAATATTATAATTTTTAAATATAGTATTTTACGCCTGTTTTTCGTTAAAATAAATTAAATGAATTACCGACCTTCTTTAACAGAAATTTTATAAATATTTTATTCCATGTTTTAACATTCTTTCAGTTTAATAAATGTAAGCAACAAAAAAAAGGATCTCCATTGGACTCTTCATTTGAATTTTTTATGAGATATCTTGAAGCTTAATGTTAAAATAAATTAAAAAAGTGAATCAAAAAGATACAAAAGATTCGTAGCTGATATATTTTGTATTTTAAATAACATCACAATTTTTTTAAAAGGTTAGAGTAATAAACTTCAATTTCCTTATTAATCAGAAAATGACGATACAATTATATTTTAGATGTTGTGATAATTAATTATGGTAATCCCGAAACAAATCGGTTCCGGAAAACCAACTTATTCAGGACGCATGTTACATTTTTTATAAAATCATCCAATATATCACAAAGGAGCTATTATATTTAATCTGATTGATAACGAAATAATATAAAATTACAAGTACCACAATGAAAATATTAACATTGTTAAAAATAATTTAATTTTAGACTTTATAAATAAACATATATCAAAATGACTTAATAACCATGAAGAACACTAATAAAAATCAATCTATAACGAGTAGTTAAACAAATTTATATTCCCCTATTTAGGTTAACTAAGTGAATAGTTAAAAAAATTAAATTTGTGGTCAATTTTAAAAATAGTATATAAAGTTATAAGTAAGATAAATCTCATAATTAAAAAGAACAAAAATGGTGTATATAAAATTGTGGTGAACATAGTTGTGGAACATGTTACATAAGGCAAACTAAATGTGTCTTTAAAGTTGATTAAAAACAATTACAAAAATGTAAATCATAAATTAGAAGAAAACCAGGAATTTTATTGAAATAGAATTAAATTTTTACGCTTTCAACAAAACTTAATAAAACGTAATTTATAGAAAATGTTGCGTATTAAAACCACCGTAAAACACTAAATTCACATAATGATATCTTAACATTTATCATACTTTATTTTTTAACTTAAGATTAAATTTTTTAAAAAATATTAAAAATGATTAAATATAGTATAAATTTATAACTATTATTTAAAAAAAATTAGGATCATGATTACTTTCTTTATAATAATAATAATATATTTATTGATCAATTAGAAGTGTGTTGAAAAATAATGATCTGATTTTTATTATTATATTATAAGATTGTTTTACACAATTTAAGATAGAAAATTTATGTAACATTAATATCTTATTCTTCTATTTGACATATTGTTTTGTTCCTTACACTATTTATGACAAAATTCAGATACCTTACGATCATAAAATCAACCTGTTTAAAGTACAAAAAAGGTTATAAAATGCCTAAAAAATCGTTAATTTATTTATCTTAGTAATATTATACTTTTATTAATAATTTTAAATATCACAGTGTTTATTAAACATTTGTAGCAATTTAAGTTATCATTGTTTTGATCTCATTCCACTATTTTGAGGTGATAGCAGTCTTTTGACAATACTGAAATTTTCACTGAATTTAAACACATTTCTTTTCTTTGATTCTCCTTCGTAATTACAGAACTCTCCAAAAGTCTCGTAGAGTCTACGGTAAATGCTCGAGTTTCTTTCGCTGTCGGGGATTAAAATCCTGGACATACATTCCAGTGGCTTTCATTACATCACTAAGCTAAGTGAGCTCCCTCTTCTTAACCATTGAGACTTCATTAAAATGCCCACGATCCACTTCCATGCGTCAAGTTGAGCTAAAGAAACTCCGTCAAACTTGGCGGAGTGTAAGTAATAATATGCAGCAGATGTGACATTCATCTCTCCTTTAGTGTTCTCATACCCTCTTCCTCCTCCGAGAACCACACAATGCTTACTGCCGACAGGCTCTAATTACGAAGCCACGATGGTTGTCCCCTACCTCTGTGTTTGGAGCTTACAAATATCCCCCTTCTACCACTAACCGGCTCATACCACACGATCAATACAGTAACCCCACAGAAAAGTCGTCACAATGCACAATTTTTTATATTTCTCGAAACGCAAATTAATTAAAACTATATTGACATCTACGTTTACGAACACTGGAATAGTTTCATTATAGAATATCTAGGTGCGTATTCTATAACTCCTGAAGACCAAATCTGAAATAAAAAATTAGATTCTGAAATTACTAAATCCCCCCCAAAAAAAGTCCTCCAAAAATAATAGTTTTAATCTTATAAAGAACGTCAACTCATTTCTTAAACTTAGGCCATATTCGTCTGTAAAATACATCACAGTAAACATTATATAACAATAATTGCGTGTGACATAATACTACTTGTAATTATTTTATTTTATATTGCTTTCACCAAGATACCACCACTTTCTAGTTTTCTCTACTTTCTAGTTTATAAGCAAAACCGAATACTTATAACATTTAGGAACAAGGGGATTTTTTTTACTTTTTTTTGGTAGCCGTCAAACTTGTAATCTTATCACTAAACAGCAAGAACCTCTTGTCCTGAGTCCGTAATTTTTGTTACAAAAGCATTTTTATCATGTGTTGAATATTTTAATGAATTAGTAACAAAAAACATTGGAAATATAGATGTAACCACTACGAAAATTCTGACGTAATAATTTTTTGAAATATCTGTTTGAAAAATAATTTTAAAAAAGAGGAAACATAATTCAAAAATGAAATTGTCTCTTGAAACATGGAGAAATCGTGGATTATTTCAGTGAATCTGATGAAGAATATTATCGTGTTCATTATGATAATGGGGAAAATGCACTTTTACAACTCAAAAACCTGTGAAACTGGCTTTTAGGTTTATAAATTGACAAATTAAAAATAAAAATGGCACGAACATTTTATTTCGTTACACCATCTTAGGCTACACACGGAATAAGTTATTGAGTCACGTTTAGACCACTCATCAACAGAAGAAGAATAAATTGTTGACAAGGTAGCCAAGAGTTAACTAGGGCCCCCGGGCTATGGTTTAAGGATCCTACCCGGCAATTCACCTATAAGTGATGCAGGGAAAACCCTAGAAAAACTTACATCAGGTAGGTAGGGCATTTGGTATTTGTCCCTCGCCCTTCCGGTGGCGGGAGTGGGGTTAGCTGTGGGGATGCAGCATTCCCCACTCCGTGCCTTGACCAGTTTAGGAGGCAGCTGGCCGACTATTCCAATAGCAAAGCGGATAACTCTTACCATATGCCCAAGGTCTGCAACCCCGGAACATACATCTCTCCAAACATGCCTAGGTGCCTCGACTCGTGGGAACCTTAGTTCAAAAACCAGAGAGAGGAGAAGGTACTGTTTCTCCTGCAGCTGATAACGCAATTATAAATTAAGATTATAAAAGGAGAGAGAATAATTAATGACCAACAAGGTCAGGCCCAGAATTGGATATTTAAGAATTTGAATATTACGACAGCGTTCTAGATACTCGTCTAAAATATTATGGAATTAGGGAGAAGAAAGGAAAGTAGTTCTCTTAAAAAAATTTGAAGAAAGATAGCCTTGTTTGAAAGGCGACATAGAGCAAACATTTCGTGGTTTTGATATAAAATCTCTTTTGTGGACCATCTGTTACTTTATATTAAAAACATAGTTTTAGTGTAGTTGGCTTTAAAATTTTTTATTTGCTTTGTTTAAATCACTCTAAAGAACAAATTACGGCATAAGGCAGGCATAATTTTTCTTAAACTTCATATCTTTATAATTGATACATTTTTCCCCGTAGTTTTGCGCCTAAATATCCGTTTCTATGCATCGCATTGCTTTGGAACTATATTAGCTTATTATTTATTTAGTGTTTATACGGTAATAACGTGGACCGTTTCCAGTTAATTCCACATATTTACCAAATTGATTACAATCATATCAAATTTCTTTGACCATACATAAATATTCCTATATTTAATTTCTCACGCTTAAAAAGTATCTCAATAGTAAATTACTTGAGTCTCGTTATTTTATACATTCGTCGCAACATGTATGAAAAAAAAAATTGTTGAATTTGAAAATTTATATTCTATGCTCCGAAAGCTAAAAACACGAGAATAAACTTAAAATTAGTTGAATGGGAATTAGTTTATTAGGATTTGCGTGGTATTAAATGCAACCAGACAAACTGAATTGTTCCGACTCCGGAAATTTTTAACACAAAATTATAGTCGTGGAAAATAGATTATATAACATACAAAAAACATGTTCATTTATTTTCACTGGAAAAGCGAATGCAGTGAAAGCAAAACGTAAACCAGGTCATGCATACAGCTTTTCAGAGGTTTCAGGTGTACAATGTACGGTATAATTGGGTGAGTTCGTTTTCGAAACACGTTACTGTTATTGGCAGCCATGAAAAGCTACTTTTTTTTGTTACAAAAACGTACGAATATATTCCTCTGCATGAATTGTTACACTGATGTCATTATTGAATCAGAAATAGACATTTTTCTTTTCAAGTGTTACATACCCGGAACGACAACGCCGAACGGTTTTAGTCAATATCCATGTTTGTTTTTTTCTGATTGAAAAACGTAAAAAAAGGGAAGGATGAGATACTTATTGCAAAAAACCGTAGAAATGTGGGGTTAATAACTTTATTTGTTTACATGAAATTAATTTTATACACACACACACACGTATATAATATATATATATATATATATATATATATATATATATATATATACACCCATATATATATATATATATATATATATATATATATATATATATATATTGTTATGGTAAGGACGTATCCAAAAAATTTTATTCTGTAAAAATGGAATAATTTTATTTATTTGTAACTATTCGTTGAAGCCAGCGGCCGACCGCGCACGGTCACGTGAAAGTTTCCAGGACGTGTAGTGGCTAGAAAAATAAATGAGTAGAAGGGATAGCCCCCTGACCAGGAAGGAGGGGGGGGGGTTCTGGCGGGTGGTGTTAGGCAGTCGGTGAACCTTCGGAGAACCTAGATGTTAAACGGTCTCGGAACTATCGCTCGGGGACAACAGCGTAGTGGTGCACACGTGGGGATACACTGCATCGAGTAGTATCCAGGTCGTGGGGCTGTTCTGTCAGCCTAGTGAGTGTTTACTTTGTCATGGATTTGTGTTTAAGTATAGTTTGACTGGTGAAACCCATGTTGGGCAATTCCCGTCTGCAGACTAGTGTTTAAGCTTATTTTTGATTGGTGAAACCCACATTGGACAATTCTCGTCCGTAGCCATATCAGGCGTTATAACCGAATCTTGATTTTATATCCAGACATTTGTATCTCGTGGGAGCGCTGCATTGTCTTGGATTAATGTGTAAGTGTAGTTTGACTGGTGAAACCCATGTTGGGCAATTCCCGTCTGCAGACTAGTGTTTAAGCTTATTTTTGATTGGTGAAACCCACATTGGACAATTCCCGTCCGTAGCCATATCAGGCGTTGGACCGAATCTTGATTTTATATCCAGACATTTGTATCTCGTGGGAGCGCTGCGTTGTCTTGGATTAATGTGTAAGTGTAGTTTGACTGGTGAAACCCATGTTGGGCAATTCCCGTCTGCAGACTAGTGTTTAAGCTTATTTTTGATTGGTGAAACCCACATTGGACAATTCCCGTCCGTAGCCATATCAGGCGTTGGACCGAATCTTGATTTTATATCCAGACATTTGTATCTCGTGGGAGCGCTGCGTTGTCTTGGATTAATGTGTAAGTGTAGTTTGACTGGTGAAACCCATGTTGGGCAATTCCCGTCTGCAGACTAGTGTTTAAGCTTATTTTTGATTCGTGAAACCCACATTGGACAATTCCCGTCCGTAGCCATATCAGGCGTTGGACCGAATCTTGATTTTATATCCAGACATTTGTATCTCGTGGGAGCGCTGCGTTGTCTTGGATTAATGTGTAAGTGTAGTTTGACTGGTGAAACCCATGTTGGGCAATTCCCGTCTGCAGACTAGTGTTTAAGCTTATTTTTGATTGGTGAAACCCACATTGGACAATTCCCGTCCGTAGCCATATCAGGCGTTGGACCGAATCTTGATTTTATATCCAGACATTTGTATCTCGTGGGAGCACTGCGTTGTCTTGGATTAATGTGTAAGTGTAGTTTGACTGGTGAAACCCATGTTGGGCAATTCCCGTCTGCAGACTAGTGTTTAAGCTTATTTTTGTACGGTGAAACCCACATTGGACAATTCCCGTCCGTAGCCATATCAGGCGTTGGACCGAATCTTGATTTTATATCCAGACATTTGTATCTCGTGGGAGCGCTGCGTTGTCTTGGATTAATGTGTAAGTGTAGTTTGACTGGTGAAACCCATGTTGGGCAATTCCCGTCTGCAGACTAGTGTTTAAGCTTATTTTTGATTCGTGAAACCCACATTGGACAATTCCCGTCCGTAGCCATATCAGGCGTTGGACCGAATCTTGATTTTATATCCAGACATTTGTATCTCGTGGGAGCGCTGCGTTGTCTTGGATTAATGTGTAAGTGTAGTTTGACTGGTGAAACCCATGTTGGGCAATTCCCGTCTGCAGACTAGTGTTTAAGCTTATTTTTGATTGGTGAAACCCACATTGGACAATTCCCGTCCGTAGCCATATCAGGCGTTGGACCGAATCTTGATTTTATATCCAGACATTTGTATCTCGTGGGAGCACTGCGTTGTCTTGGATTAATGTGTAAGTGTAGTTTGACTGGTGAAACCCATGTTGGGCAATTCCCGTCTGCAGACTAGTGTTTAAGCTTATTTTTGTACGGTGAAACCCACATTGGACAATTCCCGTCCGTAGCCATATCAGGCGTTGGACCGAATCTTGATTTTATATCCAGACATTTGTATCTCGTGGGAGCGCTGCGTTGTCTTGGATTAATGTGTAAGTGTAGTTTGACTGGTGAAACCCATGTTGGGCAATTCCCGTCTGCAGACTAGTGTTTAAGCTTATTTTTGTACGGTGAAACCCACATTGGACAATTCCCGTCCGTAGCCATATCAGGCGTTGGACCGAATCTTGATTTTATATCCAGACATTTGTATCTCGTGGGAGCGCTGCGTTGTCTTGGATTAATGTGTAAGTGTAGTTTGACTGGTGAAACCCATGTTGGGCAATTCCCGTCTGCAGACTAGTGTTTAAGCTTATTTTTGATTGGTGAAACCCACATTGGACAATTCCCGTCCGTAGCCATATCAGGCGTTATAACCGAATCTTGATTTTATATCCAGACATTTGTATCTCGTGGGAGCGCTGCATTGTCTTGGATTAATGTGTAAGTGTAGTTTGACTGGTGAAACCCATGTTGGGCAATTCCCGTCTGCAGACTAGTGTTTAAGCTTATTTTTGTACGGTGAAACCCACATTGGACAATTCCCGTCCGTAGCCATATCAGGCGTTGGACCGAATCTTGATTTTATATCCAGACATTTGTATCTCGTGGGAGCGCTGCGTTGTCTTGGATTAATGTGTAAGTGTAGTTTGACTGGTGAAACCCATGTTGGGCAATTCCCGTCTGCAGACTAGTGTTTAAGCTTATTTTTGATTGGTGAAACCCACATTGGACAATTCCCGTCCGTAGCCATATCAGGCGTTATAACCGAATCTTGATTTTATATCCAGACATTTGTATCTCGTGGGAGCGCTGCATTGTCTTGGATTAATGTGTAAGTGTAGTTTGACTGGTGAAACCCATGTTGGGCAATTCCCGTCTGCAGACTAGTGTTTAAGCTTATTTTTGATTGGTGAAACCCACATTGGACAATTCCCGTCCGTAGCCATATCAGGCGTTGGACCGAATCTTGATTTTATATCCAGACATTTGTATCTCGTGGGAGCGCTGCGTTGTCTTGGATTAATGTGTAAGTGTAGTTTGACTGGTGAAACCCATGTTGGGCAATTCCCGTCTGCAGACTAGTGTTTAAGCTTATTTTTTATTGGTGAAATCCACATTGGACAATTCCCGTCCGTAGCCATATCAGGCGTTGGACCGAATCTTGATTTTATATCTAGACATTTGTATCTCGTGGAAGCGCTGCATTGTCTTGGATTAGTGTTTAAGTGTAGTTTGATTGGTTATACCCACAATGGACAATTACCGTCCGTAGCCGTAGATTCTTGATTTTGTATCCAGACATTTGTATCTCGTGGGAGCGCTGCTTTGTCTTGGATTAGTGTTTGTGTATTTTGCCCATATTGGGCAATCCCCGTCCGCCGTCGGTATTGGGTTGAAGCATAGATAATGTCCAGATATTTTTATCACAACGAACTAAGTTAAGTGGTGTCAGGAAAGATACTTCGAAATGAGTCAGATTCTTTAACTTATCGAGGAACCCCATCCTTATCCCTCGAAGTTGCGATTACCGGCAGGAGAAAACTCCCTAGCTGCGACAATATATATATATATATATATATATATATATATATATATATATATATATATATATATTCTAATATACATTTTTATATAATTTTATTAATTTATTCGTGCCACTCGTTGTGGTGCCATTCTGTAATATTTAATAAAAGGTGAACGTTTAAATAAAAAGATTGTTTTACTTTTACAAACAAACAATTTATTAACACTAAAGATTAGTACAATTTAATAAAAAAACTCTCAGGGTCTCAACTAGGTTTGATAACGGCAGAACATTGAAACATAATCAAAGAACACAAAATTTAGATTTAATTTAAAAAGAAATATTTATTCGTCTAGACATAGACGAAATTAATTATCGACGAACTTATACTACAAGATGGATTTTAAATTTAAACAGTTTATTTTATCAACACTAAAGAACGATATCTGACATTATCTTTTAAGTCGGTTTACAAAAAAATTTACTGTTCTCTTGCTACTTACGGCTGCCCAGGATACTTTTACCTTTCGAACACCGTGGTGGGGATTTCACAGCTTCTATTAAATTCACAGATTCTACTAAGTACTGTTGGTTTGAAAACGAAAGTTTGTTATATCTCGACGACTTTACTCTGCTGTATCTCTATGAATTTATTCTGCTGTATCTCGATGAATTTATTCTGCTGTATCTCTACCTTACAACTTTACACAGCAATTTTTCGACAACTTTCTGTCCTTTCTGACCGCCGACCTTAATTCCACCGTCATCTTCGCCAACGTTCCACGACTCTGCTTAAACAATGTCTCTCTTAATCACATCCACCAGCTTCGGTGAGCGCAGAACAACTACCCCTCAAAAGCTTATCTCCTCCCGTATATCCTCCCAGTCTTTTACTTTTTCCATTGTTCGAAAACTTAGTCGCAAATGCCAGTTGACAGATTCTTCCATTATCACAAGATTTATATTACGCAGCTGCATTTCCGTAGTCAACAAATGGCTAACTACTCTGTCATGTCAAAGCCAACAATCGAGACAGGACCCGCAATTAATTGGGTGGGACTATTTGTCTTCTCCACCCCCACACGCACGTGCATGGTTTCGAATTCTCAAGACCACACAACCAGCACTTCCAAGACGAAGAAAAACTTAGACCTAAATAAACGCGTTACATAATGCCCCTCCAACAATTCAGACTATCAATCACAAACAATGCCTCACTTAATAAGCATTACAATATGTATATATATATATATATATATATATATATATATATATACACATACAGTATTTTATCTTCTGATAATTTCTCCATGAAAGATATTGTCAAAATAATGTCACAATTATTTTCGATTACGCGCAAAATAAGCCATGTAATTTCCAAATCATGTAATATCTCCTAATTCAATATATTTAATATGTGCTTTCAGTCCTATCTTATCCTATCCAAATCTTTTCTAAGAGTCACAATCCCGGATTATTAGTCCCTTTACGTTGTTAAAATTTGAGTGACGTAACACTAAATACGTATGAAGTCATCGTGAACCGGGGTTTAATTACGTACTTAAAATTTTTGGAATTTAATGCATTTTGCTTACGGCAGAAGTGTGCTGCAGTGTTAAAAAAATACGGTCACACAACCTGCCGTGATGTTGCACTCCAGTATCACTACGAATGCAAATCCCGTTTTTTATACCTTTGTGAATAGCATATCATTGAGGGACCTATATCAAAGGCAACGCTCTTTAAATATTAAGTGGTTACTTTTGATTCCGACGAACAGTAAATACGACGCCATTAGAAGGCAGTCACAAGATAAACAGCTAGAGAATTTGTTTGCACCTACGAAGTGTAACGAAGGAATGTGTTAATGTCACGATATAATAATACGAAATTGAAAGGGCGGTGTAATAATAAATTTCATGTAATTTAAGTGTTACACGGAATTTTGACAGTCACCAAAGATAAGCTCTGGGAGAATTTGTAAAAATTGTAAAAGAATTCCATAGAAATTGCACCTGTTTGAATATCTAAAATAATATTATTATGCATTTTACTGATACTTCAGAGTTATTAAAACATTTATATTTAAGAATTGACACTATAAATAAGTTAATTTAGTATCATTGTCTGCCATATTTTACTTATAAATTATTCTAATTGAGAACCGTCTCTAGTTTGAGTCTACGTTGATCGGAGCATTTTTATGATGGAGTTATTTTGTTTGCAAAGCTTTGCATCAGTCGTTTATGGCACAAATTTGCTTGAATATTTGAACATAATGGCTGTGAAGACCACCAAAAAAGAATTTCTCCTGGAAAACATGCCTCCGTTTCTGCTCACAGATGAGGCTCAGACTGAGTGGTTTTGTTTTTCCTCAACTCACTCCTCGTAAGACAGGATTGCGTCTGGGATGTTTTCGTCCCGAACGACGACAAGTCTTGCTAATTAATTCAGAGTCGTCCCTTATTAGCTTCCGAGAGGAGCTCTAGAATTAGAGGCACAGAGCTGTTGCCCTTAGAATTTAGTCTGACCCGTCAATCACGCGTGTTCGCCGGTCTGTAAAAGGAATAATTTATAGCAAATGTTCACTGCAACGTTAACGTTTCTTGCTTGCTTGGAACTTTAAATTAAT
The DNA here is from genome assembly GCA_037074705.1 of Zhengitettix transpicula. Classification (NCBI taxonomy): domain Eukaryota; kingdom Metazoa; phylum Arthropoda; class Insecta; order Orthoptera; family Tetrigidae; genus Zhengitettix; species Zhengitettix transpicula. Next base: position 58,780,620 of record CM073595.1, on the reverse strand, counting down.
TTGACACAAGAAAGAAAAACACGAAAAGTTGACACTCTACGATTAGAGGGTTTTACTTTATTAAATTTAAAACCGAAATTATCGTACAAACTATCATAACGTGATAAGTTTCTGAATATTTATTATACGTTTTAATGCGATAAAACGTAAGTTATTCTCATATTTGGACGTAATAGTACTGAGTAATCATTGTTCTGAATCCGCCCTAAGAAATATTGCTTCAACAATTATTTTGTCAATGTTAATTTAATAAAACTACAAAAACTGAGATAACAACCACTTCAAACATAAAACAGAAACAGTCTAAAAAATGTTACACCTAGCTATTTTATCAGTTTTTAGCACGGGGAAAAATAAATTTGCTTTGGAATCTGAAGTTTAAAGAAAGAAACGCTTGCGTTCCAATACCTCTTAAATAAAGGAAATGTTTTAATCATAATTATTGAAGTGCTTTTGTTTTCCCGTCTGGTGCGTAGATGAATAAATCGTGTGTTCAGGCAACATACAGCTGTCCATGTGAGAAGCTTGGATTTTCAAAATTTAGTCCACACACTTGTAGCGATTGTTCCTGTGCTTTATTGATGGTTGCAAATGGGAGTAGCGCCGGAAACTGCAAGCTTTTGAATTCAATGGCATATCTGTCAGAATCACTGGGATTCTTGTCAACAGTACACGTTAAAACGTGCGGCGAGTTGCATGACTAATCAAGTGAATTCAAGAATTCAGTTGGATAATTGACTATTTCGTCTTGTTTCATTGCCGACCGACGTATACGTTGTTGCTTCCCGTGGTATTTCGTCGCTGTTTGAGTTTGATTCAATTCTGTCCAGAGTGCGCAATCATTCACCAAAAACAAATGAACGCCAATATGCTATACGGTCACTTGTTGAAACGACTCCCGCCCCAACTATTGTAAAATGTTTGAAAATGGGTTCAGACGTGTTGAGGGCTAAAATTGTGAGAGGGCGGAGGAGCAGGAAAAGGCCCAACACTTCGAGAGACTGACAGAAAGCGTGCGTCTGCCCAACAACTCACCAAATTTTTATCGCAATCGGAGGAACGATATAGGAACATATCGGACAAACAAAGATACATAATATCTAAAAATATTAAATAATTAATGTAAAATAATGTGTATTAAGTAGTCGCTAATGGCGTAGTAGTTGATGCGACTAAAAAAAATACATTGAATTATGAAAAAATACAAATACTTCAAACAATGCTTAAAATTAAATAAAACTGTCAAGGACTTGGGAGTGTCTTGGAAAAGACTAAATCTGGGGGTTGCTGGGGTGTGAGTGACAGCGGTTGTTGAGAAAATTTATGACTGTCATTTTCACTCCTCTGTTTGGAAGACCAGAGGAGAGAAACAGTAGTTGCTATGCCTCCGTGGAAAGTGGGCGTGAAGGAAATTATAAAATGTAAAAACATATTGGGAAGGCTCGATGACGAGCGAATAGAATTCACAAATTCTGAATCATCGTCGCTATGAGTAAAGTTAAAAACGGTGAACATGCATCGACATAAATTAAAGGGCACCGAAATATTGTTAATGAAAGAAGAGTATAGTGTTTGTTCATGAAGAAAGTCAGTGAGAAGACTATGAGACGTGAATAAAGTTTACAAACAGCAAGGTGGAATTTCAACAGCGACAGTCATAGAAATAAATAAATTTTCGTTATATTGCCTCAAAGGTTTTGCCATTATCTCCACACCTAAAAATTAACCCTGACGAAGAAGGTCGATAATACATTTCAAATAGTTTTTAAAAAATTGCAAAATTTAGTGTATTTCCCTTTAATTAAAATATTTTTATGTTAATCAAAAAAGTTAATTATTTATAATAAATAAAACCTAAATAGAAATTATTCATTAATATATATATATATTCCAAATAACAATTGTTTGTTATATTTTAGGTAATTTTTTGCTGAGTTTATCTGTATGGAAAATAAAAAAATTGAATATAAAATCCTATATTACCAGGTATAGAAAATAAAATAGTTTTCGCTGTTTTTAATTCACGTGAAACCTCTAATGTACGGAATAATTGCGGTCGCCGCCATTTGACAAGCTGTAGTGTACAAAACTAAAATGGGTTCCTGAATGGTTGTAAATTTTTTTTTACTTTACATTTTATTTTACTCGACTGCTTTTCATGTAATGTTATGTTTTGTTTCTCAAAATAATTGAAACTAATTTATTTCTAATAAATTCTGGGTAGAATATCAAACTTACGTTTCAGTGAAGTTAAAACTTATTTTTTAGGACTTATTGTTCGTGAGTGGATAAATATTAAATCGTTTCTTCCTATAAACCTCTACTTTCAAAATTATTCCATTTCCTAAAATTGTTTGAGTACGCCTAAATATTACACATTTGACACAAATTACACTTATCGACATACCTGGCTGAAATTAATGACAGCCGTTTTTCAGTGACGTATCTATAAAGATATCATTTTCGGAGATTACACGGTTTTAATAATAAGCAATCTCATCTACTGCTAAAACTAATGCGTTGGGATTTCCTGAGGGAGCGCTTGGCACTTGCCGCTGAATCGGAGACTGATGGAGGCAGGCGCCTTCATCTTTACCACCCTATTAGATCTGCTTTATAAATCATCCTGGGTCAGTAGTAATCGCCACACCATTAAGACGCCACTCCACCGCACTCCAGATAAATCTGCTGCATCAAGTGCACGCGCGCCGCTAATCGCCTCCGAAACGTCAAACATTATCACTATTTGTCTCGTTAGCACTTCATCCCAACTACCAGATGCGCGTCTTAATTCCATTGATTGTATTTTTTATTTCCTGTTCACCACAATCCTGAAAAGTATTTAAACGGTTAAAAATTGATGTTTTCGAAGACACAAGGACGAACAGACAAACGCTAATGCTCAGACTTTAAATGATACTTGGTACTTTCTACTCAAAATCAAGCTTTATTATTCTGAGATTGCCAGTAAATAATCTAGAAAAAATGCTCAATATTTACAGGTAGTTAAGAGAAAATATTCGCCACTGTAACGCTCAGAACTTAACTCGAAGTGTAAAACGCGTCAAATTATTTAATACGGTTTCGAACAACTTCATCTATATAATGATTATATTTTTATGTACATAAACTATTACGATGTTGACTTAAAAATATTTATTAACGACATATACAAATTGAGATCGTAATTAAATTAAAATTTTGCGAGTCTCTCGTGAAAAAAAAATTAATAAATTTTTTCTGATGTTGAGTACTAGTAATATTATTTCATTTGAAGTATAAAAACGGAATTGAGCTTATTGCAACACTAGAGCTAATTAATATTTAATACTGTAGCATTTGGCCTCTTATGCAACGATTTTACAGAACGAAGGATAAGTTTACACGTCAGTGAGGATTTTTTTGTTTGAAAAACATACAATGTAGCTTGAGTGTAATATCAAATATAGTTATGGAAAATATTCCGACAACAATCCACGTTATTTTTTTAAGGAAATCACTACATTTCAAAAGTCAGGTTTAACATTAATCCTAAAATATTTATGGATGTGGGACGGCATATCGGCTATTTTTCTAAATCATCTATAATAAAATACGCGGTTTGGTCTAAACGGTCAACCTTAAATGTTTTTTTTTCATAAAATAGTTGTTTTATAAACTCAAATGATGGCTTGTGCGATGGCAAAAGATTTATGGTTACGGAGTAAAGAAACAACGTGATTGAGGTTCAAATACTTACGGAAGTTAATGTAATTCGTGCTTTCAAATTATTGAATTGAGGAATTGTAAGCCGTATACAGGTTTATGCAATATCAATAAACAAATTTTTTTAACACTAAATGCACGAGATTTTGTAAATAAATTCTGTGATTTTGAACCCTGTGGTGACCTTTGTTAAGCATAAAATTCATTTTTCAGTGATTTATCAAAAGATAATACTGTTTTTGGGCCGCTGTAAAGGTGCTTGACTCAGTGTCGTTGGAAGACGTCATCTCAGAAAGATATCTTTCAAATGCTGCCAAAGCCTTTACATTAAATGTGGTCTATAAATAAATTTGATAAATAATTAAGAATAAATGGATGAGTCTGAAGTTGACTCTTTAAATTCTTCACCTAACGTTCGTGGGTGTGACACTCAAACTCAGACTGGAAAAGTATAGAAAAGCAGAACACTTTAAGTAAAATAAAAGATGAGATTTAATGAACTGAAAAAAAAACTGGAAAGACCATGGTCGAACGTCGGAAATGACGCTCGATTTTTTAGAGCTTCCCGAGGAAGGGATAGTCCTTCCGTATATCAAACGAAAAGTGGGGATACAATTATTGCCAAAAGATAAAAACACCGACAGATATTATTTGTTGGATTCCCATGTCAGAGGCAATATTCAAGGAGATGCTAAATTTGATTTTAGAGGAGTTAAGGCAGACTGTTGTCGCGATGGCCATCCGGTCGGCTCAGCTTCCATCCTGTCTCGTCTTATTCTCATCCACTCCCAAGAAATCCAATAATTTAATAGATTTAAATAAATTTCCTAAAATATCACTACAGCTGTTCGAAAAATAATCGCGGTTTTTTCAGTATTAAGTGACCGGTCTTGTTATTTTTTCGCTTTCTGTTATGAATAAATATTCAGTCAGTATAATTGCTCTCTTAGTTAGAGAAGTTTGACAATATGAGAGGTCTCTCGAACAGCGGGCTATTAATCGGGTTCGTTAGAACGTAGCGAATGAAGCCAGTTACCGAAAAGTTCGACCTGAAATCTCCGGCGCCGGAACAGCATCTCCACCCTTACCAGATAATAGTAGAATTAACTTCCTAAATTACTAATTATACGTCTTATATCGTACACTTAATTCATGGAAATTAGAAATGTTCTGTCACTAGAATTAATTGCTCGTAAACGAAAATTTTTTTAATTAACATCAAATTATTAATTTCCAGATTTCACAGTAAACTAATTGTGAGGAGAATTAATTTTACGTTCTATAAAAATGGTAAATAAAATTTCGGAATATGTCGCTACCTTCGATGGTTAGTAATAAGACTTATATCCTTCTACGAAGAAATTACTGGAAAGCTCTGAAGAAGTACTTAGAGAGGGTTTTTATTTCAATTCTCTCTTGTCGAATATAAAATTTCTTTTGTTCATGAAACATTAATTTTTTACTTTATTTGAACACTACTCAATTCTTCTTTTGTGTGACTATGGACTATATAGAAGACAAAATGACAAAGAATAAGTTAAATGTATATAAACATTATACAATTAACAATAAAAACCCGAAAGAAATTGTGGTAACTTGTAGATGATTAATTAGAGATTTCACAGTGCGAATTAAATAAGGTATCATTACAATTGTTACTGCTGCCAAAATAAATTTGAAATTATATTTCAATTCTCGTCTGTTTGATTAATGATATAAATTAACGACATTATAAAATATTTCATTCATCAAAAAAATGACGTTTTGTTTTCTTATCAGGTTATAACTGTAATTTTTTTTAAAAAAACCATATTAAGTATATTTCTTAGTAACTAATAATACTCAACAATTTAAAAATTATTTTAAGATTTATGCGATATTAAATTAAACCATGTCTGCATTTTGCAAACGACAATAAATTTAAGGATTCAATGATGAAATTTTGCTTTACATTAAATTTAGTGGCATAATATGATAAGTCTTTCAGTCCTAAAGTAAATATATGCATTATTTGCGGGACAATGAATTAGATTTATTTATAACTGAAATAAATAAATATTATTTTTATCAAAACCATGCCTGTATTTTGCGAACTACAATAAATTTCAGGATTGTAAAAATTTATTTTGCATTAATTTTACGTACAATGGGATAAATTCATAAATCATTTTGGTCGTTTCGTAAAGTATGTTGACGTAAGGCTGTAGGTAATTTTAATTACGATATAAGTGTTGCCGAAACACTTAAAAAAATACATTATAAATATAAACTTATTCTTTTGTGTGTCGGTGGTATAATATTTCCACAAAGCTCAGCTCTATTGTCTGTTAAAGAGAATTGACTCATTGGGATACAACTATCACGCTAGGACCGAGAATAGAACCCAGGACCACCTCAACTACTTGTCAAATAATAATAATATTTTTTTAAACGACTGTCAATTTTTAAACTGAATGCTGATCCTAATAAAAAGTCCATAAATTATATTTAAAAAAGTAATCTACTTTTATCTAATATATATTAGTTTAGTGAAAATCCCAGTTTGATTCGTGAAATACGTGAATCGCTTTTATTTATTCAGTTAAAATTAAACGGATTTATATAAATACACATTTATTGAAAAAAACAGAGAAAATATGTATTGGGAGAAGAAGAACTCTACAAATTCACAGAATCACGAACGAACCAAACGAACAGTATAAAGTTCATTAAACGAATAAAGTATTACATGGACGCCAAAGACCTTGTTGTTAATGAGGCTTGAAATAAAATTTTAATGAAAATAATTGTCCATCTGTAAAAAAAAACTCCTTAAACGTTTAAAGAGGAAACATAAGTTTTAGTTTCAGCAGTTCATATATAGAAAAAGCGACCCAACCCTTACACGAGCATTTTATGGCAAACAAATCCAACTCTGACTCGAAATTTCGAGTGATCGTTGAAATACTCTCTCACTCGGAAGTTCCAAACGCCTACTTGAAACTTAACCACGCTCATTTTTGGATTGAATTTGACCCTCCAAACGTGAAATAAAACACGTGGTGGAAAGCCGACTCTGAGTTAGCCAATGAAAAAAAAAAAGGATTTTTATTTCACGATTCCGTTTATAATAAATGATGAAAGCTGAATTATTATTATGACTAGGGTTTGAACGGCATACGATAAAAAAAACGGAGCTTTCAATAAGCAGCGAATCTGAGATCCACATTTCAGTAAAAGATTTGTTATAAAATCTTGACACTGAATAAATATTTCAGAAGTTCTTCAAATAATGGATAATAGAATACCGAGAACGTCCTGTGGGAGGAAAAGATAATGGAGGAGACTAATTATGTTTTTCCTCGCAGTCGAAAGAACCGAGAAATATTTGACTTTCATTTCTGTTCCACTCTTATAATTCCTTATCCGTGTTAATCATGCCACGAAATCCGTCACCCAAGTCTCTCCTTAATAAACTATATTATTTAGATTGTATGTGGACGGCATCGACGTAAAAAAAATGTTTAGTCATTTAATTTTATAATTTAAAATGAATTACTGGTATAGAAGGATATCAAATAAATGTATGGTAAAAATTCGAACAGTAATTGGAAATCAAAGATCCGAGACATGGTAAAATAAAAATGTTTGTAAATATTGTAACAATATAATATTAATTAAATTAAATATAAATATTATTTTTCACTAAGTAACCAAAAGTGTAACCTCTGTCCCTTAATGTAACACATTCGTGGTTACAGAAACCTGCATATAACGAACTTTTCATAATTACACGAGTACTGACTTTTTTTAAAAAAAAAATTGATAGAACTTCAAACAATTACTAATCCACTATTCTATGTCAGGATGTGTTTGATTTTTTCCACCACATAATTAAGGGTATGAAGTGTTTATAGGGCCTAATTACTCCATTTAACAAAGTACGCTCTCGTTTTAAGAGAGAAATCAGCCGACAGTTTAAACTCCTGTGGGGACTATTCAATATGCGGCAGATTTAAATTAAGATTAGAGCTGTAGCTCTAACTGTACTCTAGAGGAAAAGAGAGAGAAAAAACAGAGATAGAGATAGATAGGCACGTACGGGGAAAAGACAGAGAGAATCGTTCCGCATTAACCAGAGTTGCGATTCTACGATTTACTGCAAGATTCTTCCTACGAAATGCAATTCAATACACCGCTTCAAACGAATGGAAAATCCACTCCCTCATTAAAATTTAAAGTATTGAATTAATTAATTTAATTAAGGAAACGTGACATTTTTAAGTCAAAGAAAGACGTAACGTACCTTATTTATGCGCTTGACGAATAAAGCTGACGACTCTGATTTTAGTTACTCTCTAGAAATATCTGTGCAACCTTATTGATATAAAATGTCTAAGTTTTTTTTTTAAAAAAACTATATTGAACTTTTTATATTTTTAAATACCGATATGTTTATAAATCACAATAAAATACCGACTGTTGTACTCATATATATTAATTACAATGTCTGGTCTAAACAGGTGAACAATCATTTCAGGCCATTTGTCCTGTCATATTGTCATTTATCGTGCTCGCCGACTCTGAGACGTTCTCGTTGCTGTAATACTATGTCAGTTATTTATTCAAAATGACGCTATACCAATCGTTTTCTAATTAAAAAACCTTTATTTTACAGTCTCGTGGTAAACATCATTTTGGAGTGTCAAAGTCAACAAGGATATTTCGGTCCATTTCAATCCATAATGATCGATAAAAATATATGACTTACAACATTGTTGAATGGAAAGATTACAATGAACATTCTAAAGTATCCTAAGTTAATATGTGACAATTACCTGCTGAGGTGCCGTCGACAGAAAGAACTCATTCACATGCAATATAAAATATCTTAAAAACTTTGGACTAGCAAGTGAAAAATTTAAAAGTATAGAAATTAAAAAGAAAAAGTTAATATCAGTAAAAGTTACTCTAATTGTTTATTCCAAATATTGAATGTGCTTCAGTCTAAAACAGTCTAGTGCGAGGAGTGGCCGTTATTATTTGAGAGAGATACTTCCTGCCCTGACTTCCTCTGCTTGTCGGAATCTCTGCCCAAAAGTCGTGCCTATTGTTGTGCCAACAATGGAGGACACAGTCCCGCCCCTTAGTTCCTGTCGATCGAGAGCAATTCAGCAGACGTCTCACTTCGTATTCCTCATAGTGTAAAACCAAGTCACCGAACATTTCTTCTTTTATTTTCATCATCCGACAAAGAAATAGTTACTCATTTATATCAATTTTTGTCACATGTCCATGACCAATTATCTAACATGGTATTTATATACCATGGAATTTTATAATCATCACTTAATACGATAAACATAATAAATTATAAAGTAGTACAAATAGGAGCATAAATAAACGTAATTCCTCAAGGAAGCAGTTTCGAAATAACGCAATTAAATTTTTCATCCCCAAGCACTTCGCATTTCACGTTAAATTTTACAATAACAAATTCTGCAGGTTCGAATCCAAAAATAAGATGGAATCACATAACTTTGATTATAACAAAATTAATTCACACGTAGACTAAACTTGAGGACCATCACGCGATTGGACATTTTATTACAAAATTTATTTGTAGGTACTACACAGACTTTAGTACAATTACGCAGATATCGTGTATTTGTTACAATGAATAAATGTAGTAACAGAATGTGAAATTGTTACATAATTCATTTACAATAATCCACTGGAATTTACTATAATATATCAGGTACTAAGTTTTTTTTATTAACTCATTTTTTTACAATCTGTAGTATACGGACAATAAGCAATTTGTATAACAATTGAATAAACGCTATACTACAATAACTTGGAGGCCCTTCCTTTTGTCAGATAGCTAATGTCAATAGAATGAACTACTGCTTGTTGAACCTGAACACTAGATCATTCCGCTTGAATCGTTTTATTCGATTATTTTCTGCGTTATTAGTAAACTTTTTTTAAGAGCACATTCGGATTCACTTCAGTTTTAGCACTGTAGTTCTCATTAAACCGTTGAAATTCACTCTTTATCGACGGCACGGCATATGTAGATCTCTCGCGATTACACCAAGGGGAGAACTATTTATCATAGTATTTTGTTCTGAAAGCGCTGGAGTATTTCCAAATTTGAGTTACTTGCTGTTCCCCGCAGCTGTAAAATACATTATAATACAATAGACGCCATATCAAGTATGAAACATAACTTCAACGAATTCTCTGACTAGTAGCAATTAATTTATTATAAGGCCCCATATGAAGTAGGCGGAGATATGTTATTAAAACAAAGGCCACTGATGTAAATAAAAGGCAGTCATGATGGTTCTTGCTAAACAAGAGGTTCGTTTATTTGCAGCTAGAGAGAGAATGCCTTCGTGTAGAGAACGTGCCTGTGAGCATCCACTTCCATCCATCGAAATTAATGAGAAACTCGGCTATGTAGTTGTGGATACGAAAAAATGTACAATTTCTGGAGGTAACATTTTGCTACAGTAAAGGCATCGTGTTGCTTCCAGTTTTGCAAGATACACGGCAGGAAAAAGTCGGTTCGAACCCGTGCTTTTCCAATGCGATATACATACTCCGTACTCAGAAGAATATTTTGTCGTATGAACAGCGGTGAAATTACTACCTGGCTGTTTCCAACGACGTAAAACACTCAGCTGCCGCCCATTTACCTGGAAAGGCATTCACTTTTATTTTTTAATGAGAGCGAAACCTCCATGGAATCATTGCGATGACTTGAATAATTGGTGTGGGTCATGAGAGATAGCAAGTCGTACAGATCGCGCAGAAGGAGAAGATGGAGGGGTGTATTGTCGTCACGGGGAAATCCCCCGTTCCTTGGAGACAAGCGGGCGTACCATTACTATAATTCTTAAAAATATACATTATATTCTTACGAACGGGATATACAGACGGCGGCTCGGTCTTTCTAACACAACCTGTACTTATTATTTCTTGATTACTACAGATGAGGTTTTGGACTCATGACATGCCCCGAACTGATCACAATATATTTCCTTTCGTCAAGGTTTTAATAATTGATTTTACACTACGTTGCCATAACAAAGGTTCGTGTTACAGTAAGCTCCTTCGTATTACCACGACAATTCCCAGGTCGATGGACGTCTGCGCATCGTATTTCGACACGTCTAGCTATTTCTTATAAAATAACCTGAACGCACTTCCAATTTTAGAGGAGATGTGCAGAAATACGATTCTATGACAATCACAAGCGGGTATATTGCCCCCGCCATAATCTCAGGTAATCAATATATAATTAACAGTAAACTCTCTACTCGTTTAATATGTTAATTGTGTTTAAATACGCTCTATACAGCTTTCATCTTAGCAATGAAGCTCCTTGTCTAGATTGCCTTTCTTTCATTACCTTTGAGCTCCTTTGATGTTTAAAATAAACACTTTTTGTGAGTGAAGTGAAAATTAAAATTAATAACGAAATGACGCTGTCCTTGAGAACTTGGTGCTACGTCTCAAACTCAGATTTACTGTACGGTAAAGATTCGTGTACATAAAAGAAAATTATTCATGATTTATAAAAATACAAAAACTACAGAAAATTGAATATAATTGTAGTGTATTACTTGATAAAACAGTATAAACTTGGTAAAACAGTATAAACTTGGTAAAACAGTATAAACTCAATAATTATTTTTCTTTACGGTCACTTTTATGAATTTTTTATTGATATTTTATGGTCGCGTGGACCTAAGTGTTATTGGCAACCTTCTACATTAGTTACACGATAGAGTACTTGAAATTGTCTTTATTTCTAGGGCAAATGTTGTGATTACACACAGTGCTTCTGAGATTGGATCAGTGCAGAAATATTTAGTAGTGTAGTCTTCTTTCGCAGTAGAACTTTCCGCATTCGAACAACACATGTTCCATGGTGAGGGACTGATTTTATGAATTGTTGTTTAAATTTTATAATTTAGAAAAATTGAAATGTTTTATTTAATATAACTGGGTGCCCGGCGTTGTCTGTGTAGTTATTTATATAAACCTGAAAAAGTATTTAATTCTATATTAATATTTAGCCACGAAGTGATTTAACCTAAATCTAACAGTTCCTAGTTCCGTACATACTTTCGAACGATAGTGCATTAATTGAACAGCTATAAAATACATTGAATTTTACTTCATCAACCCCAACAAACATACCTCCGAATTTCTTTACGAATATAATACTTAAATAAACTCCTTGAGTATTGCAGGATATAATTGTCCCTCATTCTTCAGATATTACGAAAAATTAAATTGATAAAATTGTTAGGTAAATTAACAAATGGTCGCCATATTGGTGTCGCTAATATTTGGCACGAAGTATTTCGTATTGTTTTTTATTCTATGAAGTACTTATGGATAAAATTATACTTTTTATGCAATGAAAATATTTATGCTTTATTTCGTTACTGAAAACGGAACTATTTCCTTTGTTCGTCGCGAAGTAACGTCTCTCTCTCTCGCGTGGCCTCATGGTCTCTTGGCGCGCTGTAAAGAATCACAAAATTATCACGTTTTTCAATTAAAATTCTTTCCACCTTTATGCTAGGGGTTTCTCATCCCCCACTGTACCGTTTCTCGAGTTTTGTTGCAATCTGTCCACGCGTTAAAATTTGTGTGCAGATTAACGTAACTGCATACATACAAATATACATCCTTTTTTGTTATATAGATTTAATTTGAATTTCCTCAGTATCATAATTACAGTTTCAGGATCTGCTACAGTAAAATGTGTATCTTAGCTTTCCATGTACTGAAGATTTGATGTTCGTAAAAATAACGAGGAACTTTCCGTATTGTTCGGCCCACGAAATAGAATTTATATTTTTTAGTAACAACATATTTCCTACTAGATTTATTTGCTTAGTATATTTATTACATTTGATGGTTTACAATTGATGGTTTCGCTATGATGATGTGTGCACATATTGGACCTGATTTTCAGTTGGTTTTTGAAAAATTCTGTGAGAATGGAGTGGAGAAGTCCATATCTTGTCAGCCCTCACAGCCTTTGTGGCTGACGTTACGTGTGCAGAAACCAGATTGGACCCTCTTCCATAACACAACGCGCCGTCTTTATTTTTATACGATATTCTTCTAAAAATAGGCTGCGTACGTGCCGGGAATGTCTCCGGCATGGAAGAAACAATATTTAGTGTGACGCAATCATTCAACTTTTATCACGGCGCGATGAAGTGAGGCGAAAAACTAAAATTGCTTCTCTTTCTGGCTGCAAGGTGAAGTGAGAATATCCACGATACTAAATGGATCATATCTGCTCGCTATTAGTATCGTTTTCGCTCTACTTACTGGAATCGCTTAGAAATAGAACGGAAAACGACAAATGTAAATAAGTTTAACGTATGGACTTTTAATTTACTTCGATTAAAACCAGAAAATGATTTAAGAAGTTGCTGAATCGATTGACAGATAAAAACTCGTGCAATAATTCGAAACACAAAAAATAGTCCTGAGTATTCGAGATAAGACCACAGAAAAAATGTAAAAGAAATAAAATATGCAAAAATTCAAATAATCTAATGAAGTCTTTCTCGGTGAATGTGATACAATACCCGAGGATGAAGGTGAAGCTAACCTTCGAAACGTCGGGTTGAACCGTTATTTCAATCCATGAATTTATGTAAATGATTCTATACTCTCACAACATAACTCAGTAATTTTATATCTTAAAATTAAATATACTACAGAATCTTATGTTTTACCTAATATGAAGAAGTCAACTACAGAAAAAAATAATGAAAATTGAAGTCGTATAATTCACGAAAAGAAAGTAATATAACTTGAACGCAGATGCTGCAATGAAGCCTTAGATGCACTTAATCCATTGACGTACTTAAACTCAAGCCAGCTTGGGCATCGATTTCCTTTAAATCTGTGATATAGCTAATTAAGGGTAGCGCAAAGGAAATTTCAAACGTTGAATTTCACTGCCCGAAAAATGGTTACATTTACGCAAATTGTGCACAAATAATGTAACGAGAAAAGATAAATAACTGGCACAAAAGCGTTCAGCCAGATTCGACGATACAAATTATATGATACTCAATTTATTAAACGCGGTCCGACCAAACAAGGTTTCGCTACAACAATCAGTCTAATTTCCCCGTGTTAAATCCAGCAATTTATTAATTAAATCAGGGCTTTAATAATATGGTAAATTATTTTGAAGTTACAATTTGCTCACTCGATGTAGCCCTGCTCTATATTTTCTATCACAAGACTGATTTATTCGATTTACGAGAACCAGCTGCAGGTATTTCAAACATGTTAATGTGAAAATTGGTGCTTAATTGTCTGTAAATTAAAAATGCCTAAACTTCCGATAGAACGAGTTTTTGTAAATTCGAATGAGACTTATTATATAATTAAATATTGGCAAATACATGATTTCGCCCACAAGTTTACAGTTGCGATGTGAATAATACGTAACGCTATTTTCAGTTTGATTTAGTTTACAAACCGTTGCAAAGTAAAATAAAATTAGGATTAGTTATACTTTAAATAATGTTATTGATAAAAATTGTACGATGTACGGCAAAGGACAGCAGTTTTGTAATGCTAACAATTAATCGTTTTGGAAGTTTATCGGTTTGTCGGACGCGCAGATTTGGAAGCGATTGAAGCTCACAATTCCTGTATAACTATGACGAAATTATGAATATGTTGCATTAAAATATGAGTGAATATTTTGGAAGCGCTGCTGTTGGTTGCCGAGCGCTGATACAATGCTGACATCGCATATAAATCGTACATAACATCCGCAAACAAAATACGAATCAAGTGTATGCTATTTGTTACTGGCATTCTGGGTGTGAGGAGAATGTAATGCATTTCAAAATGGAACGGAACTGAGACACTTCACTCAAAACAATATCTCTTGCTGCCTCCCTCTCCAGTTTTTTGTCGAAAATACGTATCACCGGGAGCTCCCAATATATTAGAACCGGGGCCGATCGATGAGGCATGTATACGAATCTCATTTGATGGATTGGAGCTTCCGTACGTTGACATTTGTAAAATACTTACTTTCACTATGATAAAAAAAAATCGAAATGAAACGAAAGCTTTTACGATAAGCACGTTGATAAACAAACATCGAAATCTAGATTGACAGGATTCGCGTTGCATCAGAAATTCGTAGAACACTGAAAATTTAGTTACATAAAAAACAGTCGCATTGAAATTTTCTGTAAAAATTACCAATTCCTTTTATATTTAATTAAATATAGCAACAGACGAATAGTAACAACAACGAGTAGTCAGAAATATTAAAAATACCGTTGCAATTACAAAATTAAAAATATATTAAAATCCTGTCGTTCTACATTCGTTTCTAAGCTCAAGAATATTAATTTCGTCACATCAGGAACTGCGAATTAGGTTGATTGAAATATTTTTTCCTGTGAACTGTTTATTCGTCACTTTAATATTCGACTCGAAGCGCACGGCTGTCATCTTTCTGAATATTCCAGACAGTCACTAATTATATCGGTCAAAGACAATCCCTCCACGAATTTACGTCCCATCCGGCTTTAACGAATGACTAAATTCCTTGATAAATTCGTAAATGTAACGAAATATCATGAAATAACATTTTCTGAGTACTCTTTCAGATTATAATTCAATTTACCTGGAAGAGGATTTATTGTTGAAGCTTACTTGGGAATTTGTGGAAAAGGACGTTTCTCTTTAATATAATACTACGCTTTCATATTTTCTAATATATATATATATATATATATATATATATATATATATATATATATATTATTTTATTTTGACAAAACCACGATTTGAGTGACTGATGTGGACTCCATGTCCATGCAAACGTTCTAAATTATTTATTACATTTACAAGGATACAGAACCCTCGCCTTCACTGCAGCCATTTAATAAATTCTGGAAAACCAGTTTTCCGTCTTCAGTTTACATTTCGTGGTGTGAAATTTGTAAAACAAAATTTTTTCGACGTTCCACGTCTGCTATGATTTACGTACACCTTCAATAATTATCATGTTTCATATTATTTTTTTTAGTAGTATGAGGGCAAGTATTTTGAATAAACGTTAATTTTCAGTCGAGTTCGTTCGGTTCACATTCATGCTCTAAAAACTGAAATTAATCTGTCTTTTATCACAAATTAAACAATGTGAATTTCTGAAAGTTTCAAGGAAAGCTGGGGAATTTATCTCCTCGTACTTCACACTGTTAAAGAGGACGAAATCATTTTTATTATTTTACTTCCAGAAGTACTTAGCTTTTTCTCTTTGTCTGTAAACTTGTTTGTGGTTCAGCAGTCAGGGAGTTTCAAATATTACTTACTCGTTAAAATCAGGAGACAAGACAAGTGAATTTGTAACCTCTCTGGAAAATTAAGTTAGCCAACAGTTCTTGGAACTTTGCCTATATGCTAACCGCAGAGCCAACCCCCCAGCTCTTAAAATAAACCTTCTACACACACACACACGCCAAATGGAAATCTTGAATAAAATTTACCTATTACGATCAAACCTTATGGGTAAGAAATTTAAGTTACACAACACACGTAACGGATAATTTATCAGGAAATGAATGACGATAATTGAATAAATTCTAGTGAATCATTTAAATACGTTAAATATGTAATAGCTACCGTTTCTGCGTTTTAAAATGGCCGTCCTGTTTCTCACGTAAAATTAATCTAATCGAGACGTACGAGCACAATGCACGCATTACCGCAGATAAGAATTAGAGGCTCGTAACAATCCTATCAGGAAATTGAAGGTTTCTAACTTTATATGACAGTGGTGTATGTGCAATATCGAGGCAGAAGCCTGGAATTAGTAATAAAAGCAGACAGTTTCATGCTATAATAAAAAATAATAGAATTCTTTACGGTGCAACTAATTAAAATGCGGGAACCGTAAAGAAAGAAAGGTTTTTATAGAACAATTGTGTAACAGTAGTGAATATTTTTCTTTTGTATTTCTGATTCCCAGTGTGATAAATGTACAAATAACTGGAATACAATTAAAAGATACCGTTACCTTTAGTATGAAATTTGTTCGTTCATTTGAATCAGAAGAATATTTTAATGTTTTGTTCTGAAAAATTTAAAATGAGCCAATTTTAAAAAAATGATATTGAAACACTGTAAATAAATATTTATATTGTGTCATCTTCATATAAACACATATGTAATAATAAGTAAAAGTAAATATGATATAATTATTTACGGTTAAAATCAATTTGTGATATATATTAATTCGGAAAGTTAATTGATAAATTCAAGTTCTCAGTCAGCTGTTCCGCCTCTGACGTCACGTCACTCGGGTTCTTACGCGCCGATCACAATCAGCTGACTTAACGTAAAACTGTAAAATTGCATGTATGTTAGATTTCCGAGAATCCAGATTATTAACATTCATACTAATGTCGGATTATGTAGAGGAAGTTTTACTCTCCAAAGCAATTTTGACCGTGTCCTTTCAGTGACGAATTAGGCATTTACACGGTTCAGCAAGTGGTTAATATATGGCCCCCATAATTCAGTTAACTTTAATGCAAAATCCTTAATTGTGAGGTGCTAAAACATTATTGATGCCAACACATCGATTGATAGGCTTACGTAAAATTTATACAATCTGATACAATATAAAAATCAGTCTCAACATTTTTTATATAAAAAAGTAACATTTTCGTATCCACAGTGAAAACGTTGTTTCACCAGAGACAAGTGATAATTATATTGCTTAGGATTTATCTGTTCGCATACATTGTCGTGACAATATTTGCGTGTGGCAATTATTTCCGTGACAGAGGCGGGGGTTTTAACGATAGAAGGGTGAGAGATGAATTAGTCGAGTTGTGCGTCCCCTCGCTCTGTGCACTGCAAACCACTGCGGATATTACGATCCACAAACAACGACTCTCTGTTTTCGCAACATTTTTAGCTTTAGAAGTCAAATGCTTTGTAAATGTTTCGAAAGGGAAACTATAAAGCCAGTTGTGTATAAAACGGGTTTTAATAATGATGCGACATGACATGTTATAAAAATAATAATTAATTTTATTCGCAAATTGTTTAATTTTGGTACAAAGTGTTTATTTACAATTACAAAGTCATAGCAAAAATATTTATTGTGTGGTGTTGTACTGAAGAAAAAATTACAGGAATGATAAAATATCTGATTGTTGGTAGACGTGCTGTTGGCAAATAGTTTTTTTAAAATTTATTTCTGTGGGTGTTCATTTCGACGTCAGG
This sequence comes from Zhengitettix transpicula, assembly GCA_037074705.1. Taxonomy (NCBI): domain Eukaryota; kingdom Metazoa; phylum Arthropoda; class Insecta; order Orthoptera; family Tetrigidae; genus Zhengitettix; species Zhengitettix transpicula. The sequence continues at coordinate 58,762,617 of CM073595.1, read as the reverse complement.
CTGCTTTTTAGGCGACTTTGCATTTTTTTGGGGGGCTGCATCTGCGGATTCTTAATTAATATAACGCCGTCAGGAGCAGCGACAATAAGTAATGTTGTGTCCTCACTTAGCAAACAAGACGACATATTGATGGTAAATAAAAACATCGATCTAATAATAAAATATAATAACGTATCAGAACTCTATTCGTCAGAAATACCTGAAGGAATCATCCAATATTTTTTGTATCGTCAACCTCCGCCTACACTTCACAGAAATCCAAGGGAATGTTATCAACTGGTAGGAAATTTCCTCTCGCAAAAAACAAGTGTTTACTTCTGTTCGTATTAGCCTGTCGTTTGTTGTACAAAAAGAAACTGAGAGGGGAAAAGGTGAGTCTGCCGTAACCTTTTATCCGGCACTGCCTGTGTTGTAACCTAAGTTGACCTGAACTTGACTGCCGCAGTATATATTTATATAACTATAACGTTATCGCCCGTCGATATAAGTTGACGGGGAGTCGTTGCAATAAATGAAGGGTTCCTTGTCAGCAGATTCACGCCTTGAAACCTGGCCATGATTGTTTGGAGTTGAATGCTGAACTGGGACCAGAAAGGAATGGAGATCTCGGAAGGATCTAGGAAGGATATAGGAAGGATATAGGAAGGATCTTGAAGGCTTAAAGGCCAAGTTGAGGAAAGAGGGTAGTGTGGGTGGCTGGTTTCGCCTGAGGCTTATCAGCGAGGAATCGGAGGTTTGGTGGTTTGGTAGTTTTACCAGTCAAGACACAGATGTAAAGTTTAGCAGTAGTATATTTACAATTATGTATACTAGCTGTAAGTGGTGAAGGAAGAGGGTAGAATAGAAAGGAAGACAACTAAGTAGAGATCCATTTGGAGACGTGCGGCTTTGATAGTGGAAGCAGATATTGTCTGTCCGAGGTTTGGAAACCTGTCGAATTTACGTGTTGTTTGCGTTAGCAGAATTGCCACGTTGGCGTAAAATCCTGATCGAGGACGAATTGAAAGTGTCCCAGTTTCGCTTGCGGAGCGTGTACTCAAAAAAATAATGGATTATTAGAGTTGTTCAACAATCGAAATATCGTACATTTAAACATGAAAACCAAGTATAAAATATATTGCTTGATTATTGGGTATTTACTCGTAATTTCTTCTTATACGAATATAAAAAATACTTGTAGCGTTAGTAAATTTATTTATTTAGCTCGTGCCAAGTTTATTTTGTCATAACAGAAGTTCACATTTTGATTTTGCCTAACCAGAGAAAAGGTTATAATATAATTACGTTCCATTAGTCTATGAGGGTGAATAAGGGGTAATCCGAGTACCAAATTATCGCTTAAGGACCAAAGTAACATTTCATTACGAGTACGTTAGCCTCCTTCTTGATCGTAGCGTCCCAGTCGCGACCTTTAGAGCTAGTGGGGGAATTATTTCTCTGCGAGGCAGTATTGCAGTCATCCATGTTTCTTCAACAGAAATACAGTTTTCCTGTTATAAAAATGTTAATTATTTCATAAACGAACTAATAATTAAAGCTGATAAATAATTTTCAGAATTTACTGGCAAAGGTAATCTGTACCAGTTTGTCACTAGAAGAAAAGTCATTCACTTATTTTCTATTTCTCATCATCTGTAAATCATTATGTCTGGTTTACCCACTATATGACCGATGCGTGGTTAAGGACCAATATTTTGTTTTCTTTACAAGGAAGTTTATATTTTGTTTTACAAATTATAAGACCTATTGATACATTCTGGGCAACGTTAACATTTCAACAGATTTACGCGTGGAAATTTAGTACGAATGTCAATATTACCCTTTCTCCCTGTTCTCTACAAATGATAACATACGTATATGTGGTGTCGAATCTGTGTGATACTAGCAATTAATTCAGAGCGTTACGTTCTGTAAAATGCAACAATTCTTGTCGGGCGATATTTCTCAATTTCTCTTAAACAAGATCGGTCGTCAGGGAGACAGATGTGCATCATCCGCAGCTTCCCCAAAGGAGCTATTCCCCGCAATGTGCTAATGAATCGCTGATACTATCAACAAGCTTCCTCCTGGCGGACCGCCGTTATTTCTCCCAGTTCCAATGTTGTACATCAAATATATATAGAAGGCCGTCATAGTGGCAATAGTGTGCCCAAGGGTTAATTATGCAGTTTATCATGTATAATTTATAATGCATGTGACCACCAGGTGTGGTAGCATATGTCCGTAACAGCCGGCGCCGCTGAATTAACAGTCCCGAGAGCGGCGCCAATCAAAATCCAGTCAAATATAATATTAAAAAAAAAGTAAATCACAACAACCTGGGATGTGGTAGTTGCAAAGGTTGGTTACATGAAACATAATTTAGAGACTCACCGTGTGTATTATTAATTAATAATTTTATAATAAATTTATACAAATATTATGGGCGTGTTATGTTCGTGAATCGGAATTACTCATTTTACAGATGAACTTAGGATTACTGTTTCTCTAATACAAGACTCATTTCCACTATAGAATAATCCGCACGTGTGTTTCAATGTCATATTGAGTAATTTGCGAGTAACTAAGGAGATCCTAAGGTATCTAAAGCGGCACTTCTTATTAGGTATGACAGAAAAGGTGTCTGTAATGGATTTGTGGCATAGTTTCTCAAATCGAATATTCACTTTCTTTACTCGTCCTTCTTTTAAAATATGGATGTTCTCAAAATGCTTCTTTAATCTTCCAAAATAATGAATACTAAAAAACTAACAATTTTTGAGTCACTATATTCAAAATTTACAAAGTACTAAAATTTTAACTCTCAGGCACCAATTGTTTAAATAAATGAGTGGTTTAAAATAGCTCTAATCTTACCGCGGAAAGGTTTATTTTTTTCCAGTGAAAAATATTAATGGGTACATGAAAGTAAAATATTTTGGGTGAGTTGTTTGAAATAAATAATAGTGTTCCAGTAAGAAGTGTTTGATTATATCGTGTTTGATTATATCGTGTTTGATTATATCGTGTTTGATTATATCGTTACACTTAACGTTTTCCATCCGTGACGAGACACTGTTAAACTACCTGACCTTTGTTTGTCTTTCCTGTCTTTTCTTCGTAGAGTGCTGAATTAATTTAATTAGGATATGATATTTAGATGAATAATTACTTACACATCTTTTTAACATATTTATTACCATGTTACTAAAAAAACACTCGGTGAACAATGGATGCTTCGGTCTCGTCTTTCAAAGACCTTGGTTTGAAATCAATTGAAGCAACATGAATTTTGTTAGCACCAAGCAATTTTATTGAAATGTATGATTGAATTATAAAAACAATAACTAACTAATTTGTATTGATTTTCGTATAGTTAGGATTAGAACTTAATTTCATAGGTCTTAATTAATTTGGCCATTTTCTTTAATTTATTGCGCGAATTGTAGAGCATAAAATTTTCAGAATTCATTAATCTTTCGGTATATACGTACCAGTATGTGAATGTATATTCATTTAATAACTTTTATTTAAGGCAAAAATTTTGAAATAATGTTACATTGCCGTAAGGAAGCTTGATGTTTCACAAGGTTATGTGGCGTCAACTTCGTAAATTAATTTAACGCACTGTACACAAATTGAGCGTATACGGTATTTCAGTGCACAATTATAGCCTACGTCAACACTAATAATTTTGGCTAAACTATGCATGTTTGTATTGTAATACATACCGCTACGCCGTCACTACGTCAATTTTCAAAATTTTAGTACTTGTGTGTATAGGAACTACGGTGAATTTCAATTTTCATAAACACTCCATTATTTTTACTAATCTAAGAGAAATATAAAAACGCAGAGCGATAAATATAGGAAAGCGTCCCTTAATCGGCAAACGTGAACTCAGTTTGTGTTTGTATAAATTAATTCGAAATGAGAGGGTAACGTGTTGAACTTAACGCCATTCTAGATAATAAAAACGTTTTCCTCCGGGCAGCACTTTACATTTGGGAAGAGTTCCAACCGCAAGAGTTTGGCTTTGTTTTTAAGAGTGTACGCCTGCACAATTATAAGCATTAGCATTTAGTCGCGGAATGGCCGACGAGATCCCTTTAGGTGGCAACTTCTCACTCCGAAAATTGGTTTCTGAAATTGGTGTGCTTAAATCCAAATAAATGAAAGACTGCAGTGACGTGTATCCCGTTTTCAGAACTAATAGAGATACATTGCGTGGCATAAACGCACTCGGCTTCTAGGTTCTCCAAATATTTCGTTTTAATTGACGAAGCATTTTTCGTTACATTCTTAATCACAGTTGTAGTTTTCGCTACAAAATGTAATTACGTATTCAATTAAAACGACATTCAGAGATCGCCGACGTAATGTGCGATCGACTCATTCTTATAAGTTCAATACGCATGGACTGAACCAACGTTGTTTTACGCAAATAAATTTTTCAAAGTTAATACAGTTAATATTCAACATAATGCTAAAGGGTTTGAAACCACTTTATACTTTAGGAGAAAATGAAAACCATTAAAATGTTCATAATATTTTACATTAAGCCTGTTTTTTTAATAAGTTAAATTAAGTAAATTAACGGCATTTTAAAATATATTAAGCAACACAACGACGTTTCAGTACCTTTTTGCAGGTTGTTAGTTATATTTCTATTTTTTCATAAAACAAGAATAGTTCAAATCACAAATATATACTACGTTTATTCTATCTTAAAATGTAAATCAATATAATATTTCAAATCGAAACAAATTGTTTCAATAGTCTTGATATATATTAATAAATATTGCCAATCAAAAAAATTATTTAAAATTTTTCAAATTAAAATTACAAATTTATACTAAAAAATTTAAAAAGCTCTTCAAAAAATTATCATGTCACAAATTTATTAAAAACCTAAATTTATTAAAATGTATATCACGATTATTCTATTGTTCTTGAATCTCGCGATAAGTGGATAAATAAGAAGATAAAGGGGAATCAGATATGAGACGAAATCTTAAAAAACGTCATTTATTAACATTTTAAATAAATTAACTAACTTTTAAAAGGCATTATATAATAGTATAATTAACACATTGACGTTTCAGTACCATTTTTACTCTAATTGTTTTATATGTTCCTACGGTAACAGAATTTTTATAAATGGTGAAAAGAACTAACAAAATTTCGCAAGTATATATAACATTTATTACTTCATATTCTTCTATCTTAAAATGTAAACCTATGTAATATTTAAAACCAAATCATAATTTATTTCATCAGTTTTGCAATTTAATAATAAATGTTCCTTATCATAAATTAATTATGAATATTAATTTTGACAAAAGACAATTACAAATTTATATTAAAAATTATTTGTAAACGTTTTTTTAAAATTTAAAAAACATCAAAAGTTAAAAAATTGTTGGTTATAAATATTACCTAATTTAATGTATATGTGTATTTAGTTATAATAACAACAAAAATATAGGAACGAATAACTTTTGCCTTTATTAAGCCCGATGGAAGGAAAGCCTGCTGTTACCATACCCACCACTCAGAAAACTATTTCTATGTTCAGAAGTCTAACCGTTTGCGTATCATTAAATATCAATAAGAAACCGCATGAAAAACTAATTTTATCAAGAAGGACTAAAACCAGAATTATAGTCAATAATTGAAAATGCAGTTATACTAATTATAAATGGTTACTTTTAAAAATATTTTTACTATGCTTGTATGGTTTCAACAATGTTTAATCCTAAAATAAAGTGGTTTAAAATGGAAATAAGAATCTAGCCCGCCTCATGTACTGCTCTTCAGGGGAAAATTTTGGCAACACACTCAGGTCGGAATTACTGTAATAAACATGAGTCTCGCGTAGGCGTTATGGTTTTACCGTGCGTGTAAAAAACGATATCCCTTTCTGCTTCATTGATAAAGGACCGTGTTGGTTTCCTTATACTCAAATGCTATTTTTACAGAATTCTACAGACAATTATGCTTTTCGTTGTCCATTCTCGAGCCTTGAGTAATTTCCAGACCTTAGAAACTAAGGCCGGTGACTTTTGGTGATGGCGTTTCTATGGTTATACCAGTTAATATCAGAACACAATCTCTCTATTATGAAATAAAAACAAATACGGATTTTTACTCAATGAAGTCTCAGGCTTTATGGTAAGCAACGCCTGGAATCTCAACTTCTCGCGAATCAGTACTTATAAGGTAATAAGCAAGATGAAGCACGCGCTAGCGCTGAGTAACTAAACGTCACCTGATGGCGGGCTATTACAAGGAGGTGGGGGTAACCTACGCTCCTCTATAAATACAGGTCACATAACACTATTGCTAGAAGACGATGACAGTGAACGTCAACGAAACAACGCGAGAACAATTGTTTACTCGGTTAGAAGCCCGAGAAGACTTAATTCAACAATCTCATCGTATTCAGGATGATTTAAATTCACAATTGTCGCAAAGAATTGAATTTATTATTATATTATATTAAATTAATTATTCTACTGAAGTGATGGATTTCTTTGCGAAAAGATAATGCCACTGAAAGATACTTCCGGCCATATGGTCCTCGAAATGTGTAAAAAAATATTCATTGGTTGAGCTGAAGCTTTTTCAAATATTTTAGGTTTGGCCTGGAATTTATAGCAAAATAACTAAAAAATAAGGAGCCTCTGGGATAATTCTGACTTCATGAAAAACGCATACATAACTAAATCACGTAGTTGGATAATTTCAATGAAGCTTATTTGAAGTTTGTTGGTGAAATAGGAAGAAATATTTAATTTGAGTGTTATTTTGTAAAATATTGTAATGTAAGGAAAATTTCATGTTTTGATATTCAGGCTCTTGGTAAATCGTTCGTGTGTTCTAACAATTTTCGAATGAGTGCCCAGTTAGAAGAGCTTTGCTAACTCGCAGGCCCACTGGCCTCTGAATGCACGATTTGGAGACATACGTCTCTTCATGCCACGACGAACGAGCTTGAGTAGAAAATTGCAAGTATAGTGACTTCTCAGCCTTTTGTCTTACTTGAATGTAATTGAATTCCTCCTGTTTCTGTTTCCACCCCAGTTCGTCGTTTTATTTGTGTCTCCATTCACTTTCGCTCTTTATTCTGTTCCTCTTCCCTACGTGAGAGAGAGACTCAAATATTTGAATCCTTAGTTTAAAGCGAAGTCGAGCTCTGGAAGACAGACGCGTGGCCCTTTACTCGTCCACTCATTTAAGGAAGGATTTCGATTACTGCTGCGTGTTCCTTGGCCAACGATTCTCCAGTCTCTGTACTATGCGAAGGAGATTTCTTTCCCACTCAACCTAAAGATACAATTGCAGATTTTAAAATAGATGCTAAAACTTTGGCCACCCATAAATTTAGAACCAAATATTTGGATGAATGTGTGAAATTTCTACATAAGTTTCGAAAATGTCCAGATAAGAATCGACGAAATTACGTTCAATCCTAAATTATAATGAATAAAATCATATTTATTATATTATCTTCGTTAATTTATGAATGGAAGCCTTGACAAAAAAATTCAACTAAGTTTTCGATATCAATGTTTGCTGCCTGAATAACTAAAAAGCATAGTTTACTCAGTGGTAAGATTTCTATTAATTAAATATTATTTCCATTTATATAACCCGATCACTCAATCTAAGCTATCTTCTAATAAAAAAAAATTTGTGTTTTATATATATATATATTTAAGAACAACTCGGAGTTACCACATATATTTCTAGAGACACTCCTATAACTCTTAACAATTATGAACGATTGCTGGGTATAGAATATTACAATACATATTTGTGATCATTTTTCTTATACGCTAGGACTTGTTAAGTTTCATTTACTTTTATTTAATTGAACTACGTGCTTGCCCGGGCAAAAATAAATTTTTTAAAGTAACTATTAAAGCTCATGGGCACTGATAATGTAGTTATTTGCTGCCTCCTCCCATGTGAATAGTTAAACATGGCGGAGGTCTTAACAAAATGGTAACAACCTTGGTTTTTGAATGTATGCAATTTAGACCTAAAATGAAGTATATTCTGCAAATTCGCTCCAGGAAGTACAGTTAACAATATAATTACTGTGTCCTTAAGTATTTATTATTATTTATTAGAAAAAAACAATCCAAATTCATTAAAGTAATTGAAAAATAATATTAATTGTCGAGTTAGCATTCGAAAAGAAATTAAAATTTTTTGAGGAAAATTAAATACTAATTTTTTGTATAAAAATATGTAAGTTGGTTTTAGATGCTCCACCAACACAATTTAACATTTACTTCCCTTAATACACACTTCTCTTTTTTATTCTACGAGGAAATATAAAATTATACTATTATATAATATAATATAATATATACTTAGTTATAATACTCATACTTACAATTATTTCTGTAATTTGTTAATTTTAATACTTTAATTAATACAAGAAAATCTTACAATGAAGGGAATGAATTATTAATTCTGTTAAAATATTTTTAATACAATAAAAATGGATAACCAAAACTGTATAGATGAATATTTTCTAATAATTTAAACCGGTACGAAAAAAATAGCGGCTTCTATGTCCTGATAATGAATTTATAATTAATAATTACATTTGAGATCGACAATGGTAATTTATTCATCTTACGTTCAAATGTACGTAACATGAAATTAAGTATCGCGTCCAACTGAACTTGTCAATACAGGATTATGCAAGGTAACTTTAAGTTAATTTCTCAAATGAATTTATAGGACCACGAAATCACAAAACATGGTACAATTAATGAATACCATTATTAAATATAAAGTTTAATATAATATAATATATTAGGTTAGGTTTTATTTTAACGTTTATTTAAATTATAATAAGATATATTTAACAGCCGATTAATAGACTTGTTATATTTATGCAAAACAGATAAATCGAAATATTTTTTTTAATTAACAGGTTTCGGTATTTATTTTTACAATCAGGCAATGGTCCGACATAAAGTTTTACTGAATATACGAATATAAATAAGTTTGATGATCAGTTTCGTGGAAAGATAACAAGTAATCTTCACGGTCAGTCCGAGAAAACGTTTATAATTTGAAGACAAACCTTTCAGTCCGAATACAACCTGAAGAGTGTACAAATAAGTGCCGAAACGTAGCGCTGTTACCTTAATTTTTTATTAATATTTATTTTTGAATAATAAAGACTGTTCTTATAATATATTACGGATATTACAAATCAAATTGTATTAACCATTCATGAAAACTACATTTAAAAATTACGAATCGAAACATTTAATACTTTCCGTATGACTCAATAAATGATGGGGGAAATATTACCTTTCGAAAGGACTTCCTGAAATATAAATCTGACAGGTTTTATGGTATGAAACTTTTCCTAGAAAAATCAGCCCGTTTTAGATACAAAGTGTGTTTTTTTGCGGTTATCCGCCCGTCCTTAGAGAGACAGAATGAAGTAGTGAGGAGAAGAAGAGACAGGGAGAATGAAACGAGAAAAAATATTGGGTCAGCGTGGTTGCTTAGACCTTATTTAAAAGGTTTATTAGACATAACACAGAACAACAAATTATTGGATAGGAAAGTTTCGCGAGCACATAACGTATTAGGGTGCAGCAGAAGTCATTTAGACAGGCTGAACTCGCCGCAACTTCGCCCACAACTTGCTCCAATATGACGGCCTGAAGAGGGCTACAAAACCTATTTTTATATACTGCTTTATTTGTTGACAAACGACTCGAAAACTTTTCGGCGAGCCTATATTAGTTTGTTCATATTGTGGCCGTCGTTGCAAACCTGCACGGCGAGACTTTGGAAACTAATCTGCCGCTGCGATTCCGGAGGCCAGGGTCACAGGAAGCTCACCCTTACAGCATTTCCCCACAGGAAATTACCAATTAATTATCACGTACGGTCTCCCTATGAGAACAAAGAGGCGTGCTCGATCATTACTCCCTTCATTTTCTATTTCTGTCACGCTCAGGCCCCGCAGATGTAGATGCGAAGCTCACACCCCCTCTATAATTACTACAACTATTTCTTTATTGAGGCAGGGGAGCCCGTTTGTTACCACTTTCGAGAGGAAATAGTCACGTAGCTGCTCTCTGATGAACGCAATTTCATATTGACAGGAGTTATCTACCAAATCAGAAGCATACTTGTGTTAATAAATCAAAAACAAGGATAATGCGTTCTACTCGTCAGTAATAATTTCAATGAACTCAGCTTGGTTGAAATTTAGCTGTAACCACAACATAATTGTTTTAACGTGTTTTCAGAAATGTAGAACAACAAATAATAGAGTAATTATTATAAATAAAATTACTAGAACAACTTTTCTTCACAACGGATTGGATCTTGAGGCTTGAGGGAAAGAAGAAGTAAAAATCCAATAGGTTAATGGGATAATTCATTGTTGTATGTGACGTGAAGAGGAGAGAAAAATAAAAATTTCCCTATGTACCTTGGAATGGGGTGTGGTTTGGTATAAGTGGAGGAAGACGCACAATTTCTTCCATTGATCTGACTATGCTGAATGACGATGGACTTAATACATTTCTTCCACATAATGACTAACGTTATGCATTCTATCGCCACATTAAATAGTCAGTAGTAATGAATTGTCAAGCAACAGTTGAGGAAAGATATTTCATGTCACTATAGTGACAGTGTAAGGAAATTTCAGGCCGATTATATATTTATAGTATAAAGGAAATTAGTGGAGTTCTCGATTCATATGTAAGTCGAAAACTCGGTTTCAAATCCACGATTTAAATAGAATGATGAATAGGCAGGCAGAAAAACTAAATTTTATATAGTGAGAGATACAGATAACAACGTGTTGCGAAACTCAGTATTATGAATTTAACGCACATTACCTCTTATGCAGACCATAATTTTTAATGAAAAATGTTGTGGTAAGCGTTAAATATATTTTTTGCTGAGCTATAATAAAATAAAATATTTTGTTAAATTAGAGCCTACAATTTTTATTCTAATTCAGTGTCAACTCTAGTGATTAAGGTTCTATACTTTCGTAATTTTTTCATTCTATAATAATTATTCCCTATTTTTTACTCAATATCTTTCTAAAGTCAACTCTGTAGCTCACAATTCCTCAGAAAACAATAGATGAGAAATGGAGAGCGATGACGAGTTAAACACCTGTGATTCCTCACATGTACCTTCAGTGAATGAAGGAACAATGTTTATCTCTACGAACAATCAGTGAGGGATCCCTTATCACGACGTTTAACCAGGTCGTAAAAGACCGCAAAAATGACAAGAGAATTTCGATCCTAAATGGCATCATTAAGCCCGACACCTATCCATAAGGGCCACCAGCGGGGTTTAACAATGCTCAATTTTATTTAATGTGTTGTACCCTTATTGTAAAGTTGTAAAAGTCAACATGCAATTTACCCAGACTTAAAATGGGCGCTGCGGGAACCACCAACGCCAGAACAAAGTTGCGACCAACACAGAAATAATTATGAGAACGTTAAATTACACAGACAGTGGATACACAAGATAGTAAAACAATTCAGACAAACTATCCAATACTAATTTAAATAACTATCCTTCTCGAATAATATATACAATTAAATTGGAAATTTTGAGAAAGCAGCAGAAAAACAATAGAAAAATGATTCGCAATGATAGATTATCTAATTTTCTCATCAAGATTGATTCAAAATAATTAATTAAGGAATCAGGTAATAGGCACTTTTTACAATATATTGAAACAATAAAAAATTATTTAGATATTTTGAAATTTGATTTAAGGTTTGGACATTTATTATTTATACTTCGGTTTAATTTTATTTTCAAGGGGGCAAAGAAATAATATATGTTGGAACTGGGATATGTTCGTCCTGCGTTTTGGAATCCCCTTCGATTTTATCTATAACGTTTTCCATGTTAATTGCGCGGTTTTACGTGCCTTCCGGGCTTGCGTAACCTTATGATATAGGATTTTGGGATAAATCTGATCAAATTGTTCTAAATTAACGTAGTAAAAATTTTTTTTCCACGTGCCGTAATGAAGATGTCGTAAACTCAAATCGATTGAGTGAACACAGTTGTAGATTCTCACTAGTGAGTCCCGACATCGCTGTTGCGATCGCCATCGCCGTCCTGCACGCACACGGGGAGTGAAATTGCTCAGTTTAGATTTATAAAGAGAATTCCTTTTACAATCATATCAACCAAATATGTTTCTGATTTAGTAATGAAAGAAAAATTAAATGCGGAAAATGAAATACTCTTGAATAGACAACGAACCAATGGATTTGTTACTTAATATCTTTAAATTTCAAATTTTTCGAAAATTTCTTTTCGTATAAACCAAAATTTTGCAGAAGTTGCTTAATTGACTATATACAGAAAAGTGTATTTTTGCGGTTGCCCTTAGTGGAAATTCATAGATCAGAAAGAAAATGTTTATCTTATTGCTGTCAGATTATTGTCTATCATTTAGGTTTGAACATTATTTACGTAAATAAATTTCCTATGTGTATTTTGACGATTTGTGCAAGTAAACTCAACAGATGTTGATTTTACATTGTATATATTTTTTATCTCACAATAACACATTCATTTAACTATATGGAGCGAACTATTGGAAATAGATACTCTAGAAACAACAACTGTGCATTACGGTAGGTATAGTTTTAGGGGATTTTTTCATATTTTTAGAATTAATGATTTAAATTCATGTGAATCATTAATAAACTATAGCTCTGAATGTAAAATGATTTTTGTTTAATTTTAAATCAACTATGTTCGGTATGTCATAAAATTTGTCAAGTTGTTTTTATGGTGATTACTCTGGATCGTCTGTTTACACAATGGAAGAATTGAAATCACAGCATCCAAAAGAAAAAAAGGAACACTTGCAACTTTAATAAAATTACTGGATTTTCTAGCTGAGTGGAACACAATGCCGTAGCAGACAAAGGGACGGCGAGGAACTGCCATCTATCATTAATCTCTGCGCCCTTCCCTGTGCACTCGTGATAAATGTGACATATTTCTGACACCAAACCAGACATTTCTTTATTCTGATCATTTTTGAATTACAGACATCTTCATGAGGGATTGATATGTCAGTAGAAGGTAATCACGACCCTTCAATTTTTGAAGCGCATTATGGAACCGTCTGTAATTAAACAAAGACGATCGATTCGAATCTAAGAACAAAATGAATCACAAAAGAAAAACTATTCAGGCTGAATAATTAAATATCATGCGAAATGGTATAAATCATAAAATTGGATGTGTTACTTAGTTACATAATAGGTTTAGTTACAAAATAGACGATACAGTGTGTTTCGGGTTATAACTAGTATGAAACCCAGGTCAGGCATATTCATTTTTTTTAAATATATTTTGTCAGATTCAATATTTCTGGAACTTAGTAACTGATAATCTTGACACTTTATATAATCAAAATAATAAAAAATCAAAATCATTGAAGAAATTTTATCACAAAAATTAATTATTACAATCTTATATTTTCCAACTATGATGTTCACCTGATGATTAGGAACGAAGCGCATTGTTTTTATATTTGTATTAATTTCCGCGTCAAAGTAACCATTAAATTAAAAATTTAACTGTTTATATTTTATTATACGTCAGAAAAAATATTAATTTTAAAAATGGGTTTATTGGAGTGCTCAATAGTGCGTTTTTATCGTTTCTCGATTGCCTCTCCCGAAACTTAAATTTTCTATTTTGTACTCGCTCTTCTGATGAATATTTCATCTAAAAAATGTAATGGTCACAAAATGTGACATTTCTTTAGAAAAAAAATTTAGCAGATGATTTTGAGGGAAATAACTGCATATGGTGTAAATATTTCCAGCTGATTTATTGAACAATCCCGAAATATGAGGAGAAGCAATGAATGGTACAGAATATTGTGGTACGTAAACACAGAGATTAACTTCCGACAAAAACCTATGCTGGTTAACCGAAAATTAAAACGGTTTTCCGGGATGTGGCCTGATAAAAATACAAAACTGTTGGTTTCAACTAAATATACTTTATATTTGAAACAGGATAACGGAGCATCGAATCAGAAAATTTTGTTCATTTGCGGAATTCGTAAAGACGGTTAGATCGATGAATACATGGGACGTAAATAATATTAAAGAAGGATAGTTAGAAAAGACAGTTAGTGGAGAGAGTTATGGAAAGTCAGTTAACACATAAAGAATTTTGTTTCGTTTTTTACTGTAATCTTACAATTAAAATTAAAATATTACACGCTGATAACTTCAGAAATATAGGCATAACAAAGATAATTCATAAATTTGTTCTCTTAAGACTTAATTTTGCTTTAAAATAATTAAATTATTTGATGTACAAAATTCCTGATATAGGTCATGTATATGAAAAATAATTTTTTTTTACAGAAAGAATATAATACTTGAATTTTTTTTATCAGCAACTGTGTTCCTGCCATTAAAGCTGGTCTCTTAAGACTAACCATTAATTTACTTCCAAAATTCTTAAACTATATACCTAACGACTAGAGGCTATCTAGTGTTGTCTTATAGATTTTTCTGGTAAAACTTGAAATGAGAACATGTTTAAACATTCTCCACCTTTCCGCAAGCTGAGAAAATAAAACATTTCCGGTCGAGCAGAAAGCCACATATTGACCGCTTCCTTCACCTGTTGATCACACGATTGAGCCTGTTAAGGTTAATTTCATATGCAAGACCGTGATTAATGTGAATATGGTTTGGAACTCCATCAATATTCACCCAGCGATTATTCTGAATCAGGACACGGCTTCTCGCAATGCTGTCGTCAGTAGTGGAAGTGAGTGGACGTCGTACTCTTCCCTCGTCCTTCACGCTTCTTCGACCGATTTTATTTTTCTGCTAGTCTTCTTTGGACGTCAGCTCCTGGTACACCTTCAGGCTACGGAAGACGAATTACAGAACGCTGATCTGCGCAACAGAGCAGGGCACACTGAAGTGATAACGCTGTTACCTGTCAAAAGCGTAGATAATGATGCCATTTGGATGCGCAGAAAGCCTCTTACACAACCTACAGTAAATTATAAGAGGAATCAATTTTCATTTTAATCTACCCTCGTATATTTACACTTGATAAAATTAGTATAAAATGTAAATACGTCGACTTTGAGTCATCACACAATCCCACGTTTTACACTGTGTGAATTTATACGGCCTCAACGAATTGTCTACAAAAATTACTCTAGATAATGAATTATTATTACAGATACATAAATTTCTGTTTTGTTTTTCTGAGCATAGAATATCTAAGTCTTTACACGAAAGGAAGATATGAGACGTTCCTTAAGCTGACCGGATACCCTCGTGGTGCTTAGACCTTCCATAAAGTCCATTGTCTTTGTAAAGCAAGATAATAGAGTTGGATAGTGAAAGGATGTAAGGAGGAACACGAAATGAAGGTAGTTAATGTTACTTTGATTAGCATAATGTCAGCCTTTAGTGTCCTGTACTACCTCTTGGGGAATTACTCAAGCCTGGGGAGAACTACCAACTGCTTTGCATACTTCCTTATCAAACATATACAGCGTTCTTAGCTTTCCATTGAAAACTGAGGAACAAAAAAATGAATTTTCAGAAACGTATGGACGTAAAATTTGTCTAAATTAAATCATTTCATAGGAATGTGATTCTTAAGGTTCAATTTAATCAATGCCGTGAACTAAATACACGTAAAATAAAAATAATTCAATGGTAAATTATGTTAAATCGACACACAGATAATATTCAAATACTTCAGATTTTATAGTTAAGCTTAATTGAATCATGCATTCACATAAAAAGTTAAATTTGGAAAAAAAATGATAAAATGTACCGAAGAGTAGACAAACAAATCTGAATTAGCATATAAATAAAACAGCAATATCGGTATTTGTTAAAAAAATTCGAATCAATAAAACTTTTGTTTCTTTGTGATTTATTCTGTTACAGAAACTATATTTTACTAGAATTTATAATGTTTGAAGCTTACGAATCGTTCGTTTCGTGGCTACGTCATTGATAGCAGGGAACGAAAGTTTAACTGTTCTTTAGTTACGACATCCGCATATTTTACAGTGATCGTAATCCTTTCTCTAGTTTCCTAATAAGTTACTTTGTCGTGAAACAACGTAAATAATACGATTGAACGCGTAAGTTTCCATCTAAAACTAACTATGGAGAAGTGAGCAAGTGGTTAACGGCCGCCAAAGATGCGGATTACGAAGGTGATTTGGTGTTCCGCTCACGTGGGGGTCTATAGCCGCTATTGGGCTGCACGAGATTCCGTTATAACACTAGCGATTTCGCGAGGGAGACCATAATTCTCCTCCGTCAAAGTTCCCCGGCGAATGCACCATCAACTTTGCAACCATATAATCAAAATCTGCTTCGTGGTTTGGAAAAAAAAATGTTGATAAAGAATTTAAAGCGGGAAGGAATCTTTAAATTTCGGTAAAATTCTACCTCGTATATTAACTTATGGAACAATTGAATCGGTCAGATCAATAATGTGCAAATCATTTATTAGAAATTACTCGTACCGCGTCACGGATTTTTTTTATTTGGGGGAGGAGGGGGGGACTATGTTCAATTTTATATATCAGATAGCACTTTGGTCCACTACAAATACAACAATAACTTTTCGTATATTATAGATTAAAAACATAAAAATTTAAAACTATTTATAAGTTTTAAAAAAATCATAAATATTTCATGACTCATTAAGAGACTTTTTTATAATTACAAAAATTATTAATCATAATTTTTGTTTCCTGTTCAGACTGAAATGGTAGTCTTGATATTGTAAATTAAAATTTTGAGTTTTAGTAATATGAGAAAATTAGATAATTTTGTTGTGTTAGGGATATTTGATGTAATGTTTGTCGAAGACGAATTACGGACACAGCGCGTTACGTCACCGTCATTTCAACATTTTAATTGCATTGGAAGAGAGGAGGCAGTCAACCCGTCAGCCAGACCGAGTCCGATATAAATTCAAGAATATCTCGTAAAAATTCTTCACACCAACTGTAATTCCGACAAGACAGTTTGATGACAGTGGAAGGCCACTTATGTATGAAAAGAATTTGGTGTACTACTTAAAATAAGCAATGCGTAGACGTTACGCACGTTAAAATATATTCCAATATGTCTGTCATACCGTTATAGATGAATTGGCTGAAGACAACCACTGACTCAGGAATAGTCAATAGGTTACAAAATCCTTATAAATTTTTTAATGACATTTAGGAACACCTTAACTCCAATGATGATCAAATCCGATTTTTCTGTACATTAAAACCGTAACAGTGAATGAAGGAAGTTGTACATCGTTGTCCAATTCCTCTGATTATAATAGATCAGTCCCGCGTTACTACCTGATATTTTTGAACATGTGACTCTCATATTCACATCCGCTGGACTAGTCTGTGTGTGTGTGTGTGTGTGAGTGTGAATGTATATATGAGAAGGTGGTGTTGACTCCTGGCTGCAGCAGCATGCGAGTCTGTAGGTCATTATCACCCACTTAGCAGAGAAACGTGCCTATGTCACAGGAAGCCGTGCGGCCTTCTCATTACGAAGGTCCACACTGTGAGCTTCTGAAACACGTTTCTATGCACAGCGTCGAGATTGGCACAATTTGTCAGGCGTAGCACTCTCTTCGGACCATCTTCATGCGAATCCGGCCCCACATTGTCCAAATTACCCGCCATCACTGTCTGGTCACGAGCGTCTGAAAGAGCAGTGGTTGCTTCTAAACACGTGCTCGGTTTAGTCAGCCTTTGACGCATTAATAACAGCGTCACATTGCCCGATGCACTCTAGCGCGAAAGAGAAGTGATGAGGGAAGTCAAGATTAAAACTGATGGAGATGTCGAAAATCATAAAAGTTGCTATTATATTCCCAATTAGCTGGATCACAAAATATGACTTCACCTTCATATCTTTAATACCTAACTATATCTTTACCACTCAACCTCCAGCGAAAATAGGAAATTTACTGATTATAACTCGAATTTCCGCAAGAGAAAATTACACAATAGCCTTCTGATGATTTACCTCAACTCTGGGATACAGACGCCGTCATCCGCGCCTCTCCTTCAAAAACATTCGAAAGATTTTGATACTTGAAGCCACTAAAGAAATCAAGTCAGGAGACTTCATTTTGAAAATAAATCCAACAATCCTCCTGATTCAACAAAGTATTGTATTTAACATTTTTCTATATTCCACAGGCACCATTATTATGAAAATGGCAATATTTTGGCATTTCTGAGCCGGATTCAGATCTCAGATAACTTTTTTCTGGTTACTTTAACCGGGAAACACACCCACAAAACTCGAAATATTCTATTCGATCGTGGTGAATTCATGACCTCTGTAACAGTTTCCGCGAACCCAGGGATGGCGAGTGTCTATAAGCCATAATCTCTCATCTCCCCATTATCTCATCCAGGTGGTTTCAGGTGATGCATGGTAACTGTTCGTCTCTCTGATCACGTTCTAGCTACATCGAACATTAGATGCAGAACCGTTGTAATCAAATAACAAGCGAGGTCAAAGTAAACTTTTAGTCTTTACAATAATGTTGAATTAATGTTAATCTTTGAAATAAAAATATAAAAGAGCCTTTTTGCAATTTTAATCGCGATAATTTCACTCCCTACATAACTACGCAAAGCTGTCTTTATTTTTTTTATTATAAACCAGTACATTTACTCGCAAAATAAAATGTGTATTAATACAACCAAGTATACAATTTATTATTAAAGATTTTACTTTGCCACCTGATTTGTAATATTTATTACTTACTATAATTTGAATAATTAATTTAATTTCACAAAAAAAATAAGAATAAACAAAATTTTTTGTCAATGTTACAAGATGATGAACGTTAAAATTTTATTTCAGTACTTCTTTTTCACCAGGGTTTTGCTTTCTCAATAGACTTACTGGTTTACACTATGTTTAGAAATGGTTTCGCTACATTTCTCAGTCCAAAGTGAATTCTGCGGCCTGTCCGTCGATTCATGAAATCCTCTGGGGCGTCGACAGGCAATTTCTCTGCACAGATGGAAAGTACAAGGGGTGACCAAAGATGCTGCGATTTCCCGCGTATAAATTTCTTAATTATAAATTGACTAATGTCGACAACTATATCTGTTAAAAATCATTACTCATACATATTTTCTCTGTTAAATACATTTAACATCAAATTTAATACACATTTAATAATTATTTTAAATTTTTTTATATTTATAGGCCTTCTTAACTGTAAAATATTAAATAACAAGAAGTCTATGACTTAAGTATATTTTATAACTGTCGAGAAATGAGATTTATTTTGAAAAATATAGAATGAAAAATTTATGATCTCTGGTTAAGTATTATATTAATGAGGGTTCTCCAAACGCTGCCAGAAAACAATATCCTTTTAAAGAGATGCCTGATAAAAAATCAGTAAGCGAAATAAAATTTTTCCTGTAGTCTAAGCATAAAATGTACTTTTCATATATTAGTCTGGATCACCTTCTGAAAAAATATCAAGGTCATTCAAAAGTAGACAACAGTTTGTGTCTTGTACGAACACGTGAATATCCTTTCCCTTTTTTTTGTCCCCTTCTGTTTTAATTTTCTGGATAAAATACGAAGGTCGTTGCTTGTTAGATTAACAGAACATTTAACGGAATTTGTTGTTTTAGGTAAACTTTGTTCCAGAAAATTTGAACCTGTGATATTCGTGGAATTAAATATACCGAAAAAAACTTTTAACATGAAAAGTAAAACCTTTTTTTTCAATAGAGCAGGATTACGAAACGTTTACCAGTACAAGAAGATATTTGGTTATACGATTCGAAACAAAATAATATTTCAGAAAGTATCAACTGTTGCGACTAAAAAAAAATACGACTATGCAGTAAAAAGGAATGCCAAATAAATTCTCAACGTTCAATATTTCTTTGAACAACCGTCATTCTGCATACAAAGGTGGAACCACTCACAGGAATGTTACACCACAGGATAAAACAGTATTGGTACCAAAACTTTAAAACCGAAAATAAAAAATTCAAGTCTCGATCAATTTTATTAATACTTCCGATTCGGCTAATTCCTTGTCAATAAGTGAATTCAATATAATAAACAATTCAGTACTATCGTATTAATGAAACCCAATATTCCAGTATGTCACATTAATTATTTAAATAAGAGCTGAGGTGTAACATTTCAAGCATGCGATTTTCATATTTAAATACACATACTCTCTCTGTACTCTACGTTAATTGGGCGACATAGAGTGCTCAGTGTTTTAATTTAATAATGGAAGAATAATTTAAAACATAATCAATGAATAGATTATTTCTACGCTGGAGAACGGTAAAATAATTTTAAAAATGTCCGAATATATGTCATATACGACAATGTCTGGTGTGGAAGAAGGAAATATTTGTGAGTCATACGACGATCGTACTTTAAGTGTCGTATATTCAATTATTACGTCAAGATTAAAGAGGAGTATTAAAGCAATATTTGTACGCATTTTGTGTGCTTCGATAATGATTTTCAGGTATATTTGCACTCTTTGAAATAATTTGCAACTTTTTTTTCCATTTTCTGTTTACCACTTAATAAAATTTCAAAACAAAATCCATCAAAAAGTTTTTTTAGATTCGCGGTATATAACTAATCAATTTACTTAAGGGAAATTTTGGCATTTACTGGAGTACTTCATGTTAAGTATCAAACTGTACAATTAATTTTTAATCCTTACAAAGTTTTCACTTGGACGTAAATTTAATTTATTCCATCCTGTCCTATTTCAGTATTTTTTTAAAATGCAATTAAAATTTTATGCTGTGCTCTTTAGTGGCTCATGTTTATTTCTGAGTGCGAAATGCTGTGTTATTAAACATCACTTAGTTGCTGAATAATTGAGTAACGTAAGCGCAGCGAGCTGGTACCTGCAACTGACAAGTCTTGGAATGTCTGCTCGAATATTGCGGAACTGAATGTTCCTTGTCGTTGTTTCCCTCAGCGGAGATGGCCAGCTCATTACAAAGATGAATTGGGACGACTGGAGAGAATTTTTCTCCGAGGGCTATTCTGCTACGACTGCTTCAGGTTCCAGAAATTAATTGCTACTAAGGATTCTTCTAACGTACATAAGAAACAGCATTTATCAGATTAACTTAGAGATTTACAATGCGATTCATTCAACCGCCCATACGTACATACGATTGATATGACGTATGTCGAATTTTCAGGTACTCTTTTTCAATTACAACATTGTAAGAATGTAGTGATTTTACATAATTAGGAAAACGAAACAGAGTTCCTATTAAGGTAGTGAATATATTCGTCCTTCGCACTATGACTTCTTCCCACTGAATAACCAACGTTATTCTACTCTTTTCCTAACTATCTCCACTAACTTATTCGTTCGTGAAGCAGGGTATTTTTGAACTTCATTCCCGTATGTCAACTCTGAACCCAATTTTAGATGAGGCGAAATAAAATTTCGTTGTCACATCCATCGACAACAGCTGTAGAGTGCTGTCTGTGCCCTCTTGAAAAATAAGAGATCGCTGGTTGAATTGATGGACCGGGAAATAATGTTTTCAAAGCATATGACGTTGAAAAAAATATATCTGATTGATCAGGAACCCACGAACTAGCAAATATATCGTTTTTAGCTCCTTAAATTTCATATATGGTTTCAACAATAATAAAAAGCATAGCACAGAAAATTAATATAAATTAACTTGTGATGGAAAAGAGATCATGTTAAGTACACAAAGTTTCTAGGTATTAATGTCTGCGGTAAAGTAACATTAATCAACTATGAAACATAATAAACAGAAATGTCATCTATTCCCCCATTAGAATGCTTGATGATCATTAATATTGGAATAGACATTGCCATAGTATGTTATGGAATAGGAATTTGGGGATGTGCTGCTTCTAAGTGTATGGACAGGCTTTTAATCTCTCAAAAGAAACTTATTAGATTTATATTTGGTATGAAAAAAAAACAGATTCATGTAAACCAATGTTTCACAAAACTAAAAGTTTATTCTCTATATCTTTAAAATTATTATGATGGTAAAAAAGTTGAAAATAAACTCGCAGGTCAAACCAGAGCTAAACCTTATAATGCTAGGGAAATGTCGGACTATTTTAGAGTGCGGACTATTAAAAATAATCTGGAGGGATAAAGCCTGCGAGAGGATTCTCTCGCAGGCAAAACCTTGTAGGAGAGATACGAAGGGGCTACCTTTGGGGATGTCTTTTCCTCTCCGTTTTTGAACTAAGGTTCCCACACGCCGAGGCACCTCGGCCTGTTCTGAGAGGTGTATGTTCCGGGGTCACAGACCTTGGGCATACGGTAAGAATTGTCCGCTATTCCCATTGAAATAGTCGGCCAGCTGCCTCCTAAACTGGTCGAGGCACGGAGAAGGGAATGCTGCGTCCCCACAGCAAACTCCTCTCCCGCTATCGGAAGGGCGTGGGAAAAGTACCCAATGCCTGACCTACCTGATGCAGGTTTTTCTAGGGTTTTCCCTGCATTTCTTTATGCGAATGCCGGGTAGGATCCTTAAACTATAGCCCGGGGGCCCTAGTAACCCTTGGCTACCTTCCTCTACCCTTCCGCATCCCCCCTTTCAAATCCCTTCCTATGCTATTAAAGGGGAGTTGCCCAACGTGGATTACCCTCATGTAGCCTGTTACCCTAAACAAAAATAATAATCCGAGAATGACCCATATATGAAAGGAATAATATTTTATAATAAACTGCCACTGTACGTAAAAGAATTGCAAGGCAAGAACTTTGGAAGAACTCTTATTATTACCTTACTTACTAAATACTCTTTCAGATACGTGAGTTGTAAAACTTTATAGTGATGATTTAAATGTTTATTTTTATATTAAACTTGACTTTTTCCCATTATTGTATGTATGGAGTTATATGAAAATAAAGTTTATATCATTATTATTAAAAAATATCCGTTGTTGTACTTTATAATGTTGTAGTGGCTGTGGTATTTTAATGTGAACTTCATAATTTCTGGAAATGGAGAAAGAGGGTTTTCTTGAGTTTTTCTTCCCGTTGTTAGATGTATTATTTTGATTTAGGAATTAAATTTTGATTACTATGTGTTCCTTTGATTACTATTAGTTTCATTTTTTGGTATTAGTATAATGATAATTAATAATTATTCTTTCAAAGTAATAATGTAATTGAATCACTTTTGTATGATGTGAAATCAATAGTTTTTTAAAAATATTTGTAGGAACAAGTAGATGCTAAATTTCCCATTTGGAGTATTTTTTTTATTTATTGATTAGGATGTTTTTTCTAACAACTCTTTTTGGCCTGATAGAAGTCTGTGTGAAGGTAGTTGTCAGTGTTTATTGGATGAAACTTTAAAGAATATCAATTATAAACCAAACTGATATGATTATGCACCCTGATCCTCGAATTTAACCGTAATTGTGTTGTAGTCTGGATGTGACAGGCAGCAAACAACCTAATGATTCATCCGGTGTCACCCGAATTTACGGTTCATTTTACACTTCGGCTGAGCGTATTTTGGTACGTAGTAAACTATTTACTTGCGTTAAAAGAAACACGGGTCATGATGGGCGGACGACGTCATTGCACTTTGACAAGACATCAAGCTGTATATTTGTAGGGCACTGTAGGCGAAAAATTGCTGATTGACAGTAAAACAGTAATGGAATGAAAAAAACACCCACAGAAGAGACAAAGGCATGTTTTATTTTCTTCATGATCGTGCACAACACAAAACCGGGTCTCTTGCTATTCAATTCATAACATGGCGGAAGCTGTATGGTGGGCATTCCCTGCTCATGGCAGGTGGTTTTACTGGAGCAGGGTTCGTTTTAATGGTTCACTCCACTCCACTAGGCATTCTTCAAACGTCTCTTCTTCGCTAGGGGAAGATCCCTCGAGGAAATAATGCTTCTGTGAGCTCTTTTAAGACTGTAGAATTATTTGCTTAAACATACGATCAGACGCAGTGACCGATCCGATGCAGAAAGTCGTGAGTGAAAATAATTAATGGTGAATCATTCAGTATAAGCCGGGAAGGAAAATGAGCTACTAGTCCCTGGAAGGTCCACATCAATGTTTCTGTTCCTTGTTTCCCTAAATTTATAACGAAAATAAAATGTCGAGTAGTGC
Organism: Zhengitettix transpicula; assembly: GCA_037074705.1. Classification (NCBI taxonomy): domain Eukaryota; kingdom Metazoa; phylum Arthropoda; class Insecta; order Orthoptera; family Tetrigidae; genus Zhengitettix; species Zhengitettix transpicula. Next base: position 58,738,383 of record CM073595.1, on the reverse strand, counting down.
TAACAAGTTGATTGGGTTGTAATTCAACAGATACTTTTATTTTTTCTACATTTTTAGAAGAATTGAACAAGAGACACTGTTTACTTCAAATATAATAATGATTTGAAAGAAAACTGTTCTTAGACAATCATACGAAAATTAAATTAATTTTTGACCTGTTAATTACTCTGGGAATAAGTTGCCATACCATTTACAATTATACGATTACTGTTAACTTTTAAATCTATATATTGTCACCTTGGTCCGTTGATCCCTCTGTTGGATTTTTAGAGAAGTGTTTTTATGTACATCTTGGTGTTATTTAGAACTATTTACAAATAAGTTCGTTTAAAAAAAAACTGGTAGATTTTCCCATGTCTCATAAATATTTTTCCAACAAAAAAAATTGTTTAGTAATTTGTGTCCATAGATCTATGAAATGAATAATTTTCTTTTCTTTCTTATGTTAATAATAATTTATAGTGCATTGATTAGTTTTTGAGTGATTTTTGGGTAATGTTTCTCAGGATAAATACAGACTAAGACTTAATTTTAATATGATATTTTTTATTTATATATTTTTTGAATAAATTCTTATATAAATTGTTACATAAACAATTGTATTCGCGACGTATCGATGACGTTCACTGACATCGTCTTCTAGCAATATTGTTAGTCCGGTGGCATCTGGCGTGTATTTATAGAGGGGAGTAGGTTACCCCCACCTCCATGTCATCGACCGCCATCAGGTGACTTTTAGTTACTCAGCGCGTGCCTCATCACGTGACTGTTTGTTACTCAGCGCGTGCCTCATCACGTGACCTGGTCCCCCTTGCTTATTACCTTATAAGGCGGGTTTCCAGGCGTTGATTACCGTGAAGGTGGGGATAACCTACGGTCCTATATAAATACAGGTCACTGGACTAACACTATTGATATTATACGGTGGCGGTGATTGTCATCGAAACGTCGCGAATACAATCGTTTACTCGGTTAGAAGCCCAAGAAGACTACACTTTTTTTTCTCATAATACTGAAAAATATATTCTTGAGTTCATTCCAGTACCGTTGCACAGGTAAAAAAGTTTCCAGAAACGTCCTGCAAGGTTTGAGATAAAATAGAAATAAAAAATAATTAATCGATAATGGAATCATTTCCTAGAGATACTCAGAGAAGTCCATTGACAAACGAAGTGATTGTTAAAAAAAAAATAAGCCTTTGTACTGTGCTCGTAAACACCACTACTTGGCAAACATGAAAGGAAGTTAATAGTGAGGTGGAGACAATATACTTTGCATTAGAGGAAATACTAAATATGCGAATAGCATAAAATATGTGTTATTATAAAAAGTGGGCAGAACTGAAAGTTTCGTTATTTTTTAGGGAATGTACAATTATATTCATATGATTGATAATGTTCCAGCCACCTGTGAGTCGGTTTAAGCGAGGCTGGGGTACCGGAGGAGAAGTTACTTAAATATCTCCTGACGAGATAAGTAGCATCTCACTGGAGCAACTCATAGAGGGGCAGAAGTCGATACGACGGCGAGCATGCGTAGGTCGCAGATAAACCGTTAGGGGCTATAAAACCAGAGACAGCCCTCGCAGAAACTGGAAGCATGTAGCCAGATGTGCGAGCATCCACGCGTCCAACGAGATCAAGTCAACGGTGCGGCGGTCCAGCGTAGCTGTCAACTCCAGCTAAAATTATTCCACATTAGGACTCTACTTTTACGAGACAATCATCTTAGAAGAGGGAATAGTTTTTTTTACTGATCCCGAAGGATTTGCTTGTTCTGAAACAATCTGCAGCCTTGGTAATTGGATAAAATGTGGGCTCAGGTTATGGACACTTAAGGGTATTATCTTATAAAAAAATGTAACAAGATGACGTGGTTATTTGAAAGACGATGAAAGTAACTTATTTTCTTCAATAGTCCAAGCACTCAGGTGGAGCTTTGGCAAATAGGGACGATAAAATGAATTTACTAATAAAAACTGTTCGCTGTAAAAAATCTTTCAGAATAGAATTGCATTACGAAGAAGAAACAAATTTAAAGGGATACTCTACTGTTCTCTTCGATACACACGATCATTACCGCTGGAATTATCGATAAAGGTTGAATGACGTAAAACAGGAATAAGACTTGTTTTGGAACGTCGGAACAAAATATCTCAGGGCCTTCTGCTAATTAAGAATTATTTTTCATCACTGCATTTGTGGACGTCTAAATGAGTAAGAATGTATATTAGAGGTTGCTTTCATTTGTAATCATATATATTTAATTTTGCCTTTCATACTAAACCGGATCCCCGCTTTGAGGAGCGAGCGTCGTCGTCAGACTGCGGTTTCCCGTTGCCTCATTGGTAGAAACAAACGTAACAATTTTGAAGTATTGCAGAATCTGGGTAGGAATGAAGAAAATATCTTAATTTAGAACAGTTTATATTTATTAGCTGTTCTTCAGCCTCCTTTATTTTATTGGATTATGACGTGTCACCTTAATTATTTCCCCATTTGAAAGTCTGATTCTGTTCACTTCTTTTATAAGTTCTATTACCGATTTGTTTTATTTGAACTATATCAGAACCAATTGACAGCTAACGAAGTCATTTTAATGACATTTAAAATACTCTTGGTATTTTATTCAAACGTTTAGCTCAATGATCGAGCCAAAGGGTTTTTTTTTGGTCAGGTGAAACGTTTATTTAATAGAAGCTAATGAAAATGATTACAATATTTTTAAAACATTATTAAATTTATTCTTCAAAAATTATACTTACTGAATTCAAACTTAATGATATTAAAGTCCGATTGTGAGCGTGTTTGGGTGAGACAATTGATATATATATATATATATATATATATATATATATATATATATATATATCTGTAGATTTTTTAATACTATTACAGGCTGTAATAAAAATCACATTTAGAGTTTAAACGATAAGCGTCAGTGTTGCACACGTCTATTTAGACCTTTGCTTGTGTGCGACCATGTTTGTGGCATAGCGGATATATCTATTCCTAGTAGCAGGAATCAGTGTTCGATCCCCACTAATCCAGCAACTGCATTATGCGGCATGTAGCATTGCAAACACAGCGTACTCGTGTGGTGTATACACAATTGTTATTCTTCGCGTTCTTCCGTGCCGAATTTTGCAGATATATTTGAAATATTCTAAAGAAATCATCTCGTGAAAATCGTGGATTAGAGTTGAATCCACTCTAGCGTCAATATGGGACAAGATCTTCGTCACAGCTGAACAATTTTATCATTGATCTGTGTTCATTAACTTTAGTGCCACGTAAAGGGAAAATGTGTCCCAATCAATTGGTTTTGGTACGCTTAGAAATTATGTGGAGTAATGAAACGACGACGGAACTAAATTATGCTGTTCAGTACGTAAATACTTGCCTGGATTCTCATAAGATTGGAAGCAGTTTTCCCACAGGCCGTTTGAAATGGACCGAATTGTATCTCCGAGGTTGAGTTACCACTTACTATACGCACCAGAACCCGAGACACCTGCAAAGCGTTCGTAGATACTTCAGGGAGCACACCATCTTGCTGTATATCATTCCTACCAAGTCACCTTATCTGAAGTCAATTTCCGTGCAGAGTCCCGCGAGCGAATTCGTTTTGAATGCAGTTTTAGCTTTTTCGTGGTAGAAATATTCACCTTATTTATTTATATCCCTCATGGGGACTTTATCTTAAATTCCAGTAGGATGCCGTCGTTGTTGCATTAGATAAGGTAGTAAGAGAAGAATATTCCCTATGGCTGGAAATGTTTCTCGTGTCCACTGAGAATTCTCCAATTGTTTCTTTTAGAATATTTTCACCTCAAACAACAGACAATCTAAAACATACGCTACGTTAATTACCCGCAATTGCAAATTAGCTTCCTACTCGACTCTGCATTTGAAAAAGAATTCATGTATCAAGCCACATTTAATGCTCCGCACTGCGTTTCAAATTTCGTCATTTATTTATTATGAGACAAATGAAATAATGTTTAATTTTAAATAATCAAGAATCCGATTTGAGTTGATGCTCACATTTTTCAGATTTTCAGTCACATAAATATTTTTTCGCGCATCTCAGATGGGATATTATGATGGACTTGATAAATGTGTTGAATTAGCGAGAATTTTCACATAATAATTGAGATATTCTACGACTGAAATGGCTTGATCAGATTTGAAAATAATATCGTCTCTGAAACTAGAACAGAATAGATTATTCTCCACGGTCTACTGTCATTCATAATTCTTGATGGCCAAAGGATAAATCTTGCCTCAAGGCTCCGCATGTCGCTATGAAATACTAAATGCTGTGTCATATATAAGACAGCTGATAATGTGTGGTGCCGTTTAGGATAATGAATACGTTTTGTGAGTGTAATGTGCTGGGGCTTGGAAGAACGCTCCCTCTTGCACGCCACTCTGGAGGACCGTATCGATTATAGCGTGACATTTCCTTTAGGTACAGTTCTCTTGAAGCACTGTGCACCAACTACTCTTATTCTACACTCCGGGTTCTTCGGAAACGGAAGCACGAATTGTCGAAGGCACTGCGGTGGCTCTTGGCGAACACCGTTAGTTTTATGCGGCCTGCCCCTCGGGCGTCAATTCATCCATCGGATGACCCTGCGATCCTGATCCTTTAAATTGTGTGGCTTTAGTCCGTTTGAATATTTTCAGGCTTTAGATTGGAGATAAATGAAGGACCAATATCAGTGGATGTGAGAGGGAAACGCAGACCATTCGCTTGCATTTCAAGAACTGACCGCGCGTGTCAGAAACAGAACAGTGTGAGGGAGACCAACGAATTAAAGAGGAAAAAATTTTCATTTCCAAAAAGAGCAATTATAAATTGGATTTCTTTGCACGCCTACATACGTCAATGTAAATTGACATACGTCAATGTAAATTACGAACTTGGAAATAAATAGCGCAGCTAACGAGTCGTTTAAATTGTACTTGTAATTAATTTAATAAATCATGAGTGTTCTAGTATCGAAAAATCAGGATATTTCCTGAAGTAAGTAATTTAATGCGGTGCTTAGAGGTAAGAAGAAAAAGGACACGAGGACTTTTACATATCTGTTTGAAATATTTTCAAATCAACGTAAGACGGAATAAAATGTTTCTTGACAAGTAATAAGTAAATTAATGATGAAACTGTAATTAGGAAGTTAAAACAAACCTTTGTCTCTTATAATATGATCGTCGAACACAGTTTGAGATATTCCATTCAATGGCCATTATTTCAAATAAATATTGGCTACTATTATATTTTCAGATGAAACGAACGAATGTATACTGGAGAATGACTGATGTGAAATTAACATGGAAAATGTAAACAATTCCTAAATAGCGATGAACTGACATAATTTTTTTTCTTCTTCTCTCATTAATATAACATTAATAAAAACATAACATTAACATTAATAAAAACTGGTTGTGATTCTTAATGGAAGCACACAAATTTAATTTAATTACATTTACATCTGTTAATTACATTAGTCCTTTACTAAGGAAATACGACATTTCAAAACACCATTACTTATATAAATATGAAATCACATAAATGAAAACTACACAAATACGGAAGTTAATTAATAAAAAATATACACAAAGAAATACTAAATAAATAACTGCATAAATGAGAAAATATGTAACATAAATTTTGATTGTAATTTTAATAATAAATATTTAGCGACCAATTAAAAGGCTTTTTATTATAAAAAATATTTTACCTCTGGCTATGATTTTTTTTAAACAGAAAAATATTTTCAGTTAACTTCGCTACGGTTTGATAAATATGCGTCCCTTTTTCATGCTGTAATCCGGCTGAAAGGTTTGACTATTATAAACGTTTCCTCAGTCTGGCTATGAAGACTAAATAAAAATAATTTTGATTGATAATTTCTTTTGAATAATAAAAAGTGTGTTAGTTGGTTTTTAAATATATATTTTTATAACTTACGCAATTTTTAAACGAGAAATTAACACCTTACCTGAATGTAAAATCTAACTGCATATGGTGAATAGAATTAATTGCCACTCATGAAATATTGAACATACATAATGTCTTCCCTTCTTGCCGTTTAATTTTATCTGCATCCAATAGCCTGCAACTTTAAAATTACGTCGACAATTTGAATATAGTTGAATCCCACCGCAGGGCTTTAATTGCAGTATTTCTTAATTACTCAGTCGTACGCGAGGAATTACCACTTTCCCGGGCACCAGAGAGTCGGTTTGAAAAGTTTGTAAATAAAAAAGGAATTAGTTAATGCAACGTAGGCAGATCTGCAGATCGTCCGTATGCGGTCCGCAATTCCTTCCCGACCAATTAGCTTTCCCTGGGGCGCCTTTAACATTAACAACCTCGGTATTAGGCATTCAGCTCGCCAGGGTCCTTAATCTTTACTAGAATTTATGCTCAAGGACTCTCAAGGATGCTTTTATTTTCGCCCGAAAGCTCTTTGATTAGTGGCTTTGATTACTATCCACTTCCGGTTTTCCTACCGTGGCCCTTACGTTATCTGATACCTCTTACCAATTATTTATGGGAATTATCATATTCATTAACCTGAACGTTATTCTTATACAAGGATTCAAATCTATGTTGAAATAAAATCTGAAAATTTGAGATGTGTCTTCTTCTTTAGATACAATTCGTATATGTAAATAGGGACAAGTCCTGACTGAAACAATACTCGAGCAGTGCGTTAATTGGCATGTGTCACCTCAGTCAAACCGCGATAATTCCACTGTAAATCATGCAGTGCTAGAAAAACAGTAAATTTAATCTTAGAGGCGAATTATATGATAAATTGTACCATGATATCCACTAATTTCACGTTCTCTCAGATTTTGTTTATAAATATTTAATTTACTATGAGAATAATATTATTAAAAATCATTAGTGTACACGTGCATACGTTTACTAGCTTTCTGAAAAGAAAATTGAACTTTCGCAACCAGCTTGTTGAATTTAGCGTCGGCTATAACTGAGTTTGTATCATTCGCGTGCAGTATCGACTTTACGAAGGCGAATGTATCGAGGATGGTCGTTAATATATTGAAGAAAACGCAGCGGGACCCAATATCGATCCTTGCGGTAAACCACAAGTTATCATCACCCTATCGGATATATAAATTTTTCGTTCCCTATTTTCTGTGCTGACCTTTCGATCGAATACGAGTTCATGGACAGAAAGGCAGCTTCTATAATACAGTACTAATTAAAATTGTTCAATAATGATTATATCAACGAAATATTTTGAAAAATATTTCTTGTCTTACGTAGGTAAATTTCTTAATTTCTTTCCGTTAAACCACGTTTCTCAAATATCTAGGCGCTATATTCTTAAAACATTCTACTATTATTTACTTTGTATGGTATATTTACGAAGTTGTAATTAAATTTCAATTTTATAATTAGAATTTTGAGCTTTCTTGTTCAATTATATTATGAATTTAAGTATAAATGCAAATTATCTGCGTTAATAGGCATTTTGAAAATTACCTAGGTAACATTTTCTTAACTGAAATTATTTTTTCTGTTAATTGGGCATTGTGGTCATAAATAAATTTACACGAAACTTACGTGTAGGGAAGCATTATTTGAATATGAAAGGAGAATTGGAAATGTTATATAAATATTTGTGTGCCGCCTCTGCTCTCGTCCACTCCTAAAAAAACTTCCACAATTTTTTCTGTTAGAAAAAATTAAGTAATTGGTTATTTTTAGTCATTTTGGAAAAACGTTGGCAGAATTTTAAAAGTATATAATTTATTGTAATGAAGTGTATTCGATTTAATTATTGGTTTTGTGTAATTTTAATATTGTTAAATCGTGAGAATGAAGAAAGTTGTAATTATAAACTGTTATCTACGTATTAGCTCTTTCAGTATATTTAAATTGAGAATTTAAGCACTGATTTATTATGTTTATAATTGAAAACTCTTTATTTTGCATTAGTGTTACTGTTAAAGTGTGAGTTTTAATTATTGTAAAAATAATTAATGCTAGTTAATAATCGGAAGCGATAATCAGGAGTAGTGGAGCGTAAATTCTAATTGTCGAGTACGAAGTGAATGTCAGAATCACGCTATCCCGCGAGATGTTCCTGATCAGCTGTGGAGATCCTGCCTGCTTTTTGTACGCCGGTTCTAGAACAAATAACAGTAAAAGTAATAGTGAGCCAATTTACTTTATGTGCAATATGTGGTCAAATCACGAGTTTTTTATTGCTGTTAACCTTCAATTTATGGAGATATTTACAGAACCTCCACTCCCTGATGAAGAAGTGTTTTCATGTCTATCGACTTTTAACTAAGATGAAACTTTCTACAATTTTGTTTTTAATTAACATCTGAATTTTGATCAATTATAATATTTCTATTTTTTTAAAATTTTGTGTTGTGTTGTTTTGAACTTATAATTTTAAATAAGTAACATACAAATAAAACAATAGTTAATATAATATATATATATATATATATATATATATATATATGGGTGTATTAGTCATTATGTTTCATTTTTGCTCATTTCAATTGGCATTATTTATCTGGTGTCCAACACTTATTTTTTTATAATAGCAGCCACCGGGATTAAAGGTAATGGTAACAGAAACCATTTCATTGAACTGCAACGAAAATAGCTGTGGACTGGTTTAACGCAAAGCTATTTAACGCAAAACTATTTAACGCAAGATTAATACGGGGAAGCTACATTTATTTCGTATAATTGAATCACAAACGGACAAACGATACAACTTCTTTAAACAAAACGCTCGGCAATTGTTCCCCAATTCGTGAACAAAAGAGGCTCTCGAAACTGACAACTTAATGTACACGAAAAAGTGAATGAATTCTTGAAGCTAATTTTAGGACGGGGCTCTTCGCAACACAATTAGACCAATTTGAATTTCAACGCTTGCTAATCGGCGACAATTTGCACAATTTGCGTGCTCCAATAGGTCTATCAGAAGCACTGGAGCTCAGGGCTGGCGACTCTCTCTCTCGACATTAACGACACAAACATTGCGATAAAAAAGGAGATTGAAAAATCTACAGAAATCACGTCGACTACCAGGACGTGTCAATTCCTTGGCTCGGGATAACATCGATTTTTGTCTTAAATGGTCAAGACTGACTAGTATACAAAACTTCGAAAGTTCTTCAACTAAGAATAAAAATTTCTCAAACGGCCGTGAAATACAAATTATTAAAATATTTATACAAATAATTTCAACGGAGATATACGCTTGTGATTAAAAATTTAATGAACTTAAAAATAAGTTTTCGATCGAACTTTTCTATCTTTGCAGATGAGATGCAATCATTACGATAAATTATTAGAAAATTTTAAAACAAATAGGAGCTTTCGCCGGCTTATGTCAGAAAATTCTTAACTAGCTGTGTAGAATTTTTAAATTAATACAGTAATATCCTTCTTTAAGTCTGTGTTTTAAAATATTTCATATGTCTATTCATTAAAAAATATGTAATTAAATTTTGACATTTTTGTCATAATCAGGAAATAGATTAACAATTTCATTACTCAATTACGATAATGTCGGAGACAAGAAGATGGGGTCTGCCATTATTTATAGCTGCTTCTATTTATTCTTATCTTTACGAAAATATTTCGTCAACATTCCATATTTTCTTTCTTATAAGCATTGAGATGTCTTACTAATTAGTAATAATGAAGTAAGAGCTAGTCTTTAATTTAATTTTTTAAATTATATACCCAGGTCGCCATTTTAATAATATAACTAATTTTTGAAAGGCGAGCTTTCAGATATATTGTCATCTGTTAAAAATAATATAATTTTTTAAAACATTATTTATTCAAACATAATTTACATATTTTTTGAACTAATGTTTATGGCTACATTTCCGATTCTTCAGATTATCAAAATTAGTTTCTTACTAAAATGGTGACTGATAAAAAAAACCATTGTATATACAATACAAAAACGTCAACCTAATTGTTACATAATTTATAGTGAATTAAAAACGCCTGAAGATAAGTTTTAATATTTTTATGATTACTAACATTCTGTACATAGCAGAGATTAGAAAAATTTTAGAGGATATAGCTGTGGTAATAAGACGCAAAGGAATGTTTTGTTTTAACATGCAGAATGACTAAGCGGACAATCCCTTTGGTCCGACAATCGATGCTGCTGAAAAAAAAATTGCGCGTAGAAAGGGGTGTGTTTTATTGTGTAGCGAGGAGAGAAAATTCAGCCGGTTTTTATGTGAAATCGGAAAGCGTTTGTAATTGTTCCCGATAAAAGGCGGATTGCTTTACCAACACACAGAATTTATATTATTCAAGACAACCTTTTCGGTGTATCGACGAGAGACATTTTTAGAACGATATTTAAATTGGAGTAATTGCATTTATGAGAGTTTTTAAAAAAAGAGTTGTACCATTATATTATAAAGTATAAATTATTTTTGAATGTTTCACCTTCGGAAACGCATTACGTCATCGCAGATGTCGATTCTAAATACGAGGAAAAGGTGAAAAAACAACTGTCGCAAGAAAATTTCCAATAATGTGTTGGGTCGAATTAACTGCACAAAGATATAGAAAGCAATTGGACTCGTCGGACGAGTTTTCTAAGCTGACACAGCATTCGGCTTATTCCGGGGGAGACCAGCATAAAACAGCGACTGCTTGCGCGGCATGAACTGGATATTTTATTATTTTAAGCTGGTCATATCTGGCACCCAAGGCTTTTATCTTAAACGATGTGGCAATTGCAAAGATTTCAATTAAAGTTCCCACAATTTCTGCAAAAATTAACTTCGATTAGAATGTTTCCACTGAGGGTCTTGCGGTCTCAGTTTCCTGTACTTCTCTAAATTAGTTTCAAGGAAAATAAAAATCTATCGAATATATTGGAAAATAATCTATCAAATATATTGGAAAATAAAAATCTGTCAAATATATTGGAAAATAAAAATCTATCAAATATATTGGAAAATAATCTATCAAATATATTGGAAAATAATCTATCAAATATATTGAAAAATAAAAATCTATCAAATATATTGAAAAATAAAAATCTATCAAATATATTGGAAAATAAAAATCTATCAAATATATTGGAAAATAATTGAAAAAAATATCAGTAAGGAAATAAAAAAAACAGTGGAATAAAATTGAAAGGAGGAAATATACTTAAAAATATTCAACAATCTGAATGTAAGGGAGCAAGTCATCGTCACAAGAATTATAAACGGACATACTAAATTAACTCAGAAACACATCTCGAATATGAGCTGAAATTCTAGGAAACTTCCTGCAGGCCGACTTCTGACGTGAAATATTAAATGTAGCTTAAATTCGTAATATATTCCAAGCACAGATAATTAAGTCTAAAAATTCTCCTCGGGAAAAGATTTCTCCACAGAAAACAATCATGTTACTTTTTAAATATATATATTTGTTATTTTATGGTAAAATAAAACTATTGACGTAAAAATCTTATTGGGTTCCAATCAATTATTATTAATACAGTGGCATGAAACTATTACAAATGTTATTTCAAAATCGACAGTCTTGTCAATACGCCTAATATTTCTAGAAACGAAGTACAAATGAACATAAATTTTTATTATCACACTAGTAATGAATTTTACAGTATAATAATTATTTCCAACTATAAAAACTATGATTTGCGCATTTGAAGTTTAACTAATGTCATGAAGCACAATTATCAGTGCCCTTTCACCTTCGACGAGACTTAGAACAACGTCAAGGAGCTGTATTATTATTTTTTTTTGCTAGGAAAGAAATGAAAGTGCTTCAATATCGAGTATTTTATTTTATCCCACAAGTAACACGAAAAATACAAAATTTCTAAAAATGAAACTATTTAGGTGTTACCTGTAATAGTTTTCAAATGGGAGCCGTTTTGGGTGTTGGCGCCTGAGAGCCGAGAATTAGAGTAACGTTGCCACATCGTCAATAATGAATGACCACAAGCCCCTTACTGCAGCTGCGTGGACAGTAGTATGTGACAACGTCGCACGAATTTTATTCGACGGCGCAAGAAGACTTTCAAGGTCAAATCGGCTGTCATTTGAAAAGAAGTCGAATATTAAAGTCTTAACAAAAATTGAAATGTAAGTGAAATAGGCTATTTCATTAAGAAACGTACCGAAAAATTCGCACTATTGAAACTGCAATCCATGATACGGGTCGGTTGTTTGGGTTTTTAAACCAGTTAATGAGATACGGCTATTTTTTTTTGGTAAAAATAACAAAACATGTTTGTCGCGAGGAACAAATTTAAAATTATCAGTCAAAGCAGATCTTTATTAATGTGTATTCTACACTTCTAAAACAATAATTTCGTGACCCCGGCATCTCTCTTAGACATTTCTACTTGCGAGTTTCAGACCTAAGGAGCTAAATGTTATACATGTTTTGTTTGTTCTTGTAAGGCCGAGTGAACACAGCCTTGTTATTGTTGCTTGAACAAACAACCCGAACAGGAGCAGAGGCTAATCCAGAACCCTTCTCACAGCTCTTGTTACTTCGCCAGACCTATTATTAAAAGTGTGCTTTTCCTACCTGCCCACGACAATTACGGCTGAATCAACTCTAATTTTACCCAGCTTTAACCTCGGAAGATAAAAATGTGCCTCCGAGTTACGAGATTAATACAATGCCGTTCTCAACACGCTTCTGCTCACGTGGATATGCGGATACTACTTTCGTAAATAGCTTGAATTACAATATAAATACATTTACTCTAACTGAACAATACAGAAACTGAATAAGTATGTCTTCACTGATAATCATAAAAATTCAAAACTGAATTTAGCGTTTAAAACTTTGTTTTGCGAAAAACATTAAAATCTATTGATCTAAAAATCATTTTTTAGCCAAATCCACTTCTAGTTAATTTCTCTAAATTATTTATTGTTCTAATAATAAAAGGCAATACTCCATGAAAAATATTGCATTCACATTGCACAATTTACTTTGACGAATAATGAAATAATTTCTAATTTACAGAGATTTGAATAGGATTGTAAAAAGTTTATTTCCTCTCAAATTTCAATGTATTGCATTTTCATATTATATACCTAAATATAATTTTAAGCTTTTCAAGTGAAAGTATTTCATTTACGACATTTTTTTATATTATATACCTAAATATAATGTTAAGCTTTTCAAGTGAAAGTATTTCATTTACGACTTGCATATATACATTTATTGAATTGTAATTAAAATTGGGTTACTGAAAATTCTGTTACTGGCGTGAAATTTAAGTAAAATTAGCTAGAGCTTCTTAATAAGTTGAGACACAATTAAACAGAATAAACAAAATTAACATAAAAGTATACAAGGTAGCATGAAATTAAAGGTTAATAGTTATAAATGAGTTTCAATGTAACAGTTTGTAAATTAATTACTGTATATTAGGATAAAAAATATCTCGACCGTACTGGGAATTGTACTAAGTATGATAGAATTTTTTTTATCATAATCGGATAATTCACTTCTTAGCTCCAAAGCTTTGATTGAAACTATGTCTCTCTCTATTCTTGAACTAATATCAGTTATGGTTCGATTATATATAAAAGCACTTCGGTAATACTATGGTGCATTGTGTCGACATATAATTTTAACTTCGTTCCAATCAAAATAATGTGATTTGAGACAATAAATTTTTGTATCAACAGGAAGCTTGATACAGGGTTCTAATGACCTTTTAGTTTGTCCCATGAAGCAAGAATTATTTTATTATTGCATATTACGGTTGCCAATCATTTTAATGATATTAAACATTGTTCTACAATTGTATTCATTAAATTTCCAACCATATTTTTCACCCTTCGTCGTAACAGAAAAATTACCACATCTGTCTGAATTTATTAGAGACTATGGAGCCGTTGAAACTATACCGATCAGACTGTATTTGTAATTAATTTATCAAATATTTTATTTTATTGTTATGTACCTAAAGAAAAATGGTTGAACGTTAAAAATTGATTTCAGGTTTCCCTGGACTAACATTTCGATTTCTGTGAATTTAAATCAACTTTTAATATCCTTAAATGTCTGCGAACTACGTCGTCTTCTGCCTTTATGCATTATTCGCACGGGCTATGCAAGAAATTCACGTGCAGCACGCAATAACTTTGAGTGCTGATGGGCAACAGGGCGGAAAATTCACGGCGACAGCTATGAGTAGCAGGTGAAAAACGATTCGCCAACCCCCACGCTTTTGACCAGGCGTAAACATTTGCAGAAGGAAGAGGGGGAACTTATTTTTCAAGAAATGCAATGAATCCTTTTCTTTTCTGTGTTTTTTTTTCTGGAAGAAAAATCTGTCGAAGTTCCCTTCCCTTTCAGTAAAGCACAGGAAGCCAGTGTCACAGACAAATGTCTTCCGTTCATGACTGGGAGGAAAGTTTGTTGTCTTCCTGGCGATATCTGGCTCGCATAGCCGCAAGGAATCCTGGATAATCCTAAGTACATTAGGCCCTTATCTGACGCCACAGTCCTTTCAGCCAGATAAAAGTTACAACACCCTAAATAATACGTGCTGACCACAGCGCTAGCCTACTTCTACATGCAAGTTTCTGTGGGGATGGAATATTGATCCGCAGTCACCCTCGAAGTTCATATTTTCTCTAAAAAATTACGGAGCCGCAATTAAAAATTGATTTGTATTATTGTAATTTCTTTTAGATCCATTGATACTATATAAAATCCTCGTAGTATATATATATATAATATTTTTGTACAAATCAATTATATATCAAGATTTAAGTGACTTGTCCTCACTCTACTGTCGCATATGTTGATAAAATAACACATTTTGATGCATTCTCCGTCAATTTGAATTATTTTCCTCACTACAACTCCAAGCCGATTAGAGACCGACCTGACACATTCAGGATATTTTAGAGTGCCACCTAGTCAGTCTGATTATTTTCTTTCAGTCTTATGATCCAATGATCACATAACATCGGTGCCCACACCGGGATTAGAAATATATTTAATCTAATTTGTCGAAAATAATTAAGTCTGAATTGGTGATTTCTATACACTTGCGGTAAAGTTCCTAGGCAATTGTTTTCCATCTATAATCATTTCTATTCTGAAACGTACGAAAATCACCGCTTTTCTATTTTGTGTCCCGAGCTAAGTGCACGGCGTTTCCCAGTGACATCCATAACCCCGGATTTGACACCAATCTCGATTGTTTTTGCGTTATTTTTATGTAACACCCCATCACCCCTGAGGGTGCTCACATACAATAAAGAAAAGGATAGAAACAACATCGGGAGAACACTCATTGACCCCGAAAAATTCCGGTTCGAAAGGAACATGTGTCTGAAATTTGGTCAAATTTACTCATCGGGTTTATTATATTATATACGAGTGACTTATTTTAAAGCATAATTAAAGTTATTAGCCTGGCCGGAATATTTTTGCTATTTAATATCCTTTTTGAGAGTGAATAACATATAACTGATCCTACTTTATCAATTCTGGAACATTTTTCACCCGTCATGACGTATTAACAAAATATTCTGCTTAATACTGTACCTTTATAATACCAAACTTTTCTCTCCAAAAATGCTGATGGAAACAAACGCGGTAATTTTTTTTTTTAAAAAAATATTTTCTGGCTATATTCAGCAAGATTCTAGTTTTGAATTACAAGCATTATTCAAAAACAGGCGTTTGTTTTGACGAATGAAATCCCCAAAGAATGCCTCTAAATATTTTAGTATTTTTTTTCCGAATTTTCATGTAATTATTAAGTGATTAACGGGCAGGTAGGTTTCTCCTGAAATTCCAGAACTTCCAGCTTAACTTTATTCTCCTTACCCACACAGTAAAAGATTTTTCAGAACATCTGAAATGTAGAATTAAATTTTAATATTAATACCCATAATGAACTACATAACTAATGATATATGATGAGCTATTCAAGTATTATAGCATATTATTATTTGAAATCAAATGATTGTAAATTGTTATCTGGTACAATTCATAATATGAACTAACAATGTATCAAATATATATTGTATTACCATATTTAAAATATGATTACATGAAACTATTAACTTATCAAATTAAAATAAAGAAAAAAAATGTAGGCTACACCGTGACACATTCTACCTCCTCGAGGCATGGATCTACACAACATGATATTTTTATCATTATCAGTGGTTTTGTAAAATGTTTTCTGATCACGTCTTCATTGCCATTCTTCCCTTTATTTACTTCCGGATAAATCAGCTTCTCTCTTTCTCATCAGTCCGATAGTTACGATTATCCGAGATTCAGACATTTAATGTATTATTTTACTATAATTAAGGTTCACTTAAAATTAAAATATACTGTAGTGTCGTAGGTATTAAGCAGTAAGGTCACTGTCATTTTTAGATGAATAAATACAGACACACTTCTTCAATCCTATTATAGAAAATGGGGTGTCCATTTTGTATCAAAAGATTGAAATCTGCTGTCATAAAATTAGGTATATATTTTACAAACAAATTCAATGCTTTTCAACATTCAATTCAGAAAGAATAATTTTCACAAAACAGAGATCAACATACTTATGAAGCAGTACAAATATCAACGGCAAGGACGATTTAATTTTTACTTCGATGTGTTGTCTAAATTCTTAAAACGTTACGAGATCAAGTAGTATTTGACTACGTTTAGTGCAACTGTGAACGAATAATAATCGTGGAAATGTTTGTTAGTCAAGTAGACAGAAATACTTCTGAAACGGTTGGATGACACTTCAATAAAATTCTTTGTTGTCGGGAAACGCAGAAGCTAATTCACGTGGCTTTAGAAACTTTATGCGCTTTAATCTTATTGACTTAATCCTTTCCATGCTGGTGACTTTCTATAGAAACTGCGGCGTTCTGAGTCTGCTACACTGGGCGACGTTTCTGGAACATTTTGCTCTCATACAAGCAAGAATCTCTGCAGTCAAGTGGAATGTAAATAGTACTTTGAAAAATCTTTGTCGTTCATGAGATCGTACACCAGAGAGACAGTGGTATGATTTACACAAGTTAAACCTAGGAAACAGAAGATATGAAAACTTCACGAACTTAGAAATTAATTACAACTTCCTGTATTCAATAGGAAGCAAGGTTTCCAGGAGACTAGGGTAGTTTTAAATCATAACAGGGGGAAAAAGAGACGAGAAATGTTGACTTCGCGATGTTTTTAATTTTATTCAGTATATAACACATTATTTCTGTAACTATGCAAGATTTGTACCGAATTAATTCAAATAATGTAAATGTTGAAAATTAAAAGCAAAGGTATTACATAACATTTGTATGAAAAAAATTAATTTTAATTTTTCTTAATCATGCACATGTATCCGTGTTATATAGCATCTTGTTTTTGCTTGATATCGAAATAACGTATTTTACTGCAATAGGAGATATGTCTACATTTCCGAAGACGATTCATTTAGATGTTAGGACCTTCAAAGTGTAATGAAAGTGTCTTTTAAAATAATTATAATGTATTATTTGATCTTAGTGTTATTCATTATTTTATGATGACTCAATAATAGTCTCGGTTACACGTTAACAGGAAAACGGTTTTTAGGTTTGGTTTCCAGTTCTATTTGTGGCCCGGAAGAACGATTTACCTTTGGCCGTATAGATATTAATTGCATTTTACTATGCTTCCCCGCAGATTATTGTCATCGTGTAAATGACGGCTCACGTACTCTTCTTAGTACCGAAAAGGAAACACGATACGAATCATAAAAAGGCAGAAAGCGAGCTGGCGGAATGGGGAAGAGTCCGCTGTGAAATGCCTAATGGCCCATTTGTAGCGAAGAAAACGGCGACGAAGGAGCCTGCCTCAGATAACAACAATGCTAGTGGTGGGCTCATACACTTAAGTGATTCTATTACATGGCACCGCTTTAGCTCTCTCGATTGTTTCGCAAAAATTGGCTTCTCAAACGCAAGGAATGCGGATGAATTTTTTAATGTCACGCAAAATGTCTCTCTAACCTTTTTATTTTTTTCTGTTTCCTTTGCAGTCATTCCCATCATTTCTCCCTCCCGTATCTCTCTATCTCTTTCTACTTTACGCTCTGTCACTCTTTCTCCACAACCTCGTTCTAATTTTTTTTCTCTCTCTCCCCATTCTACGTATAGTCAAAAACTCGTTCTCTTTCCCTTTCTCATTCTTCCTTGTTTCGTCGCCACTCGATTTCAGTTGCATCACACGACTTCCTCCCTTTCATTTCTTCCTTTCTCGTCTCGTCTCTCTCCCTTGCTCTTAACTACGTCCCTTTTTCATTTTCTCGGTAATCGCATCCCTCCACAGGTTATGGGCATTCCACTCTCCACGGAATAGGCGTAAATTTTAATTTACCATGCGCAAACCTTCCCCGGGTACACGGAAAGCTCACGCACCCGCAAACAGAATGAGAATATTTTTGAATGCAACTCTCCTTAATGCAGACTGTTGTGTACTTGAGATTTTACCAGTCATCCAAACTATATAAGCAAATATTTGTCACAAAGATAATAAACCACGAAAAGTTCGGTACTGTTATCAATTCTTGATTAACGACGCTGTCGAATCCATTGTGACAACAGACAATTGTGGACAACATAGGTTTAATCGGTTGTAAAAATATTGTTACTTGAAATATGTTAAATAGCGTGTTGACCCATTATTTTCCTATCACTATTACTATACTAATATTGAGGGCAAGGCTTGTTTCCAGTCTTCTGTATATTTCACTATTTTCTTATTATTGTTTTAAAAAGTGTCCGCGGGCACTTATTTTAATTAAATCTGAGCTTTACAGATTAATAGTTTGGTTCTAACATAAACGCTTGAGGCTAAGGTTTACTCATCAGAGTTCTTAGAGTTCTGATGTTAGTCTTTGTATATTGTCATTAACATATACACTTGCTCTCACACTTCTTTGGCACAATCACTGGGTTAACTCAAGTCATTTGGTCACTGGTTGTGAATTATAAGCTGATGATGAAGGCGTTGTACATCACTTCTGGATTTCACTAAGACCCTGTTCTTTCGTGAGGATATATATATATATATATATATATATATATATATATATATATATATATATATATTTGAGCTTGGACGGCAATATCTTGGTGGATGATACGTAGTCTCAGTCGTTCATCTCTATTGCTGCTTTGAACTCGAGCAATAAACTTCCTTTCTCTTCAATGGTCAGGTCGGTATTTCAAAATTGAACCATTCCTGTATCCGACAGGCAACAGTGAATCCTAAATTACTTGATTTCCTTCTACATCGTTGGAACTACAACTACAAAACTGGCCAATTTGAATTGAAGTTAAAGCTTAATTTAAGGAAGAAATGACGACAAAGGCAAAATGGTTATCATCCTGTAATAAAAAAATGTTTCGCGATATAATCTACAATAAATTCGTGCCAATAAAATATGTAGCAAAACCTGAAATACAGTGAAAGAAACGTCATTGTAAATATCTGTGAAATGAATTGGAAAGGGACAATCGAGTCTCTGAAGTGCTGAACGTGATATTCTGGAACGTGGATCGGAGATTTTTGTCCAAAAGTTTTCCCAGTAAATGAAAGAGACGAGCTATCTCAGATGTTTAAATACAAATGGTTTGAAAAGTTTCGTGACTAAATTAACGAGCATTCGACAAAGATCAATTTTTGTCGCGATGAACGTTTTTATTTTCGAAAAATTTCGTTGAATGATATTTAGTAATAAGAGTGTTTCTTTATAACAATTCGCAATGTTCCGTCAGAATAATTAGTGAAGAACATATTCACAAAAACAAACATTACCTGTAATTTTTAGTTACATTTTTGACTGTTGATGTTTTATTTAACCTCTGAGGGTTATTGCTAAAATGGGGGATGGAAGATAATTGCCCGCAGGCAATTCGCTTCCCCTCCGTCCATGTTGCATCTTTAATTGGCTCTACTGCAGTTAGTTAATCCGTTTACGATCCTATAAACTCGCGTCTCCATCGATCAAACATCGACATTCCAAATGAAACTTATAAAGAATAAATAAAAGAGTTAGGGCGGATTGAGTATATCAAGTTTAGAAAAATTTGCAAACTTATAAACAGCGTAATTAGGGTCTCGTACAGTACTTTTAGAGTATTATAAATTTTTATAATCGCCCCATATATTTATTCCAGATTAATTAATACGTTTGTTGAATAGATATATGGGGTTGCTGATATGTACATGTATCGATAGTTCCTGTAAATGTTCGTGAGACACGGTCAGGAATTTATCGGCCTGCCGTGTTATATACAATCTTAACCCCATAATTACCTTACTCTATTCTTCAGATAGAAGATTTCTGAGGTTGTATCTGATTTCCTCCAAGTAAGTATTCTGCTTAAGCAGTAGTAATCTGGTAATTAATTGTATGACTGGTAGAATTGAAATGTGAATTTTGTGATTGAATATAATGCGATTAGGTAACAAAATTATTATTAGAAAAATATTATGTGGAAAAATACAAAATTCGTTGTCCTCGGTGATAAGTATTAAAAATACCAGAACAACACAGACATGGACCCTATAGATGTATCTCTCATAATGACAGAAATAACATTTTTATATACAGCCAATATAAAGCACAAAAATATCATGTCATTTGATTAGAAATATTCCAAATGTTATTATCTGTCAATAAATATATTTGGTTTTCATTATCAATTATAATAATATAAATATGAGTAGTAAATTTTTAATAGATTTGGTGTGGATTATTCATAACGAACACAAAATATTTATTAAGTAAGTAAATGTTTAAAGTTAACAAATTGCACTCTTATTTAACGAATAAAATATATTTCATCCCGATTTCGTCTCTCCAGATGTTTGAATTAAACTTCCACAGAGCCTGTTTTGTTTGTTTGCTTTTCCTCCCGCGGTGTTTAGCAAGACCTTTTTTTTCCCCCCGCGACTGAAAAGACTCGCTTTTTGTAATACGTAAGTTCCCATTATTTCCGGAGCATAGACAAATCATTAGTCTCCGTAGGTATCGTTGTTAATGGCCTCGTAATCCTCACTTGCGTAAAGTTTCATGGTCTTTAAACTAGTGGCTTCACCCCAACTCCTTACAGATTTTAATAAACTAACGAGAATCTATACTCTAACAAGACAAAAAAGGTACGGAAACAGTTCGTAATAATATCGAAATTTTCTCAGTTCAGCGGTTATCATCTCTGAGTCTTCAACTTTACGAAATAAAATTAAAACAAAATAATTTTTCATTCGTGTCTCCAGTTTCGCTATTGAAATTTAGCAAAGAATTAAATCTATAACAAACGTATATATTTGACTTCATTGTAGTTTGCGTATTAGAGAGCAAGTGATAGGAATGAAAATAAAATGTATAATCATAAGAAATTCATTTTCTATAATATTCCAATTGATTACCCATCTTCATTTCATTTATATTCTTACCGCTATAACGATTTGAGTTAATAATTTAAACACGTTATTCATGTAACATCCCACCTGCCATCATGTAACACTCCACCACTGTGAACATGTAACATTCCAGCAGTTGGAAATGGGAAGTCCAGATAGATCGTTCACCAACCGAGCTATACCTCCGTTAGCTCACCTGGCTACCGATCTAGAGGATAAAGGAAGAATTAAGAACAGGAAATAGGAAAGTCGGTAACGTGAGGGTTCGGGTTCAACTAATTGAACCTAGGCGTAGTGGTTGGTGTGTCGCTGCACTTCAGTCAAATAGGAGTTGATGAAGAATAAATAGATTTAATAGTTAGAAATAAAATAAAGTAAGACAAACTGGCGGATAGCACCAGGAGCCACCGACCCGTCTGGAGGTTGGATCACGACTGTCGTTCCCAAGAAGCTCTGAACAATTCGAAGACTCCGTTCCCCCTCCCTGATGATTTTAAGTCTCCAATGAGAAGAACTCTTACAGGGTGGAAGATTTCTGCTGCCGTGAGCATGTCTGCATAAGGTACTTAAAATGCTCACGTCTAGACGCAGCGTCATCACAGTTGCCTAAGTGGAAGGGGTGAATATTTATGTTGTTGTTGTGTTTAGTTACTCGCTATATCTAAAGTGATGTCTTTAACTGCATCAGCGTTCTTGAAGCTGCGCCCTCTTAGGTCCGCTATGCTGAAGAGACGTTATGATAAGAGGGCACGTGTAGACTATTATATTACATTCATATATAAAATAATTTAATGAGTGATTGTGGCAATTATCAAATAAAAATTTAAGCTGCATGAATTGTTTACTAATGGCAACGAAATTAAATTAATATCGCCGTTTTTATAAGGTACGTGGAATCGCAATTCCTTGATTAATTTAATCTTGGTTTAGTTGTGAAAGCTTTGGATCCAGAAAGCGACACTATTCCTTACTTCTCCTGGGTAATCCCGCATTAGTGCTGCTACCGTTGCGTTGTTACGTAGACTGAGTTTTGCAATCTACTATCTCGAGCCATCATTTTCAGTCCCAAATTATCTTTTGTAACAACAGCTAAATATTTTGGGATTCTGATCATAATACTTGAAAAGTTCACTATCATGTACATCACAGAATAGGTACTGTAACGTTAATATTGGTATGCTTGAAGATCGTTAATTTGAACCCATTATAAAAAAATGGAATTTTCAGAATTCCCACAAAACATAATTTGCGGACACTTGACCTCACCTTAGTTATTATACGCCCCCTGCCACATTTATCTTGATCTTTCTTTTTTATCAGGAAATTGAATCGTAAACCCAAAGAGGAAGTGTAAATATTTCCCTTGATCTTTTTTTTTTATTTTCGGCGCCAGCGAAGCGTAAAATAAAAGTGAACGTTAAAGAAAAGTCATACTCATCCTCGTTTACTGCGTTATTAAACTTTCCCGAGAGGGAGGAATGCCTACACGATCACACAAATATAAATAGTCTTTCAGTCCTCACCTGAAAAGATGTGGAAGTAAAATAAGAACTCTAAAGCAGGGACAGTTAATTTGTTAGAACGGAAGGAGTCATATTCGTTGTCTGACTGCATTCTAAAGACAGAAACGGGCAGAAATGCACGTATATGCGAATATATATTTTTTGGTTGCATCTGAACCTGGCTGACAGCTTTGTGCTGGCATCTGGCTCTCTATTTGTATTTTTTTTAAACTTAAGCCGAATTTAATGTAGGAATTGCAGTAAATGATTTTGCTGAGTGAGGATTCAGCATATGAAATTGTTAACGATAAATAAATATATTTTCTTCATATATCTTTTTTTTTGTAAAATAAAAGTGATTTTTAGTCTGTATTTAAATATTAATAATGTTAAATTACGGATAATTGATTTAAAAACTAATAAAAATAATTTATTTAATCTCGAGATGTTTGGTGTGTCTGTGAAAGTATTTAGATACGAGTTAGAGAATGAGAATTTGGCTGTGTTGGATACAAAAGAGGAATTATTTGTGTGAAGTTGAAGTTTAAATTGTGAGTAAATTTCTAGACCGCATTAAACTTTGTTATGGGAAGAATGTTTCCCGAGATTGCATAACAATTATTTCTGAACACAGTGCGATGCCTTATTTCCCCCTCCGTCGGATGTATTTTTATTAAAATCTTGAA
This sequence comes from Zhengitettix transpicula, assembly GCA_037074705.1. Classification (NCBI taxonomy): domain Eukaryota; kingdom Metazoa; phylum Arthropoda; class Insecta; order Orthoptera; family Tetrigidae; genus Zhengitettix; species Zhengitettix transpicula. The sequence continues at coordinate 58,714,715 of CM073595.1, read as the reverse complement.
TCTACTTTATTGCCAAGTGAAATCCGTAATGAATCATCGTCGAGCATCGCCATCTGGTTACACCCCTTTATTATTCGAGTGACAAAACTTAGCAGGATCCCCCCCTCACAGCCTTTCTCGGCTTGTCCACCCTTCCTGAAAATCGATAGCGGCTGTCGGCCTGAGTGGAATTAAGTAATCAACTTTATTGCAAAATTCGTGGGTTTTACGGATACTGTGTGATATTATTCGCGGCTTCGTTGAACGGAGATCGATAGCTGTTCGATTCAAGTTCACGTGCCACGCGAGTAAACAGGGCTGTCACTTTTAGATCAGCTCCGGAAATTTATGGAAGCCAACTCAGAAATGTTTATGTAGGTTTACGAGCACGTGTTTTACTGACAATTTTGTTAATTCATTTATAAAAAAATAAATCAATCAAGATAATTCAATTGGGCCTGCAGTTTTCTTTAATGAAATAGTTCCATTATTTTTCGACATTCAGACTGAAAGACAGTAGCTGACTAACATATAATTGTCTTTACGTGTTTATGACTTCACCACTGAGAAATATCGATCAAAATCATCACGTCTCGTTGAAAATGTATATTTACCTATTTTCCCCAAAATTATCTTCTTCAGCTCATAAAAACTCGTCAAAATACTAGAGGAGGAAGAATGTTATTATTGAGCATCAATAATATTAATAAAAGCACGCTGGGGCGACATAAACTATACTTAGCATATTCTTCAATATATGCTTTATATCTATTTAGGAAAATTGATCAATTAAATAAAATGAGTGGATTAATAATAAATTGGTCTTGATTTGATTCATTAATCTTTTAAATGAATAATTTCATAAAAATATTAATTGTGTATAATTCACTGATTATGAGAAAGATTTTTTGTAAGTCGTTTTTCCTTTTTTGAATTGGTTTTATATAATATTGTCATTCATAACAAAAATTAACATTTCTTATTGATATCGCAATATATAAGAGTATTATTGAAGTCTTCCACACATTGTATTCGATGAAACTTGAAACTATAATCAATTATAAATAAAAAGTTTTTGCATAGTCAACAATAATATTTATTTATTCAATAACACATCAGTGTCATATTCATTCTACAATTTTGAATTACATATGAAACATACCTTTAATACTGCAAATGTTTTTTAAAAAATTAAGACTATCCAAACACACTATAATTTATAAACACTTAACGTGCGCCGATACAGGCTTCAGTTTCACGTTAGTGTTTTATTTGGATTTGATAAGTTTTAATTTATTTTTAAAGAAATATTTAATAATTAAGGATATGCACAAAATTGACTGGACCGGAATATCTATTTATCACACTATATAATATAATTATATTTCTTATGAATTCCTAAGCCGCATAATGATTATGACACAGGTGTCGAAAGATTTCTAGTGGAAGAGATAAATATTATTGGAGACTGTGAAAGGGTTTTTATTAATACTAAATACATTATAAGGAGTCAAATACTACTCAAAGATATTTTTTGTACATATGAAATTCAATCCTTTCTGGAAATATTACACACAAATATAATTTTCAGTTCTTTCGAGATTAGGTGTTGAGTTATAATTCTTTGATATGCAGTGTTATGCTAATAAAAAACTGAATTATTTTATTTTATTCACAATTTTATTACTATCGACATGATTATCAAATGATTTTATTTTATTCACCATTTTATTACTCTCGATATTATTATCTAATGTTCTGATTTTGTTCACCATTTTATTACTATCGATATGATTATCGAATTCTTTTATTTTATTCACCATTTTATTACTATCGATATTATTATCTAATGTTCTGATTTTGTTCACCATTTTATTACTATCGATATGATTATCGAATTCTTTTATTTTATTCACCATTTTATTACTCTCGATATTATTATCTAATGTTCTGATTTTGTTCACCATTTTATTACTATCGATATGATTATCGAATTCTTTTATTTTATTCACCATTTTATTACTATCGATATTATTATCTAATGTTCTGATTTTGTTCACCATTTTATTACTATCGATATGATTATCGAATTCTTTTATTTTATTCACCATTTTATTACTATCGATATGATTATCGAATGATTTGATTTTATTCACCATTTTATTACTATCGATATGATTATCAAATGATTTTATTCGTGCTATTTATTCCTTTCTACAGGATGCATTCCAGTTAGGATTGTCACGATTGTATTCTGCGAGAGAATAGTCACATTCAAAAGAGATGAAGACTTATTTTTTGTTCGGGTTGGGAAGTGATGCCACCCGAAGCACTAAACCCACAAAAGTGTAATCCGCCGCAGAATGCATTGAGGTCGCATGATAAATCACTGACAAGGTTAATGGGTTAGGATGTGTCTGGGGCATTGTCCGTCCTGGGATCACAAAGCACTCGTTAAATCGCACCTTGATCTACATCTTGATACAGAGATATTAATTGTGCAGCCTGTCAATTGTGGCTCCGTAGGTGGGCTTCTCCAAGAGCGCGGACAACCCGGCGCTAGGAATTGTCTGCATTTAATTGCCAACTGTTGAGCTCTAGCACCGCGAAATATTTCTCGCCTTCAGCAAATCAAATTTAGTATTACTTTCACCTGACGTTTTGGAAAACATCGCTGTCATATTAAAGTAACATCCAATTTTTATGAGCGCCAGAGATTTATTTATATTTTCATTCGTCAACATATTCATAGAGAGATAAGAATAAACATGCTAATACTTCGCAACAAAATTACTTATTATTCTCAACTGATACCACGCGTTCATATGTACTTATATTATTTAACGATAGAGTAATAAGTGTCTTGTAGTTAGTCTATCTTATTAGAATTATGTTATATTAATTAATACGAAGTCATTCATTTGCAAAAAAAATATACAATTTAACTAACTCAAATACAAAGAAATTTAAATCATTTTCTTCTGGGCTAGAAGTGGGTCTTGAATCGGAATAATAATCGATTTGAAACTGATCTGTGAATATTGCCTTCTCGCTTCATATTCAAATTGTTAACTGCCACTTTGACCCTACTCTTTTTATCCCGGCTATCTTTGTAAATACTGATTGAACTTAAAAAGCAACATTACTTCGGGAAAAAGAATTTATTAATGTAAAATTAAACAGCGTTTCATCACTTATTTTGCGACCTTATCACGTTAACCTACTAAAAAGCGCAAAACAATTACAATTATTATAATAACATTTTTAAGAAACATTTGACAGATAAAATAAAATATAACTTTCGTTAGACTTACAAAATTTTGATTCTGCTGCCTGCAGTGGCCGAAATGTACAATTTGAAACGAGTACTAACAGTAAAAATTAATTTTCATCGTCGAGTGCGGTTTACAACTGAAACAATTTAAAAATTTAAATTATAACAATATATAAATTAAACATTACAAAAGCAAACTGTCATAAATTTTATTTAAATTGTTTTTTATTTTAAAAGCCGTTTTATAGGATCTGATATATAGTATTTCAGTCAATCTCGAATAGTTATTCAATTCCTCATCCAAAATTGTTACTTTACACCAATATATTTTGTGACTATTTAAATAAATATGATTTGAGATGTACAGAAAAATATATATAAATAGTAGTAGTTTAACAATTAATGTTCTTTTATCCTAGTTATTAATGAGAACTTGGCTTGGCCTATAAATGTGGCTTGATAATCCAAACAATTAATTTTATAAATTAAATTATGCTTATCTAAATTTTCAATTTTGTCCTTAATATTTTTTACTGTGTATAAATAGTTGAGAACCTTAAAAATAATTTTGACACCACACTTTTGTAACAGTACAGTGAATTTGTGTTCTAAACAAGCAGTATAAGGCAAAACTACATTAAAAAGTATGTAACAAGGCAAATTAATTTTGAATGGTCGTTCTCGTTTTCAATTGTACATTTCGGCCACGGCAGTGTCTATCAAAATTTTGTAACTCTAACAAAATTTATGTTGTTGGTTTTCTGCCAAATGTTTCTTAAAAATGTTATCCTAATCATTGTAGTTGTTTTGTCATTTTTGCAGTTTTAAACTTGAACCCGATGACGTAGAAAAATAAGCGATGAAACGTTGTTTAATTTTACATTAATATATTTTTTATGACTTAAAATTGGCTAATGTATATTTGTTTTCACAATATCCATAATAAATATTTATATATATCAACGTTACTTCATCACAAAATTCGTTCATGGTCTTATTATTGACTATCGCACCCCGTCAGCCTGGTGGTCCAGTCATTTAAATTCCATGGTTACGACGAATGATTCCAGATATGGGCCTTAAACTATGAGTCACAAAATTCCTGAGTTCTTTGGACTAGTCTCCGGATCGTTCTCAACCAAATATCGGCAAATAGTTGCGATTCATTCAGTCGGATCTGTAGGTAGGATTTAAATGGCTTCGCTAATTCTGTTGGGGATTTTATGTCCTGTAATTTAATCTTCACACACTACAAGCACACTGAACGCCAGCATATTTTTCTTTAGCAAAAATTATTAGATTCTCGACCGTCAGAAATGTTAAATTATTATACAATTTTATCTTCAAATAGACTGAAGTGTAGCTTTATACCGCAGCAATGGAATCTGTTCTAAAAAATGAAAACCGTGTTTATCAGATGTAAGATGTAGTTTACTATTTTCCATATACGAAAATAATTTAACGTTATACCATTTTATTAAATTACCAATTAAGAGATCATAACAGTTTGAAATTTTTTTAAACAATTCCCATCGGATAAATTTTGAACGGGAAATTTTTATTTAGTCGTATACTAGCTTTTCATTCGAAATACCATATATCTTATTAAGTTAAGAGAGATGAATTGTTTGAAAGTTGGAAAAAGTGGAATTATTTTTATTTATTTATTTGATTTTATTCTTACGTGCCTAAGCCGCTCACTCATGTGACACTACGCTCCTAACAAATTAATTTTCTGATCAGAGAAGGTCCTAAGCATTAGAAAGAATAGAATAAATCCTGTCTAATTGTTATATAATTTACAATTCAAACTTAATAAAATATAACCAAAAGATCAAATAAAATATTTACTGCTAAACTTTTATTGAGTACAGGTTATTATTTTCATTAAAAAAGCTAAAAAATGTAATATCGCCTGTGGAAAGAACAGTATTTTTTAGAAGTATCATACAGCTGTAAATCCAATTCACTACGATTTTTTTTAAATATATTTTCATATCCTACTACTAACAAGTCACTTTCGTACAACGGTACAGGAACAAGAGAAATGTATAGGAAACTGAAATAGCTGGACAAATGTTGAGCTACACTTTATCCACACTATTAATGGTCATGGTTAATGCGATGATTTCAATATTCATGGAATATATCGAGTGATTACTGTATTACTGACGTTTCAGTGCCCATCGATCATCAGATTAGTCAGATATAACGAGGAGCATTCAGGTTTAGCTTAGCGTTACGCATCAAATTCTCAAAGACAAATTACGTCTCACCGATTCTGAGAACAGGTTCATGCATTAATTAGGAAACATTTCAGTTTGACAGTCAATAAATAGAAGGTAAACCACAGCCTGCGATTGCTTTTAATACAATCATAATTATGTGTTATGGTCGATAAAATTTATCTTTAGGAATTTTGCTTTGTATTAAAATTAGTCACAATAAAATGTTCCCCACCGCGTTGTTCATAACAGAATTTACATTGCGCGTGTTGTAAAAAGAAAAAAAAAACTACCTTTAGACCTATAATTGTGAAGGCGCAGATGAGAATTTTGGATGAAGTAACGCTGATGTGGTGGGAAGGGAGACTACTATAGCAACTCAATTTCACGCTACTTGCCTGCAAACACTCCTTGGGAATTGACAAGATACATATAGGCAGCACATCTGGCCAGGAAAAGTCGCTTTTAATCGATGGTGTCTCCCATAGCCTTCCCTGAGACTAGAAAATATCCACCGTAAATTAATATTGACTTCAAACACATGGCATTTGCTCCCCATGCAATTCGACGTCTCACTTCCATGGCACAAAATTGATATAAAATAGGAAAGTGGAATATACATTTAAACTAAAATGATTTTCATTATTTAGTATTTTTCAATTGCATCAAATTATTTACATCTATTTGGAGTTCACAAAACAGACATAAATAATCATGAAAAATATCTTATAATAGCCGTTAAATGCATCTTATTATAAATTAATTTTTTTTAATTAAAAAATAAATTTGTATGCGGAACACACACACATTCATACATACAAATTTTATTTGTTAGATTAGTTGAAGAAGTACTAATATTTACAGTATGTAAAGAATGGTTGTACCGTTAATTTGAAAATTTATGATAAACATTTTTTTGAATAATAGAAACCAAATTAATTATTAATTCTTAATTTAATAAGGTATATGTACATAAATGTTTTGCTGTTATATTAAAATTTTATGATTACGAATTTATTATGAATTATAAAACAATTCCTGTTGATGGTCACTAAATATATTTTGTTATTAAAAACAGACGTAAGATTAAAACATTAATGAATTTATTTAAGATAAATTAATCAGCTTTATTTAATCTAAAATCTGATTGAATCATAAATAGCTTTTAGTATATTTTAATAGGGATAGTATATCAGTAGCTAATATGATGAGAAATTTATAGAAAATATGTAAGGTTAAAATTACTATGCTTAATATTTAAAATAAAATAATAGATTGTTAAAATCCTTGAAATTTAATATTAAATTTTATCAAGCATAAAATAAATAAAAATTGCTAGAACTGTTAATAATCTTAAAGTACATAAATTAATGTTCATATTTATTTTATGATTCTTAACATTTATTATTAAATTACATGAATGTTTAAAATTTATGATTTTATTTTAAATATTATAGAAGAATAACAAAAAATATATAATGTGAAATTGTTTAAAAACTGATAAAAGTACAAAATTGTAAATAAACGTCATTGAAAGGGTTACATATTTTTTTAATAAATGTCTGAAATAGTCGTTAATTTATTTAATGAATATTTTATAACTATTTCCCAAAAAATATAATTACAACATTATTGAGTTCCAGGGGATATGAATATAATAAAAGATTCTGGGTTTATAAACCGGGTCAATTGTTTATTAAAACACAAAGATTTTTATTTCTACAGATATAAACGGAAACCGAGAATCTTTTATTAAATAAATGCACCAGGAAAGGTTACGTTAGTTTATATGAATATGTTTGTAGCTTATAGTGATTACAGTAACTATAATAATGAATTTTAAATAACAGTTAAGAGAAAATACAAGATAATAAATTTTTAAACCTTATTCGAAAACTCAGCAGAAGAACTTCCAATGTGTTTATAATCTTTATTGAAAACGAACCGACACGTTTTAATGTAACTCTCACATTGTTTTAACTACGTAAGACGCTTGTTTCTTAATATTAATGGAGGTGAACAAGAGATGGAGGTGTAATGAGTAGAGCGTGTTTCTGCAGGAAGCGAAGTACGTGTTGGCGGTTCGTGTGTTCGCAGAGAAGGGTAAACATCCTCGGTATTACCTTAAGTAAGTAGGCACAGTAAATCAATATGGAGAAGTTGAGGACGCCTTGCTGATACGAACCATCATGCAATATATCCAAGCTGTACATAACACACGTTAATAGCAGTCTTTTTTTAAAAAAACAGGTGACTGACCTAACGCAAGAGTTGTTTAATTCAGGATTCTGTCACCTTTACTGAAATATCTTTCGGCTTTGTGGTGAGCTCGGAACTACAGAATATTATTTCAACCCAGTGGAAACTTACCGTTTTTATAACTGTCTTAATATTTAATTTAAAAAACATGCGTGAAAACGTATAAAAAATATAACGTACTTAAAAAATCGTCATATCCTACATATTTTACAAAGAGACTGATTAAATGAGGTCAACTGAATTTGAGCGTCTCAGCCATTATCGTAGTCTATATAGTGCAATAATGACGGGAGAGGTCAATTCTGAATATATTATTCGAAGCTAATACATAGAAAAAGCCATGTACTGGAATTAGTTCGAAAATACAAAAGCCTTTTCAATCGATTGGACTACCCATGTCGATAAATTATAGTTTCTAAATAAGATTATAAACAACTACAATAATTAATCTACATAAATTATTCGAAAAAGTTTGTTTAATGAAATTTCGTTCTGATGTCAACATGTGTGAAATAGACGGCAGTGATTTTTAGAAAACCAAATAGGCAATAAAACTTCAAAAAGGAAACAGGGATTGAAGAATGAAATTTAAAGAAAATTGCTACTTGCAATAATCTCTCTAAGTGATATATTGAAAGCATAGTGTTTACTTTCAGAAAGGGAAAAAAAAATATTTCCAGGACATATGGTTAACAATGTTGCTTGCATATTGTGCGAGGTGAGGTGTGAGTCAATAAGTAGTGCCTCCTATTTTTTCTCTATTATTTGTCAAGACAATTAAATTAAATTTACACAGCATAAACCCCCAACAATAATGATTAAATTTTCTCTTTTCAACATACTCTCCGTCCGTTTCCAAATTTTGTTCACGTTTTAACAAGGACACGTATTCCACTTGCCGTGGAGTCACTGCAGTAACCGGCCTGCCGCTTCGCTTTCCACCAGCCAACTGTGTTTGCCATTCAGCTTCGTTAAAGCGACGAATCGATCGCAGAACAGTGCTAACATTCGCTGTTGCATCACCATAAACATTTTTCAGTCTTTCATAAATTCGAATGGGCGTTTCACCTACCGCATTTAAGAATTCATTCGCAGAACGCTGTCTAATACGCACGTCAAATTCAGCCGTTTTGTAAGTGGGTGCAGTGCTGCCACCAGTTGACTTAGGAAGTTGTTACTGCAGTGGATTAGAGAAGAATGTTTGAGAAATCGTACCAAATTAAAAAATTTTACAAAACGAACTTATTTAAGAAGAAAAAAAGGAGGCATTACTTATTTAACCATCTTCGTAGTTAAATTTCTATTTTCTCCATCAAGCAGAAAATAATTTGAATCAATTAATTCAAAACTTAAATATTAATGTTGATAATACTTTACAGAGTTTTCCGTGATATGTAATGAGTTTTCTGTTTCTAAAAATTGCTTCAATACAAGATATAAAATTATTTCTGTATTTACAATGCATTAATATATCTCAGTGATTCTGAGAATTTCGTATTTATTAAAATAGCCGAAATTTTGGACTGTTGGAGAGTTGAAAAACACTTTATTTAGTCCCACAAAATACATTTTATTTTCAATTATTTATTCTTCCTTAAAGAGGTTTCGACTTCATTATAAAAACGTATTTTTAAAGTATTCCTTCAAGATGTCACAGTTAATAATTAAAAACTTAATAATTAATTAAATAGTAATTAACAAATAGAAGATCGTATTTTTTATCATTTGTGTTTATGTACTGGGTTTCAATATTCCAGAAGGTATTACATTTCATCTACTTGTTTGTAATAAAGTATAAATTTAAAAAACACTTGTTGACATGTAGGTCAGGTTCTGTGATTTATTAAATTATTAAAATGAAATATAAATTAAAGAGGTGAACGAAAGAAAAATTATTATTACTTAAATAGTATTTGTCTACCGCAGACCCAGAAATTTTTGTTCTTAATATTATTATATTCAATTTTAACCTATTTGTTTATGAAGACATGCCTCTAAAATAATTCAGTATTAATTTTACAGCACCGAGAGCAATGGATTCCGCTCACATTACTTCTTTTAACGAGTGTTTTGCTGAGTAATGATAATTCCGTTCTCTCCGCTGTTGAAGTTTCTGGTGAGGACCATGAGAGAATGAATGCCTCAGTGCTTGGCGAGTTGTTCAGAAGTCTTGACGATTCCCCAGCGACTGATTTCCTTCCCTGCGTATGTTGCGAAGGCGTTTTACTGGTGACACGTGAGGAGGGGAAAGGTTACATCGCTCTAGCATCTAATGGACACAACTTTGCTAGAAGTGTCATTGCAAACTTTGAAGGCATTTGGTCCGTCGTTTGGATCGAGGGTCTAGCTGCGCTTTCACGTTAGTTTCTCCAGCCCTTTAATACAGCGCCATGACTAGCTAACTAACTCCAAGACTTGGTATCATTTCACAGGATGAGCTAACGAGATAGCGGCGCCCTATTACTTGGATGGGACATGTTCTCTTTATAGGGGACTGCCCAGTGCTTCTTTTATCGCACTTCCCATCGTTACGAAGTCTCAAATATGGCTGCACGTCGTATGACTCATGTTCATTAAAACTGTTTTTGGCTTTATAAAAATTCGAGTCACTTTGTTTAGTTCGCCTATTATATACGAGAGACCCGGCGTCTTACCTTCTTCTTCCTCTTCGGGTTATTGTTACCACCGGAACGGTCTCGACTGGGAGACTAATGAAAACGCCCGGGCTCTAATTTTACGAACTTAACATCCAGATTGAATATTTCCTTAACTCCGTACGTAATTGTAACTCACTTCCGTAATTGATTCAGTATTTAATCATCTCTTTCTTCGTTATTCCTTCGCCACCACTTCGGGGTCATTCGGCAATGCCCGCTTCAAGAGATAAAGGGTGAAATTTATTTGAATATGCCTAGGAACCAAGGAGAAATACACGGGAAAGATAAAGAATAACATAAGGTAAATAAATCGAACTCTATCTCGACGTCATATTTAAAAGTAAACCTAAACCACATTTACTCTTACATTTTCGCAGATAAATTTTATTCATGTTTACAACTATCTAGAAGTAACAACGGTAGCAGATATTGAGATATAAACTGTAAATATTTTAAATTATCATGACTAGAAAATATATGCACAATTGGCAAGAAGATTCATTTTTATCACATCGCGGTATTTTAAAGCAATCAGGATGGTAACTATAAATTAAAATGTTGGAATTATATGAAGCTGACAAAACGTTAATAAAATGTATTATCATCTTTTAATTTGTGTCAACTGTACGATTGAGAAAATTTTCGGAAAGGTATTTTCTCCTATTTATATAGGCCTATACGTTTTAATCAACGAATTTTTGTGTGTTAAAGTTAACTGAGAATTTCGTTTTACTGCTAGGCGAAATTTCATGACTGACTGAAATATAATTATTTTGTGTTAATGTATTAACCACAACGTTTTTTAACCGTCGATTTGAATAAGAAAAAATCTTTTATCATGTTAAAAACATTTAATATTGAAAACTGATGATTTCGGCTGATTTTATAGAACACATTTACAGTTCCACAGGAATCTCATATACACACAGATGACTATGGTAATTTTGTCGAAAGCTTCAATTTTCAAAATATTGAAAATAATTAATTTGTTTCTCTTATTAAATAGGCGAGTAAAATGCGAGATAATACAAAAACGGCTAATAATGATATTAAAAATACGGGAAGTAGCCTATAATTATTTTTCCCTAGTTTATTTGAACTAGCTTAGTTCCAATTTCAGATATTTATATGCGCCGTATTTAACAGACCTGAAAGCAGCAGCGCAAATTACGCTTGTAGAAATTTTTATGCTGGTATTAGCAGTGGAGAATCAATAATTAATGGTTTAAAGTATCTGCGATCGCACTGCCCCAGTAAATTTATGTATAATCCTCATCGTGCACGTGGCGGCTAGTATTATTGATTCCTTCGTTTTTTTGGCTTTTATTGATTGGAATGATAGATATAATCACGCCAAAGCTTAGTGCTATTCGCACGACAAATTCAGACTCTTGGAGAAAACACCATCACTAAAAAACCAGTCTGGGTATTAAATATTGAAAGGTCTTTTCTTGATAAGCCTGCATGGACCGTGTATAATTTAAAAATGCTCCCAAGTTTGAAGTGTCCCTCTCGTCGATCTGTTCCTTTTTAATGTTTCCCGGACAACCCCCTTCAGTTGCTCGCATTCAAAAAATATCGCTAAAATGCGGTTGCGAAGTAGGCTAACCTCCCTCAGCTATTCATTAAGATCTTTCTCTCGCAGAAGGAGCGGGAAAGGCCGATGAATATGCTATACACCGCCCCCACAAGACGAAGCCTTTTTGTTCGTCTTTCTGAAGACGCCTGCGGAAAATTCCAGATGGTTTTACATGTAAACACGTAATACTGCACTCCAGAATTAATTCTCGAATAGCTTTCAAAGTCTTCGAGCTAAAAATCGTGCGCTAATCTCGTAAAGCGATGTACTCTTTAAGTGTGAGATAATAAATTTCTGTGGTGTAATATAAACACAAGTTTCTGAATTCTGCGTTCTCAGTGGGTTTAGAAAGGAACTTAAAAATGTAAACCATTTCCCTTTATCTACGAAATTAGTTTCTAGTCGCAATTCCAGGAATCTGTCCTCCGTCCGTTAGTATTCTTATTGATGTCTCTGAAAGAGTAAATCCTAGCTGCTGAATTTTTAATGTGTTGTGAAGAAAGTAGCCGGTGCTCAATAAATATATTGGTCAATATATTAGATGTCTAGAGAACTTACGGAACCAATAAGACAAATGAAATGAAAGAACATATTTTATAACACGAGGGTGAGTCAATAAGAAATGCCTCATACTTTCATTTGTCAATGCAATTTACACAGAATAAACCCGCAACATGAATGATTAAATTCTCACTTTTCAGTATAGTCTCCGTCCTTTATTACATTTTTTGTCAACCTTGGAAATGCTACTGCGATAAAAAGCGTGGTCTTAATTCCTAAGCCATCGACGCACGGACGTTTTCACGGTCTCATCACTTCAGCTTCGCTACAGCGACGAACAGTGTTGACATTCACTGTTCCATCACTATACACATTTTTCAGCCTTTCATGAATGCGAATGGACGTTTCAACTTCTGCATTTAAGAATTTAAACACAGCGCACTGTCTAATACGTACGTCAATGTCAGCCATTTTGCAAGAGAGTGCAGTGCTGCCACTTTTTGACTTGTGAAGTTGTTACTGCACATTCAAAATTTTCACATAAATAACTGACTTAAGAAGAATTTTATAAATGAGCCACACTAGAACGTATACAGAGCATTTTATATTTTTATTTTGAAGTGATCCAACGTGATATTTTAATTACTAATTCATTCCTTCTCTGTGCGTATACAGTAGTTTAGTATCAATTGTGCGTATACGGTAAATTATAAGTGTTTCTAATAGTAATATAGAATACTCGTCTTACGTCAAGGGTGGATTGTTTCTATATAACCACTTTAAATGTGAGTTTTTGAAATTAATTCTAACCAATTTGAGTTATGATGTTAGTAGGGTCGATAGAGACTAGTCCAGCGCTACGCAGCTTCCAGGCATTCAATTTTATTAGGTCGTAAAATGTAGAGGTATTACTAGTTAGTCCTTGAAGTTTGCTTACTCTCTATGAGCCCATTATGGAGCATATTGCTAGCTGGAAGCAAAGCAGGCCTGTTGACTCACTGTGGTAAGCAAAAGAGCCTAATGATTAACTCCGAATAACATAAAATAGAAGAGTTTAACTTGTGGGTGAACCCGATAGCTTCTCATCCTTATTAATAGCAGTAGACTACCATATACAATGGATATAATCCGGTCAAGTGAACAAAAATAATTTTAAACGTCATCTTATAATTCCAAAAGTGAATTAAAATTAAATTAGATCTATCTAAGCACAGATACAGCTTCTTTAAATACTGGAAGTCAAAATTCTACAGCTGCCATTTTCGATTATTATGCAATCACTAGGTTAAAATTTGATACATTGTACAGGTTTCATGCCTTAATTTCTACACGGCGTTTTTTGAAATGTCACCTTTTTTATTTGTCCGTCACATGAACACTAACGTTTTAATTAATTAAAACAAGTTAATTAACCGGTCATCATATAAAAGTAGTCACAATTTTTATTCCAAAATTGTCAGTTTAATATTAAAAGGAGCTTTCGCTCATTCCGGACAGATTCAACTGGAAAAAATATCACAGGACATATTACAATTACATATTTACCTCGGCTAGTGAAAATAAAAAAGTATTTTAACTAATTCTATCTTGGACGTTAAATTAATTGAAACCTTTTCTTGCTCCAATATAAATTATGTAAAAGTTTTGCGCTTACATCGATGTCTTTAATTCACGAAAATCACCACTGTCTACTAAACCAAGTCTCTGTCCACTTTCGAGAAAAAACGTATGATCGTACGTAGACTTGCCCGCAATACTTTCCATATCCTGTGCTTAGTTCACATAACGAATCCAACGTAATCATCTATCTATTATCCCTGGAATTATTTATTTGGTTTAATATGTCTTTCTATGTTGCTGTTTTATATTATTTTAAATCATGAGGCGTATGACACTTGATTCAAATTGTAAATCATTACATCTATACTACCCAATGACTATTTATGTCATTAAATTCATTTAAGCTTACGAAAACAGTTTTACTGCTTAATTAATAATAAATTCATACAAAACGTGCATTGTTTTTTTAAGAGGAGAATACACAAAATTAATATCTTTCAGAAAATATTTATTTATTGAAAATGGTAGTTTTAAGTGAAATTTGAAAGCTATAACCGAATGGTATATGCTCAAACTTTATAATGAATTTACATTACAAACATGATAAAACATGTTTTATGCACAATATGGCTAAACATTTGCCATTAATCTGTAAAATACAAAATTTTCTCTCCTCCCTCTTCATTTCTTTCTCGATCTTTGTCATTAACCACTGGAAAGATGTTGACACCATATTGTAGAATATAAAATATTGTAAATAATTATTTAGAAAATTAAATAAAAATACATTTATTATATGTCATGAGAAGTATCAAGCGGAGGCAAGTAAATTTGAGTAACACCAAAATTATTAACGAAGTGTCGTATTGTAATAATTCTTTAATGTGATAAATTAATAAACTTACTTGATGTAATATGTTTAATATAATCTGACAATTATAATTAATTAAATAAATATTAATTGACAATTGCGATGTCTTTTACAAAACACGGTTTCTGCCTGGATACTATTATTCGTGCAATTAAATACTCATCGAAGGAGGAACTGCACAATTATAGAAGTCATAATCTGGTTTTATTAATATCGTAAAACTTAAAATACGATGCATGAAGGAAACAAGGCTATAACACAATTTAAGAGATTAATAAAAGAATATGAAAGTTGGTTAAAAACTTCGCAGATAAATTCGAGTGCTTGGCGTGCCTTGATATTGATCAAAGCATGCACCTTTGCCAATTAAATTGTAGGAAAATGGGTTAATAAAGATACAGTAACGAAAGGTACGCTGGCGTGAATTGAATGATGGATGAGCATATCTTTGTTCTCTTTATTTGGAGATTACGCCGTCGGGTTTGGAAGCCCCGTAATTAGGCCGTACTCCACGTAGGCCAGATTTGCTAATAGACCAGTGGGGCAGCTTATTAGCGCAAGGACGGGACACGCATATTCCGACTAATATCAATAATGAATGAAGGGCCGTGCCCCTTGCGGCTTGTGAGGCAACCCCCTACACACTGACGCCAGATAAGTTGCGGGTTTGCCGTAACGCCATCCAATAAATTGCACGGCCACCCTCACTCGGCAAATCTCAGGGGTTTTCAATTAATTTTGCACACGTAATTATAAAATGTCGGAACAATGCGGAAGGAGGAGCATGAGTGTTTTTCTTGAGAAGTCTTTACGGAAACAAAATCGGAAGTTTCTATTCGACGACTGGCGCCAAATCCCTTTTGTTTGTTCTTAGAAATATTAATGAAGTTTCTCCCACATTGTTCGCCCGCTAAATACATATTGTCGTCACTTTTGCGTTAGTTGTTTTTGTTAAAACCCTTTGTTATGTACCGTTATAAATTATGCACGCATTCGTACCGTTTCATAATAAATACCAAGAAAAGTAAATAATGGACATACAAAATAAATTCTCTTTAAATTCAACATTGACATTAAAACATGATGATATGTGTCCTGACTGATATATTAAATTACTGATCTCACCGTACTGTCGTACGCATTCATCACATGCACGATACAGTAAAGCTATTGAAATATTAACTATATTCACTGATAATTGATACTATCACTAATAGCCCCGTGTTAAATTTAATATGGGTCTTTAAATAAACAGTTAATTCGTCCAGTTGAAGTACATATGTAGTTTTATATGTTTATACCTAGGCTTGTATTATTATTATTCTATCACTATATTCATTGATGGTTAAAAATTAATCTTAGTGATTCCTTGTCTGTAAAAAATCAAAAAATAATTATATAGATTTAATTATTGCAAAAATATGTGATGTGGGCATCTTAGAAGATATTGGCGAGTGAATTGAATAGTTAGTACTATTAATATTTGGCATAGAAGCGGAAGTAGAGGGTAAGAATTGTCGGTGAATGCTTAAATAGAAAATTGATGCAGCCACTTACGATTCAAATAAAGTACCACTAATTTTATGTTCCTCCGAAAGAATCAGTTTCAAGGTATCTGATGTATATTCCTCTATACATGTAGTCGTATAACTGGGAGTGTATTGACATGTGAGAGCAACTGTAAGTGATTTTACGACTGGTTTTGTTTCCAAATATTTCCCGATCATTACTGTTCCATGAACCGACGTGAATGAAGAAAGTGTTCCGCATTTGAGTGAGGGGACGGAGTTTTGGTAGAGAAAGAATTTCACTGATCATTGGATAAAAAAAAAACTTATACCTTGCGGCGTTTTATGCTTCGATGAATTTTGCAAAGGGATCCAACGTCGTTATACAAACTTCTTGGCGTGTTATACTTTTCGTTACTAATTGATCTATAGAAATGTCAGCTAGGTTTTCATGCAACTAAAAAGCATTAATTTATATTTTTTCCATTATTCCTAGATTAATACTTACGTAGAAAATAATTGAAATCCACACATCCTCACCAGCCAGAGTTGAAAGAAATTTCTCACAGGTGTGTGGTAACCGAATTAATAAAGAAAATTAATGACGCTATACGACATGCCAACTATTATATTATTATGTAACAATTTCACATTATTACATTTAATCAGTTTAACATTCGGATTGCATCTACATAATAGGATTGTATAGTACCTACAAATAAGTAAACTGAGGATAATGAAGTGTATGAAAGATCCTGAGGGGAAGAAAATGTAAATTAACTGAAGAAGGGGCATCAAATGTCTAAGAGCTGTCTCCAAATGATCGTCGATAACAAGTCACGAAAACGTAAAATAAGTCAAAGTTGTGATTAGAAGATAACTTTTACAGAAAATTTTGGCATTCATAAGAAAGAGTATTGAAGACTGTACACAATTTTATTAAATTATTTTTAAATTAATATTATAGCAATGTACGTTATGGGGCAGTCTTTCGCTTGCCCGTTGATTACAACCCTGAAAAGACATTCGAAGGTCTAAGGTTCGTTTCCATGCAAGTAAGAGAGAGACAGAGACGAGAGACAGAAAATTTGAATACATTTGTAATGTAAATGAACGCATTTGAAGAAAGCTGCGCGACCCTCCATATAGCTTAATCTATTCCCTACCTCGCCTTTGCGGAAGATTACAAATTTCACCGATCCCTCTGTTTACCCAGTCCTTCCATGCACCCTCGTTAATGATTAACACATACTCCACGCTAAGTGCAGGCCTTGAATTCTCGGGGTCATTAATTAATTAATCAATTAATTCAGAGCTTGCAGGGCATAATTCCCGGACCACCCTCGTGGTGATAACAGGGGGCTTTTCTCTAAAAACCTGGGGCTACTGCTCCATATAAATCATAGCCTTTGGTCAACGGCTAAAGTAGGGTTCGAAGAGATGTGAGGCTTGTGCTGCTCTTGTAGATCTCGCCGTCAGCATCAAAACGATGCACAACACCGCACACGAACAAAACCATTACTTACGTAAGCGTGACATTACCCCTGTAGTACTCAAACACAACGACGCAATTGCAGTAGTAAACTAACAAGGACAGCCACAGGAATTTAAGATTGGTAAATTTATCTTACACTGAGACTCGAAGTGTTCACCGAAACACTTAAGGAAATTTTCAACACTTGGCTGAGCGGGAAAGAATGTGGCCTTATTCACTACCTTGACATTCTGAGAAAATTGCACAAATTGATTAATGATTAACTTAAAGGCAACTGATGCGGGTATGCGTGGCAAATATAACATCAGAATTGTTAAATAAAATATAGTTAACGACCAACAACATACAGTTAATTCAAAACATTCAGTTAAAATAAAATACTATAGCAAAACAATTTTAATTATACAGAAATAAAATGTAATTTATGAACAGCAGACATTTAACTCAAAATATCAGTTTGAAACACAATATTACAATTGTAGAATAATAATATTTTAAACTTAATTATCATTGCAAATAGGCAGTTTATTTAAAAACATTCAGCTCAAAATATGGTTATTTTTCGTTATTTTATTAAATATATTTAAAATTATTTTGCAATAGTTAATTAAAAATACAGTTTAAACTAACAATATATCTGTCTGTTATTGGTCATACAACATTTTATTCTATATAATTAAAAAAGACTTAAAAGCAAAAAAAACTATATATGTTAGAATAATTCGGAATTCGTAATATAAATACCCGTGTATTTATTATCACACATCAGTATATCAGCTGGAACGTAACGTAAACAAATATAAATCGTAGTAATGTTATTTTCCATGGCAGATATTTGACCTATCTCTATGCCCAAATTTAACAGAAGGATTGAATACATGTCGAAAGTGGTGAAAAAATTAATAGGCAGGTGTCCGAAAATCATAGACGGATTCATGTAATAAGAAGTAGAATGATATTTAAATTCATGAAATATACATTAAATGGGAGTAGACAATGGATTTAATATTCTCCTATTAGTAAAATTGGAAGAGTACATACATAAATAAGAATATGTAGAACATACAAAAGTAATAGAGAATAAAAGTTAAGATAATTTTTTATTATTTTTTAATATAAATGAAAGGATTAAGACAAAAAATTACCAGAGAATAGTTAACAGTTCTTAAAAATAGTTACGTATCCCGAATAATTCGTATAGCAGCTGAATTCAGCAGTGAAAATTTTAGGAAGTAGATGAATGGACGTTTCGTCCAACGAACACTATGGACATTAAATAAATAATTGTAAATTATCAGTTTGACATACCAAGAAAAAAATACGACAATTTTAAACAAAATAACAAATACTTTCAAGGTTACTATATCACGTGTCATGAAGAATGGCGGGTGGCGCAGATTGAAGGAAGAGAGGCAAATTCAACAGTGCCGCGATGCGCGCGGAATAAACACACACACACACGACAACGATCTAATGAGGTTAAGCTTTAAAGTCTTACTAAAGAAGAAGGAGGATTTTGGGTTTCAAGTATTATATTCCTGGAATTCCCTACTGAAGACAAATAATCCTCCATAAATGAATCATTTTAGACTTCCAAAATGTATATACTTGGTAATACTCACGTTTCGATCGTTGTCACGATCGTCTCCCTCTTTTCTGCAGTTTAAAAATTTCCGCAGAGCGAGAAGGAAGTCCTTAGTGCATATTCATATTTGAGTGGACATATGCGTAATATATTGTTTAGATTTAAGTATCATTTAATTTAAAAAAATGTTTTGTGTTCACAGTTTATCTGTAATGACGTCTGAAGGAAATTGAATCAAAATTAGAACTCTAAGGCGAAATTAAATGGCGTGTAACTATTGCATAGAAACAGGGATCAAGTCAGTGAGTTTAGAATTGTTGTCGATTTGAATAACATAAGCCAGCAGAATGTCCAGAAACATCAAAGCTTAGGCAGGCTCTCTGGGGCCAATTAAAGCGAGAGAGACCGTACAATCTGTGTTGGGTCGTTATGTATGTATGACTGTTCTCCAGTGAATTATGTACATAACTTCTGGAGTCGTGTTAATTTCTTACGAGCCAAAGTGTTCAGAGCCGACGTTCTATTACTTCGACGGCGGAGCTTTATTCCAGCCTCCATTATCCTCAAGCCGCAGAATTTACCGTTCCATGAAGACAGGGAGAGGTCATTCTGGAGTCGTATAACAATGGCAGATTGTATTGGCAGGCCTTTCTCTGTTCGTGGAACACTGCCAACCCCGCTGTTGGAATAGTAAAATAAGTCTATACGGCCGTCTCAATAATGGACCTATCCGAATTCGAAATAACAGCATTTACGGTTGTGCTCATGAGATGGAACATTTCAACCGGCGAACAAAAGCGAAAGTTTGTCTAAATTATGCAGTAGAAACACAGCTCACAATGCAAAGATAAATAGCAACACGCTCAGGATGTTAATTAATAATAGGATCTTGTAAATAATTTCTACGAGATATTATTGTAAAAGAAAATGTTGACATTTATTCATTTTATGAGATTTTTAGTTTTTATATTCCAGATTGAAACATGAAGTTTTGTAGAATAATAATATTTTCCTTAAAAACATTCTGCAATAATAATTTCACCTCTTTTAATTTGATACTATCAAAACAATACTCCGCATATTTACAGCTTTCGGCGAAGAAGCGGTTTCCTCGGAATAATTAATTAATTATATTCTATATATTTTATATTGAAAGCCACCATCAAATAATAAATAGACTCTTGCAGAACTGACATCATATGAAAGTTTTTATTTTAAGTCTGTTTTTAAATTCATAAATCACAATGATCTTGTATCGACACTTTATTTTTTATTTATACCGTTACGACGTTTCGACATGGTCACAGATTTTGTTATTACAAAATTCTCTGATGTCAGGTCAAATCCCTAATTGCCTGTCATTCAGTCTTGCTACCATCTCGTTGGCGTAAAGTGAATTCTTTGCCTCGGACCCGTTTTGAAAAACTTGGTGAATTTATCGACATTGTAATTGTTTGTAGTACTCGCTTCTTATAATAATTTGGTAAGTTGTTCATTTTTTGTTTACTTTGGGTAATTAGTCCACATGTTAATCGTTTGTAATCTTTAGAAGATACGAACACGTATCGAAACTTCGTAATGATACAAACAAAAAATTAATTGTTGGTAAAAGGTCAATAAGTGAGTTATTAATAATCATATATATATTTTCATTTAAGTCGAAACGAAGTTTCATTCCTTTTTCGAGCACCAAACAGAACGAAGCCCACTAGAAATGTTAAATAATTTTTCAGCATTGCTCCCATCGCTATAATTTTCTTATACTTAAACTATAAATAATAAACTTGTGTTGACAGTAGATAATTATCAGGACTTCAGAACAAATGTTCGGTTAACCTCGGTAAATGTAGACCAACTTCCACACGTCCATCATCCAAACTTTCCGAAAAGATTTAAAAACAGAAAAAATTGTATTTATTTTGTCAACCCATTATATCATATGTAAAATTTCAAACCAGCAACTAAGAATCTGAAGTACGTGAATTCTATTGTAAACACTAGTTGTGTGATTGCTAACTCACCAAACTGGTGGTTCGACTCCAGTGGTGGTCACAGATCTTCCGCTAGTTTTTCAATGCTTCTGTTTTTAGATAAGCCGTGCTGCTGTTTATTTATACAGACTATTCACGTCATTGGCTTTGGTCGCTTGCTTGCGTATGGTCCTAAGTAATTGTGTTCTTCAAGAAGAATCTAACTTGTACGCTTATTCAGGACATGTTTTTATCAACGACTTTAGTGCAGCGAATCCGACCTGGTGGTGAGGGTAGTCAAGCCAAATGCTGGTATAGGCCTTAGGAGCCTAAAATGAGGAGAAGGGTGCTGAATTTAAGGTTTTAATTGTGGTCGGTCCTTCGAAGCTTGGCAACAAGTATATTGTTCGCACTTTATCCGAACCAGCGTTGCATTTCTCCGCGTAGGAAACATCTCTGATCAAGCCCGGCCCGGATTATTGTTTTCGATTTAGGCAACATTATTTTTAGTAGAACTTAAATAAGAATAATATAATGAAGCATGCAAGTTTAGTATTGTAGAATACTGATATTTTATCTATACTTAAAATATTTCACTGTGTTACAGAGAAATTTTAAACTGAGTCGCAATTGTAAAGAATTTCGCGTCGTGGCTTAACATTTCCCGAGCCGAGACACTTTTTTGAAACTACTACCCAAGAATTTGAATACCTGAGCCTGTACAAGCAACGCGGCTATGTTCCAGTTGCTAGAACCCGCAGAGAATGCGTGGATTTGTAAGTTAGCTAGCCATTGTTCGTCCGTAAGCTGTGTGTTGTGCAACTGTAGCCGCATTACTCCACTTCCACTCAAAAGTGAAACCCAAGCGTTATCCATGTCTTTAACCAGATTACCAGTATCGGCCTTTGCGAGGTTTGTAGTGAAATTGAAACACTAGTACCAGTTCGCAAATATTGCACAATTCAAAAACATTAAAATAAATTAAAATCCTCTAAATATTGATAACTTTATATTTTATTTAATATATCGGGAATAATACAACATGGGACTAAGGTCTAATTAAATTTATTGCTGGGATGTTTTATTTTGTTGATCTCTGTAGCTCCAAAGCGTCAACTGGCGAATGTGAATAATGCCCCTTTTAAGCTGCATGTCCCATGTGTTGTGAGATATTATTAGTCGCTCTACAACAATTTCTAGATTCGTATCACACATCAGCTATAATTTTTCCGAGTGGCAATCTTGACCCCCAGTGTTATTAATCGCCTTGCCTCAACGTTGGCTCCCGGTGAACTGAAACAAGAGCAACAGATTTTTTTCCCCCCAATGCTTTCGCCGGTCGCTGCTACATCCATTACGAACGTACAACCTTTTTGTACTTAAAAAAAAAACTAGAAATTTTCCTATGCGTAAAACGGCATTGCGTATCAGTTGCACACTGCGTCTTTCTATTCCAGACACTAGATTAACAACTCCCTCTCATCAGGAAAAAGGAAATTGTTGGCCCGGTTTTATCGAACTCGTAATCTTGTTTCGGAGCAACCAGACTATCAGTTTCGGCTTGCTCGAATATCCATTAACATAATTCACGGGCTTGAAGATAAGAGGCTACTTTAAAATTTGATTTGTAAGTCTACATATCATTTCTGAAATGTATTTAAAGAATTCATGCCAATGGAGTTTGTAGTATAATGAAAATAATAATGGAGAGCATTATTCTTTCACGGTTGATTAATGGACTGACTCTAAATGTACACATGCTGCTAAGATAACAGAATATTTTGCATAGTAAGGCGAAAGAACGTAGTTATTTATTGAATATGAAATCGTTTCGCTCGCAAAAATCTAAATATTATCTTGTTACTTGGGATGTATCCAGATTTACACATTGAATTTTTAAGTTATTTTATTACCTCGAAGAACAATTATACTAGACTCTCATTAATATTCTTGTTCTGAATGGAGTATAACATCATAATCTATCACAAGACTAAATGCAATTTCACGATTATTTCTGCTGAACGCAGATATCTTCCAGCCTGAATTTATTGCAACAAAACTTATAACTGTATATTAGTTTTTAATATGGTTTCTTAGCACCGCTAAATTTGAGATATGACACCTTAAATTGTATACAGTCTTATTTCGATCAAAGGACACTGTATTATCATAAATACTAATTTCACGGCCTGAACGTTGCTGAAAAACCTCTTATTCTTACAATAATGTTATATATGAACAAAAGCCTGACATATTTTTAATGACCAATTAACAGACTTTTTATTATTAAGAATCGTTAATAAAAAACATTCTTTATGGTACTTATTTTTGTACGCTCTTTAGACTGAGATCCGAAAGAAAGAAAAAACGGTTTCTTCAGCCTGGCTTGTTGGGTTTCAATAATAAATAACAACAACGTTATTATTAAAATATTTATTCTGACTATTGAGAAAACTAATAAATAAATAAAGCCAATTTTAAGTCAGAAAAAAGAATTTAATAATTAAATTAACAACATTTCATCGCTTAATTTTTCAGCAACGGCAGTCAGCATAGAAAGACCTGTCCATCAAAAAAATTTAACTTGAACCTGATGAGGTCGCAAATTAAGCGATGAAACGTTGTTAATTTAAAATAAATTATTTTTTTCTGGCTTAAAATTGGCTGATGTTTATTTATTTAATAACATTATTGTTATTGTAGTCGATGTACAGGTTCAAAATTACCAACATTTTTGAAAGCGTACAATTAAGTTTTACTATTCACCACACGTTTAACCGGACCAATGATATCCAGTAATGTTCTCTCTTAATGTACTAATCCAAACTTTAATCTGTGATTTAAATATTTAAGAAAAACATTCCCATTCAACATTAAATGAAATAATCGTCAGGATTATATTCCGTGGTGGTCAAGAACTCTGATTACTGATTTACAATTTCCTTTCACTTGATTGTGCCTTCTATAGTTACGGCAAGTTAACAGTCTGTCTCAAATCAATATTTGTCAGTTTTTATTGCGTAAATCAGAACCCTGTCTGATTAGAGAAAGAAAGAAAGAAAAGTACGAGGGAAGCCGTGTCCCTCAACATCATTTTACTGATTCACCGTCATTTGCATACTTTTATAAATCAGCAGACGACTAAGTAGTCACGAAAAGGGTATAGCTGGCCCGGAAAGTTTCCCAAAGTTGTAATTAGTCAACCCCTTCAATATTAATTCGCGACCAATATTCTCACCACGTATTTCACACTCTTCAATAGGATCCACCATTCAATGAAATGTTAATCGCGTCTTGCAAGCTGCAAACAGCCCCTTTCCACTTTCCACGTCCCAAAACGTAATTCAATAACAAGTTCGTCCCTTTGAGGAGCTTTATACATTCGAAAGTTTTCACAGACTCCCTGTGAGACCCTCTGTAATTCGACTTAATTTGTACTCTGAAATGATGGAAAATTCGAATGTGTTTAACTATTGAAATTATGAGAAATAAGCGTCCATTAATGCGATTGAAGGGATATAACTTTTGTACGGAAATCTCATACGGATGCTTTTACTACAACCGAATTGAAATACATTTTCTCACTTCCACGGTGGATTCTTGCACATTTGTGTTAAACTGCAAGTTATAGCGAACAAATGAGGAGAATTTCGGAATACGATGTCTCGTAGTCTCTGAATTTTGATGTGTTCTGTGCACAATGGTTACTGATGAAGTATATTACTTTTGGAAAGGTAACTAGACTGGTTTATACAACGTATTGACGAGCACATGATATGATATCATGATAATATATCCTAATAACTCTCAAGTCTGGTGAAAAGCGTAATATTATTTGCCCCCGAAACATAACTGAAAGGTTCTCCAGGTCTCAATATTTTTATTTATGAAAAATACTATATATTTGGTCTTTAAGGCGAGAACTTCAGTATATTTTCCCAAAAAAATACAAATGTTAATGCGTTTCTAGAAAACAAGTAAAGTGTACGTTAGTCAATACTATTTTGTTCGCAGAAATTGTAATTGATGGTCAGAACGCGATCTCAATAATCTGAGTCAGTAAAAATGTTTAGAATAGGAATTAACGTTGTAAAGTAATCATTTGAGTTAATCGAACTTGAAATCAATAAATTGTATGTGGGCCTGTGTTCTGGATAGGGAAATTTTGCACGGGTCCGATAGCTCAGTAATTAGAACGAAATTTCTGTATTCGATATTTTTTCATAATCCGTTAATTCAGTTTCATAGATGCAAGTTTTTGCGTTACGTCAGTTTGTGAATTAATAAATCAATTAATGACCTTTCACAGACACTTTATTTTTTATTTATAGCGTTACGACGTTTCGATACGTGTGAAAAAGATAGAGTACTATTGAAACGTCGTAACGCTATAAATAACAAATAAAGCTTCTGTAAAAGGTCTTTAATTAATTTATCAGTTGATCTACGATTGAAACCATTTCCTCTGTTCTTCAATTAGATATTGCTGCATTTTTTTCCCCATTTTTTACACTGTAATTTAACAATTGATTTTTAGGGATAACTTAGTATTAAATTAAATTTATAATATGTGGAGTAATCATGGAATGTGGAGTGAGTATTCCGTAACAGGGCAATGCTGTTTACTTCACTCGAGATCACTGACGGTATTGTTATTGCAAAAGCCTTGCATAATAACCTTGTCTCATTGGCTTTAAAATCTGGGTTACGCTCACATGTGAAATCCCGAGGTAAGACTGACTTCATACTCGAGAGTTGGCTGATTTGTTCACGTACCTTCTTTTATTATTGTTAATGACGGTGAAGAATAATAGTAAATAAAGTCATCTTGGGCTTCTAACCGAGTAAACAATAGCGTTCGTGACGTTTCGATGACGGTGATAGTCCGGTGTTATCTGGCCTGTATTTATAGAGGAGCGTCGGATACCCCCACCTCCTTGTCGTCGACCGTCATCACGTGACTTTTAGTTACTCAGCGCTAGCGCGTGCCTCATCACGTGACCTCGTCCCACTTGCTTATTACCTTATAAGGTCTGATTCGTGAAAAGGCGGTATTCTAGACGTGGCTTGAGTCTTTAAGGTGGTGGTTACCTACGCTCTTCTATAAATACAGGCCGATAACATGGAATAACACCACTGCTAGAAGACGGTGGCAATGAACGTCATCGAAGCGTCGCGAATACAATTGTTTACTCAGTAAGACACCTTGGCAGCACATCCTACCGAATTTCATTCTCCTACTTTCATTGTAATAAGTAAAGTGACCACACGTTGCCATTATGATATGTGAGCAGCGGATTTATTAAAATAAACAATTATATACAATTTTTCTTACCTTATTTTAATAATCACTGGTTTACGCAAAGGGAGGAAAATTATATTATTGCCACATATCATATTATTATTTTTACGAAAAATTCGTTAGAGTGCTGCAAAGTCAAGGAACTGTCTGCAAAATATAACTTATCTTTATAAAAAAATATTCGTCAGTAATTCCCCTTTTTACCCTCTTTTGTTTCCTACCATTAAATCGAGATTCTTCTGTATTTGTGTAATGAGTGCCACTTGTTGTGTTAGCCGATTAGTGTTTCCCTCGTTTTAAATTGCATGTAAAGAAGAGCAGTTGCTATTCTGTGGGCGTAGCTTCAGAGTCTTAATATTCCTCGACGGCCGAGACAACAATTGGCCGATTGTGGTTTGCGTCCTGATACTGCATCAAAGCACGTCCCTGATTGCTGCTTACGTGATCCTTCTTCGTTGTCTCCGTTCCTCGGCATTTCTTTCTCTTTCTCCGTCCCGGCCTGTTCTTCAAATACCTCAGTGGGTGTGCTCCTAAAATATTCCACGTTATCGTAGAACTACTAAACAAACAAAAAATCAGAAATATTAAAATCCGGATAAAATCCTATATTTACTAATTTTTGTTTGTTATTGCGTTAAGAATAATATTGAATGAAGGCTGCCAGTTACTCTTAATCCTGTCAGTTTCCCACGTCGCTCCAGAGAATCGACCTTAAAAATTTACTGTCATCGTGAATGTCAATATTTCTGCTATTGAAATCCTATCTAAAATCTCTTATTAATAAAGACTCAACGAATTTTACGTGAATAACGTAAATGCAGAAAGTATAACATGTTATACTATAATATTCTTACGTTTGTTTCCTCAGGCCATTACGATTATCGTTGGTTCTGCAAAATTATCTTTTTTTAATTGTTATAATCCAATTACTTTGCATTAATTTTATCCTGCTAAATAAGGCTATTTGAATATTTACTACACGCTGTGGATTATAAAATTGTTAATATTCATAAAAAACACAAAAATTTAACGTTTCGTTTTTAAATTGTTATTTTAAGTATTCTGTTCACAAATAATATTTAATTGATAGAAAAATAATGTAGTCATTTTTGTGATTTATTAATATAATGAATATTACAAATTATTTATTAAAACGTTCTCAATTTTAATCAAAATTTAACACCGAAGCTTTAGCGATCGTACCAATGAATTAAATGTGTTATAATTATAAAAAAAAGAAAGATATACTTTCTTAAAACAGATTTCGTTGACTGCAAGATAAAATTTTGTTACCAATAAGCAGAGTAGATTTTTGGATATACCGTCAATTTTTTAAAAAACTAATAATTTACTGAACTGAGTCTGTGCACTTTCTGAGATGGAATTATTTTGTTCCGGTTTCACAGCACAGAGCAGTTTGTAACAATTGCAGATTCATGCTCAATAATGAATAATCATTAAAATCATCAGATCTGATATGAATTTCAGAAATTTCAAATGTCAATAGGTTTTCGATTCCAGTCCCACGATGAGAAAGATCTTTGATTATAAACTTGAAATTCGTGTTTGTTTCACGGTCACACTCAAAACTGTCTGAGGATATGACGGACATTTTTAACTTACGCCTTGAGGAAAATAAACACTTATGTTAACATTGACATGTTTAATGATTTTTTCAGGACGATGAAATTCTGTCCTCACGTTGCGCAATACTTAAAAAAATTGTATCGTCTTGTAAGATTTTGGCTAAACGCGTGATTTTGCTCGAAAACTGAGCAATACGTTTCAGCCCCTCTGGAATTCCTCGGGGACATTAACATTTAACCATTTTGCTTTAATGATGAGCCGTCCCTGTTTTCCACACTGTCATGGGTTTTATGTAACCTTTTATAGCCTTTGGCCGATCTTTACACTGTCCTCGAATGGCTTTCCGGAGCCATCCTAATGCACCAGGGAATAGAAGACGTCTCCTTCCAGTAATTGTCGTCGCAGAAGGAAATGATAAAGAAGAGGAAAGCCTCCTTAAGATTAAACCTGGGAAATTCGTTATATACAGTCATATAGCCGTATTGTAGTCCACCTGACATTGCGTTATTTGAGCCCACTACCGTTTCAGACAGCCGGGTATTTATTATAATTTTCGCAAAAATTTCAAACGTGTGTGCAGTCTTATATGAGTAATACCATACTGACTGTCCTTAAAATATATATAGAAAAAAAGGATCTATCTATGTATTTACGTTAATTTCTATACAAATTTAAACGCATGGACAGATTGCAACAAAAATTGGTACACATTTTATTCAAAACACGAGAAACGGTACTGTGGGGGTGAGTAACCCCTAGCATAAATGTGGAAAGAATTATAATTGAAAATTAAATTACTGCGCGCCAAGATACCATGACGTAACGCGCGCGCGAGAGAGAGAGAGATAGAGACGTTACTACGCGACAACCAAAGGAAATAGATCCTTTTTCCGTAGTGAAATAAAGCAGAAATATTTTCACAGGATAAAAAGTATAATTTTATTCAGTAATACTCCATTGAATGATAATAATAAAAATGAAATACTTTACGATCCTTGCGGAAAATATAAGTTAATTTTCGTGTCTGTTTAGTGACTCATATGGCGGCTGTTTACAATATGAATATAAATAAAAATTTAATCTTTTGTAATGTCTGAAGACTGAGAGACAATTATCTCCTGTAATACTCAAGGAGTATATTTAAGTATTCTATTCGTAAAGAATTTCGGAGGTATGTTTGTTGGGATTGATGCAATAAAATTCGGTCGAAAGTATGTACTGAACTAGGAACATTCAGATTTAGGTTAAATCACTTCTTGACTAAAGATTAATACAGAATTAAATACTTTTTCGGGTTTATTTAAATAAGTACACGGGAAACGCCGGCCATATAACAATATAAATTTGAAGTTACTTAGCGTTATAAATATATTAATTTAAAAGAGACTGTGCATCAAAACATACAAAAAATATTGTTCTATAACCTAATTATCAAAATAAAATTATAAAAAAGAAAATTTAATTCTGAAATTATTTTTCATGTTAAATCTTAATTGGTACTTCAGCAAAAATTAATGAAATCGATATTTTTGGATTCTATTTTCTATGTTTTTGTCAGTCGCCATTTTAATCAGAAAAGTATTGTCAGAATCAACTAAACAAACAATTATATAATTTTTTAACATATATTTAATTCAACAAGATTGTCATAAAAATTTAGCAGGATTTTTAGGTATTAGTTAGTGAAGACGATATTACAATATTGTAAAATAAATTAAGATGATGACCTACAAAGTTTTGGAAGTTATTTAAATCATCAAAATGTTGTCTAGTATTTTTATATACAAGATTATTGGTGAATTGAAGTTAAAATAATGTATAATTTTTTTACAGATGATATTCTCCATATATTTAAAATTAATTGTTAATTAATTTTAGAAAAATCTAGTTTTCTTATTAAAATTAAAACAGATTAAATACATTGGGGATTGAGTAAGAAACGGAAAGAAATAATATGAGTCATATTAAATTTTATATTCTTGTAGAAAAATTATGTTTCCAATTTTATATTTTCAATTTAAAACCATCCGTATTCTGAATTGAAAGATTAATAAGTCCCACACGTTGGTTCAGGAACGTATTTTCAATGGTCTATTTGTATTTGGTAACGGATGTCCGAAGTTAGATCGTACTAATTCCTGCTTAGACGATGTATCGAGATTCGAGAAAGAGGTCGATCAATGCTTGGCGACTGTCTCCTTCTCTTCAGCTCTCCAGAAAATCCTCCTTTTCTTCTCACTCTTCTCCGTTAATATTTGACTAAATTGTTACTAAGTATAGGTGATCTATATTCATTACAGCACTTAAATTCCAATTGACACACTAATTTTTTAATATTTTTATTCTGTAAATATCTGCCCCAAATATCCTATTTATTAGAGAAAGAAAAGGGTTTATCGCAAAACATTCGTTTCTTAGTGACCTATGAATGTAGAAACATTTTTATTTCCCAGAAAATTAAAAATATTCACAGGTTTTTTTTATAAGTTAATAATTGTAAGTTAAATTCTCTTTGTCTTCCTGATAAAATTAATCCGTTTAATCAAAGCAATTAGTGAAGTATGATTTTATTTTCTTAATATTTAATAGGCATTAAATTTAATTCTAGCTACATTTTTTGTTTGTTACTCGTCCGCTTTAAAAATGTAAATATCTACTGTAACTTGTAACTGGCACAGTGCCGCTAACAGGTAATAACGAAGAAATGTATGAGTTTTTAAATGTACAGAGAAGTCGGAGAAAGATATGCCAAGACCACCCTCTTTTAATGACGTACACTTTGCGGTGTATTCAGCCCTCGACGCGAAGGAGAAAGATGCACGGGAGTGCAAGGAAATACAAATTCAAACCACGTGTGTCAAATAAATGCCCTAGAGTAGTACGCACGGAGGTTCATAAGAAAATGTAACGCACTTACTCTCGTGCTAAGTGAATGCGTGAACGAACGTTCTAGAGAAATGTTTGTTTGGTCATCAATTTTCTAAATATTTATTTTCTTAATATTTAACTACAGTTTTAAGAGGGAAGAGCCTTTAAGTGTCTGAGGCAGTCGGGAATTTATTTGATTTATAACGAACCAGTAGGGAAATATCGATGATTAGATGGAAATGAGATTATTTACAAATACCGTTTAATATATATTTTATATTGAAAGGAAAATAAATTTATCTAACTTACCGCTCGATACTCATAATAAATGAAAATGAAATTCTAATTTATTACTGCTTGGAATACAGTGCAGACTTTTTTATTTAAAAAAAATGTTTTTGTAAATTATTTCCTCGTGCAGTAAAAAATGTGGATTCAAATATTTTTCATTTCCTTCAGTGATATCTACCTTTATTTCAGTTGTAGCTTTTATTTCTGGTAAATGCGGATACAAATTCGCAGAAATTCGTACACATCTGCGTGGTACATGTCAGTTCGCGGAAACACAATAGAGCAATAATGACTCATTAAAGGGAATAATTAGATATTGAACAATTAAAATAGGTGTAAAATTACGCATACCAAGTTTTAGTTACTGCCAAACATTAAAGAGAAAATAATTAATTATTCTTCCTTTAAGCTATATTTATTTAATCGCTTGTTAATATCAGTAAATTGTATCTTAATAATATATTTTATTTTAATTTATTAATTTTTTGTAGGCAAAATTATGATTATGAATCAAAAATCGTTTATGGGACACGCGTATGCCAAATGTTTACCATTTAATTAAGTTCATAATTTATTCTAAAGAAGACTGCTGAGGGATGTGTATTTTAATAGATAATATCCATTAAGCGCACACTGTAGCATTATTATCTTTTATATAATACTTAGTAATTATTGTAACACGTCGCGAAAATTTTATCGGCTTTAATTGCCGCTCCAGATCCATTAACTGCAGTGGCGAAGTGAAATGGCCGCTTTACGAGCAATCACAAAGCACTCCATCGGCCCTTGTAACTGCGAGGCCTGAATTCGACCCAGGATATGTCTGTAATTTGTAAAAATGGAGCTAAGCTTTATGGCTCGAACGACACCGCATCTAAACTACTTTACCTCAAATTACACGGCATCCTCTACGACGCCCCATCCAGAAAATCGTAAAATAAAGAGTAATAAATGTGAGAATTGCCCTGATATTACCTAATGGCCCAGCGGAAAGGTCTTAACCTCTCTCGGATAACTTTAGTTGTTTTCATGTCAATGTTTCACTTGTATGGGTTAACGTTTTGTAATGACGCGGTCAATTATTGTTACAATACATAAGATCTGTCATTATGAATAAAATTTTCTCCCTCAGATGATTATAATATATTTATTCCTTAGCTCTAGTTTAATGAAACTAGACCTTAACGATAAAAATATTTGTCGTTGCTTCAACTTCTTAACTATATACAATAAGAAACAATATTTTTATGACACGAGAATAACGCCCTGTATTACAAAGAACAATGTAAAAATAGATAGATCCTACTTTACATCTAATAAATGATGAGATTTAAGTTTGCCGAACACTTGAGCATTATTCTTGTCGCGTTAGTGGATGCTCTCCATTAGCAAGTTTGATCCCAGCGTTGCATCCAGTGGTATTACCGTAAGTGGTGCTTTACGTAAACATTTAATGGACCTTTGCATTCGTGGGGGATATAAATTATTAATGTTCTTATCATACTCAACAAATATAAATATGTTCAATAAGGTTTTCATAATCACAAATTAATTTTTATAACCAAAAAATTTACTCATTTTGTAATATAATTCTGGTGGTTTAATTTTATATGAAAAATTTGATTTTGATTGGTTTAAAATTAAATTAATTTATAATTAAGGGTTTACACAAATTCATCAGGGTCCTTTTTTAATTTCATCTAGGTAAATTAAAATTTATTCACTCTTGAGTTTTAACTTAGATGATTCACTTTAACTACATTCAATATTCCAATAAATTTCTAAAACGTTACACAGACAAACATCACGGCAATTATATGAGACGCTGAACATAAACCAAAAAATAAAAGGGGTCGTATGTGAGGGCTTATGTGTGTGGAAGAAATCTCAATTATTTAAGTCGCAGACCGAAATACACTTGTTCATGTTTTGTAGTCGGCTTGCCCAGGCTTCACAGGAATTTCTTGAAGTTTCCTCCTTTACACTTTCTCGTCGGCGTAACAATTCTGAACATCTCTAGACAGATTCTTCTTCCGTCTGTCGGGCCTTTTTTCCTTCTCCAAGTTGTACATGTGAACTATTTTTACTCCTACACCTCCCTTCCCAGACTTCCATCGTTCTCCGGGTTATAGATAGGAACTGTCCTGTTTCCTCGCTTGTCCACCTTCCAAAGGAGGACTCTCTTAGTTCCCTACCAGAGGGTTGATTTCAGCCAATCTGCGTTGATTTTACACATTCGCGGGCTTACTCTCGCCATTTGGAAGGTTTGACCATCGGGTATTTTGAGGCAGGGTTCTCCCAAAATCCGCCGCCTTTGTCTGAAGGCACGATTTGTCCTCGAAACTCCGTCACCAAATTTTATGGCCATAATTTCCAGCATGCCACAGTTCGGATCTGTTGCACAGGCGTTTTTCATCCAAATATTAAAAATTAATCTTGAATTAATTTGAGGAGTGTTCTTCTACGCTACAATTTATTAAACGTAATATTTTATGTGATTTATTAAATTCTTCAATGATAAGCGATTTCCGATTATGTCTTATTTTGTAAGATGAATACTTCAGAATAAAGACAACGTATATTTTTACTTACCTTACAAGTAATCAATAAGCAAGGAGAATTGTAATTATCGATAGTGTTGAGATTAAATTCTGAGACAACTGAAATGCTGTTTCTTTATTAATATTGCGTTTTGATAATTTTAATTTATTAAATTTTATTTTACCCAACTGCTTAAACGAAAAACCGTTAAAAGGGAAGCAATTTATTGAGCAATGAAAACTTCCTCTTTATAGTTCGTATAACCTAGGATCGATTTATGTTAAGGACATCTGTAACTGAATCAATTACTTAATACAGTTCGAATTCAGTGAGCGCCTCTGAACCCAGAGGTAACAATGGAAACATTTTATATATTTTAATTAAATTGTGTGAATTTCTATACATATTTATATTTTATTTTATTGCTTAAAAATAAATTTTCCATTATATTTTTAAAAAACCATTAGATTACAATAATATTTTGATACATGTCCACTGTATAGAAATTATTTTACTCTTAATACTTTTACTAAAGACAAATGCTATTATTTTCTTGGTTAATTTGTAAGGAAAATAAACTGTTTTATTATTAAAAATCAGTTGTTGTATTTATGTATAACGTCTCAAGAGAAAAACGTGCTTTTAGTTATTTTAAAAATACTTGTACAAATGTTTATTAAGTAATTAATTCTATTTCATTGACTGGTGTGCTTGACCAAATATAAATAATTGATAAAAATATAAATTCTTCTAATATAAATTAACTACGTTTTACTAAACAGCTCATTTGTCTATCGTTGAATTTATGGATTTAGACGGTATTTTAAAGTGAGTGAGGATTTGAATTTTCTGTTTGAATTAATCCTCTACGAATGAAACAGTAGGTGTCATTAATATAAATAGAAAATTAATAAAAAATTAATAAAAAATTAATAAAAAATTATTTACTATTAAATGAGATATTTGATTAGAAGAAATGCAAACATGAAAATAGGAATAATAAATACAAAAAGGAAACGAAATTAAATACATAAATTGTGTTGTATCATATAAACTCCTTTAATTTAAACTTAGATGTAATTAATTAAAGTCGTAATTGGAACAGTAATGATATGAAAAGTGTTGTAATAGTGAGAAAGTTCTACTTATTTTTAATTAATTTTAGTACTCCATTTGAGCTGTACCACTAATATTTTACACAATTGAAGCTAGACACGGAATGTCGTTCAATGCCAATTGATGTACCATTTCTGTGAACCCAGAAAACTTCAGTAATTCCAACTTATCAATATGCTGTTAGATAAAAATACGCTGCGTAGTCCACAGGAATTGTACAGTATTTTGTGGCTCCTGAGTTCTTTACTGCAATGGCGACAGCGGTTTTGCGGACCCTAGCGATAAATTCTTCCGGAAAGAGCTATTTTAGAAAGTCTGTCAACATACGTGCAGATGGAACTACAGCAAGGGATATTCCGTGGGGAAAGGGGGTTCTTCCCCAAGTTGGGGTCAAGGAGCGCCGCTCATTAATAAATCACGCAACAATTGCAAATGGGGAAATACACCTGAGTACGCGTCTTCCTGAACATTGGCAAACGTGTTCCTATTTTATTACTCACATTAATAAAGTGCACACTTATTATTCAGATAATTTATACTTATAATTTATTAATGTATTTATAACATTATAAGTATTTGATTTAACTTAACTGCTTATTACCAGGAGTGCAATAAAATTACATTACATAAATGAATGTAATTGATTAATAATTGAAGGAGAAAGTGACTCCGACAATTTATAAAAATTTACATCGATAAGAATTTTTTAAATTGATTATTATATAAATGTTTGTCATTTAATTGATATTACTACTAATTATAATACTAACGATAGTAATACAAAAGTATGATGGAAAAATACTGTAATAAGAACAATTATAAATTATTTATAATGATTTGTGAATATAAACATTTAAATTAAACCTTACTCAAACCTATTATTCAAGTCAATTATATATTCCCACAAACATTTACCGTCATTTCTCCGTTATAATTTATTATCCTCTTAAAAACAATGTACTACGTTTATATAAAGTAAAGATTAAGTTGGCCTCGAGTTTTACAAAATTACTATGGTTCTGACTAATAATGGAAGAAATATAACCACGATAAGACGTGAAATTTGAATGGTTTGGTCGACAATAGCTAACGGAATTCTTTAAACACGTGAACGAAATTTGGTGAAATTTGCTCCACGTGTGTATATTTGTATCCGAAACAAACACACTGTTTTATTTATTAGACGATAGATTAACGATTTAGGATAGAAAAACATGGACAGGACTTGGAATCGAACTCAGGACCACCGCTGCTTCCTCGTCTGTATTTTCGTAGCCTTTACAGCTGAATTTCATTAAAAGCAATTCTTCTGGACTTGATTTATTTTTTATTTTCTTTGTAAAGAATATTAAGTACGGTTTATTCTGCATTTCATCGTCTTTCTTAGGCGATGTGTGTTTAATATAGTGAATAAACCCGTAAATTAGTATTATAATTAAATTTTCATATTAATTCATTGCATATTGATTTCTGGTAACTGAATAAATTAAGCACGGAAACTTGCGAGATTTATCAATAGTTTCTAAATGTGCGTTTCAGTTGACTTGTTCTCGAGTTATTAGTGATAGTGTAAATTTTAAAAGTAAAGAAACCTTTTACATCCAGATTTTTAAATTTACTATCTGACTGAAAATAACATTGTTAATATATTTTTCTAAAATGGGGAGTTGTAGTATTGTAAACGTTTATCCAGGGGAAATTCAGAAATGAAAATCCTATGATACAAACAACAGTGATATATACAGATTAACAATTAATATTTTTGTAACGCTTCAGAACTCATTAGTGTGTTCAAGTTATTAAATTTGGTAGTGTTGTGATTCATGTAATTTCGAAGTTTCTAGTGCTACCTAAAATTCTATTATTATTTCTGCGCCGAACTGTCTAATGGTTTTTTCAAACAGAATATTTATAAGTCAATGTTGGATCCTTGGATTTTGTTGGGGGGGAAATGTGATGGGACACAGAAACTTAAGTTTTAAGGTTTATTCCGCTCGAGTCGACTAACGCCTTGGATCTGTTGTCGAAGTCGAAGGGCTGCTCCCCTGCGATCTGTGGGATTTATTCTGCAGGGCAATCTTCCCAGTCCGACCTCCACTCACAACAGGAAACATAATGGCTTACTTCCAGATCTCTGGGACAGCGAAAGTCAACTACCATCATATTGCACGGAAAATTTCACCAATATGTTGTTGACTCTAGCGTTAGGAAAATATATGTCTATGTTTACCACGAGAACGTAATTCTCATATCATGACTTCATAAACAACGATACGTTGTGATTTATGATTGGGTTTATTTATAATTCGGTTGACGTCGGTGAACGACGTTCGTCATGCGATTGGTTTGGTGAACTACACTTTTCTGCAGCATGATGTAGCGAAGTCTCGTCAATGGCAATATAGCTCTTATCGTCTCAGCAGTCAGAAATTTATCAAGTACTTCAAATGTGCAAAGACAATGTTCCATTTTCTCGGCGCTGTTAGGAAAATGCCGCGTCGCGACGCAGCGCCACTCTTTGTAATGGAGCGTAATTGTATTATCCTGCTTGCTGAATGAGAACGCCTAAGCCTGCCGAGAATCGTAAAAAGTGGGCCGAAACCATTTCTCTCGAAATTTCGAGCTCCCTTGTCGAGGAAAGTTGCCTTTCCATAATCGCACCTCAGGCGTTACACGCCCATGAGAAATAGGTTTATGGCCGGTGGCTTTAAAACACGAAAATTCGTTAAGATTATCCTTGTGTAGGACGGGATTATATAAAGCGTGCTTTCGAACTGTGAGCAAATATGAATTCTGCGAGAAAGGCATAAATGTGTAATCCTTTCGAATCTGCAAGAACTGTATTTAAGAGACGTCCTCGAAAAAGCAAGTAAAGCTGCGTTAAAACGTTTCTTTCTACTTTTCGCCGCCGTGAAGAACATAATTTACCTCACTGAACTGGAACTCGCTAATTCACTCTAAGACGGGTTATATACATGTCATAAAAAAGGCTTATTTATCTGCAACTAATTAAAAACTTCAACCATATTACAAAAAACGCAACTATCCGAATGTGTCCTCATGTTTTAGCAACAAACCTGAATGCAAACAATAAAGAGAAAAAATCCTCACCTCACTTGGGCATTATTTCGACTTATTTCTCAGTCCATTTACCGCATCTGAATATTCTTTAATCGTACCATTCATCATATAAATTATTAGGCAACATTTACACAAAATTCTTCAATTTAACAAAAAATTGCAGTTTGTCGAACTGAAATTAGTTGAAGAATGTTTTTTGGATAATGCTTATTGCCACTCACTATCTACTCCAAACTCTCAGTAATTATTTGTGTTCTTACATGAGGCTTTCTCAGCTCTCCTATTGTTTATTTTTGGTAGTCATAGTCCAATTCAGTGTTCAAGAATCCACCTAACACACAACCTAATTCCTTTTTCGATGTTGTCTCATAACGAACCGTTACATTTCCTGTCCAGGTATCCAAATACAAATCATTATAGTTTGTAGTTGACTTTTTTTCATTTTTTACTATATGCGAAAGTAGAAGAAACGTGGCATTTTTAACACATTTTCCTATATGAACTATAATGCTCATCATTCATATTTATCGACCAATAACATTTTTTTATAATTCAAACAAATTTTAATAAGTATAAATTCTTTAAATTAACGTTTCTGTTCATATTTGTATCACTTTCAGACCGTTTCTGTCTGAAAGAATTGTCTTGATGTTATAAACGTTTCCTTAGTTTGGTTATGAATATTAATCGTTTAGGTTTCTACGGTAACTGAAAATCAAACTTATTGATATATGTGCTTTTAATTAGTATGCACATTATGATTTTGTTTTGTCAAGTAAATCATATAAATAAAAAATGTAAACGTTCTACGTGGTGTCAGAAACAATACCGTATTTTAAATTTATATAACAAATCGTAAAAATATAAATTTTAGGAATTTGGTAAAGAAAACAAAAATATTGTCTCAATAAGCGTAAGGAAGAAACAATACAAAATTAAAATCACAAATTTATATAATTTTTTCCTTTTTTTGATATTTTATTTTTAATTTCTAACGTATTTTAAGAATAAAACATGAATCAGATAATAATAATAAATTTTATTTCTACCTTACTGACGTAACAATAAAATATTATTTACGCTTTACTGACGTCATTTATTTTTTGTTTCAAGTAGCGTAAGGAACAAATAATATAATATTACAAATCACATATTTGTATAACTTTTTACGTTTTTTAAAAATGGAGAACGTATTTTAAGAACAAAACATGTAAAAAACAGACGTAGCAATAAATGTTATTTAAAATTTACTGACGTAAAAATAAAGTATTATTTAAACTTTACTGACAATATTTTC
This sequence comes from Zhengitettix transpicula, assembly GCA_037074705.1. Taxonomy (NCBI): domain Eukaryota; kingdom Metazoa; phylum Arthropoda; class Insecta; order Orthoptera; family Tetrigidae; genus Zhengitettix; species Zhengitettix transpicula. Next base: position 58,675,169 of record CM073595.1, on the reverse strand, counting down.
AATAAATTTTGATTACATTGAAAGCATTATTTAGGTTGGTTATTAACAGAATTGAGTTTATCAACGCTGGTAAATATTACAATGGAAGTGTATTTGTGATATGTAACGAAAATTTATTATTCCACGAGTACACATTTATTCTTTATCGTGCATTATATTTGACGTATTACATAATAATATATTATGATATTGACTACATGGACTATATTTTTTGAGAATACATCACATTTTTTTCTGGGTATTCTTGTGGAATTTTAACATTTATACGGGAACTAGAGACTGAGTATTTCGTGGAGCTGCAGACTTCTTAGAAATACCATGGTGATATTCAACGGTTATCTAAAGAAAGTTAATATTGGAGAATAATAGAAGAATCCAGAATAGATGGAGGAGAAATCTTTTTAAAATCTTGCCATTTACACCTCACTGCAAAAGAGGGATTCTGGTTGCGAGAAAGCCACTCCAGCGCGCGGAAATCATGAGGGCAGAAATTGCCGCTGTGGCAATAAACAAACGTCAGCACTGTGGGGAAATGCTGTTGGATGTGGCCAAAGCCTTTGACTCCCTTTGGCGGACCGGGATTATGTTCAAGCTTTAGACTACCGAAAAGCTACAGGCTAGTACGCAACAAAGAACTTTCACTGTGAACGTGGGCGACAGTGCGTGTACACAGAGACACTAAGCTTGGGTCAACACTATTCCGATATACACATCAGACGTACCACGATAACATAACACACACATGCAGCTTTGTGTGTGGCCGACACGACCCCTGTAATGGGATCGCGCAAAATGCCACAATCCAGAAAGCCTTGCGGAAAATTAACGTCTCCAAGACTATATATGTCTTTTTGAATAAACTGAAACGAACACAGCATGCGTGAAAATAATATTAAAATTAATTTTGTAAAAAGAGAAACGTTGCCTACAAAGTTCAGGATTAAGATTCGTAATGACACCAAGGCTCTGAGGAATTACAGTCAAAAACGTGGAGGGTCAAGCCATTAGTTCCACAAAGCATATACAGGGCAAAATTAATTTAATGGCAACAGTTCCAATACATAAAAGTAAGCTATTTCTGTAGCGCGATAGGAAGTGACTCCTATATATATATATATATATATATATATATATATATATATATATATATATATATATAGGAGTCACTTCACTCGACAACAAATTCTCGGCAATAACCTGTGATTTCTAGACCAATGGGGGAATCGCCTAGCAGAGGAGTAATAAAAATTTATTACTGTCGCGGTGTACTCGAAGCGTTCCGAAGTTTATTACTTACAAAATGGTAGACGTTGCTATTGGGCGATTCTCACTCGGTTCAACCCACGAGGGATGAACACAACGGTAAATGCCACGTTTACTTAATTCTTGACTCGCCAATAGTAGCGTATCCACGGTTAAAGTGAGACGTAATAGATATCATATTGATTCGCTGAGCTGACAGCATCACTCAAATAAATTAATCTAACCGATTTGATACAATATAATTTTTTAAAACTATTATCAGTTGAATAAATAAATTTTTTAGCAAATTTACAGCCATTTTTGGGGGAAGAAAAATTTTAATGTAAAGATATTGAAAATAATTCTTTGTAAATTCTATTTTTATTTCGAATTGCATTTATGTTCATTTCTCATTGTTGCTGTTTGGAAAGTATAAAGTATCTACGTTGAAATTCGTGATGTAAAGCCAATCCTGAAAATGATTTTTATATTTATACTGTAATATTGCTGATGTTGCTGCATTGGGTTGGTTGGCCTACAACTTCTTTTATAGCCAGAGTTTCGTTATGGAATTCTCAGGATTCCAACAAACGGCCGTGACACGTACATTCACTTCTCCTACAGAATGAATCAAGAACGCACTCAATCGACAAAAATTAGTCAACGTTTTCACTCCCGTATTTAAATAGTTACTTTTTCTTTCAGCTATATCGTCGGAATGAGGTCATATTTTATAATCGAACACAAGGAACGGCACCATAAAAGTAAACAATACGTTAATAAATTTCTATAAATTCTTTACTTATTGTAAATTTTCATACGGCATAAAAAATATTTAATTGATTAAATATAATGTTATTATCAATGACAACAGTTTGCAGAGTTTAAATAACTGCTGTAAGTTCTTGAATATTTATGAATTATTGTTTAAAAAAATTAAATAGAGCATGTTATTCCACAGAATTAATCAGATCCCCCTTGTTTTCCTGTTTTTCATTCCGTTTTTCACACGAGTGTTGTCTCGTATTCACAAGCTATTGAGTTATTAATTGATTTTGCTTCGTTTTATTAAATTTTCCGCAAAGTGTGTTGTGAGGAGAATGTGGTGTTTTTAATCCTCCTGTTTTTTATTCAGAACATTTTTGAGTGTTAGGTTTCATTACGGTGATGTATTGTGTTTTTAAGGAATTATATGAGATTTGTTACTTTACAATTATAATGGTTTGGAAGTATTAGAATTATGACGGAAAGGAGTGAATTAAACGTAAACACACAGTTTTGCCGGGAAACATCCTAGTTTTTTTATTGTTTCGTCGGATGTGTAAACATCCTTAGCAACGCTCATCAGTGACATCGTCCGAACGTTCGATAAGCGGATTAATTTGCTCGTAGGACATCGGCAATTCAGGGAGCCCATTGCTGTCGTTCTTTCTCCGAAGTGGAAGAGGCTCTTGTCGGATGAGAGATGTATTGTTTGAGAGGAGCCCCGGCACCTCTCGCCAATCCATCGCCACGGAATCTTGGACCTCGCCGACCATCAATCACACCCCTGCCATTAATCAAAACCTTTGTGATGAATCTTCAACTTTTGTCTTTTCCCAAACCAAAGCATCAGAAAGTTATCCGTAAGCCACTTACACAAAATTAATTGAGCATTTGATTATCATCGCTCCCATTACATCGATACAGAATTAATTAAATATCTAGTTTAGTCTAAATCACGCACTCATATTGGAAAACAATTTTCTAAGTCTATTTATCTAATGGGGATAACCAAGATACTATTACAGGAACAAGGTTGGTGGTGATCCGTTGTTAACGTTAATTTGAGAATGTGTTTGAGTGCGAGGGATTATAAAAAAAACGCAAAATACGTTATTTGAAAATTGAAACGTTTGTTTCAACCCAAATATCCTACAATTGGCTTTCCAAGCAGTAACTTACGCGAAAGAAGAAAATAAATCCTAAATTTTTCCATTTTATTCATTTTCATGTGAATACTTCATGAATTAACGTCGACGTCTTACATTTGAAATAAACAAATTTCGTCCATTCGTCGTGGACGATAATTCTTAACCGAGATTTCACTGTCAATATCCATTAAACGGATGAATTATCTAAATCTTCAAAAATCTATGAGAATATACAAATGAGGCTTTTAAATTCCAGAGTTAAACTTTTCGGCAATACGTTCTACCTTCTACGTTTGCTGAAAAACGTATTATAATTTAAAACTTGGAGGTTGGCCTATATGACTTTAATATTTCTTCTGCGTATGAATCCACGTCCTTATTCGTTCCTTTCTGAATGAAGCAAGCAAGATATACATCTTAGGTAGAATAACATATTTTTCTCCTATTTGCTATTAAAAAAATTACAATGTTTCTACCGGCTGATTAAATTTTTGCACAGGTTTTCAATGAGAATATTCACTTTCCTTCCTTTCGTTTATTTTTTAAAAAAATACCCAGGAAATTCAAAATCTTAAACAAATAATGTAACCAATTTATAAAGTCATAAAAATTTAAGTCTACTCTACAGTTTATCTCCTACTACAGCTGCATTTTTTTAAAGCAAATAAAAATGATAAGTTGTTAGCAGTTCATATATTGTAACGACAGACTTAAAAATCACAGTTTTTCTTTAGGAAATTATTTTGGAAATAGAATCTAACATAATGCGGTATTCCTGACATTTCAGCTGGTAAGAAATATATAGTTTCCTTGTTTGTTGCATTGGGACTGAATTTCTCGTGTCGTAGGAGTTGCGACACTAAAGATTATCCACATGCCTTCGAGAGGGGCGTGATCTTATATACCTGGAGGGAGGCAATATTTGTCGTTCCAAAAGTATTTACTATAATAACTGATACTTTCATATATCTACAGCATTAATCATGTTTCCAGAATTATTTCAAACTTTTCTGAGATTCAGATGAATAAATTGTAATGTATTCCGTACATTATTTACCTGATGTTGTAACATTTACTTTGTGACACAACAGGGAAAGTTGTTAAAAATTCAAATACGGATTTAAACTCAGTAGCTGTTCCATATTTATCAAAATCCCGTCAATTCACGCCGGTCACTAGTCACAACATGTTTCTAATTTCCAAATTTCAAGATCGACAAAAATTTCTTCAAAATATCAGACCATAAGAGAATTAAAATATTAAATTCAAACGAGAAGAAAATAAATTTATGTTCAGTTCAGCTAACTTATGCCAAAAATTGCAATACATTCATAGATAAAATAAATTTAAGTAATATGATTAATGAATAACAATTAAATAATTACTATTAATCGTATGAATTATATTTTCAGTTAGCCTAATAATATAAACATTTTTTTGAAAATTTCCATATCTTGGGAAAACAACTTCAATGAAGGTCCTATGGAATGTACCAGTCACAATCCATTTAATATACCACGACTAATCATAGTCAATTCAGAAAAAAAAATACTTGAAATAATTTTTGTGGGAAAATGGTTAATATCAAAAAATTTATTTTGTGGTAGAAAACAAAGAAAATTGTCGAAAATATTTTTTATAAATCAAATTGAATAAAAATAATACAATAACGTCTTCATTATTCCTGTGTGGGTATGAGTTACAGTCAAATCTCCAGTAACATCAGTAATTCCATGTGAGAGTTCCCTTTGAAAGAAGATTCCATGTGCGTAGAGCCAGCGGAGGGGGTTCATTTTTGCATAAGAATGAGAGCTGGAACCGCCGACGCCATTGTCTATCGCGATATGACGTGAGGGGAAGTTGCAATGGCCGCCTTAGAAGCAGATGGGGCAAATTGCCGACGCTTTTCCGCGAATAATGCCTAAGAAGCACTCTGATTACTTTTTCGTCGAGCTCGCGTGCAGTTGCCCGCCAGTTGGTCCGCACGTGTTACAAAAGCCCGAGCCCGATAACTTTCGGACCATTCACAATTAAGCTCCACTCAAAGAACACGTCTACTTTCTAACCACTGGAGCATCCGATTCATTAATATACGTAAAAAGAATGAAACCGCGTCATTGCATGTTTCTTCCTTTTCTTTATAATATTCCCTCCAAAGCGCTTCAGATTTTTTTTTGCCATCAGTAGTTACGTGGCTACAAAACATTCTCCCTCCAGAGAGACAGTCATCAATGCCGACAGTCACAGGAAAGAGTTATTAAATTTAACTATTTTCACTCCTTAACCATTTAGTTTTCGTAGCACTAGAGCAAAAAGTTCATTGTAATTCGTGTAAACGCTTTTATTTTCATAAAAACAAAGGTTCCCTTTGGTTCCATAACTTCATATCATTCATCCATAATTCACTTCCGTCACTATTCACAACTATTCCTCAAACAAGACAATGAAACTAGATATTATCATGTCTGTTTAATTGATATTTAAAATTGAAATTTGGTCCTATACAGATTCAAAAATTAAAAAAAAGTATCCTCCGACATTACAGAACTCGTCATTATATTAAAATCGTAATAACTACATTACAAAATGCAGAGTTCCGATACTTGAAAAAAAACTCATAATGGAACCATAAGAACTATAAAGCACAAATTTCACTTGTAACAAAGCTGAAAATTAAAGTTGCAAAAGGAAAGTGAACTAAAGTTAATAATATAAAAAAAATGAAAAGACATGGGTCAATTATAATACCCAGTCATTGAAGATATGCAGGTACTAATAATATACACTTTGTACTGTTTGAAATCGAACAATTAAAAGATGACATTAAGAGTTAAAAAGTTTAAATTAATTAAGACAAATTCAATAAAATACATAGTTGATATTTAACATGTGGAAAGTAGTAAAATCGTACAAATAAATATAAGTTGAAGCATATATCAGTAGTAAAAAATGGGTATATAAAATTAAAAATTAAAATTATAACGAAAGTTATTAAAATAAAAATTAAATCTTGTTCCTAACGTACCCAATGAATGTGGTGAGGTATCAGACAATTTGGTACGGAATTTAATCCCCGTATAATTATAAAAAAAATGGCCAAGTGAATTATTTAATATGTGGAAATGCACATTATTAAGCTTCTAAAACAGTGACAAATTAAATTAGAGTAGTAATACAATATTAACTAAGCGCAATTGGACGTCAATTGATATTATTGTGACTGTTTAATTGATACGTAAAAATTGTCATATAAAAATAGAATAAAATAAAATCACAACCCGTCTAACGAGCTCAGAGAACGAAACGTAGTCTTTTAATTTTTGTTTCGCCTTATTCTTTCTGCACAAGACCAAATTTAAATCTTTCTTAAAGCCGAAGGGGATTTCTCTTTGAAGATAGTTCAGGTCTTCCGTTGTCTTTGAGAAATAAGGTGATGCACTTTAGGGACAAGTGTTCTGCAAACAATGTGCAGTTTCTTTCTCGATGGTAAATCCTACAGTAAATATCAGCTCCGCTAAAATATAAAGGTTTTCCTTAAATTGTAGCATGAAAAAGCGCAGCATAAATCAGGGCATGGATCGTCTCTCTTTACCTGTCAAACCACGCCCTCTACAAAATGACAGGATTTAAGTCTGCTACCCGCTCATCTTCAACTACACAAAGTATTGTCACGCCCATCCTAAATGGCGGGGATAATGTTTACTTCCGCTATGCTTATTTTAGTCAGTTGGTGCTCCACTATTGGCCTGCGAGTTAATGGTTACAGGAAAGTGAGAGTGGTGGGGAGTGAGTGACACGACTGCCGTTTCGCTGGATGGACTTCAGTTTAAATTCGTCAATGTCGTTCAAGTCCTTGATGAATAATCGCGTAATCGCGTAATCGTTCATTAATACCTTTCACTCATCTATCTCCGTTTCGTTGCTAATGCAATGGAACCTTTAACTAGTTTATTACGTCGTACTAATACTGTTCCCGTTAATTAATCTAATAAAGATCAAGGCTACTTTAATTTAGGTTTTATACATCCCGCAGTACAATAGCAGTAAAGTACAATTCAGTAAACTTGTTATTTAACTGGATAGAGATTATCTCCACTACATTTTACTACTTCATACAAGTTATGAACTGTTCGTATTATTTAATAATGACATATTACACAATGTGTAAACGAAAAGCGAAGTTAAACAAGTCAGTAGAATGACAAAAGAGTGAAAAATCGCAGAATTTAATATTATTTAGGTACACGTACAGTTATATTTGGCCGTTTTATTGCGTATTTTCTCTCCCTGCGGTGTGCCAGAAGATCACAAAAAACACTTCTAGGGACACGTGCACGATGAACCAACAAGTTGAGGCAGTTACTGGGGTGTGAAATTTTAGCATAAGCGGTCCAGGTAAAGTTACAGGGACACAGGAGCATCTGGCAGGCGGAACACTCCTGGGCTTCGCTAGGACCGAGACTACGAGAAGATGCGCCATGAGCAAACCTTGTCCCACACTGACACATGTTTGGCTACTTTCCAGCTCACATTCACATACTAAAAATCAGATTCGACACTAAAATATTATTATTTAATATTTAACAAATTTTCTTTGATGTGAGATAAATGCAGTTGAGTTGCGTTCTGGAATTTAATAAATTTATCTTATAAAAGTGCCAAAGATTTAAAATTTCCCGAATTTGTTATAAATTAAATTTAGGAAGGGCATAGTATTCTAAAACACAATGACTAAACGAAAAGCAAAATTAGACAACCAAGTAGAATAATCTAAGTGTGGAAAATCTCAGACTTAGTGATTGTATAAACAAATTTTTTAGAAATTAATAGATCACATGAACAAACCAGAAAACAGTACAAAAAAGACAATAAAAAAGGAAGGGAAAGATGAAAGCGTAGGACTAAGATTGTTACTGTACTCAATCCTTCATATAATCTTAAAATGTTAAAAAGTTTGGAAGTATATGTTGAACGGTCAAAATTGAAAATGTCTGAAGTTAAAACAAAGAAAATTGTAACATTTCTTTCATTATTGTTATAAAGTTCGAAATCGAAATAAATATTGGATGGAAATATTAGACCAAGCTTATGGAAATAATTTATATTGCTGTAACATACATAAGTTAATCATATTTAATGGCCAAGATCCTTGTTACAAACATTCAGTTCCCAGTAAACATTACAATTTTATGCTCTGAACTCAAATATGCCTATTTTGAGAGATTGTCTGAACAGTTACGCTTTAAATCCCATTATTAATCCATTAATGCTAAGACCGATAGAAATAATCTCAGCAACATTTAAGACTAATTGTCTCTCATAATTGCCTTTATATTTCTTAAATCGTTTTTTTTTGTTCATTTGTAGTCCATTGATCGTAGAAGAAACGTAGTGTATTTTTGTTAATAATTATTTTATAACTCACTTCTTGGTCATTATTATACTATTGGAATATATAAAAATTCTTTTTTTTTAATGTTAAAATAAAATATTTAATAAACCACATATAGCCAACAGGAATGATTAATTCGTCAAAATATAACAGGATCTTTCGGCTTATCAGCCGTATTTATCTGCAAGCATCAAAATAATTCAAACATGGATTATCGATGCATGTTAAAGTTTTAGGGAAATTATGCAGGTATGGGCAGTTTGGGGGAACACGTGCACAACTGACTATCTAACGCGGTCAAGCTCTAGACGCTTACTGAAACTAATGGCAGCGCACAGACGAAGTTAAACCCTGAACTGGGCCGCATACTATAGGCCTCTTGCTTTCAAATAGAATGGAAGGAATGTGTAGGCCTATTTAATTAGAACATTGATGTATCTCCCAATTGTATATCTTAAAATACATTTCCTCTAAAATACGCAACAGTTAATCTCTTAAGCATGAGGTAGAATTCAAATGGATGTGACGTAAGTTGCTGTGTATCAAACAAAACTTTTTGGTTAGATTATTCATGAAAAATTTACGTCGGATTGAAAATTCATAATAAGACAGATAGTCAAATACAGACAAAATATAAATACCACACAACGTTTCTGGAAGCCTTGTTCCTGTCTTCAAAAAGATGTAAGAGCCGAGAGAGACACAACTAAAAAAACATAAATAAAAATAAAACTTTTTGAGTTTTGTCAACTTAGTGTAGTTGTATCTCTATCGGCTATTACATATTTACTGCACCTAAAGAAAGGAACAAGGCTTCCAGAAACGTTGTGTGGTATTTTTATTTTGTCTGTATTTGGCTATATTTCTTCTTATTATTATTCCTTATTTTATCCAAAGTAATTTGGAAGCAACTGGAATATAGAAAATTCACGACATCACTTCAGGGCACTTCACATTTTTGACTTGAAATAATTTTTGCACATTTAAAGTGCAAATACTTTGTCATTTTAATAGATTATACGCAAAACAAGATTCATCCTTAAGAGACACTCGTGTGAGAAAAATAAATAGAATATTTTGATTGTTTAAAGTGTAAACAACTGCTCTTTAAAGGAAATCTTTTCCGCTATTAAGTTAACACGGCGCTTAAGTAATGAAGGGAAGGCATCGCGCAGGTGCGCTGCTGGTAGTTGTGGTATTGCAGTTAATTCCGTGTTAATGTACGTGTGAAGTGAGAGTGAGCGTACACCTGCTTGTCTTACCTGCTAGCCAGCCAAAACCGCCCACGAAGTGAGGGACGATATTTTGTTCCTCTCTTTTTTTGTGTGTGTGTGGCGGCAGACAGGTGGTTCAGGTCTCGGCAAGTGTTGCATTTCGAGGGTTAAACGTGGCTCAGGTATCCTGCATCTGCCCACAACAGAAGCAAGCGATTAGCTACCCGATCTCCATGCAACAAATTTAACGGAGAATTAGGCTCGTACTCTGCGCCGTTTTGGGCTTTGATTTATTTTTCCCGCAATCACTTTATGAGGAAACAGAATTCGTATATATATAATTATTACTATATTTATGCACGGGATTAATATGAACCACCTGAAAATGAAGCGTACAACAAACACTGTAATGACATAAATGTATATTGACTAGTAAACGCTGTTCCTCTATAATTTTTAGATAAGTGCTAGATGGTCTTTGCACAACACGAAACGAAAGTAACGACGTCTCTGGAAGTTTTATCGTAGTCATTGTAGCAAGAATCAATGTTTAATTGTCTATAATAATATAAGTCACATACATTACAATATCTCTTAAGCAATATATTTACGTAGCATTTATTATTAATACATTATTTACTCAATTATTTTCATTTACATAATTTCTTACTCAAACATTTGTCATACAAAAATGGTCATTTTCGTATTATTTTATTGTGTTTCTTTACATACAACATATATGTTGTTTCTTCTGTATTTTGTGAATTGTCCCTATTCGCGGCTATTTTTCCATATTTGCGTATGCAGCTATGCTTTCCGCTTCTATTCCGTCTGTAGTCATTAAGGAAAATAATAAATCTTTAATTTTTATAATTATATGTAATAAAAGTATTTTTCCTGAAATTACAATTTATTTTATAGGTTATACAAATAAATAATTTCGATTACAACAGGCAGGGGAGCAAGAACACGCCTTTGAAATTAACTCTAATATTAATTTCTAATAAAACAATTGATTATCATATACAGACACTTTTTTATTTATATTGTAACTACGTTTCGAGACCTTTTTATTTCTTCTTCGGGTATTTTCCTTCACAGATGTCTTTTACAAATTATTAGATTTTTAGTATAATTGTACAAATAAACAAAAGAAAACTAAAAGACACAAAAAAACAACTTACGAAATTAATGTAATAAACTAGCACAACAAAACGATTAACAAGTATTTATAAAAAGAGCCTGTTATCAATTTTTTTTATTAATATTAAAAGTTTTAATTTAAAGTCTGTTTTGAATTTAATTTTTGTATGATTTTTATGTAAGAACATGGATATTGTTTTTAACACTCCACTTCATTAAATAAATTTTTGTTCTTAAATTAATAATTATCTCTCTTCTTTAACAATTAATCCAGACCTGATGACGACCAAATTTAGGGACAAAACGTCGTGATTATGAAAAAGTCAATTGATAAATATTTTCTGAATTCTGGTCAGTTAATTAACTAATTGAACGAATGTCAGATAATTATAATTATTATACACATATATTTTAGCAACTTAGAAATTATTGTATTAATAGTAGTTGCTTAAATCATATTTGAATTAAATGCGAATATTCATTAATAATGTAATATTGTCGGAATGCTCGTTGAAAGTGTTAATGATTCTATAATGTCCACTCCGGTCTCTTTGTCTAATAGAGATTGATGTCGTTGCTAGTGTTGAAATCACAAAAATTGTAATTAAAACTATTCTCGCTCTTATTTCGTATTTATTCAGATAATTATTGTCGTTCACAACATTGTTCATTTCTTACGTACAACTTAAAGAAAATAAATTCTTTTATTTTAATCGTGTTTTAGCTAAATTGATTTGTTGGTAGTTTTTCTGCGATGCACGTACTCTAATATTTGCAATCTGTAGGGATCAGTTCTTTAAAATATTTCCGTAACTGCGAAAATATAAAATATTAGCCGTATTTATTGAAAACGCATGAGACTGTGAACAGTTTGTCTCCAAAGAGCGTTTGCAAAGAAGAATAAAGTATGACATCAAAATAAAATTTATTGAATAATTTTTTAATTTAATTACCAATCGTTAGATTAAAATTACAATATTACGTATCTTCTAGAGATGTTTCTACTGTTCGTTTTCTATTTTAGAAACAATTAGCAAAGTTTGTATTAGTTCCGTAAGTTGCCTAATTATATCGTCTACTTGTAATAAGTTTCATTCCTGCAGATCGTAATATGGTGTAGTAATAGGCTGCGGTTCAGAGGATGCCAAATGCGAAACAACAGCACTACACCGATATCACTCTCAGCGTTTCATTGCTTATTCATTGCCGGTCCCGTCTATGCTCACAAATTTAAATTGTTCCACGCACAACAGGTTTTATCAGGCACTGAGACAGCATCGGTGACACCGAGTCCTTTGGGATTTATCTCTTGCGCTTATCAACTTCAATTCTTCAAAAAAAATCATGTATTCTGTATTGAATTATAATAATTGCTGTTTAATTCTATTATACTATTTATAAATTTTTGGAGGTTTTTTTTTTACGTAGAACTATGCCTCGAGTGAGACATAATGGGTCGATCCTTTGTGCAACAGCTTATTGAATACAAGAGTCTCTTACGCAGTGATCCTTCAAAGAAGCTTTATGTAGGGTACAAAATAGGGGAAAATCCTATGAGGAAACACATACTTGAAGTACAGAAATACACGCAGCTTATGTCGCAAACCAGAATGTCATATAATTCAAAAACGTGTAGGTTGTTCTAGGAATATCTTCAAAAGAACAAGTATCAAAGAGATTTTCGTAGAACTGTTATTCTGCCAAAAGGATTTATTAACTACGTTTCTGAATGTTTTTCCATAGTCGCATTTATTTATTCTCTTCAAAAAGGATCCAACGAGCAATGTGACTTTAACTACATGTGTTCGCTGAAAGACGCATTTGCTTTGGAGGCTTTCTCAGCGACAAAATTAAAATCCTTCATGACCAGAATTGAACAAAAACGAGCTTTATCTAAGAGCTGGTCATTTTCACGGCCAGTTTCGAAACTATAGTAAAGAAAAATGAAAACGAAATATCCGTTGTGGAACAGCCATAAATAACTGCGATAATGGAAGAGCTCTCTCGATTGCGTAGGAGAGTCTCAGCGTTGACGAGGACCTGAGAAATGTCGAAACACGAATCCAAACCCTAAAGACTCGGTGCGGTATTCAGGGTGCCATTAAGTAATTGAAGCTGTTTCTCACATCCCGAGCGAGGCTCTTAGCAGAAATTGCGAGGCCAGGTGCCACTTACATCGGCTCTCATCTAATTTGCTGCCAACAGAAATCTTTCCTTCCTTTTTTTTTTAATAGAAAACGGAATCAGCTACTCTCTGAAAACAGAAAGGAAGCCTGTAGGAAAGTGATAGCGCTTCCGCTGTACGTCAGACGTTTTTAATTACAAATTACATTTAAACAGTAATGGGGGACCTCTTGAAATTGCTTCACTCAAAAAATTAATTTTTTCTCAGTATGTGATTGCGAGGGAAAAATCAAATTTATCGTTATATGGTCAGTTCTGATGGTGATGTTCTAGAACTGTCGAGTGTTGTGCCCTTTAATATTTCCATTCTGTTCTATATTCAATTAATGAATTAGGGAAATTATTATTAAAAAAACCTTTTATGAAAAGATACCGCGTTCTTAAAAAAATAAATCTGTGGATAATTAAGTGGAGTACAACGTGATGAATTCGTAGAGATACTTCGACTCTGTTATCGGTAATTATTTTCAGTCTGCATCCAAAATATTCACAGAAAAGCTTTCTAGTCCGTTATTGATCAATTTAAACGACATATATAACCCACAAGCGCCCATTGACTCGTTTTTGAAAACTTTTGAGAGATTTTCAATAGAAAATTTCAAAGTATTTGCTGTTGAATTAGCGGCCCCCTCTCGAAGTTTCGTGGAACTGTACTCCATTTGAATAATTTTATTCGTTCTCGAGCATTTATGGGTATTAATTTTCCCGTTTAACAGCGCTCATATCTTGATTAAGCTCCTTGAAATCTTTACACTTCAAACGTTTTCAAATGCTTAGAAGGCGTCCTTAATTACCAGAATTTGGTGTGCTTGGTTTGATTAAGTTTTCCGAGCAACCGAGTTTCAACAAGCATGCACATAAATTATTTAGTTCGCCATATTGGTATCTGTTTAAATAGGGATGAAAATATATTAACAATCTACTTTTAGTTCCAATTTTTTGGATGGGTCACTCCTGTCGCTTCGACCTAATTTGTCAGGAAACCTGATTATTCAATGTAAAAGATATACCCGTGTGCAAAACCTGTCTCACCCACCGTATATTTATTTTGTTTGTTGAATCTGAAAATGGCATAGTGAAGAATCAACACTTCTCCGTCCAAATAAGCATAATTATATAAAAAATTAATTCAGAATTAAATTTGTGATCTGTTATATATAATTATTGAAACAATATTTTACTTAATTTTGTTTTTTATTAATATGATAAATTAAGGACGATTATAACAGGCATTTTAAAATATTTTATTCAACAGGGAACGACGCCTCTGTACCTTTTTGTCATGTTTAGACGGCAACAGAATATTTTAAAAACGTTTTTTTTATCGTTAATGTATTAATTTAATTTAATGATTGAAATAGGTGAGTATTCGACCTGTCGACTTCTGAAACGTCCTTTCCTCATCTTTCGTACTTCTCCTGGCATATTAACAGTTCGCTACTGATAATCCAACAGTATCAGCATGTTCAATGCGCATTGCTTTCAATTCATGTATTTTCCCTAACGGAGAGCTCTGTGTAACCCGCAAAACGTCCGCTACTAAAGGGGACCCTGATCAGAAGCTTCTTCTGCCGTTCTGGATTCCTCATGGCTATATAATCGACATTTCCTTAATTTCCCAATCACACTCACGTTTCTACGCTGTTCAGATTTCATGCTGTTTAAGATTTCATGCATATATATACCCCTAGGGACATGTGGACGCTATCGTAATTTAATTAATATAATCGTTTTGCTTATTATAATTTATTAAACCAGCAAAATTTGTCAGAAATATGACCTTTTCTAAAAAATTTGTCAGTTTAACTCAAAGAGAAAACATTGACCCATGGAAATATATTCTGTTCAGTTCACGATATGTTGTACACCGAAAAAATCATCCGTTGAAGTTAATGGATGATAATTGCAGGGTGTGATAAAAACAATTATTATGAATGGGATATACAGACAGCAGCAAGGTCTTAAGAATGGTTGCGGCGTAGCTCCAGCTTCTCCGCAAGCGGAAGTTCCCAACTGACGACAATGCTCCCCTCCACCTTCTCCCTTCTACTGCGCATCTTACACGACTTGCTATATCTCACAACTTATTGCACACGACGTTCCGGCCATTTTCCGGGGAAGTTTAATTCCAAAGTGCTTATGATATACGTTACGCAAAACAAGGATAGCAGATATACAAGCTTTGTGCTCATCCCGTACTTCAAAATTCGTTCCGCCTTGCAGTGCAGCTCAGGTGCTAACTCTAGAATATTTTTGTCCTCCATAAACGAACACTAACAATGTAGCGTCTAGCTCTTAATACACTGTATTAACACTCGATTCCGAGTCGCTAACTCACTATTACTGTTATTGGAGTGAAAGTAATGCGGCGGGAGGTAAGTTTGGAGCAAGTCCGAGAAGGAGTTTTACGATATTAACGTCTAGCAAACACCTGCTAAGAACATAAAGACGAAGCCACCCGTGAGAACCGCAGTCTCTAGACTCCTCACAACTAAGAGATACGGAATTCTATGCATGTCTTAGAAGAGACAAAAGTAGTATTAAATTTTATAAACCCTCTACTCATTAATCTGGAATGAAACTAACAGCCTACAGGTTGACATAAGAACCGCTAATATTACTGAAATATTTATTTACTTACAAGTCGACCTGCTGTGGTGTAGCGGTCAGTCCCGAGATCGAATCGCAGCGTCGTGCCTCTCCAAAAATAATTCGTAATGTGGAAGATGACAATTAGGCAGTCGTTCCGATAGGCAAAGGCAAAGAGAAACAAAGAAAAAAATATTTTACATTTTTTTTTAATTTAATCAGTTCGTCAACAGTTGATTTTGACACCAATATACAAAATTTATGAAACCTTTCACATTAATGTCTGAATGTCTTCTACTTGAATCCTAATAATAAATTTAACACATGTTTTTAAATATATTAAAATTTATCATTCTGGAATTTTTTCTCACCTTCGTAAATATTTATAATTATCATACTCACGCATTGATGTAACATTTATCTTATTTACGTATTAATATCTTCTTTTGAATGTATTTCCTTACATAAATCTTTTTCATTATCGTGTTCAAATCTTATTTGGAAGATTAAATTTCACGAGCGGTAAAACCTTTGAAAGCTTTGACATCAGAAGGACTTCCGTTGTTTTAATAAACGCGTTTTAAGTTACACGGAACAATTCTTCTGCATTTTTTAATTCAAGGTATTAATTTTCTGTGGAATTTATTTTCAGCTGAGGCTTTCTGAGAATTGACGGCGAAAAATATTGAAATATGATATTTCGCAAAGTAACAACACGCAGCGATTCCCAGAAACCTGCCAAAAAATGTTAATTATGATTAAGTACACGCCATAGATTTCTAATTTAAATATATAAAACAGTACCACAAAGTGAAAATTAATACAAGCCATTTTAATTAAATCCGAGATCGAGATCTCAACTTTCAGAGAAATATTGAATATCTTAATCATCTGATTAAAACTTAAAATTCGGTAGCGGCATTCTGAGTTATTATAATTAGACACAAAACGATCGACCGTGGTTCACGTTACTCGGAAGGCTAATTGTTGGACTGAATTGCTCATGAGTGGGGAAATTTATTTCAGCGGACTTTGCAGAATTTTTTGTCCATTGGGCTCGGTCGGGAAACTAATATTGGTGAAAAATCGGGAATTCTAAATTGGATGGAGCTTCGGGTGCTTTATCTCTACGTCCAGGAGAATTCATCATATGACTATTGATTCTTTTCCTTGCAAGATTTTCGTTGCCTTAAGTAACCGAGAGGATGAAAAATGTTCTAAGGAAAATTTATCCCAGGGATTTTGACTGTTGAATTGTATCGACACGCCAATCGAAACTAACTATAAATATTCACGAGTCATGCTCACGGAAATAGGAGGCTAGATTAATGCTTAGCATCCCATGGAACAGTCATCTTGAAAATATTCAGTTTAAGTCAAAATATTTTTTCTCTGCTATGTTCACGTAAATTTGTCATAAATTGTTTCAAATGAGACGCTCAGAACAAGTGATTGGGAATTTGTTAAATATTTATTGGGTCTCTTTTCCGCGCGTTTATAGTAAATAAAGTTCGCTAGCTAAATAAAACAAATACTTCATTATCATAAATTCAAAGTCAAACGAGATGTTTCAAACAAATGATGTAAGGAGCATCGTTAATTAGCTCGCGCCTTTCATCTGAATTAATGATTCATGAAAATTCGATTCTGCTCGAACTACACTTCTTACATACTCACCCTTTTGTTCCGATTAATTTATAGAATTATATATATCTTTTGAATGGTGGTCATGCACACTTATTAAGTTACATTTAAATTACAACCCGAGAAAATAAATATTTGTTTTATTGAAGCACAATTAATAGGTGAACTTAATTCACACTACAGCTGACGATACTGATTTTCGTTAATCAAAAATATAAATATCTAAATTCAATTTATATACTAATTAGGAACATAAATAGCCAAATAACAAACAAAATTTCGTGCTAAATAAATATTACACCAAAGAATTAGATTTTAAAAATCCAATATCCTACTACTTCTCCAAATTTTTACGTCATAAGTTCGTCCAGTTTTGAAAGAATATCAAGTATACATCATTTATAGTTTTAAGAAAGATCTATAGATCTAAAATCCCACAATGACCCAACTCGACACCTACAGCAAAAATTGTGTAGTTTACCATATCTCTTCCTCAAATTGGAATTTCTGCTACATTGGGCAAACAAAACGATCAAAAAACGTTAGTTCAATATCAAAACTCTAACTGATCAACAGTATTTAGTCTCGAAACATATCATCACTTCTAAAACTTCAATTGCTTTAATATCTTGACACCAGGCAATATTCCAGAATTTTACCAGAAATATGAAATCTAACATCACTGCAATTAACGGAAAAATCGATATTCAACAATGGCTATGGTCCCTTATTATTACGTTAACCCCTTTTTTCTGGCACATTGTAACGTTTAACTTCGTATCAGCTTTGATTTTGAGTTCATCACTTGGTTTGTGACGTTTTTATAACCACCTGACGAAAGCAACAAGGATTTCAGAAACGCTATGTTGCATTTAATTTTATCTTTTATTTGGCCATTTGCGTATCTAATTAGTATACTTTCAACACAGACGTTATATATTTTATAATTATTATAAATTAAGTAATTCTGAGAGTCTTATTTTCAGTCAGAATTGTGCTTTACTCGTCCCACAACATTTAATACTGTGTAATGAATACTATGGAGCATAAATACCAACATTAGAGTATGTAAAGTTCAAAGTTTCTAATGTGTATTGAATAAATAATTCTGAAATTTCTACTGATTAATCGATACATTTTATAGGTTATTGAGGATTGAAATCTAATAACTAAACGATTTTGGTGCTTACAACAGAAAATTGAGTTAAATTACGAGTCATGTAGTTTTTGATGTGAATTATGATGATAAAATTAATTAGCACGTACAATTAATTACTGTAGTGTTTTTATTGTTGATAACCTGTAAGTAAATGAGTATTCCAGAGGAGAGCCACGTTCTACAAGCACCTCCCCCATTATAAAATCAGAACCTGGCATTTACCAGGGCCGAATATTACTGCTTTGTCAATCTATCAAATTTGAATGAATGGGTAATCTTTTTTTTTTAAGGAATGGTGTTTTTTTTCTTGCATGTAACAGACAAACAGTGAAGTGTTTAGGATGCAGAGTTGTTTGGCGCCCCGCGTAAGGTTTTCCAATTAGAAGGAAATATATTCAGGGCCTTGGGGCGCTATTTGTCATATTTCGTCACGTGGATCTCATGTTGTGACAATAGCAGCACGTGGGTAGAGTGCATAAGAGGCGACGGTTATTTTTAATGACGACGGCACATTATATGGAAATCGTTTGAGCCATTGTCTGCAGCTTCGGGTCAATTAAGGCTCGGTAGGACGTCGTCGTCGTGGAACTGCGCTGTCCGAGGGGGATTCGCGTACTTTCAAGTCAAAGTGTATGCAGAGAAACACGCCCCAACTACGGAGGATCAGATAGCTCATCAAAATCTTTGATAAAGTCCACAAAGATGTTTTATATAAATGATCAAAGATAAATGAAATAACGAACTTTAGTGGACCGTGAAAAAAATGAAACAAAAAATTTCTAAGGAGTCCTACTGTCAGGCCGGAATAAATTTTAGTGCCGACCTCCTGTGGTGTAGGGGTCGGCGTGACTGCCCGGGTTCGAATCCCGACGAGGGCATGGATGTTTGTGTGCGTGAGAGAAACTCTCGTCAAATTAGTCAAAAATGAGTTCCCATAATGAGTAGTTAATAACCTGAGCTGTAAATAAATCATTTTTTTTAAAAAAATAGAATCATTTATATACACTTTACTTATCCACCTCCAACCCATTTTTTCTCAAATTATCTAAACAATATGTCCGAAATGACAATGTTGAATTCAGAGCGTGTGAACTTTCTCGCGAATTCAGAGAAAAGCGAAATTCGCCAAACGCGGATGGGTATAAAAAATTTTTTACTTTAAAACAATAATAATTTTTATCGTATTTGGGGAAAAATTAAAATATACAAACTAGCTGATTGATCCAGAAAAATCTGATGCCAGTCGTTTGAGCCTGGAGCTTAAATATTTACAACTTTTCGGGGTTTGCAGTTTTAACGGAAACTAAAATAAATCGCGTTGTAAGACCTTATATTAGTTTCTGGTAAATTCTCAGAGAAACACCACTTTCGTTATTATTGAGAGAAAATGATAAAAAAAAATTCTTGGCAGAATTCTGTAACAATTTGGATTTTAAAGTTAATAAAATTCCCTTACTCTCCATAAAACTTTAACATAACATACAAACGATATTAGTGTTTATTTCCAATCATCAGTTAGACAGTTGGATTTTCGAAAAATCTCCGAGGCGTAAGAACATGTAATTTGCGCTATATATTCAATAACGATAAAAAAATATACTACGGAAGTTTATGTCAACCTAATTTACAGCAGAAAAGTGTTTAGTGTGTACAACGAAGTAGTGCGTTTACCTTACCGACCAAAATGTTAATTAACCTTAGTTGGTAAGGAGCAAATATAAATGAAATGTTCAAACATTAATTTCCGTCGCGCCCTGATCAGCTCCGAATGAAATTTCCAGTCGCAACGTTGTGATCGATAAAGTACATAGTTTTTATTTTATCGAGCATTATAAAAGCAATATTTAGACAGGAAGTTTACATTATTTAATTTATCTGTATTTGATCACTGGTAATATGCATGTGAGAAAACAGCTACTGTTTTGTTTCATTGTCGGCGATTTTTAGCGCTATATTTCTGATGCCTCGTGCGTACGGTACATTTTTTATCGCTCTGTCGGAACAGGTTTACAGGGTTGGCGACGTATCCGCCTTTTCCGTGCCCGAGGGAAGCTTCTGCTAATGTTAATCCCTACCGAACGCAATAAAATGTTTGGGGGCCCTGGGAAAGCCTCGGCATTTTTTCCTATGGTAGCCACCGATGTTTCGTTGTCCCGTCGCTTCTCGATTAGGCGGGGAACCTCAATAAAACGAAACTTATGGGCCTCTTACCAGGGTGTGAAAGGGATGCAGCACTTTTATGGGGCTGCCTGGACGCGGTCAAAGGAGCGCACTGGTGCTAATGCAGATCTCAACAGCGACCAGGTGCAATTCATCCCTGCCGACAGTATAATAGTGATCTACCGAAAACCTTCCATCGGAAAGGAAACCTCAAGACAAGGAATTCACAAACACAACAACTCAATTTTGCATTGTAAGACCCGGGAACTTTATGAAAAAAAAATCAACTGTATTTATAATAAATAAAAAGTCAGAAAATAGATATATTATTAATGTAAAATTAAACAATGTTTCGTCACTTATTTTGCGACCTCATCAGGTTAAATTTTAAAACTAAAAAATGAACGAAACAATTACAATGATTAGAATAACATTTTAAAGAAATATTTGGCTGACAAACAAACAATATAAATTCTGGTAAGACTTACATAACTTTGATAGGTCAATCTCTGCTGACTGCCGTGACCGAAATATACAAATTATAACGAGGACGACCAATTAAAATTAATTTAAATTGTTGGGTGCCGTTTAGTATGGTAACAATTTAGAATTTGAAGTTATAACAATATATAAATTAAACATTACAAAAGCAAACTGTTAAAAATGATACTAACAATTTGAATAAAACTTATATCTTAATAGCTGTTTTATAGGATCTGATATATAGTATTTCACTCATTAATCTCGAAAAAAAGTTCGTTTCCTCGTCCTAAATTGATAATTTAAATCAGTATAATTTGTGATTATTTAAATAAAATTTGTTTAGACAAAACAGAATAATTTTGAATACTACTAGTTATATTATTTTTATGTTCTTTTAATCTAGTTTTTAATCAGCGCTTGGTTTGGCCTATATATGTGGCTTGACAATCCAATCAATTAATTTTATGAATTACATTATGCTTATCTAAATTTTCAATTTTGTCCTTAATATTTTTTAGTGTGTTTAAATAGTCACAGAAACAATTTTGACACCATAATTATCTAACAGTACAATTAATTTGTATTGTAAACAATCAATATAATGTAAAATATTAAGTAAAATATTAAAACTTAATTAAAGTCAGGAATATTCTTTTACTAAATTTATATCCCCTTCTAAATATTAAAATTCAGTTTGTATATTAGTCAGTAGTCCTTGTAAAAGTTTTGGCTAGAGCTTCTAGTTCTAGTAATGCCCGGAAGCAAGGAAAGTTGGCAATCCAATGCAAAATGTATAACTACAAGTTTTGTATTAACTTAGTTGAACGAAACTTGGCACGCGGTTTCCACTTCCAGCATGTATTATGTTAAACAAATACAGATTAAACCACGAAATGCAGTTTTGTTTTATTTACGTACTCATTCAATTCAAATGAACGAATTTTAAGGGGGAAAAATTTCATATGTCTTCTAACTGGACACAATAGAACCATTGAAATTAAAGTAAATTGTTATATTGATCAAATAAAGTATTACTTATGGATTAGGTAATTTAAAATATTTAACTGGAACCAGACTATTTAAATTTTTAATAAAGTCTTCTCGTGCTTCTATCCAAGTGAACAATTGTATTCGCGTTGTTTCGATGACGTTCGCTGTCATCGTTATCTAGACCTGTATTTATAGAGGAGCGTACGTTACCACCACCTCCTTGTCATAACCCGCCATCAGGTGACTTAAAGTTACTCAGCGCTAGCGCGTGTCTTTTTTATGTAATTGTTTGTTTTATATATGACTATTTTGCTTTATGGGACAGGAAGAGACAAAAGAGATATTAAGAAATTTAAAAAAAATCATTTCTTTTAATGAAATTTGAGTAATGTGATTACCATGCCAAATTCTGTCTCTCAATCAATTTCTCTGAAATCATTAGTATATTTAGCCCGAATATTTTTTCTTCCTTTATAACGCGGTCAATTACATTTCATTTCATTAATAATGTTGATCATCTGGATTGAAGACTTATTTATTATGAAAAAGTCAAACTTAGGTTATAATTTATGTTGCAAAACGAGTAGAAAACTGTAATTCGTTCCTTTATTTCGCGAAATCTACATCGGCACGAGAAAGAAACTAAATTGACAGTTTCCGGTAATCTATTTTGAAAGGGTACGACTTTTAACCACTATTCACTCACTTTATACTATGGACAACCAATGATAACTTTCCGTTCTACAGCTCATCGTCGGTAACGAGAATTGTTGGGATGAAGTTACCTGCCGTGCGATTATCATTTAGCTGAACTGTATGTGACTTATAAGGACTTATTAGGAAATCGAGCTCGTCCTGTATTCACTGAGACCATTAATTATTTTCGCCAGAAAGTTTGCAGAGGTCAACAGCAGGCCTGCCTCGTATATATTAACCAGTAGAGTGCTCTACGTCGTAATTCCACTGTTTGTCGATAAATGAATAATTAAAAAAATACTAAAATCGATGCGAGTGTATCGTAGAGCAAAAGGGTTTAAATATATTTTCGATTGATCCGAGGAAAAGCAAATTAGTAAATTTCAGAACTATTGAGATATTTTTAAATATCTTGAAGGAGTGGTTCGTGGCTAGTATAAAATATTATTAGACGTTTTCCTGTGGAAAGGTAAATAACTACGATATAAGGAAAGTTAGCTCAATTATGTACACAGAATTTCACACTGAGCTTTTTCCACGATTGTTAATTTTAAATACTCATTTACTTATTACAGACCTTTGAGTAATAAACAGCATTTAGAAGGTACAAATACATAGTTATGTTGTTAAATAAAGATTTTATGATTAATAAACATTTTTTAGTCCGGTGTTATCTATCCTGTATTTATAGAGGAGCGTAGGTTACCCCCACCTCCTTGTCATAGACCGGCATCAGGTACCTTAAAGTTACTCAGCGCTAGCATTCTTTATTATATTAGATTTTGTTTTATATAGAACTATTTTGCTTTATGGGACAGGGAGAGACGAAAGAGATATTAGTCAATATCTACGTTAATAAGAAATTAATAAAAACATAATCTTCATTTCTTTTAATGAAATTAGAGTAATGTGATTACCATGACAAATTCTGTCTCTCAATCAATTTCTATGAAATCATTAGTATATCTACATATTATATTATGTTAATGGACGTTATATATATTATTGTTAAAAATAGACATAAAAATAAAAGATTATTATGAGGCTAAGAAAGGTTGAATTATGTAGGTACTGAATACTGAAGAATCATTACAATGTTGCAACATAATGCGTTAATTACCATACAATAATTAAAAATGTTATTTAAACGAACGGTATGTGTGTGTGTATATATATATATATAGGGAGAGAGAGAGAGAGAGAGCGATCTGTATAATATTTTTGGTGCGTCTTTACTATTTACGTCTGTTGAAGGTTTTAAGAATAAGTTGAATGATAACTTCGATTCTTCTCACGTAGATTGCTATAGATTTTTTAATTGAAATAATTTTTCAATTACTGTCAAAATAATATTCGCCCCAAGTAAAATGAAATTATCAGATTTAAAGTAGAGCATTTCTTGGTGTTCGCTCCTTAGCTGAGTATCGCAGGCTGACTGCTATGGACACTGCACAATCAATCGCAGGACCCCATTAATCATGCCACATATATCAACCCATCCCGCTTCCTCATCCACATGTATTAAACCTAATTGAATACTGACCTCATCACACGTTCCATTCTGTAAATCGAAGTGTAATAATTGCATTTACTAACCGACCAATGATCAATCTAATGTCGGGGGGGAAAAAATCCGACGTGATTGTTCGCTTTTGAACGATGGTGGCACAAAAATTGCTGTATCACAACTTATCTGGGTTGACCTTTGAGGCGTTTGGGCTCATAAATTCATAAATATTCGTGTTACAAAATTACGCTGACTATTCTTTGGCCAAAATAATTTTCCTTATACAGATAGGAGCAAAGCGGCAACACTAACATAAAATAAAAAAATGTTGCTACTCGTATTTATCCAGATTTAGTTGAATCGTTGGATATAAATATGTTTATTAATTAGCGGCATCAGTATAAATTGACCTATAAAATGTTAATAAGTAGAAGAAAAATTATTTTAAAAATAATTTCGTACTCACTCAAACACTACGCATGCACTGGAACTTCGTAAAATATTTTAATTTAATAAATAACTATTCTAAGAAATTCACTCTTATCTAAGAAGGTTATTCAAAACCTTGAGTGAAACATTACCTTTTTCCCGTATTTATTTTATGGAATACAGTTATTTATCATACTTTTTAGAAATGTAAATTTACCGTCATTATTATTTTTCCGTCACACATTTTATTTGGAAATTATCCTCTGCCTAATTACATAGGTTTGAATTTAATTAAATTGCATAGGATTTTCTCAGGATAAGATTAGAGCCCCATATGCAGCCTTCCTGTCTCCCAGATTTTCCCTTTCGTTTATCATACTATTCGCTACAATTTTTCACGTTTATAATCACGCCATACGAACATAAATTTAACTGTCAAATCCAAACAATTTCCAATTATTCTATTTTTCCGGTAACGTGCTTACCGGAGCCAACCTCATGCATTGTATGGAAAGGTGGAAATGGGTTCACCATATCTCGCTATGACATCTAATTCCAAGCCCCAGTGAAAGCCACATTTATAAAGACTGACAGGAGTTATAAATGATTTTATTTCTTACCGGGGTTTAATTACCAATAACTACATCTTGAGGAAATTACTACAGCTCGCGTGCGTTCATATTCAAATGATGTGTTAAGTTACACTATTTTTTCGAGCAACAGGACTTGATTTATGTGTCACGTGAAATTTTGGACAGATTCAAAGTGAGCTTTGACAGCGTCGAGTCGCGTCTCGAAGGAAACGACGTAATTCGCTTCTAAGCCACAGCTAGACATTTCACGCCTTGGAGCGCATGACGAATGATTTCAAAATTTATCGCTCTCGGCGTGGAAGGCATTAGAGCACTTCGCGACGGGCGCTGAGAGCTTCCTGGTCTCAACTAAATGTAACGACTCCTTGTTTGACAGTGTCGGGCTGCACACTTTCATTTCACTGGTCTGGATTCGGGGCCCGGAGTAAACCTCATGAATTCTTCAACGGTTAATCAGGGAGAGGCTGGATTCACTGCCGCGTAAAACGCACAGGGACTCCTGCAAGCAGAGGAAATTGGAGTTTATTTGTAGGAATCACTCGGTTGCAGCCCCTCCCCGGTGAGCATATTGACGGTAAAACATTCAGAATCACGGTTCAAGGTAGTGTCTTTTATTTCCCTGTAGTGGGGAATACCTTACGGTGATTAAAGCGAAGACCTGACGGTCTGCTCCTTCATTTTGCAGGTGGGCTGTCGTTCTCTCGGCGGACCTGATCCCTAATGTTTCCGGCCCTCTCCTGTCTTCACCTCCTCCACACGGAGACGGAATATTAGGGGGAGGGGCTGAGAAAACGTCAGCTTGCCAAAACACAAAAACTGCATTCTATTTTTTTTAAAAATTAATTTTAATGTTCCACATTTTCAAAATATTTACACCGCCCTGCAGCAAACAATTAGAAAAAGTGATACAGAAATTGAAAACCGTGAGAATGTTGGCAGGGATAAATAATCCTAGAATAATTTTGGGCCATTTAAAACGAATGTAGTATTTTTGCACGAGCTACTACAATAAAGAGTGATTATGAAAGGAATACAGGATCGATGAAGAAGTCGGGGTCTACAGCTTCCAGAACAGTTGGATAGCGTATCGGGGTTCAATCCTTCAGAAAAAAAAATTATTCTTTAATTTTACTTAAGTTCAATTGCAGAGATAACCTGCAGGACCATCCCCAAAGAGTGTCAAGTGACAACTTATTTTTTATTTGTTTATTAATCAGAATAATAGTTAATTTTATGAGCTAAGTAGCTGGCGGATTCCAAATGTACTGGTGGCAAGAACCAATTACTTAAACTAATTCTCTTGGCCACACCTTTTTGTCTTTTGCTCGTCATTGGCTCCAGCAGTTGGTCCAGTAGCGGATTAGGATGATTGTCCAGAATTGCGTGGTACTAGCTACCGTCCTCATGGATGTCTTCCTGCATCTGTATGCAGCGTGATGTTCGTTGCCTACCATGGAGCGTTCTCAATTTCATGGAGTATATTGGATGATTGCTATATTTTATTTGTATGCACATCTCCAAAGATCGTGTCTAGAGGCCCATATTGGTTTGATGACGGATCTGTCGATTTGGATTTTATTTTCTATCGATAACCGTGATTTTCTTCCCATCAGCCACTGTATTTCTCTTGTCTTGATCTCAACATGATTTTTCGTTTGACTTATATATTTCAAAGTAAGTGTGGTCCTACGTATTTAAATGTTTTTGTTTGCGGAGTCTGCACATTGTTTATTGAGAACCTCCTGGTTTCTTTGCGGAGAGTGAATGTAATATGTGCAGATTTGTTCTCATTCACGTTTACTTTCCATTCTTTTTAACCGTTCTTGAAGGTTGGTTAGGTATCTTTGTGTAACATTTGTAGCTACTAGGGGGTCCACGTGGCAGGAGAGAATAGCAGTGTCGACAGCGAATCTCCCTTTTGTTATATTATGACGAGTACAAGACATACAGCAGAGGTCCGAGGACACTACCTTGGGGCACTCCAGATTTTATCGGAAAGAAGTCGGATTTTTTTTTCCATTTACTTCAGTAATTTTCTTTCGTTTAAATATGATTTTATGAGTTCGAAGTATGCAGGTGGAAAAGTACGCATGATTTTGTAAATTAATCCTGGATGCCAGACTTTAACAAGAGCTTGAGTGATATCAAGAAAAACTCCACTACAGTATTGTTTATTTGCAAATGCTTTGACTCATCAAAATTTATGGGCTCGTGTATTTGTAAGTTATCGAGATAGAAAATCTAAGACGTATAAGAATGTAGAGTATAAAAATATCTAAGAACCTGACTATTTCGTCAGAACTCCACTTTGTTTTAGTTATTTTAAAATTAAGAAATAAAATAAAAAGGATGAAATATGAAGCAAAGTAAACCAATTTAAAAGTAAGGAAAAAGAACAAATAACCAGTAAAATTAGATCATTCTTCATATGTTCCCCTGTTTGCCGCATGGCAGAGCCACTGTCACTGTCTTCCAGAGAAGTTAAACGTCAGTTCGCATTATTCAAGTCTTTTTACTTGAACGTAAAAGTTAACTTTTCTTTCTACATGAATATTGACAGTTACTTGAGGCAAGAGTAAGCTATGTTCATAATATTGAAGTTGTTTAAATTAGCTCCAATCAAGGTACTTGAATTCAAGTAAATTGAAAAATGTGAACGAGCCTTAATGCAGCGAAAATATTCGACAGTGGAGGTCAACTGAAGAATCTAGTTCAGCTCATTTCCAAGTAATGAAGTATGTACTAATTAAAGGGCTCTCGATACAGGAATGTTGAATCGCAACTTTGGACCTGTTCCATGAATTTTGCCATTATACACAAAATATAAGAAGACGTTGGGAGAGACTGGAAAAGATAGCTGAAATGATGACTTTTGTGAGAAGTAAAGATGGGTGACAGCCGAAGCACTTGGACATTGTATGTCGGGGACATCATGGAAACGGCAGCCCGATCAAAGACGCGTGGTGATACCAGAAAATGTGTAGATAACACATTAATACGGTAATAACGAAGTAAGTTAGACAACCTGGAGAGAGGGCTGGTATAGTTGATGATGATGAATACAAGATATGACGCGACACTTGGACGACTTTTATATACATCCTGTTGTGAATATAATTCTTCAATAATTGACTTGAATGGTTAACTCCCGGGTACGTAACGGACATGTATGTCCTTACAGAAGCTAAGTTATTCATTGAATGACTGGATTTTTTCATTCTCTCCCAACACGGTTCCTGGAGGCCTTCTTTGTCCAGGACGCTACAGGTGTGTCTCCGCAGAAATCCCGGCTCTAGTGAGCCGTTCCACGTAAGGTTTCTTTAGCCAGGGCACAAGGCACATGGCTCAAGGATTAAGTTGCAACCCAACAAGTACCTCGATCCCGATATTAGCAGCATGCCACCACAAGCTGCCACAGACACAAACAGATGCCAAAACATTAAGCAATTACTGACTAAAATTGGAATCTGGAGCGATTTTCTGTACGAGGTGTGAAAATTATACAAATATAACAGCTTTGGAGATTTTCAAACTATCATTCGTCCGTAATCTCTTTGATTAAGACTACATTGTTAGCTATACTGGAAGTCTGTCTGTAACCGTTCAAAACGTAAACAGTGTTATAATATTAATGATTAAAATTTTTTATATCGCTTACTTTGATGGAAAGTACAATAATATTGTCGTATAAGACAATTAAAATTTTTGAAGAAACGTGGAGACTGTTTTCTTTAATTACAAATTGAAGTAAAAAATACCTGAATTACAGTCCTTAAAAATTTTCTACAAATTTTTTGTCAGTCGAAAACATCCGCGGCTTTCGATCTCTTATCGTACCTTAATTTGAACTTTATTTTACTGATGACTATAGTCCAATAAGAGGTCGAAAGCATCAGGTGTATTTGACTGACAATTTAAAACAAATTGTATAATTATTTTTAGAAATTTTACTTCAAAATTATAACATTTTATTATTCATTATCACTTTGAAAATGGGCAGTTAGATTTTTGTTCACTGTAGAAAAAAGTTGTTGTCACGTTTCATGAAATAAATAAGCTTCATTATTTTTTTAGTTAATATTTTCGGTCTTAGCAAACATAAATATTTTGCAAGAAAAGGAAAAAAAAACTGCTCTCGCGAGCTGCCGTTGTAAGAATAGGTAAACGAAACAAACAAACAGCTGAATATAAAATAAACAAAGATCGTGAAGGGAATTAATTGCTACGTCAATAATTTTCATAATTTTGTTTGGCCCGGTATCTGGTAACGGAAAGAATTTTAATACTTTTAGCATACAATTATAAAAAATTATTTTCATGCAGAGATTAGAGGAAAAGACAACATTTTAAATCAGAACTTGATATTATAAATTTGTGGAACATGGATGTAAGTTATGCTCGCCAATAACTAAGACGAGATTCATGAGAAAGGAATTGCTTTGACTGTCGCCGTAGTGACACTTGACACTTCCGTTTTCACGCATCGCCACTTCGCTGTTGATAGAGCGATCCGATCTCAACATGCAAACGGTACTTCCCCCCCCCTCCCCCCGCCAATCCCCAACCGTATTTATGCTTCTTAGAATATAAATATTTCTTCAAATTTGTTTTGAAATTAACTAATTATAAATTTGGGACTAATTAATAATTTTATTACAGTACCTAGTGAACGAAATTCTCTGAAATACCATTTGTACTAATACTAAGGCACGAGGTGCTGTTTAAAGTTCCAGGTATTTCGGTGAAGCTTGTGAAGGCTGTCTAGTACGACGAAACGTCATATTGTGAAACAGTGTGCCGAGGATACTTTTAATACGTGGTTCCATTTGGTTTTTATGTGTATATTTTCATTGTTTTGTGTTGCATGTCTTGAGAATATTGGTTCTAGTGAACATTGTGACTACATAAAGTTTTGTTTAAAATATCGCAAAACCGCCGCATAAACACGTCAAACGTTGAAACGACGATTTAGACTACCGGGAAAACTTACGACTGGTTTAAACGTTTTAAGGATGTCATATCATCGGTTTACGACGATATCATGAGAGCAATTAACTCGCAAAAATCATGTCACTGTTGCGATTTCAGACGATGGTCCACTACCTTTATTTTATTAATTTACTAACTGGGTGCCCGGATTTTCCCGGGTTGTCATATATTCGTAAACCCCGATTTGACTCAAATCTCGGTTGATTTTGCGTTATTTTTTATGTAACGCACCTCCGCCCCTATCCCTAAATGTGCTCACCTCCCAGGCCGAAAAGGGTTAAAATTATACACAAGCAACATCCGTAGAAATACTATAAATCTACTTAACCCTGAAAATTTGTATACAACGCAAATATCGGCAGTGTTTGCATTTTTCAAAATTTTGAACCGCGTCTAATTGTCATAATTAAACTCAGCGACTTCCATAACCCTGGATTTGACTGAAATCTCGGTTGTATTCGCGTTATTTTATTGTAACGCCCCCCCCCCCTAAAGGGTGTTCCTTTTCCATGCTGTAAAGTGTTGAAATTATACACAGATAACATCGGTCGAAACACTATGAATCACTTTGAAATAGGAAAGTAATCGTGTTAGTGACTTGGAACTCTGTCTTAGACACTAGAAAAGTATATTAGAACCCAACACTTGAAGTAAAAAATGAGATACATCTTCCTCTTTTGTCAGAGTGACTCTACCGATTTTCTAGAGCTTCGGGAGGAGAGGATAGACCTTCCATATATCAAACCCAAAGTGGAGATCCAGTTGTAACTAAAAAATGGTTGCTAAAAGTTAAAAAAATCTTCATTATTTAATGTAGACTTGCAATCCCACGGCAGAAGCAAATTACAAACGAGTACTACATTGAATTTTAGATGAGGTAAGGCAGACAGTGGTCGCGATGGCCGTCCGGTTGCCACGGCATCCATCCTGTCTCCTATTCATATTCTCCGAAGAAATACAATATTTTACTAGAATTAAATATTAATCTAAAAATATCATTACACAACCAATGTAGAAATTGAGCTGAAGCCTATGTTTTCATTGGATTCAATATATAGCTGATTTTTTTTTTAATTCAGTAAGTACGCTGGATGACTACGCTGAGGACTACCATTTTCCGATACTATTTCTAAGCAGGAAATATGCTAGAAAGTACCAAACAAAAAAATTTGCGACCAACCACGACACATTATTCAGTGAAATAATACATATTGGACCTCAGATATTAAATTAAACATTTGAGTTGGATCTGGATTCATCGAATTGCTGATTCAACTTCTTGTGAACACAGCGAGCTTTTTTTGGTTGCTTTTTAATATATTAATATGTAGAAAAATGTATCAAACGTGGTTGAATGAGTCATACAGGATGACTGAAATCATTCGAGCTTGCCGCACACTAAGTGACCTGCAGCAATGACAGACACACGGATCAGGTGCGGACAAGTGTGGTCTGTCCCCGTCACTGGTCTTTGCGGTGTGGGCACGGATGTGCTGCGGACATGTATGTCATGGCCTTAATACAGGGGGGAAATAACATGAAAGTAAGGGAAGGGGTGGAGGAGACTACAAACACAACCTAGTGTCGCAGACTTGGTACTTTCGCCCTAATTTTTTAGGTGTCCGTGAGGGGATTGCGTGAAGAGTCATAGACGTTCATGCAGATGGAAACATTCTTACATTTAATTTTCGTAAATGCACGACAATTGTACCCGCTGGAACAAAGTGTCTGGAGGAGCTGTAAATGAACAACTAGAGAAAATAATTTTTAGAATTCTACGAACCGTGCTTAAACTGAAATGAGAACATTGCGGATGAAGGTAACTTGCCTGCGGTAAGCTCACTTCCCCGTCAACTTGGCTTGTATCTGGCTGAACTATATTTCAAAACTCTTTCTATTTAATACTTACAATAATAAATCTCAATAACACCTAAGCTTGTTTAAATAACACAAACTTCCAAATTCAAACGAGCTTATTAAGTGCGTAAAATGTAAATTCAAATAGAAGAGACAGGAAACACTCGTCGCATTCACTTCAAAATATTTGAAAGAAGGATTGTCTAAAAACAGGATATTATGAAAATACACTGACTCTGTTAGTAGCAAATGAAATGAAATCCCGTGGAGTGTTTTCGAGCTTTCAATTATATCAGCAGCCGATTAGAGTGCCGGAGTGCAGGTAATATGTGGTCGGAGGTTCGTGTTTTGATTTAGTTAGAGAAATTGTGTGCTACGCTGTTTTTTTTTATGAAAAATATACCGACGTTTACAAAACGCGTCATTCCTAATTCTGCTGGGTGGGTGCAGTATTGATATTAATCAAGTCCAATTTGTTACCCTTTACGAAGCGGCGCATGGCAGGAGGGACTAATGAGGCTGTATCGACCTCACTGACACTATGTGCACGCCAATTACACTTCTGTGTTCCTTCTTAGTTTACCTTTACGAGCTCGTCCGGCATACATCGGTTTGTCCAACCTATAATGTGGAAACCTGTTTCGGCCATAAAATGCGGCCTTGGCGATTACATAAAATGTACAAAAGGAATACTCCGATTTCACAGACTGTTTCTCGAAATCGTACACCAATGCAGGTTAAAATTTAGAGGGAATAAGATTCATCTCAAATATATACGCAGATCACATTAATTGCATCAGTGAGAATGAAAATGAAATAAAAATTGAAAACCAGAAGAAATTCTTTCATTTAAAGCTCTCCTCTGAGGGCTATGAAACTTAATTAACGTATTAGGAGAGAAAAATCTCAACCGGACCGGGAATCGAACTCAGGACCTGCCCTCAGTACGTGGTGCTCTGAGTCGAAACTGATTGTTCAGTGGTGCGAGTACCACTTACTAAGCGAAGGTCCTGGGTCCGATTCCCAGTCGCGCTTTTTTCTCCTAATCTACGTTAAGAAAATAAAAATAAGATAGTAACTGAGCACTTAAATTTATCATTATGATAACTAAAAAAACAATTGTTATAATTATCACTATATATATGTATATATACTGAAACATACAATATATTATTTCATATACGTTAAAAATAAATGTAAAATAACTAACAATGAAGGCGTGAAATTATTTGACAAATTTTTAAGATTGTAAATATTTTGGATATGATTTGTCTGCTCTTAATTAACGGGCGTTATCTTATATAACAAGTTACATTCTGCACCATATAGTTTTGTATCAGTACAAAGCGTTAGATTATATAAAAAAAATATAATAAATTGTATTTCAAATTTTGATATGATTTCTTTCAATGCATCAGTATATTTAGAGTTAAATAAATAATTAATTTATACTTTGTATATATAGTTATAAAATCTTTTATAATATTTTGATAAATGTACATGTTCTAGTTTTCTAATTCCGATATGAAATTTCTAGAAATAATAAAGTTTTTCGATGTTACGATAAAAGTGTATTTAATAATTCTTAGCTGGAAAAAATGTGTCCCAAGATGCCGCCATAATTTCCCATTCCAGTCATGGAATTGCTTAAAACGACATAAATAAATTGTGATGGATCAAAAGTCATATATAAATTGTTATGGATCAAAAGTCAATTGATCAAAGTCCGTTAAGTTGGAAAATAATATTTGGACACAAAATACAAGTCAATAAAATTGAGAACATGGTCTTAAAGTTACATGTAGATAGATATTTTATGGGTATAGTATAATGGCAGGTACAGAAAAAATTGTGTTCTTAATGATGGGAAAAGATATGTTGAAAAATAGACGAAAATACATCTAGTACTGGTAAAACTTTAAAATTAGAATCGTAAACCGTTTGAACTGTCCACGGAATATTTGACGGACAATGGACGAAACCACGGGGTTTTGTCTCCCTCCACTTATACCAGACCACACCCCATGGAACGAGCATAGTTTTAACTCCGATACCTGACTAAAGAGATGCTCACTTCAATATACAACGAGAGCTCCTTGTTTAACTGTTCCACAGCTAGTCATTCCATGTTTGCGTATTAATCAGTATATTATTGCTTAAAAAGGAAAACTGAACAGTTGGTTTGAACACGATATATCTTTGGATAATTAGCTCACATAAGATACATAGTTCTGAGGAAAATTTCAGTCTCTGCTTCATCGGAGGGGAATTTATTCAATACTGCAAGACGTGGATCTACAGTTTCAGCAGAATTTTCAAGCCGTATCATCTGACGTAGGGTCTACTTCGAAACGCTGACGGATATAACAAAGAAACGAAATAACATCTGTGGGAAATTATTTTGGCTCCGCAAATTTGAAAATCTTACAATACCTCAGTTAAAAAGAAGGCAATTTCAGAGCAGTCCAATGCCTACGTTCATTAGCGCTAATGAATGGAACTGATATTATAAAGCCAAATGCACAGAGCGTTTATAATGAGTATATCTACGTAAATGCTCGAATATTCTAGTCGGAATCGTTGGTCTGAAATCGTGCTCGTTAATAATATTTCTATCGCGAGTTTGACTTTGGGCAGATAAAGATTCGATAAATTCTGTAATAGTGAACATCCTCCGTGTAAATCATGTTATGACGTAAATTAGAAAAAAGTATATTTCGTTGTAATATACGAAATACTGAACCTTTGAATTTATAGAGCCATATAAACATACAAATATTCACGCATATATTTCGGATTTCTACAGAAACTGAAAGAAAACGTAAGGATAAAAATTGTACCAAAAAGAAAAACGAAATGTGATTTCTTCCTTATTGAAATTAGGCGAAAAATATTTTTATTTTGATCATTAATATTCTATACGTTACTTTATGCCTATATATATTATTAATAATATTGTGGGCATACTTCGATCCTTATTAACAATAAATAACCAACTTATTTTTATTTAAATTGCAGACACAAAACTAACTTCTCCTCGTTATATTTATCAACATTAATAGGAGATTTCGGCGATAATACGGAATATATATAAAAATCATTTTACAGTCATATCTCAGTGTATAAGTTATAATAACCAACTTATTATTGTTTTATTGTATTAGAATTCAGCGAGGTACCCTGAGTGTAAATTTGTCACCTGAAATTTTCTAAAAGACCACAATTAATATTAAAATGTTTCCGATAATATCGAGAAGTAAAAAATATTCAGAAAAAAAATCTGATAAATAGGTTAAAATTGACGAAGGTTAATTATTTTTAATTTAAACGTAATTTTATCATGCAATATGTATAATTATTAAATAATAGTACTATATACATTAATAATGTATTTTTATTGTTGAAATGCTTATAAATAAATTCAGACGGTTTTAGTAATTAAATAATCATAATTCGATATAGTTTTGTTTAGGATTTCTTTTACGAGTATTTTACTAAGAAATGAATTTAATTTATTCTTTTGAACACGAACGACATTAATCATAAGTTAAGATGTATCTGTTATTTGTTGAATATTTGTTTATTCTGTCACAATAATTTAAGAAAGAAATTTTCAAAAGAATATATTTGGCAGACATATTCCGGATGTGATTATCACTTAATATATACGTATTTAAAAGTAAACGACAAGTTTATGTTTAACCTCTTAAGAAGAAAGTCAAATTTTTTTTATTAATTCAAGTAAAAAATCTTAGTTCCATGTATGGAAACTTAAGATAATTTAGAAAAATAATATTCGACAGTCGTTGAAGTGCATGGTAACTTGAAAAATGAGCTATAGAGATCCAACTGTTGCCAAGCGCAGCAGAATATGCAAATTTCCGGCCTTATCTAAAGCACTCTCGCTGGTGGCTCGCTTCACAATCCCCTTCTCCTTTTCCTTTACAGATCTGAACACTTAGATCTCTTTCTGACTTTGTTTCACTGCGTAGCCTGCATTTCTTTAATTAGTTCGAATTCATTACTGCTCTGAAAACGTTCATTGCACTGCAGAAGGCTATGATACTCGAACAAGCATAATAAACTTCAATTAACGCAGGAAGCATTCAGATGAGCAACACAAATCTGAGATAGCGTGCGAATTCAATACAGCGAATTTGTATAATGAAGACGTGGAACTGAAACTTATACGTAAGAAGATAAAGTAGAGCGAGACCTTTCAATGTTATTGAACTCCTTTATGGGGAATCTGCCTGTAAGTTTTATCTCGCGCCGTTCCAAAACAGGCTACCAAATATTCCTGCTTACATTAATTTATTTTGAACGGCAGGGAAAATTTGCATATACTTATAAAATTCTGTCATACCGGCATGGAATTAAATTCCACCTCCAAAGTTGATGTGAAGTGATGAAATACTTGGATTTAAACAGGGGACGGGGTTGAGAAAATATTTAAATTATAATGGTAGAATAATGAAGAGTGGAGGTATTTTTAGAAATTATAAAGAAGATACGCAAAGCTTCCGTTAATCGACGTTCTAACGAGGCGTTAATAATATAATACGTAGTGTCAGTGTGAGGTCTAATTATAACAAGGCGAATAACCGTATGAGTCGAAAACTTTGTATTATTAGGTTAACATATTTTATGTCGTGCTCTGCAGTAGAAACATAATTGTAAAGATTGAGCATAATTTAGCTGGACACTACGATTTAATATAGAATGGTTTTACGAAAATTAATATTTATCTGGGAGTTGCTGGGACGAGCAAATGTGAGAACGGGTCAAGTTCCACGGAGACTGAAAAGACAGCGGAACGTAAAACTTAAGCATTGTGTAAAAAACAAATTACATGACGTTTATGACACTGTAACTTCATATCTAGTAAACGGCACCGGCACAGGCTGTTCGACGTTCTTCATTCTGTGGCTTCACAGATGACACTGCAATATTAATTGCAGCATTTACTTTTGATCTTGTATTGTTTCCAATTTCTGCATATTTAGGTATTTGT
This sequence comes from Zhengitettix transpicula, assembly GCA_037074705.1. NCBI lineage: Eukaryota > Metazoa > Arthropoda > Insecta > Orthoptera > Tetrigidae > Zhengitettix > Zhengitettix transpicula. Next base: position 58,637,971 of record CM073595.1, on the reverse strand, counting down.
CCGTCTCCGACTACATCGTCGTTTCTTGTTTTAAAAAAATTCTAATTGTTTCATAACTTGGTGGATAATGTAACTTTTGATCTCTCTCATATTTTTTACACTGACAAATACTCTGTCTTACCTTAGAGTCACTCTGAGTGTGATAATTAATTAACGGCATCGTCGGGTTGACTTACCGACACGTCGCCAATAACGTCAGTTTCGGAAGTGACAAACTGTAACAACTGAAATCGTCAACCTCCACTAGAGAAGGTTACGCCTTCGCGGAAAGAGGATTATTTGTACTTCTCCAACCCTCAGTTCGTGACATTCTACTAGGAAATACCATTACTAGTTCTCGAAAAGAGAAAAATGTTTATTTTTAATATCGTTTGTGTTGCTCTGATGTAATGCTTCAACAGAAGTGAGAGTTGTGGGGATGGAGGACAGGTAATTCCACCAGAACGCGTGTTTTAATATGACCTGGGTTAAACATATTATCTATTTTAAAATGTTTTTAATAAACATTTTAATTATTCTCGTATTTACATGTTAATGGAGCCAATTTCTCGGATAATAAATCTGATGTAAGTTACTTGAATTTTACGGTTTAGACAATTATAGTGAACGTCGACTGAAAGTTTATTTAGTCATAAATTGTTATACTGCGTTCCACTGTTCAGAAAAATCTGTCTCTTAAGGGGCCTGTAAACGAGAAACGTTTTACAGTAATATGTGGCCGGTAATATTACTCTAATTCCAGCAACATTTTTGGCAATACCTACATATATATGGCCCGGAAATATTTAAGTAATACCGGGCAATTAATTACTGGCCGGCGTGATGCCGGTGAAAATAATCAGAATAGTTCCCAGACCTCACCTGGAGGTCTCTGTAGTCAATCAGCTGTGTTATCAATTTATACGACACTTTGTTCTCTGTGTAAAATGTTTCAGTATTCCACTTATGAATTGGTCAAACGAGAAAATCCACCGTTATGGGACGTGAAGTCGATGGACTATAGATGGAGATCGCCAAGTGAAGAAAGACGGTTGACAAGCAATAACCAAAAAATTTGGCAGTAGTTATGACGTACGCAAAATATTAATTTTATAAATTAGAAATTTTTTATTTTAATATTTAACAAATAAAGAGGCTTAGCCTGTACTTACTTTAATAAATTCATTTAATCCTTCCATTAAACCTACGCGTACTTCTGGAACTATGTGCGAAATTGAGCAATCAGATACTCTGATTAAATACATCACAGCTTTGTAGGACTCTCCGAGTCCCCGATAATCTAAGGGTGATTGCCAATGTATTGCTTTCCTCATCACCGTGTCCGTTTTCTCAATCATGGGGCCCAATTTTTATGCAAATATTGAAAGTCGCTCTTCGGCATTATGGTGAAGTTTTTAAATAAAACATTGTCAAGAATTAACTCGTTAATTAAATTGTGAAGTGTTTCTCGCTAATCTAAATAAAGGTTCTTCCCTTCTTTAGTTATTAAAAAAATATTTCAATTAATGCTTCCCTAATAAGCATTTAATTTTCGACCATTATTATTGTACTATGTGTACGCGGGAAATGCTGCACTGTGGCCGAAATATTGCCAGGATATACAAATGTGTGGCTGGCTACATATTGCCCGGACATACTTGCCGGGTCATATATTCCTAAAATATTGCCGGCAATTTGGAATTTTTGTTGCTTGTTTACGAGCACCTTTAGATTACCCATGTTTATTTCAAGCATGTAAGTCAACACCAGTCATTATTTATTGTGCTAATTTCGTTTAATTGCTTCACAAATATATCCAAGTGAATCTCAGTTTCATATACAGTAACTATTTGAACGAAATGTGGTTACATTAATGCAACGAGAGTTGAGCTTCAGCTCGTAAATAATCCTAATACAACTTTTAATTCTCTCGCAAATAGCGTAACGGATACGGATTATAATATTACGGTAGTTGGAATGTAATTTTCGAAACGGTTATTTGGAAAATAAAATTGAAAAGCCCGCCCCGGTCGGGAGCTGATAACACCTCTGCACGGACGCCGATCCGCGCCCGCAATTCACGCAGGCCCGAGCAATTAACATCAACTTACAGCCGTAAACCAGTCATAACAAGTAAATCAAAATAATTAAAGCTTGTAATTTTGTCGGGGATTTAGAATATGTGCCTGAAACCGCAGCGCGTTGTTTCCATAGAATCTGGACACGGCCAATGTCCGCTATTTATGAACAGATTGCTATCGGAATTAGAGTAAACATGAAACATTTTCCACTACAGTCGTTGGAAATAGTTAACTGTAACAGTTTTATTTTACGTGGCCACTTAGTCGCATCGTAAGTTTGGTGTCTGATTGCCAATTATAAATACATTGACACCAGTGTGTGATCATGGAAGAGTGTTTGCAGTAAATCGTATTCTACAGACCGTTTTAGAAGTCAAGGCTCCAAGGACACGGTGCCGTTAAATCTAAATTAATGCCGTTTTGAAACGCATTGTCACAAAATGACAGTCAGTCGGCGTCGAAACTCATGAGGAGAAACTGTACACAATTCCATGAATTTGTTAACTGAACAGGAATGTTCGAGTTCTTTGAATTTGGTTTTTAAAATTTCTTAACCGTTTATGGAACTTTTGAGGTTATTACAATTTCCCATATCATTATACTTGACTCTTTTCTGTTTATAATAGTAAATCGTCGTGTTTGTGTAAATTGTTTAAACTGCATTCATCGGAATTCGTCATGTATTGGCGACAAGTATCATCTATCAAGAAAATTAATAATTGCACACACTCCGAAGTAAGAATAGAATAGATATTAACATATTACAGTAAGAAGTACCACAAGGAATTTAAACCATATCTCAGACACTAATTTCCTTCAATTTGTCATTAATTTATTATTAACAAATACGGCTGAACGTAATCGCGTAGCTAATTTTAGAATTGAATTTCTTTAGTATTTTACGAATGGAAACTACTAAAATATTTGACAGCAACTGTTTTCCTCTATCTCTAAATTATTTTTTTTCTGTTGAAATTTTGAACGGAAAAGTCACATTAAGAACGTTAATCTCTCTCTCAAACACACACAATTATATATTCAATTAAAAATAATTTTAATGAAACTGAAATACTCAACTGATAAAGTACAAGTGTGAACTAGTATTGTATTGCAGAAAAATGAAGAAGAATGAGAAGGGGGGACCTTTGGGGATGCCTTTTCCTCTCTCCGTTTTCGAACTAAGGTTCCCACAAGCCGAGGCACCTCGACCTGTTTTGAGAGGTGTATGTTCCGGGGTCACAGACCTTGGGCATGCGGTAAGAGTTGTTCTCTGTTCCCATTGGAACAGTCGGCCAGCTGCCTCCTAAACTGGTCGAGGCTCGGAGAAGGGAATGCTGCGTCCCCACAGAAAACTACTCTCCCGCTATCGGAAGGGTGTGGGACAAGTACCCAATGCCCGACCTACCTAATGCAGGTTTTCTAGGGCTTGTCCTGCATTACTTTTAGGCGATGCAGACTATAGCCCCGGGACCGTAGTTAACCCTTTGATACTTTCCTCTACCCCTCCGCATTCCCCGTTTCAAATCCATTCCTGTGCTATTAAAGGGGAGTTGCCACCATCTGGATTACGCTAATGTAGCCTGTTACCCCTTTAAAAAAGAATAAGAAAAAGGACAGTTCTAGTATGAACAATATTAACTGCATTGAAATGAAAGTATGTTGAATCCGAGACTTTTTTAATGTTATATTAATTTTTGTGTGTAAATATAAGAGATATGAAATAAATAGAAAAAATAAATAATGGCTAGGACTTAGCAGAAGTTTTGGAATAAATAAAATTAATGTCTAATTTATAGGAATTAAATTCTAATAGAATTGTTATCAGGTATATATATACATATATATATATATATATATATATATATATATATATATAATATTGTTGTTTTATTGTAAATAGTTATTTATAGCTCATTGCTCACACATTGAGAAATTTATTGCATAATTCAAAACACCGTTTTCTATATTTTTATAAATATATATAAATATTTTTATAAATAATTTATAAATATATATAAATATTTTTATAAATAATTTATAAATATTTTTACAAATATATATCAATATTTTTAGAAATAATTTATAAATATTTTTGTAAATATATATAAAAAATTATAATAAATTTATATATATATAAAAATTATAATATATATTTAGATCTATATATATATATATATATATATTTAAATATATATATAAATTTTTTTAATATATTTATATATATATAAATATTTATGTTTTATGAATAATTTTATAAATATTTATAAATATTTTATAAATAATTTTATATATATTTATAAATATTTTATAAATATTTATAAATATTTTATAAATAATTTTATAAATATATATAAATATTTTTATAAATAGACATTAATACATATTTGCTTTATGAATCCATTGGTAATATAAACATAGTTTTTAATAATTTCTACGAAGACAGAGCGTGGTATGAATTTCTAACACCGCTGTGCATACTATCATTACTGCGCGTGTTTTTATTTTAACGGCCTCCGAAATGCCAATGTCGTCAAAAACTCTCGAAGAATTCCCGGGAGCGATTTCTAGCACTCCAACATTATCTACGAAGTTATGGTCTGGAATCACTGGGCGAATAGCACTTACGGCTATCTCAGCTGTCTTAGTTTAGTCGACAATTGTGCTCATTAGCATCGCTAGTTGCTATAATCACTTAGTGAGACCTGACAGTTGCCAAGGAATGGAATTTCCCCTTTGAGTGTGCGACACTTTCCAGGGGAACGGCGAATGGCCTCTGGTAGATCCCGGTGTTAAAATATTTCAGACCAGATGCGATACACGGACTTGTGATATCATTGGGAATCCATTTCGTAAGACGTATATAATCGAAACACATGAAAATGTGTCAGAGTTTCAAACCTGTTATCATCTTACGCGTTATCATATTTCCAATTCTAAATTTATGACCTTACCAATCATATCTTTAATGAACCAAGATTCCAATGAATTTAAAAGTATTTTTTATTCCATTAATGGTCAGAGATATCAGAAATTGCAGCCAGTAGTGCAGCATAACATTCAACTGGAAGCAATTTTCCGAATTTCATTGCAATTAAATCAAGTTATTATACTCCTTAACAGTAAAAATGTTTTTATATATATTCTTTAATTTATTAACAAGACACAAACAGACATTCAAAGATTATAATAAAACAATAAAATAAGGATAGATAGAAGTATAGGTTGTATTAAAATATTATAAAAAATAACTTTATAATTCCGATTTGACTGAAACGTGTCGTAAAATTAAATTAATTAAATTGTAATTTTTAATTATCTATTTTAGTCTTACTAACAATATTTTTCGGTTGTTTCATATCCAGATTTGTTGAAGAGGAATTATACAAATAACCACATACACAAAAATTAATATGTTCTCTGATTAAAAAAACCCTCCGCTGTCATTAAATTTAAAATCCAAATATGGAGTTACTCGCTCTCATAGCGCGAACATTTTAATTGGAAGAAAAGTTAATGAGCAAAAATTGCATCTATAAACATTAAAAAAAATTGTTCAAATACATATTTACTTTATTTATGTGTGCATTATAATTTACAAATGAACGTAAAAAATCGTGTTTAGTGTCTCGTTATACGTTTCTGTTATTTAAAAATCGTTATCGGGCAATTATAGGTTTCCGAAGAATTTATTGTATTTGTTTTAACAATCATTAAAATTATTGAACTTGTACGTAGTTGCAGTTACGAGTCATTACACCTGCTCAACGATATGACGTTGGTCACGCTGACGTGCATAATGCGTTTCCCAACTTTATGTTCAATCAGAAGTAAATTACTTTTCCTGGTTTCGGCTGCATGTAGCAGCTGTTAAAACTTACCGTGACAGCGACTGGACTCGGGGAAATCTAGACGAAACGCTGACCCTAACGTTGTTCCAACAGGAGTTAAATTTTATCTGAAATGACAGAACAGTTCACAAATACAGAAAACATTTTTACAAACTATTTGTGGAATTTGAAGACTTCGTGACGATATAATAGTATTAATCAGTTTAATTTTAAATACCATCGGCACGTAATAATCATACCATGATTAAGTTTCTACAATAGCAGGTAGCAATGGCTAACAGAAGCACAAATTCTGGATTTTATTTCCATAATTTGGCTATTTTCTATATATGTAAAATATAATAATTTTATCCTGTAATTAGACTCGAATTAAAAATTATTCTCTCCAGAGGAAACTCCTTTCTCACCATGAGTTCAAAAATCATTAAGACCATCGCTACGTTCTAAATTTTCAGAACGTCGAATTATCGCCCCCAAACATTCTACCTGGAAAATTATAGAAAAATAATTATTTTGGGTTGAAAAAAATTATTAATACAATCTCCATTTAGTCTATCGAGGTTACAATTTTTTTATTCCCAGTCAAAAATAATTTTTCGAATACTGAAATTCTCGTTTACGGGACCTTTTCGTTCTTTAAAAATTTATGTACAGCCAGTTTCAGAGATGGGTGGGTAATCTTTTTCGACCCCCAGCTCATTATTCTCTGTAATAAAATTTAATAATAATACATAATGTTAAACATATAATACAAAACGATATCAATATTAAACGTTGGTGGTCACAAATAATCGGCGAAATTTCGATTGAAAAGATGGAAGTCGGGATTCTGAAAATATGCAGAAAAACTAGATTAATCGGTGGAGTGAGGTAAGTTAATGGTTATTATAATATACTTATTTAAATTATTATTTAACTCAACGATACGAATATAAATAAGTTTTGTGGTTCACCCTGAAATTTATTTTCTGTCTAGAAGAGAATTTTCCAACGTTTTTTTAGGTCGCTTTAACTATATTAAAATGTTACTAGGGCCCCAGAAATTTTCAATGTTAAAATGTTCGTAATCTACATACTATACGTTTTATATTTTGTTAAATACATTAATTTGGGTTATATATTTCATGGTTTTAATTATGGCTTTTTTTTATGAACTTGTTGGCGGTATTTTCTCCTCGGGAATCGTATCTTTGCTTTTCGTAGCCCGTGAATTCAAATATGTTGTGGTATATTGTTCGGGTTCTGTTGCGGAAGGATTAATTTGAAATATGTTTAAGTTTCGTGGATCACCCTGATTATTTTTTTCCACCAAGAAGAATGTTTTCCAACTTCCACCTTCGTCAATCCTCAGAGTTCATTTGCTGAGTTGTGAATCGGCCGTTACATCAACGGAGACGTTTCGTCATCAGTCAGTAAACGATTTCAGTAAACGATTTCAGTAACCTCTTCAAAGGAACCTGGATCGTTCTGAACGTGCAGCATCTGCTCAGTCCTCGTACGGCCACCCTTGAATTTATTTACGGATGAATGGTCTCGAGTCTCTCGTGAGCGTCCTTCAGTGGAATTCCGCTGTTTAATCACGGCCCGATACTATAATTTTATTACACCTTTTATTTAAAATAGCAGCGAGCTACGCGTTGCATCTGTTTGAATATTTAAACGAAACCATCTACAGCCATGCCGCTCGACAAAACTTCCTGGCCCATAGAAATTGTCTTTTGTATCCACAAAAGTGGATTTGTCCAGGTCGTTTTCCGAACTTGTAAGACCTTTAATTTCTCTATAATTGGTACACCCCATGTCCGAGTCAGAGGATGTTCTCTGTACCACGTGGCGTCCTCTGTGAACGAGAATCTCTCTCATCGAACTGCTTGGAAAGGTGCTCGACTCTAATTCATATTCACCCGCCCCTGTATTCGAACCCGGAGGGGAAAATAATCCGAATTCACGTGAGGTAAGGGCAAGTTTCTGACGTCGTGCTTTGGCGTAGTTAACTCAGATGCAAGTTCTAGCGGTTAGCACATTTACAACTTGCGCCCGTCCACCTGAGAGCCACCGCAGAAGGAACTCCAAACTGTCTGCAATCTCGTCTTTGAAGAGACTTGACACATTTTCATTTCATTAATACTAATTACTAAGCTCCCAGACGACGTTTCTGTCCGTGCCCGCTTTCTCTCTTCCTTGAATCCAACAGAAACAAACGAAAATCTCAAACCAAGTCACTCTTACCGATTCAACAGACACATTCAATCGCGTTGTTGAGTTCCGATTGGCGGCCCACCGACGCCAGCAACAGCGTAATATCTAAAATAATTCATATATTTAGATACATTAGAGTGATGGTTGGGAAATATATCGTAAAATGTTATTACTGCGTTATGCAATTTTTTAAAATTTTTATTACTATTGTGGATTTACGTAAAATAGATAGCGTGCAAAGTTACACTCACTTTATAAATTTAATTGAACAATTAAACAATTAACGGACGCCTGCGGCTTCAAACATTTGTCTTGATTTAGTTGCGTTTCATCCTTGTAAATTACTCATTGGAGCATTCAACATATTTATTTTTTAATCTTAAATTGTGACCACTGTAACTATCAGTGTATAGTGACTCCCCTTGAACTTCCTCCTAATACTGTTTCTTTGCCAAGGGATGTTCTTTACTGCCTGTTGATTTTTCTTTCTTCGGATACAAGTATGTAAGATATTCTTGAATACATTCCGGTAATATATGCATTTAACATATAATTCATTACATATTCTACAATTTATTAAATATAATACCGCAACAAAGATGACGCCCATTCGATAGAATGTTGTCGATTCTGAGTTATATGAGTATAGTATAACAAATAATTTTGGTGCCCCAGTATAATGCCAAATCATCTGAAAATAATTTATTTTAATCAGAATGTCGTTGAAAATTTTGTACTTATTCAAATAATCATAAAATAAATTAGACTCACCGTATAAACGTCAGGTTTTTATACATTTTTAAGCAATATTCAGACGGTTCACTTTTACGCTGACTCGCCGGCGCAACGTATATGATGTTTGACATATAATGTATAATATATAATATATGATATAGATTGTAGGTAACGATTAGTTGGTCGCGTCGAGTGCTGCCGCCTGGCGATGCTGGAGAGCTCCCCCCTCTCCCCCACCCGCGCCGAGGCCGTCCCCTCCCCCTCGCACTCCCTGGCAGCGGCGCGTTTGCGCGAGGCTTAGTTGTCGGTGTGTCTCGCAGGGCTGCGTATATTGTGGCGCGCGCGTCTCGCCTCGCCAGTTGCACCGCATCGGCGGAGGCGACAGGACATGTCGCTCGCTGCGATCGCTATGGACGCCGGACTTCCAGCGAACATTTAAAGGAGGCGCTTATCTATGGCCTAGGTCCGACGGAATGGCGGCAAAAGTGTTGGCGACACTTTACGTGTTGCTGTCGGTGGTGTTCGCGGAGTTCCCCGACGGCTGCTCGCTGGGTGCGGACAACGGCACGTGGTGCCGGGTTCGAACCCTCGACTCTGCTGGGACCGCCCTCGCGGCCCTGCAGCTGGACCCGTCGACGTCGCGACTTCGAGTCGCCTGCAACGAAGTCCTCCTGTTCGAGAGCGCCGTGTCTTCGCGTGCTTTCGGACGCACGCCGCAGCTGGAGGAGCTCAACCTGCAAGGCTGTAAGTTGCTTTCGCTGCCACCCGACGCTTTCGAAGGCTTGCGCGAGTTAAAACGTCTTTCTATCAACGCGCGAAACTCCGAGTGGGGCTCCTCCAGATATCTGGAGCTGTCATCCGCGAGTCTCCGGGGCCTGAGGGAGTTGCAAGAGCTGGACCTCGGGGACAACAACATCCGGTCGTTGCCGGAAGGCACGTTCTGTACGTTGACGAATCTACAGAGCCTGAACCTGACCCGGAACCGAATTCCGGACGCCGACGCGCTGGGCTACCCTTCGGTTCGTCGCGGCGCCGTGGAGACGACGACAAGCGTGGGGGAGTGTCTCGGAGGCCTAGACGTGCGCGAGCTGGACCTGTCCTGGAATCGACTTCGGTCCATTCCCGCGGAGACCGCCATCGCGAGGCTGCGCCGGCTGCAGTCGCTCTTCCTCCAGCACAACGAAATCTCCGACGTCGCGGGGGAAGCCTTCGCGGGTCTCAGCGCCCTCAGGGTCCTCAACGTGTCACGCAACAGGCTCGAGGCTTTGCCCGAGGGAATCTTCGCGAGCTGTCGGGAACTGCGTGAGATTTATCTGCAGGGCAACGCTCTGTTTGAGCTAGCCGGCGGCGTCTTCCAGCGTCTGGAGCAGCTTCTCGTGCTCGACCTGTCCGACAATCGACTCGGCAGCGACCGTGTCGACGACGGGACATTCGTCGGGCTCATACGCCTCATCGTTCTCAACCTCTCACACAACGCCCTGACGCGCGTCGACGCCAGGACCTTCAAGGACCTCTTCTTCCTGCAAATCCTCGACCTCAGGAACAACTCTATCGGCTACATTGAAGACAACGCGTTTCTGCCGCTGTACAACTTGCACACGCTCAATCTCGCAGAAAACAGACTTTACCACGTGAGCGCGCCGCTGTTTAACGGCCTCTTCGTACTTAGCAAACTCACTCTCAGTAACAATCTCCTAGTGACTATCGACTCGCAAGCGTTCCGCAACTGTTCCGATCTTAAGGAGCTAGATCTCAGCTCCAACTCGTTACAGACTGTCCCCGAGGCGCTGCATGACTTATCGTTTCTGAAAACTTTAGATCTGGGAGAGAACCAAATTAGCAGCTTCCGCAACGGTTCCTTCCGGAATCTGCAACAACTCACCGGTCTCCGACTTATAGGTAACAACATAGGCAACTTAACTAAAGGAATGTTCTGGGACCTCACTAATCTGCAAGTACTTAATTTGTCTAAAAATAAAATTCAGCAAATTGAAAGGGGAACCTTCGAGCACAATTCTCAGCTCGAAGCTATTCGCCTGGACGCCAACTACTTAGCCGATATCGACGGCGTTTTCTCTACGCTGTCGAGTTTACTGTGGTTGAACCTCTCCGATAATCATCTGGTGTGGTTCGACTACGCCTTCGTGCCGGGAAATTTAAAATGGCTCGACATACACGGCAACTTTATAGAGACTTTGGGTAACTATTATAAAATTCAAGACACGTTACACATCAAGACTTTGGACTGCAGCCATAACAGGATCACGGAAATAACGCCTCTGTCTATACCGAACAGCGTGGAGCTGCTTTTCATCAATAACAACGAGATATCTAGCGTCCACGCCGCAACTTTTCTGGACAAGGTGGACCTCGTTCGCGTGGATATGTACGCCAATAAACTCGTCACTTTGGAGCTGAGCGCACTGAGACTAACTCCAGTAGCGTCCAACAAGTCCCTGCCAGAGTTTTACATCGGCGGCAATCCTTTCCATTGCGACTGCTCCATGGAATGGCTGCAGAGGATAAACAACATGACCGCTCTGAGGCAGTACCCGAGGATAATGGACCTGGCTAACATCCTGTGTAGGATGACGTATTCTCGCGGGTTAACCAGCCTGCCGGCCATCGACGCTCAGCCTTCGCACTTTTTGTGTACGTACGAGACACACTGCTTTGCTCTCTGCCATTGCTGCGAATTCGACGCTTGCGATTGCGAAATGACGTGCCCTACTAATTGCTCTTGCTACCACGACCAGACGTGGATCACCAACGTAGTTGACTGCTCCGGACTCGCCACGAGTTTGATCCCACGTCGAATCCCCATGGACGCTACTGAGGTATACTTGGACGGGAACGACTTCGGTGAACTGCAGAACCACGTGTTCATAGGCCGCAAGAACATGCGGGTTCTGTTCGTCAACGCCAGCCGCATAGAGTCGATCCAGAACCGCACGTTCAATGGCCTGAACGCGTTGCAAATCCTGCACCTCGAAGAGAATCGTATCCGAGAGCTCAAGGGATTCGAGTTCGAACACTTATCGCATTTGAGAGAGCTTTATCTGTACAATAACAGGATCGCATACATAGGGAACCTCACGTTGCTGCCTCTGAGATCGCTACAGATCTTACGATTAGATGGCAATCGTCTGGTTACGTTCCCGGTGTGGCAGCTCACGCTGAATCTAGATCTCGCTGAGATTTCCTTAGGCAACAACCAGTGGTCCTGTCGGTGCAAATTCCTGCAGGAGCTTCAGATCTGGGTTTCAGACAACTCTAAGAAGGTGATTGACAGCGAGGACATATGGTGCTACAACAACGACACGAAGCCGCCTGAACGCAGGGAGGTGGACCTTAATAACACCGCCTGCAGCGATTATTACTCTGGAGGTTCCGTTATTCAGAGCATCATCGTCTCCGACTACCTTCCCATGGTCATCATTACCTTGTCTGCGTTTCTTCTGATACTCGCCCTGACGGTGCTCATGTTCGTTTTCAGAGAGCCGATGAGGATCTGGGTTTACTCGCGTTACGGAATTAGGCTGTTTCACTTTAAAGGCGGCTCTTCGAAGCAGTTCGCTGAAGACCGGGAGAAGCTGTACGACGGCTACGTGTGCTACAGCCCAAAGGACGAAGAGTTTGTTTTGCAGTCGATCGTGGCGGAACTGGAGCACGGCAACCCTTCCTTCCAGCTGTGTCTGCACTACCGTGACCTCCCTCACCACGCGTACCTGCAGCACACCACCTCCCCCGTGGTGGTGGAGGCCGCAGAGGCCAGCCGCAGGGTCATCCTCGTGCTCTCCAGGAACTTCTTGCAGACGGAGTGGTCGCGGTTCGAGTTCCGCTCGGCTCTGCACGAGGCGCTCAAGGGGCGCATCTTCAAGCTGGTCCTCGTGGAGGAGAGCGGCGATCTCCCGGAGGCGGAGCTGGACCCGGATCTCAGGCCGTACCTAAAGACGAGCGCCCGGGTGCGGTGGGGAGAGAAGCGGTTCTGGGAGCGGCTCCGTTACGCCATGCCGAGCAGGGACAACTACAGCAGCCACCATCACCACCACAACAACAAGACCAGCATGTACCGACGCAACATCAACAACTACACGGTAGAGTCGGGCGCCGCGAAGCGCGAGGCGCCGCCCAGCTACGCCGAGCAGAGACCTGCCTCTGAGCACATCTACTCGTCCATAGACTCCGACTACTCCACCCTGGACAGGCCTTCCTGGCGTCCTCCGGCTCCCGACAATGGCGGCGTACAGGCGTACCTCGTGTGAACGGTGAGTCTCCTCTACCACTCTATACCATTAACTATATGCGCTTGCGGGCTCTCGAAGAAAAAGCTTTGGGCGAGAGCCTCGCTTGCGTTCATGTTCGCAAAAGCCTCCTCCTTGGGGCGCTCGATCACTACTCAATAGTCGAGAGCCAATATCATATACGTGTGACGATAATTATCATAAGACGCTAACATATATAACATTATTGCGCTGATAGTTATTGTACATCTCCGTTTCATTCAATCTCTAAACCGGTAAATACTCGTCTCTGTACGTATCTTAACAGAAAATTTATAAACAACAATCGGTCCTCGTCATTGAAAAAATTAAACGACTTTAAAAATATGCGCGGGGAAAAAATCCGCCTCCAAATTAAAAGTGTGGCTATGAGCGGCATGAGATTTGCAATATATGCTATAGCCAATCTTTTTATAATAGTCGTATTTTACATGTTTAACATAAGAAAATGAAAACGGATGAAGTTTTTATCGTTAATCAATTTGATAACTAATAAAGTGGCCACGTGCGCCGTAATACCCAATAACAAATATACGTTTTTTTGTAAAGTAATCCTGGAGCACTGCGCTTACGTTCAATTTCCGATGATTGAAAACAAACAAGGCAAAATTGCTGCCTAAGTTTCCACAGGGCGACACCCGAGAACGCTATGTAGATCTGTGATATATTACAGGCCATTTCTTTTAAATAAAGCTTCTCCACTGCGAGTCATAACACAATTATAATGTGTTCCCGGACTGACAAATGGAAGCAATGAATACATTACGTTTTAAGTGGGAATACAAACTGAAGCGTGAGTGTTGCGCGTGAATCTTCTTAATATTTACGCCGGTAGTAAAGTTTCCGTTACGTTTTCCGTACCGTTTATATCGCTCCCGTCCATAAAATATCTTAATATTTTAATACTTATTATGTTAATGCGACACTTAAAATTCCGTTTCTCTTTTGTTTGTGGTGAAAGTTTATGGAGTGTTCCGATACGGCGCCCCGTCGGACAGGTCAAGACATATGGAAACAGTCCTACCATAACTGTCAAATAACTTTATTTTTACGCGGAGCTGATGTTCCATATATAGGAGCTAATACTGGCCGCAGGTGGGCGGAGAGTTGGTAGGCCTGGTATGTGAGCCCCCCCCCCACCCCCTCTCCCGGCCCAATCACTGTCTACCTGTTGAAGAACTCCACTTACAAATCAATAACATTTCCCTGCCGTAAATGCTGATTTTAATAAACTTTTGTTAGTGGTGGTTATATTTCGCGTACGGAACTTCATTGCTGCTAAGATTTCTGTTGCAAGAACGAAGAGAAAGGGAGGAATTCTTTTCGTGCGCTGTCCCTGTAATTATATTTTTACTGAAGTTGCTCTCACGTTTCAAAACAGTACCGTGATTTAAACTAGCCTATGGCAACTAGACACGGTTACTCACAAACGAGTATGCTTTTTTGTAAAGAGAGGAAATTCCGAGTCATACAAAAGCGATAGGTAATAATCTCATAAACCAAATTAATAAAATATAATAGTACGCGCTAGAAAAAAATATACGTTACAAATATTTCTAAAATCACGGACGAAATAAATTTTTTTTAAAAAAAATCAGAATTATAGTTCAAAAATTGATTGTTTCGCGTGTATTCAGGGTTGCATAACAAATACTTGCACTGCGCGTGGGGTAAAAAAATTGTTTCTTCCGAATTTCTTGCAAGGTGGAGTGGGATCACCAACCCTTCACATTGTTTTCAGCGTCCTTAACTTAAACTTTTTTCACGTTGACATTCTGATAAAAAGTTGCGATCAATTCAATTCCAAGTGATAATCAACGGTACGAAATTGAATAAAGTAATCGTTTATTGGCCCCTGAATCATTTTAGTCGAAGAGATAAACTTCAGCTGTCTTTGTTAGACGTTGTACATTTAAATTTCGTCGCTGCAAACCATTTTTCTCTTCGCAGGCTAGACACTTGCCTTCATCGGTAAATAATCGCGTTTCTTTTCCGTTCAATTGATCTCAAAAACTCTCTTTATTAGAACATTTAGAAACAATTGAACCATGATTGACGACTTCAATCTGTTATTTTACTTCATGATATAATTATCTCAAATATGGATTACATTCACTTGGAATTACAATATTCGTCGGAAGATGCTTCGAAATATTCTTAAAATATTGTTATATAAGTAACATTGGTCAGTAATCCGTTTCTCGTTATTTTTTATTCTGAATTTTTGGAGATGAATAATTTTTTAAACATTAAAATTCCATTATTCCCAAAACTTCGAAATTTTCAACAACAAAAATTACGTAACGTCGTTGGGTTAAATTAAACTTATTCAGACGGAGGTAATGTGAATAAATACTACTGCAAAAAATTTCTAATGTAGGTGAGAGAATGTAGTTAAATTGCATTCCAGAAATATAGAGATTTATCTCAGGCAAACCAACGGATTTATATAAAGCAGTTATGTGTTAAAGAAAACCTAGAATCGGTTTATTGCGGTTAGAATTTACCACCTGTCGATGTTGATTGCTCTTTGCCATTTGCCTTCAATTCTGTATCCAACTCAAATAAATTTCAAAGCATCCGAGTGTATAAAAATTTGGAATTTCTGTTAATTGCACGTCTCTCGTTCATATGGCTAAGCCGTAGTTAATCCACGACATGAAACACTAATATTTTTTAACTGTTTGTTGAAAAGTCGTCGGTTCTTCCGCAGTAAACGATTTCAATCAATAACGTTACGTTTGAAAATGTCAGTTTCCCTCTGGTCGGTGCATAGTTTTATTTTTGATTTATCCGCGATGTTTTCTGAAATTTAACTGAATTTTTATTGAAACCAAGTTATTGTGTGTAATTTAATATTTTCGAAATTGTTTTGTATAACTATGGAAACTTGACTGCATTTCCCTATCGCTTCGTTTAATGAAAGAAACAAACTTGGCTTCCTCGGAGCTACGGTTTCATTACACCGCGACCTAGTTTGAGTACGTCAGGACTCCGTCTTTGGTATTTACCTGAATTGAGAAACTTGCAATCCAAACCCGGCCACCTTCGTACGGTTTGCATTTAGCTCGAGGCAGACTTTTGAAACCGAGTGAGAGAGAAACAGGGACAGGGAGGAAGGAGAGAGAAAGAGAGCCAGACCGACGAGGGAAAGCCTGAGAATTAAAGGAAGTGTAAAGCGTCGCAGGGCACAAATCAAAGCATTGAGGCGCCGACTACAATGCCGCTCTCCTGCTGGCTCCCAAATTATTTATCTGTTTCATTTTGGCTTCCCGACCGCGAGCTTGTTTTAAAATGTGATGAGGCTCTCTCCCTGGCAAATTTATACCCGGCTCGGTGTGAACCCACCTGCCAGGTCTGTCTAGGACTTCATTACCATCACCACACCTTGCTATTTAATCAATTCTACGAGAAACGCTTTCTGCGAAACGTTTCTACCTGGAAATGACAAATCATTAATTTTTTTCTAAATGCTAGGAGATAGCGTTAAATAATTGCTGTGATACAAAAGAAAAAAAAACGCGTAACACTCGTTCGTCAATTGTAGATAACGATGACCGAGCTAGTTGTCTAAACGCTGTAGGAATAATAACCGAAAGATAAAATAAATTAGTTGAGACATTATAATAAACTTCTGAAAACACTCTAAAACCTTAGAAATATTATGTAATATAATGGAGAGGTTCAACGTGGAAACGAAATATTTTTTTGTGTGTACAAAAACGGATTATTAAAACTACGTACAGAAAATCGTGTAAAATTTAGAATATTTGTATAGAGAATTTTCCGTGATAACACAATAATTTCTCCTATAAGCCTTTATAGGCAACACAAATCACAGGTACACATAATTATCAATAAATATAGGTGCAAATACCGGAGTAATTCTAATGGGTTTTATTTCCAATTCGTAACTCGATAATAATTAATCAAAAATAAGTAACAAGAAAATATATAGACCCAATTAAAAAACGAAATAAAGTAATATTAAGAATTCACAAATGTTGAGTCAACTAGAAAAGGATATTTTATCCTTTGAAACAAAATTATCGAAATAAAACTTTAAAAAATATTACAACCTCGCCTTATAATTAAAAATTAATGTAGAGAAATCGTAACTCTTAAACTTGTCATTTCTTTGAACCTTAACACCAGTATAACGATTGCCAAAGTTTCCTGAACTGAGAATGTCTTTCCGATTTTGTAATTCCACAAAGTTCCAGCGTATTTTCTCATCTCCGTTTCCAGAACCCCCACCATAAACGTTTTGCCGCTGCCTTTCTCTATATTCGATCTAATATCCTCCGTTTAAATTTCACACGCAGAACTGTAACAAAACTATAATTATAAACAGTAAAGTACAAATCGTTCCGGTCGGAAAATTAAATTATTGCTATCGTCCTACGAGTGGCCAAGATGTTTCAAATTGATTCTACCTGAGCTAAAGTCTGAAATTTAAAAAATGTTATTGGTCGTTAAATATATTTGGCCGATGAATAAATATTAATAAAACATTTCTTAATTACATGTATAAGGAGCTGCAACATAAACTTTCAATGTTTTTTAATTAACCATAAAATCTTTAATTAACAACACAATAACGTTTCTGTATGTATTTGAACACTCTTCAGACTGAAAGAAACGTTTGGTTTGATGCTGTAAACGTTTCATAGGTGTGAAGAGACGTTTACAACATCAAAACAATCGTTTCTTTCAGAAAATAAGAGAGTGAAAATATGTACAAAAGCATTGTAGTGTTGTCAAATAAAACTTTATTTTTAATTGTAAAAATGTTAATGGTCTGTTATTAGTCGGTTAATATAACTGATTTTTGAAAGCAGACGTAAAAGTAAAATATTATTATATTTTAAATTGTAGTGCGCCTTGAGGTACACAAAATTAACTGGAGTAAGATTTTTACCCTCTAACAAAAAATGATAGAAAAATTGCTAAGTATTTTTGGACTCAGACTTTTTCTGTCCTTTTACACCCCAATCACCATAGGGGTGACATGGCGTGCCCTGAGATGGAAATAATTAAACATGTCTGTGATTTAGGCTCCATAGTAAATCGTTCTAACGTGTACGTTCAAACAGAATTATGCATGGGTCACGAGTCATGGGTAATCGATCTGGGCAAGATTTCACTTTTCATTTGTACTGCTCCTATGTAAACATTTCCTTCATCTCGTACAACTCTCACGAGCTACCTTTATTTTATGAATTATCTAATATTTATACCGGTGAAATTCTGGCTGATCTCTTTCGTTTCATTCCTAACGTGTAGTCGTTAAAATTGGCAAATGATATACGTAATGGATAATGGAATGAAAATTAAATTATTGATAATGGGGGTTTGTGATGTTCATATTTCCTTCGAAGATTCTAATTGTTCTATAATTAATTGATGACATAGATTCGGAACCGTTACATGGATTACAATGCAACTTATAGTAAACGTCTTCTCATTTTAGAAAATTATTTTGAATCGTAGTAATTTATTTAATTCGTGTTAAATCTGAGTTTAGAGATACGTCACGGTAATTTTTTTTATTTGAAAGAGCAGTAAATTCTAACGATTTCTGTGGTATAGTATGACATATCACGAGGCAAATAAAATTAGGGGGAACTGTACGGTGACTTACTATGTTAGAAACGATTTTCCTCTTTATTTATGAATCGTGTTGAGGTAAATATTAGGAGCCTTCCCCTGACCATTATGAAGGCGAAGTAGCTGGAATGAACTCCATTGAATCTTTGAAAGCCGCCTGAGCTGTGTTGCCGAAACGGAACCCTTTAATTTCCGCCGAGGAAACACTATGCTTCGTTAATTGAAGGATTGCTCTGACAAGTTTGCGATTACTTTTATGGATCGCAACGCTACCCTATTGCCACAATTTACCCGAACTGCTTGTAAAGGAACGGGTTTCAGCTGATTGCTTGATAAGAAAACGCACTATGTAATGCGAATCTAGAGGCTTAAATTGCTCCTCGGGAACGGCTTTACTTACAGACGGAGAGGCATTTTGAACTCATTACGAAACATTAAACTGTGCAAGCAACGTATCGTAAAAATCGTGCGGGTGGTTGTTTCTGAAAGTGTCAGATTCCTCAGTGTTTTATGCAGAAGTGGCTTCTCAGAGGCCACGTAACGTTTCCTCGTGTTTAGCGACGTTCTTACGTCATTCTGCTTAAGAGGCCTAATTGGTAAAATTCTCTCGGCTACTTAACAACCACCAGACTAATGGCGTTGATGTGCTACAGAGAACTTTCGAAATAATCTCTCCGTTTTTGGTACCAAATTCCTTGGTTAGATTATTATTCGAATATAATTAGAAGAACAGGATATCAACATTCATCCCGTGGTCTTGAATATATAATAGTGTACGGTTTCCAGCAGCTCAATTTGAATTATTTCTGAATAATTAAAACAAAGCATATTAGTTAAAAATTGGGAAATCATTTTTATTTCTTTTCACCGAGAATTTAAAACTTCCTTAAAAAATGTTTAACTCGTGAGAGAACTTGCATGAATCATTAAGTACGCCCTATCAGTTCAAAAGAATATTGATGAATCGGTAAACAAAATATATTTGGTCGATTACACTATTGCGAAATTTAAGGTAAACCACAAAAAATTTTGATTATACAACGTTTTAAAAAAAATTGTTTCCGGAAGCTTGTGAATGATTGCGCTCTTCTGAGGCAGTAAGATGTAATATAATGTAAATTAATGACCACATACAGACAGTATAGAATCTAAAATGAATACATTGCAAAACAAGGCACAATGTTTCCTCCACGTTTCGTGGACCTCAACAGGTGAAGACGCCGAAGTCCACGAAACGTGAATGAAACGTCGTGTATTGTTTTGTAATATTTTAATCCAACGTACAGGCCATTTATTGTCCGCATGTGACCATTAATTTATATTAAATCTTGTACCAGACGAATTAAACTACATTTACATGAAAGGATGGTCACTGCACGAGTAGTGAAATGACGGCTTTATTGGTCCACCAATTTTTAATTTACTAAGACAGTTTTTAATTTACTAAGACAGTTTTTAATTTTTCTAAATAATCGCAACAATCAACATACGTGCCCGGTTCATCGAAGGACTCAATCAAAAAATCGTTTTCACCAAATCATTTAAAAGCACCAAATGTTACTATCATTGGTTTTAACGAAACCGATTCTTTATATATATATATATATATATATATATATATATTATTTTTAAATATAAATAACGTGACGAATTCACGGAAATATTTTCCTTGCTTCCATTTTCATTGCAAAGTTCATGCGAATTGACCAATACTATTATTTTCAAAAATAATTTTGAAGCCGTCAGAATTGAGCAATGGTTTCCGCTTTGTAACAACATGAATTCATGATCATTCTTCCGTCGAAAATAGATGGATTATTCTGGAAACTCAATCAATTCAAGTATCAGCAGTAAATCATAAAACTCGTATCATATACTATTGCTTTTTATATAAACAACAACAAAATTATTTAATCTGTTAATAGCGGGTATTCCTCTGAAATTATCTGAATAAATCTGTACTGAAGAATCAATTCGTTTTACATGCCCCAGGATGTCACGTTGATCTGTTTCCGTCAAAACTAAATTCTATATGAAACACCGATGGTGTTGTTCTCCATATACGCGTAATATTTCTTCTCTGTGGTGGTGATCAGTCAAATTTATTTTTGCCACTTTAGGATTCGCCATAGCAAGCCCCACTGCTTTATTGCGCAATCATTCCCGCTGTTCTCACTCTTGAAGTATTGTGAATATGCTATTGTCTCCTGGCTGTTTTCTTATCCGTTTTGCACCTACGGTTTCTCTTCACAGAGGGCCGCAACCTTCGAAACTGACGGTTAAGTTAGCAGTTTTGTTTCTGGGCAACTTTTTCTGGTTCTTCTGCGTAATTTTTTTCGTTAGCAAGAGGAAGCTACTGCCCTTGAAATAATTTACCGTCTTTACTTAAAGACAGTGCATTAGCCTATTCCTAGAATGAGGTAATAAGAAGCTATTCACGTTTCTTCTTTTACGTCTCCTCCTTTTTCAAATCCAGTGCTGCAATTTTGTGTGTCTCAAATTATTATCAGAACTCCCCCTGAACTGTGGTCGAATTAATGCTTATTTCTAGCGAAGGCAAAAATGAACGAAATAGTCTTCAAATGAGAAGTCAGTGCCCATTTAAGACTTCGACGAAAAGATTAAATTGCAACTTCTGTAGTCGTCAGTATAAACCCATAAATATTTATTTGTATCTGCCATTAGATTCTTAATGAGTGAATACGATTTGAGGAGGACGGTTACAGTTTCTAATTACTCAGATAAGTTCCTGACGCCTTGCATACGTAATGTGACTTAATCGCGCATCAATTAAATTGTTTCTCGTTACATAATTAAATTGTAGGGAAATGTAAGAACGTAAATAAATGTTGACTTAATCAGCATTAAATGTCAGAAGCTGCTTTAAATGTCGGCTCACACACTTCAGTGATGTTGGAATTAAATTAAATTTCAACGTATTTTTATTCCATATAAATGTTTTATACACTTAGTTGTTTTAAAATTTTGTTAATTTTTCTAATACAGACTCCGAATTAAAATATGTCATGTATAGAAATTGCATCAAGATGTCGAGGAAGCGCCAAAATAAAAATAAATTTGGAAACTGCCTTGTGACACCATAAGAACGGAGAATTTTTTTTATTACAATTTTGATAATGCACACTATTTTACGCGCCCCGTTTTCCTGGGAGAATCTGCCATTGTTTCCTAATTAGCCCCTGACGATACTGAATGGATTAGCTTTCGTCGCTCCTGCAGTTAATTATCAGACTTGCAGAGAGACTTTGCAGCGTTCCCGAATTTCTTTATTAAAGATATTGCTTCGCTCTAAATTTTCATTAGTATTACAGCAACGCTGATCATTATGAAGAATTTTCCACTTGTTCGCAGAAAACTTATTACTGCTTACAGAAGGGGAAGAGAGACAGAGAGGTTGATAAATGTATCACTGTTTTGAGAAATTATATTAACGTTAATTTATCATCAAGTATTTGCAGTTAATTTTAAAAATCAGAAATAAGATCGTGGGGTGTTCAGTTTTATCTGCCAAGTTGTCACAGGAAAATCGGTACAATTTTGCCAACAGGCAGAATGTTCAGTGGATTCGAACCCTGTTATTGAGTTCCGTTTCGAAACATTCTTTCGACTATTTGGTGGTGTTTCTTGTCCTCGGATTTCAGCGGGGGCCACCTTGCGGTGTCGTCCATAATCGACCAAACCCGTTTTCGTGAAGTAATTCGAGGTGAAGATCCCGCGTGGAACTAAGCTTTCCTTTAACGTTGACAAATCTGTTAAATGTGCTGAATAGGTCGTGTCATCTCCGACCGTAGGGAATTGCTGAAATAAATGACTTTCAAACAAATAATACCTCAATTTCCACACTTTTTATCACGTTCAGTTAAAATTATATTTATTCATACATTGAGCTAATGAAGGAGTAACTAATACAAGACTCACAGATAATTATATTTCAGTCCACACATTTTCAACGCACAACCACAGCTTTTTTTACAGGAGCTTTCTCCAAATTTCTGGCATATTCATCTGCAATTTCAGAACATGTCAACATTAAATTACCTTTACAATTATTTTTTAAAAATCAAATTGGGTTGTGACTCAATAAATTCTTAATTAATATACAGTCTTATTTTTATTCTGACAGTCGACGCTACTTTGGGCATTCCATTCATCAATAACGTGTGCTTACGCGTATAAACTTCACGACTGCTGTATGATATTATAACACTGTTTGTGCTTACGGAATTATCATGGTAGTAGACTATAATTATAACCATGTTGACAGAAGAACGACGCTTAAATTTCAAATGTAAATTGGCAAGTGTAAATATTGAAATTTGTTCGAATATTTTGCGTTTATCTTTTTCATACAATAAATATGTATATCGGTGCCTTAGAAAAAATATTTAACGAATCATATGTATGAAAGCCATGCGTCGCTATTCAAACTTTCGAGGCGTCAGTAATGTGGACTCTTATTTTCCGCGCGGATGGATTTTCATAGCAGGTCATATTTTAACGGTATTAGTTCATCATACTAGCAGTGTATTGGACTAAATATTTTGAGGCCCGCTTCTTAAAAAATAAAATTATGCGAGTATAACGTGGCCGTAGACGGGTATGTGGGAATTGTGGACATATTTTGCAGTGTAAAACTGGCAGCGTAGCCTCTCTCATCGTGGCGTGCGTCCTGAAGAATTTCCGGAAAGAGTTATGTATAATTAGGGACGGGTAATGGCGGCTCTTAAGAGCTCCTGCTGCTTCACCTGCCTCGGCGACAAATGTTCAAAACTAACAACTTCACAATTCTAAACATGGCCGCTAATTACCGTCACCTACCATGCGCTGCGAATAAAAGAAACTCTGTCCGCCGCAATATATCGGAGTCAGATCACTTCAATACGGTCCCACTAAATTTAAAAGTAATTATCAGGTGTGACTTTTCTAATATCAGGTTTCTGGACACAACTTACGAGATAGCAAATCACGTTGTGGGGCTATTTAGAAAATTTATAAACTTGTTACATAAATTACTCTGACAAGTTTTCTTTCTTTATTAGATCAGGAATTCTTAGTGAAATATAACTATTTAAAACCCATTTTTGAATGAATTGATCCCATAAGGTAAACGGAAAACGCTCAAAAATATACCATACTTATTTAATTAAATACATGATTGGGGAAAAATATAAATGAATAAAATATTGATATACGGCTGTAAAAAATAAAAATTACAGAATTGAGAAATTTTTGAATCATGAACGCAAAAAATCATCTTTAAAATACGAATGCTTGAATTGAAAATCACAACGACAAATTATTTGACGACTATAAATATATTACATATTCTCTTTTATTATGTAAACATTAAATGCCTCCGATACAAAATTTAATTAGTCCGTATGCGATGAATGTCTTGAAGGAAAAAATAGTGTTTGTAAAATATGTAGAATGTCTGGAATCCAACATAGATAAAATAATTTTTTGCTTATTAGTCGACGTAAAGTTGTTTCGGTTTTCTTACGACTGTTGATGGCAAAACACGATACCTCTTTATTTAATATTTTCTTATATATTTTTTCAATCTATCCAACTGTTTTAATTATTCGCGGGCCCAGAAAACAAAATACAGAATAAATATTTAAACCCACTCATTTTTTCACTGTATGTTTGACAGGTTTGCTGTATATATTTTTTATTAGTCGTTATTTAAAGTCGCATGAACCATTAGGGTCATGAGCGACTTCTTCTGTCACTCTATTTGCCATTAATAATTATGCTGTAAATATGTAATCACCTTGAGCACGATGGAATTATTCTCAACTATATTCCTTACAGTTCATAATAAACCAGTTATTTGAGTGAACTTCCCTAATGGCGTCCTCGGATGAGCAGAAATCTGCGACTGAGTAGCAGGTTATTGTGGCTTCCCTTTTCTTCTTGAAGACAGGACAAGCTAAGGTTAGGATAACATTGCATAGGGTACAGCTTGGCTGATGAAATATAGAAAACAGATGGCAGATTAGTGGGCAATAATCTGATTCTCCTTGGGATGGAGGATATCATAGAAATCCAATCCTTGCGATTATTCCTAATTCGATGGCTCACTTTCCCGATGTGTCCGTCCTTATCAGTGATGTTTTTTATCCTAGTTAGTTTTGTCTTTGTTCCTTTGTCCTTTTATCAGTCTATCCTCTATTATTTCAATCGTATTATCAATATCTGGAGTGATAGAATATACTTGTGCTCGCCTTCCTCATATATTTTCCTTATGTCTTCCAATGCTTCCAATTTGTTTTCTGGATTTTTCCGTCTGCTTTGGTTTTTCTTTGAAGGGTTGCTGTATTGAATCACAATTCATGTCTTTATTAGATCAGGAATTATTAGTGAAATATAACTATTTAAAACCCATTTTTTGAATGAATTGATCCCGTAAGGGGGGGGGGGGGAGGGGGGTTCGTCCTTCTCTGTGTATTCGGAGGTTGGGTTCGATAAGTTTATATTATTTACCTATTGAAAAAAGGACAACTATATTTACTTATCTCAAAAATTATTAACTGATTTGGTATACTTGGACATACGTTAGTTATTTTTATTATAATCAATTTAGTTGCCAGTGGTCTCATGTTTACTTTCTGATTGTTAACTACGATATCCTTATTCTTAGCTAGTATATTTTCTACATCTTTGTTGCTGCACCAGAAAATGCGTATCCTGTCATTTGCTATTTTTGATGGGCAAATGAGATTTGCTAGAGCAAATTGCTCCTGGAATGGCGTTGATGACGATTCCACGAGTCCTGTCAGGTCGAATATCGGCATACGACTGCATTTCTTTATAAATTCTCTTCCTGTAGCTATTATTTGCAGAATAATGCATCTACACTTGCATTGCTTCATGGACAAGTGCCCGACGAACACACGTAAACGAACCCAGCTATTTTTTCGGGCTTAAATCGGTCCATGAGTGTGTCATCGGTTCAAATAATTCGTGCAGGGTTAAATTATTTTTTCTGTTTCCTTAAATAACTTAAAGGAGATAAAAGTTCGTCGTTTTAAAACTCACATTTTCTCCCATACACAAATAGTTTCCTGCGTTTCAATAAACGGCAATGGTGATTATCACAAGATTCAGTTAAAAAAATGAATATTATTATGGGAAACGTTTCAGCTCACTGAGGTGAATTTTATAATAAATTATTTATTAATTTCAAGAGATTTAGAAAGCATTCGAGTTCAATTTGTTTTGAAATAATAAGAGTGAAGCGTTGCCCTTCTGTAAAATACGCTTACGAGATAATAGCCAACGTCTGTTTCGGAACGAAGTATTCAAACTGAAGAGTGGCAACGAATTATGGAATAGGAGTTAAGTTGGCCACATACGAAGAAGTAATATTGTTATGACGATGGCTTTGTGGAACCCCGCCGCTAAAATAGTTCCCATAATTTACAAACAAATGGCCCAGCTGTTTGCACATTAGAATAATTAAAAATTCTATCGTCAAAGATGAGCGTGGAAGAGATTAGTGCCATTTATTTGGGCGGGTGGTTATTAGTGACTTTAACTCCCAACATTTATCAATTCTTTTGCGTACACAACAAAGTTAAAATTTATGCGTTTCCTCTCCGCTTACCGGCATTGACTATCTTATGAGCAAGTACGTCTGCCGCGGGACTGCATTATTAATGGTGATCATTACTACAAAGTGACTGTGAAACTAGTTATTCAATAATTATCTCCTCGGCCGCGTTCTCCCAGGAACGTTTAGCGTTTACTTCGGAACCCTTCCTCGCTTCCCAAGAAGCCATAATGTATTTACGTGGAAATTTAAAGTGACTCTCCGTTCGCCTGGATGGCATTCGTTATAATTTAAAACGGTATCCTTTTTAATTTAAAAATGTTCTGAGGTTTGTGAGCCCATATTTTAGCGCCGACCTTTGTGCTGGGAATTCCTTGGCAATTGTAAATTATGTCGGGCTTTGATTTTGGCGTTAATGCATACGCAATAACGCGTACGGCCAATTTACGTGATATGCTGAAATTTACGAGGCTCAACACGTATTACGGACTGAAATGCTAAACTATACTCGATAAACTATGATGTTAAGTCTCGGCTTTTTTTGTGCCCGGTTATTAATTAATATTTTTCTATTAAGGAGTTTAACCTAAGTTTAGTGACGTTTTGGATAGTTATCAAATAAATAAAGTCAGAAAAATTAAATATAATCTATATTACAAAATTTCATCTCGGCACCATCAGGGGATAAATTAATAAACTCATATAATATTTCATTGATGTCCAATTTGGATTATAAAATTTGTAAAAAAACAATGTATAAAATTTATTGTTAAAATTTTCAAAATTTCTTAAATTATGTTTATTGAGATCAAACTTACATTTATGTTATAATAACATAAACATAAAAATATTTTGTTTTCTTATTCCAAAGAGAACACAATATAAATTTTATAAATTAAAATAAATAAATTAGAAAGTAATATGGTAAGATGCAAGTAAATAACAGAATGTGAACAAAGAATTTGACCAAAAAATACTTACACATTAATTTAAATTTAGAAATTAACTTTTTATTTGCACGAGGGTTTTTTAAATTTAAAGTTTATAATTCTCATAAATAAAAAAATACATTTATATACATTATACTTATATTTTCTGACTTATTGGTTATTTTATTTATTTGATAATAGTTAAATCTCAGATAAATATGGAAAGTATTGATAGTATATAGGAGTTAGCGTATATTATACAGATATTCTGCTCGTTAATAAAAGACTATTTTTTATTTTCTCAACCAAATTGTCTGTAATGAGCGTAGTGAAAATTAGCGTCTTTGAGCCATTTTAATATTAATTCATACAATAATTTTAATGCTTGTCAAATATATATATATATAATATAAATCTGTATGAGACATTTTCCTGCAATAAAGATTGATACGGCAGTGAATTTGTGTTCTTGGCGGAAAATATCTCCTCAAGAAAACAAAACAAAAAGCGTTAAAACGTCCAGTAATGAAAAATAATCTCTGTTAAAAATTACGCGTCCCCCATAACTCTTTCCCTAGACGGGAATATCAACCGATTTTATTATTGAAAAAAAATTTTACTTACTGAAAGTGTAAGAAATTCTCAATATAAATTCAATAATGCTGTAAATAATAAAAATTTATGGGGAAAAAGTTTTGTTACGAGCTTAGTTTTAAATAGGGTGTAATATTTTCAGAGATTCATGTGGAGAACTGAACTAAATTTAGGCAATCTTTCAAACATTAGCATAAGGTTAAGAAATTACGTCGACAGGTGATTGTTCTAATTTTAATGGATATATATTTTATTAAACATATTTTCGCCTAGTTCCGCGGAACTAAGTGTTTAATCTGTTTCCAGGTCGTTAACTACTCCAGTTTAATATTATTATATTGTCGTTAAGTCTGGTTGGAACAATATACATAAATCATAATTTTCAATCTCTGTGCACAACAGTGTGGAAAAAAAAATTAAATTTCCAACTGCGCGTTGTTGATTGAATGAAAACCAGGACACGTGATTCATTTTTATTGCGTATATTTTTCCGTTCGAATTGAGCTTACGATATTCGCTGCGATATTGTGCGAGAACGAGATGTAGCTCAAAGTTAGTGGTTGGAACTAAATGTCGTGTAATCGTGTTTATTATTGTCAGCATCAAAAAGCTATATAGAAAGAATTCGCCACAGAAATGAACGGTGGCATAATAGCCGAATGTCACATTCTGCGGTGATTCACAACACCTCCCCTTGCTCTGTTACGCAATAAAACTTATCGTTGATCACATAGCTCGTAAATTTATCTTCCCTCATAAACTGCACCGGGGGAATATGCCGTCTTCAGCAAGAAGAAAATACCACGCACTCCAACTGCGGTTCTGCGCACGATTAAAAATACCTCGTCTCTTTGGAAATGCACGTAATTTCCTACAATACATGATCAAGGCCCTTCCAAGTGACCGAATCACTGCAATAAAAATTTAGATAACAACGTGTAATTCGATCCGAACTCTATATAAATGCCCGCGGCAATCGTATCGTTAAGAGGAATGCGATATTTGCTTTTAATAAATTTCCTAGAAAATAAAGTTCACTCGGCGATTTCTGTAGTTTTATTTATTTTAGACTGCTGAATGATATTTCCCGGGAGGAAACTAAGAAGGCACCAATTATGTTGCTTAAAATATATTCTCAATTAAAAGATACTTCTCATTTTTTCCTTCTTATATCATTACTCATGTTGTTCAATCTAAACACAATAAATTAACGATTGATTGAAGAAAATTATGACAATCTTTTTATCTATTGACACCATTATTGTGATGCGTAGTTATTAAAAAAAAATCGATTGCGTCAATTCCGGGAAACTGATTTTACGTCCATGAATGTTTTTATGTCAACCGCAAGTTGTTTCAAGAATCTTTCACTTTTCAGTCATTTAAAGTTTTTTAATAATTACTTTATGACATTTTACATTCCATCGGTAGAAGAGCCTGATTTGCACCATCAAAATTTCCGTTCTAACTTATTTGAAATGTGTCATTTTAGATACCTTTATTTTTACAATTTCATAATACTTTTATGTTGCTTAAACACCAATGATATTAATTTTGTCTCATAAAATATTAGTGAAATTTATTGATGATTCTTTTAGACTGCTCTAATATAAATTAAATGAAAAACATCAACCTATAATAATAAGTGGCTATTTATTAATATTTTCTGCCTAATTGGCCGAGGTGTTTTTATAATAATATAATTGTTAATATTGATTAAAACTGAGAATACCCAAACCTGGTCTCAATGTAATTACGACCATCACATTTTTGTCATTCAGTCTTAAAAATGGCAAAAAATTCCGAAAGGAGTTAAATAATTTTCATCCATATGACTGATTTTGGTATTGTCAAATTTAATCTACATTAAAAAAAATTTGTAGAGTCGTGTTTTATTTATGTGAATCAGTTACTGGAGTCTGACGAAAGGATACTGATTGTCTTCTGAAGAGAGAGTACAACGTGAAATTTGCGAACCAATTAACCGCCAACACTAGGAATTAATTAAAGACGCTTACCTTAGCTTTAGACGGTAGAAGATACTTGAGTTGGAATGTAGTTCATTCATTTTGATTTATTTGTTATTCTTGTAGCAATATAAGTTGAAGCCTTACTAACAATCCTTTCCTCATGAATGAAGCTGGTTGTCGACAGTCGGCTCGCCTGGACAAATATCCTTAATGTTGATATTGGCAGCCTTGTTCCCGCTCCTTCACTAACAATGGCACAGGGAGGAAAATCTTTGTTGAAGTGTTTGAGTGCTGTGTGTCTGAAAATAGCTCATATTGTTGGCAGGTCGCCAAGAGTCCGTCTGTGGCCCCAGCGACGAGGTGCGACGACTGGACCTCACCAATCAGTGCTGTGATATTTCGGTGTGCAGTGTATATAGGTTTAAAACCACTTCAAACTTTCAACAATTTAAACAGTATTAAATATTGTATTAAATGTAAATGACGCAATTTTAGTGATGTAAGTGGATATTCTTCCAAGTGAATGATAAGTATTAGTCCGTCGTCTCCGACTGAAAGACTTCTGTAAGTGTTTCTTTCCAATAAACATGTGCTTTTCTGTCAGATTGTTGTACTGAATTTTACGCCTGTTTCCAACGTACATATTAAATATATCATAGACAGTAAAATCGTTGCACATTCAAATATTAGGTATTGAAAACTTTTCTAATTTCTTCAAAGAACGTGAATATTTATTTTGTTGCATCAAAGACCAGGACTAAGTATCAGTTACAACTATGAAACAACAACCATATCAATACATAAACCACACTCTTTTACATTAACCGTAGAAATATCTTCATTTTTCAATAAAAGCGGAGGTATCAGTGAGGGTAAACTGCGACGAACGTTGCCACGTCGCCTGGTTTTAATGCAAATGTTCCAGTATGAGGGCTATTCAATAATTACCTTTTTATGGTCTCTCCAGATGCAGTCCGTCTCTCCGTTTTTCTTCAGTCATGCTGGGAAACATTTTTTGATAGGCTATTCAAAAATAACCCCGTAACCAGCAGTGGATTTTCTGTGATTTGGTTTATTTATATAAAAAGAACCCTTCTACAAATTGTCAATTCTTAAATTTGGAAAACCTCTGAACCGTCATTCAGAGAGATGCTCCATGTTGCCTTAGAAGGGTATAAAGGAGCGGCACAGACTACCGGAGACACTTGACAACGATGACAATGACCGCCATTGAAACGTCGTGGCCTCAAACGATTCTTACGTGGCTGGAAGCCCAAGAATAATTCAAGCAACAAATAAACCGAGGGAACTTTCGCTCTTTGACATTCCTTGAGACTGGTCTATACACTCACATTTTGACATAAAAAATTAACCATTTGACTGACTAAACAAAACTACACATCAAACATTGAACGAATTAGAAAATTATAATAGGGTTTTCCATTCTATTTTTGGTAGTATTGGTTAGCGGTATTTCAGACGTGAGCGGAGTAAGACAAGTAGAATGTGGGAACATGAAATGGATAAACAAAATACAGATGAAATTAATGTAGACCATAGAAATTGAACAGAAGAAACACGAAATTTGAGCTGAAAAAGAAAACAAGTGGTCGTCGTCAGCTTGGAAAATTCAGAACATCAACAGGAGACCCTGTAACCAAACAAAAAAGCGACCTCCATAATGCAGCTTTCCATAGACACAAAATCCTCAGTTTTCAGAACCAAATTCTCAGATAAACCTTAACAGTTTCGTTGTAATCCTACAACATTTAATTCCTTTTTCCTAAATTGGAAAACCTCTCGATCACAGGAAGTGTTCAACAAAACCTCGTACAAGTTGTATGAGATGCGTAGTTTATACGGAGGGGAGTTTTTCAACTGGATTAGTAACATATTAATTTCCAGAAATATTTTCACTCTTTATTCTCATACTCTTGTTACTTCAGCAACTGACTCGGCCAAAGTCTTATTAATTGGGGGTGTCGAACAACTCACTAGAAAATAATTTGAGTGACAATACCCAGCGAATCCGAAATCGAAACAGATATCGGAGCTTTAATGACACTATAAAATCAGGCGATCGTTACCGTTTTGGATTGGCAATTTAGTTTGCTTCTGAAAAACCTCATAAAATTATTTATTGATAACGGCCAGAGAAAGTGATTTTTTTTTGGAGGCCGGTTAATCGTTTAAATATCAATATTTTTTTAAAACAAAGTTAACATGACAAGAGTTATGAAAACTAGAATAATTGTTTTAGATAGACATTGTGGGAATATAGTCTAATTAATTGGATATTATGTGGCCTTTTTTAATTTTTATATGTTTTATTATATTTACTTACAATTAAAACAACAAGTTCCGATATTAAATTTGAAACGGTTTCACATGTTTTGCAATTGATCATGAAAAAAAAGATATAGTTTTCAATATTTAGTCGCTTTTTCGCTTTCGTCACAATAAAACGAAATTATTGTATAGCAGTCATGTAGGTCAAAGATGAAAGAGCCTTTTACGTACGAAGGAACTTCTCGTTACTCGACCTCGAAAATTAATGTGAGCAGATGTGTATGTTTTAATGATATCCATTAAACGGATTGGCTTTGCCAGACGTATAAATTTATTCACGTATACCCCCAGATAGCATTTGAGTTTTCCACTAGTGAGTGGATTTATTGCTTCCTCGGTTTATTTATCCAATCAACAGCATACTTCCGTTCAAGGTCTACTTGATTAGTTTTTTTTTTCGTAACGTCGTAATATGGTAGGTATTTAAGTTTAGCACCACATCGGCGTGGCAGCTCATAAACATTTACCAAAATAAAGGAAGCTTTTACGAGGAATTAACCATTAATATTCCGAAGTATAATCGAGAGCCGAATTTCTCATCACTGAAACTCTTTGTTGTAACTAAGTTAACTGTCGTAATTGAGGGCATTGGATATCAAATTAAAATAGCCACGAATCCCAACATTCTAAGAATGCTCTTAAACACTTTACGAGGGACATTGCATATCCTCATTTAGCTATGAGAAGGAAAGCCACATTCCAAAATAAAATTTAAGTACATAATTCTTGCTAATAGCCCTATACAACTTACCTTTTGGTTGCCGTCTTCTATCCTCAGCAATCATGGAAGTTAATGTTCCACGGAATCTGGAAGGAAGGACTTAATGTACGAAGGAGTATTAATGCCTTTGGATAGTCGGGGAAGAACAATTAAGTTGTCACAAGTAGTTTCGGGTCAGCGAGCGGGGAAGCACAACGGAGTTCTCCCTCGGTGAGTCTCACTTTTACGGAAAAATAAAACAAAAAATTGTTTTTCATCGTCCTTAACGCGTTGTGATTTTTACTCAACGTATCATTTCGAACGATTTCCTACTGTCGTTAATCTATACTTAATAAATATAATATTCTAAATAAAAGCTGGCAATTTTTCAGAGATAGAGAATACTATTATTCCCTTACAACGTAAATTGTCGGGCGTTTTTTCCAAGTCCGGAAACTCATTTCAAGAAAGGAAAATTATCAGATGATTTTTATTACAATGTTATGTCAGAAAACGCTATAACATTTGTTTAATGTAATTAATAAGAATAACTCATATTTTCCAGAAATTATGTTTGTGGCATAAATTTGTGCTTAACTTTGCCTTGCATAGAAAATAGCCTCCGACTTCCAAGTTATACTCGGTATAAAATAAATAATATGAAGTAACGTGGAAAATTATAGTCAGAAGATTTTTTCAAAATTCGTTTTGCTGACTTCAACATAAATGCTAGTGAACATTTTTAGTTCGACGAATAAATTTGTAAATTTCATATCGAGTCACACTTGATGGAATTTTGTAACTGTAAACATATATATGCTCGGTCAGTAATGAGATAAACGACTTAAATTTTACTATGCGCAACAAAATCAAATCTTGATTTGAAATAACAAGATAGATTAATTTCAACATTTCTATCGTGGAAAAAATAGAAGAATCAGTGATACAAATAAATTTTAAATTAATTTAAACCAAAACGATTTCTAGTGAACATTTAACAAAATTATTTATTCAGGATTCGCCATACACTTCTGACATCTAACACAAATTGTATTACAACATTTCTATAATTCCTGGCTCAATAATGCTAATTAATGTTTTAGTTTCATGTTGAATATAGTACCGAAATTATTTGTTTCCACTCATTAGAATAACCAGTTTTTAGATTAGGGTGCTATTGGAATGATACAGAGGAATGCTTGTTTTGTATAATTTGGAAACGAAACCGGGAAGAAAAGCCAGTAATTGGCTTAAAGGCTTACGGCCCTCAACTGAAGATAAAATTCTCTTACAAGGGAAGTCCTCGCACGTAATTATAGAGAACAGAATCCCCGTCTTGGCTTGTTTGAAGCATGTTGGTGGACCTAATCGTGTCATATAAACAATCGAGGAAAAACGAGACTTACAAATTTTCCTCGAAATGATTGCTCAATTAAGGCACTTTTGTCTTCACACCGGCGCTTTCAGTTCCGAATGTGCATAATCGTAGTAAAATGACATGAAAATATCTGTGCAAACAACATGGTTTAACGAAAGCCGTGAAGCCAAATACTGTCTTCATGTATGAAATTGCTGCGCCCGCGTGCATTATTCGAAACTTTATTAAATATTCGCAGACTCAAGACCACACACTGAAGTAGTTATACTAACATAGATAGTTCAAGTCGCTCAGTGAGGGTCTGAAGTCGGCTTGCGGATATAAGCCATGGACAGCCGATTAATAATTTTTTACTAAACCTTAAGCACATTTCACAATTATTCCTGGAGCAGTCATTGATATATAGAACCAGTTCAGGCAAGTGTCTACCAAGATTTTCGTCTAAACAAAAAAGTTGTTGTTCAATCTGCCATTCCCCGATCAGCAAAGTCTCACTCAAAGTTTTATTCCCATTACCAAATAATGGCTCGCCAGGTTAATGCCTCTAGCAAATGAAAGAAATGGCAACAGTGTATAATTAGTGATTTATCCTCTTCGAAGCCAATTCCTAACGCCATTATCACGATACAGTTGATTAAGTAGAGAGAGATACTTACACACCACCAAACTGCACTTACTGATTGCGACGCACATGTAACATTTGTGCTTTATCCTCTGCGAAGCCAAGTCCCAATTAGACCATCCTCTGAACTATCATTTGAAGCTGGATTAATCAGAGAAACCTATTCATGCTCCCAATTGTGACGTGCATTAAATCCGTTGACACGTTTCAGTTGATACGAGTACTCATTAGTCAAACGGGACAACGCACATTGAAGATCTTGCAAAATTATGTGTCACGAAAACAAAATGAAATTCTAATGTACCCTTATCGTAACGATGCACATATCGTTAATTAACGTTTCTAATGTCAAGAAAATCTTTCAATCTGAAGAGGGTACAAAGAAGTACCGAAACGTAGCGTAGTCAACTAAAAACAATTTTTGGTTAGTAATTATCGTAACGATGCACATATCGTCTGCACGTATTGTTATTAACGTTTGTAATATCAAGACAAATCTTTCAGTCGGACCACAGCCTGAAGAGGGTACAAAGTAGTACAGAAACGTTGCGCAATTAGGTTTTAATTAATATTTTTTAAAGTCTGTTAATTGGCTTCAAACATATTTTATTTCAATTAAAAACAGGCGTTGAAATGAAATATTACTGCTATATTTTCTTTCAAGAAACGGACAATGTGTGACATTACACAATAGCTTATCTACCCCGCTATTAGAAATTTTATATATCACAAATTATCATTTCCTTTATAATTATTTTAATCGTTAATCGATACAGCTATATTGCTTATAATCAGTCAGAAATAAAAGGGAAAAGGATTTTATAGCACGTGGATTTTCGATTTATTTCCATAAAAAGAACTCGAATTTTCGGGTCAAAATCGTAGAGGTGGTCGACGCAAATTTTTATACCGTTGCAAATTGTGGACTGTTTAACAGTAATCTTCATGTAGTCTTTAAATCTGTACTGCCCTGTTGTTGATATATATCCAATTTTTCTCGATTATTAAGATCAAAATAACACAAAATGAATTGAACGCTTACTTTCTAAATTAATATTCTTTTACAGTTCACATTACGTTTGTACAATTCAATGATTAATTGCAGGAATTTACTACAGCAATGTGTCGAAGTTAACTATAGTTACGGATTTACAGATATTAACGTCACAGTGAATACAGAATAAATAAATATGATGAACGCGGAATCGTTCAAAAAACCTCACATAACACTAATGTACGAGACACACGTCCAGGTGCACTGCACTGTCACAAATTCAGGACCGTTTGTGTAAGCCATTTGCTGTTGTAACCGTGCACTAAATATTTAGCTACTGGCACTTCCATTTATTCTGATGTAATTGCCAGACAACGTCTATTAACGGAAAATGCTCCGTAGCGGATATGGCACATTTAGCACTGCAAACGGTACCGAAATTAGTTTCGAAGGCCGAACATCCGGTATCTATTCCAATACTTCGTGAGAAATAGCGGCGGACGGGACAATGGCCACGAACATCGCCTTTTATTTCATTGTTCCTCGTTGGAGCTTTCGTAAGATATCTGGATAAAAAAACGGTTATTTCCATTAAATCGATGCATTTACAGAAATATCGTGATTCCCTAGTTATATTTATTGAAAAAAAAACACTGATAGTCAAATCAAATTATGCCATATTTATTGCCCTTTGGTGTGAAGGCCTATCGAGTAAAATATTTTGCAATACGGAAGGGGTTAAATTTATTTGGTGCAACTTTTTCCTGTTTCAACAGCTTTAACGACAGAAAATAAACGTTAAAAATATTTAAATATTAATTTTTAACATAAAATAAGGTTTTTAAACCTGCTAGTATGATGCATTAAGAAGAAAAAATAAAAATTTTGGAAATTCATGACACGTTCTTCATACCATACCACTAATTTCTTTGTCTCACTTTCTGTGTGTCATGGTTTGTTGCTGTTTTCGTCCTTAATTCAACTCATGTTTTTTTTAAAAAAAAAAGTCTAACTTCTGACCACTGTTGTTACCCGTGTGACTTAAATAAAACCAACCCCAATATTCAAACTTAAGTTGCCACGTTTTCATCCTTTCCACTGATTCGAGAGGCTCTTACAGTGGTTTAGTCACACGATTTATTGATTTAGATTTACTGAGGTAATCATTCCTCTTTAGACGTGGAGTAGGTTCGTAATTAACTGCATAAAGAAGAAAATATATAACTGATTAAATACATAAATTCCAATATTGAAAAAATTAAATTTATTAATGTAACAGAGAAATAGAAAAGTTTAATAGGTTACAAAATTTATTAATATTTATATATCTATTCCCTTAGTGCGCTTTTTCGGGATTTATTAATGTGATGTAACTTCAATTGCCTGGATAGACACACAATTAAGTTGCGAATCCCATCAGCGTTCCGCCATGAATGTTTTTAATAATTATGAAATTAACGTTTCATGATTTATTTAGGACAAATCAACTTATTAATTGACGACTTTATGTGTAGATAATTGTGATTTCATCTAAATACTAACGTGAAATTCAAATTTATCCGTCCATGTCTCAACAGATAATTTGTAGTCACACGCAGATTCGTACATATGTACCTTAAATTAAATGTGTACGGAACAGAAATATTTTTGTGAGTGCAGGAACCCAAAACTGAACAAATTGAGCATTTGTTACAAAACGTCGAAGTAAAGTAGGTATATATGGTGATTAATCGTCATAAGAAAATTTATTTCAGAGTTACTTTGTTCATTCAGAGGTAATTCCTACAATTTCTATGAATTTTCGAACAAAAATTCTGAAATGAGAAAAAACCTTACCGCGCTCTTTCATAAAACAGCTGCTGTTTAATACCCTTCTGTGCCCTTACATTAATAAAGTCAAACAGATATCTCGCATGAATTGGACCGTCAATAGTAGCGCTGCGTTGCTTTCAGGAATTCAATATTAGCTACACGAGCGTCAGATCTGCCTTTATTCTGGTTATCGCCTTTCATGTCGCAAGATATTCGAGGCGGCTCTGTAATGAATAATCAGCTCGCAGAATAAGGCGAACCAAGCCATAATTTCTCACTGGAAAGTGCTCAATTCTTAGCGTAAAACAACTGCTAATTAGAAGATGGGAATCGTGCAACAGGAAGACGCCATTCGAGTTTCTCCTTTATTTACGAAACCAGGGAGAGCTTCAAATTACCTCCACCCACAGTGTCAAAGCCAGATGGAACGATGTTGAAATCATTACTGCTCTGCGATATGCACAATTTCATGCTGTTATTATCCAAAGGAAATGGGCCTATGCTCAGGGAATATATTTTTTGGGGAGACGGGTATCGTCGAAATAAAAAAAGTTCCTTTTCTGTTTTTAAAAACACATGTTTCTCAGTTCTTTAACCTGGAGGAAGTCTCAGAGAAAATTGAACTCAGACTGAGTGCTGTAAGAGTAAGAGAATTATAGTGATCATTAAAAGTAGATGCCTGCGACGCTCTGAAATATCATACTGGATATGAAACATAGATAGTTAAATAATTTGTTAATCTCTATATTCAGATATCTTTCCAATGTTTACTCTTTCAGGCCAGTACAATATGAATTTTCTTTAACTTCTTCAAAATAACCTTTAATTAATATAATTATATTTGAAAAATATATATTAATTTACTCTAATTTCTTTTATTGTAACTTCTTTTATTTAATTTGCAATTAAATTGTAATTTCATCTAGCACCGAGAAAACTGCCCATTTGTTGTAGATTAAATACATACTTAAATACTTATGAAACAGTTTACTTCCAGAACTAAAATTTCAAAATTTGGACTCTGCAAGAATCTTAGTTAATTAGTTGACGAATTTTCCGCTACGAATTGCAAACAAATATCAAATTCGGATACCCGAAAATTATCACTGTCAAATAAACCAGAATTTCTTTCCTATTCATGTTTTTTTGAAATAAAATAATAAGAAACGTTGTGTTTTGTGGTTTAGGACATTACCACTAAAATTCAACAGTCCTGTACGCAGCGTTTCCCTTCGATTGGAAAAAGACACAATTTTTTTTAACATAAAAATCTGTTGAGCATTAATGATTTTAAACGAAGCCTTGGCCTCTAATTGCGAGATTCAGCGTGCAGGTGGCAGTCTAGTTAAACAAGTTAAAATACGCCCAGCGGGCATTGTTAGTGTTAGCAAAGCTTCTGCTTTCAGAATATTTAATAAAATAAAGCCAGAAACCTTACGTCAAACACACTGCTTTTAGATTTTTGTGTTTGCTGAGTATTTAAACAACGCATGTGTATGAAGGCACTTTTATTTTTAAATTAAATTCATGTCCTTTATAAACGTCAATTTGCCACGTGATTTTATAACACAATCTACAAGGCAAAAATATTTTCAACTGTAATTGTTTAAATATATTATATGTAATGCTCCTTTATTTTTAAAGTTGGAATGAAGTACAAAGTATGTGTCTGACGTACCTCAAACTCGTGTATTTGAAAAAAAAATTCTTTACATTATTTTTATTCGAGGTAATTGATGCAATAAATTAGAGTTCAAACCTCAGAATAACGCATATTCGTTACTTTCTTTTTCTTGCTGCTGGAGGAATAAATATCAGTATTCCAAAATCCACTCCGAGTTCGTTGTGATATTTTCCCCTCGAAAATGGAATTCATTACTTATCTGCCACGCCCTCAAACACACAAACAAATTTTCTCACTTAGAAAGGAAATTAATGAGATCAGTTTCAATTGAAACGAAAAATACAAATTCTACAGCTGTTGCAGCTTTAAAATGAAGGTGAAGAAAGCGGACCTCATACTGGGCTTCCGTCGCTTAACCCGCTGGGAAGCAACTTATTAGCCAAAATAAAAGTCATTTGCAGTCGTTACGGTTAAATAA
The DNA here is from genome assembly GCA_037074705.1 of Zhengitettix transpicula. Taxonomy (NCBI): domain Eukaryota; kingdom Metazoa; phylum Arthropoda; class Insecta; order Orthoptera; family Tetrigidae; genus Zhengitettix; species Zhengitettix transpicula. The sequence goes on along the minus strand of CM073595.1, from coordinate 58,598,207 downwards.
TTTCCCTTCCGCGGGACAACAGGCTAATTTTAGACTGTGAAACTCATCTTCTCCTCGTGCAATGACCTCCGAAATACGGGAACTGGACAGACTTCTTCTGTACTCATTTAATGTAAAAATCCGTCTGGAAAATTAAGATTTAGGGAATTATAATATAGTGAACTGTAATGAAGTTTAATGGGGGCTTAGTCCTAAAATTTTGTTCACGTGAAATGTTGAAATCTCTCCTTCCGGAAGTGTGAAAAATAAATAATTATGCTCGCGATTTATTACTTATTAATACGACGATTAAACATGGTTCAATATTTGACTAATTTTAAGAAGACACAATTTAGAACGCCGTAACAGAGATTAAAACCACGTAGTCAAGCTATCAAACAATAATTTATCCCAAGAAGGGATCTAAAATTTATTGCTCTACTTGAAAATTTTTTTCGGCATTATCCTAGTTTACCCTTGAAGATTTTTCCATTATCATGGGATGTCTCAAATACTTCTACCGGAAAACTGCTCCATTTAATTTATTTACCTGTCTAGGAATGAATTGTACTTATGTTCGATGACCCTTTATTAAATTTACAAATCGATATGTGAGTACCAAAATATGACACCTCAAAATATTTAGTTTTCGGAAAATTCGGATAAAAATTCAGCTTGCCTTTGCTCACTTAATTTCGTATAATTTAAACTTGGACTCCTTTTTTTGTTCAATACGTGACGCAATATATTGGGAAATACAAATGTGATCGTTTATAGAAAACTTCATAGGGGTTTATTTTAACCCCTGGAAGGTTTGTTTAACGCAGTGACAAGTCGTTTTCTGATATAAATAAAAATTTTTGGAAATCATATTCTTCTTTCCACATTTCTCTGTATATTTCACTATATTTTGGACCATGTCCTTGGATTTTATATTTTTACGCTGTAAGGATAACTCCACAGTCACGTATTCCGAAATCAGACCAACGGGCAGTTGAATTTATATGATTTTCTGACGTCAGTGGAACAGGTACCAATAATGGCGATTTTTAGACCTTGCATTGCGATTATATTCCGAAAGTATTCAGGGAAAAAAAATATATATCGTCCTGCCGAGATGATTCGATTCCCGGTAGATTTATTCTTTGTCTATTACATGATGTAAACATTCCGCGTCGTACTACGGCCAAAGTTTTTTTTTTCTTATGTGACAGCAGATGGCTGAACGATTCTTCACATTTTCCCAGCGATGCCCTTTACCTACCACATAAAGCACGCGTTGTCAACCCAAGCTTTGAAAAGGACCCTCGCTCAAAGGTGACTCAAAAGACGGGGGCAAGTTCTCTTCCTTTACCTCAGTGATGGCACTGCGTTTATCATGCGGCCTCGGTCGTTAAGTCCGAAACTCAAGTCGGTTCTAGCTTTAAAACCAGCCCAAATTTTTGGTACTTATCTCCGCCTAAATCACATACGTGCTCCTCTTTATTTGGCGTGAGTTGTCCTATACCTGCAATTTAATTGCTAATTCCCAGGAAATTTTCTCAAGGACGACTTGTATACATCAACTGGAACGTTTTCTTTTTGGGTGTGACTGGTGAATTCCAGCTCAGCGTGTAAACATAGGATCACTTTCTAAGCTTGATAATAAGAAATTTTCGTCTCTACAGGTGGCTGCGGTCTGAAGTTCTTGTTCCTCAGTTTTTACTGAAACTTCCTGCGACTGACTTTAAATGTATACGTACGTTTAAAATGTGATCATTGTAATTATAGTGTCAGCTATACATGACCACAGACAGCAGCAAAGTCAGGCTTCCCTTTCCTCACTAATATTAAACTCTCTGTCCCATTGCTAGTAGTTAATGAAGTTCGATCGACGCGTAGTTCGTTGCCTTGTTAATTTTGATAAGGACAGTTTATGAGTGTCTGGCCAGTGAGTTGACGGACAACAGTTCTTGGAACAAACTTCTGCCTCTGTACGAACAAGTCCCTGAGATACGTTAAACCAATGCTCATGCTGTCCAATGAAGTCGGCTAGTGAGGAAATTAAAATGTCGCGTTAAATAAAAGGACTAATGTAATAATTAAAAATGTTAAGCAATATTCATTTCACCTTAAAACTACTTTGCTCAAGCTTCTAGGAAACTACTGGGTTCAGGGTTCTTTGCTTAACATTCCTACATAAATCTCTTCAATAGTCGTTTTAGCTTCGGTAAATTAGACCATTAACGATTTTTATAAGTCAAAAAATAATTATTAATCATAAAATCTTTGATTAACAACACAACAACGTTTCTGTCATATTTGTATCCTCTTCAGGCTGTTTCTGACTGAAAGTTTTGTTAGATTTCCTCAGTCTGGCTGTAATAATTGCGGAGCAACAATTTTTTAAACAAATGTCCCGGATTAAATTAGCACTACATAATACGAAAAAAATAGGTCTTAAAATTTTGTCTTCCACTCAACGTCTCCTTCAAACTGAAAAGATCACTCTCAATTCAGGAAGAGTGGGGAATTTTTTGTTGTACCTTCATTACTTTAGGCTGCGAGTTCTTATTTCTTTCATCGCTCGTCGTTAACATTACATTTTCATATCTACACGACCGAACTTATATTCCAGAGATATATCGTCGTAATTCTTATGTCTGTTTCATTATTGATAACTTAATTATAGAAACACTTTATTCTCATTTTATCGATTCATCTGAAGAAAAAACAACAACGTTTAACTGCATCTCGACTAATGTCTTCAGTTTTGTAATGTTGTTTCTTTTTCCGGTTAACGTCGACCCAAGGTCCTGCTCCTATAAAGGTTTTATTTACACGCAAGCGACATCGCATCTCAAACGGGACTAACGTGTCTTTTACAGGCCTGGTAGATCACAGGCTAATACGTTTGAAGCCATGAAATTAAGTTACAAAGTTTGAAATGATCCGGAAGTCGTCAGATCCCCAACAGTGAGAGCGTAAGCTTTTCATTCTAAACACAAAACATTAACATAAAATGGACGTTTAATATTTGGATTTTCCTTTATAAGTGCCAGTATTAAGTGACAATTTCGAAGGGAAAGACCAGGAGCGAAAAATCCAGCAACGCTTCAAAGGGTGGAATAACAAGTAAGTGGGTTTTCGGGTAAGTTTTAAGGTCCTCGTAAGGAAACGTACCGACCGTAATTTTATCGCTTTCCGAATCGATTTAGAAGACGGAGGGAAATCCGAGATTAGCATAACAGGACGGGAATCTAACCTTTATTCCTTCAATATAAGTCCCGCTTTTTATCATAGCTCCACCCTGTGGCGAGGGAACGCAAATTTGGCGGTATTATGGAATTTTGTTATGTTATACGTTTGAAGGACTGCCAAATAATTTCTAAAGTGTGAAATTAAATATTTTACGGTTTAAAATTGTTAAAATGCTGTTCAGTCATAATTACTTTTTATATGGAATCATTTTACACCATGAAGTTTATTTGCTAACATATAACGACTCTGCGAGCACCTTTTCTATTTATTCTTTCTTGACATTTTGAATTGGCTTAAACGAATATACATTTTTTTTTACCAAACTTGTACCTTTTTTTCCTTATTCCACCTATCATTTGGCCATTATCCTGGTCGCTGATGATTTTCCACATTCCAATCCAAAACTCTTATCGTGTTCCACCCACAACCATTCCGGATATTTTTCGACACGCACTTAGTTTGTTAACGTTGTCATTATTCTCATCGGACATTTTCTTCTATTGTTCCCTAACCTGCCTCGTCCTGTGTTCTTTTCTGCTATGCTCGAAATGCTGCTCCTTAAATGCGAATTCCATTTCGATATTTCTTTCCTCCAGTCTATTTCTTAGTCATACCAACTTATCTAAAGTAGGCTACTGAAATTCCTATGATTATTTTCTTTTCTTTATAAAACAAAATTCCTATATTCACTTCCAGAGATACGCCCACAGTCCCATTCGTGGGCTATGTTAATGTTCTCTGAGAGCTTTATAGTCTAATTTTGCTCCTTTTCACAGTTTATATGCGAAAAAATTCTTCTGGTGTCAGTATTTTGTACTAATTTTTCAGGCCGCGTTTTGTTCTGGCGTTGTTGCCGACGTTTCGTTCGATAGCAAGAACGTCAAAAATACAGACATCAATACGGTCACGAAAACAATCAGTAGCTGGTGTTTTTCAGAACAATTTAGTTAAAATTTTTTAAGACAGATATACGATCCAATTTCACCTTTAATAGTACGCCATTTATTCATAAATATATTCTGGATAATATTTAGTAAAATAATAATAAGATAAATTAAAAGACCAGTATAACAGATATTTAAAAAAATATTTCATTCAACGATGTTTCTCTTTTTTTTTTAAGGCAATTTGAAATATTGTATTGCTCTCTTCACCTCTTCCGGTTTTACTCGGTTACCTGATTTATTATTATAGTAAGTAACAAAACTCATATGAAATAATTTTAGGGAGGAGAAATTTGAAATATTCTATTATGTACATAATATAAACAGCCTGATGAAAGCACAAAAATTATCTTATAAATGAAAACAGGCGTGAAATATTATTTTAAATAATATTGCTTTATTGTATTAATCAGAGTTAAAATTTGCACATTCATCGATGTGCAATTGAAAGTATGTTACGGTACTGAACTATGAAAAATAATGTTCAAGGTAAATTGTATTAAATTTTGATTTATCGTATTTTAGTTTATACTACACCTACGCAATTGAGACGGTTAAAATATCGATATTTCAGAATAAGGACTTGAGTTTTTTTTAAAAATAACAACGACAACTACGACGCGCAATTTTCTGTTTCTGTATCCGGAAGATCGTCTCCCTCGCTTTTGAGCCACTTTAGGAGCTCCAGATTTCTGGCTCTGGTCTTCGCTTCTGCTCCCCAGTTATACAAGTGGTGACCGCAATTAAATGGACACAGTAATGTGCGACAGGCCCAATTATAGTAAACACATTTCGTGCAGGGGCGCTAGGAATCTTGCCAGAGCCTGGGTACAGTCGTTTCCTGAACACGGAGCTCTCGTACTACTCCCGCGTTTCGAAACCAGTTTTCCTGCTTATTTAGCCACGACAAAAAAAAAATATATAAAATATTCCCAACATTTTCTTCACCACTTATACTCACATTTCAGCTTCAATTTATTTTGTTTCGGTGACACATCTAAACTTGGAAAATTTGCAGAAAAAAGTATTTTAATTTTGTAACTGATTATCCGTATATTTTATTGGAATTTGAGAATAGTATTAATTAAAAATAGCCTTTTATTGCTACCTTTCCATGTTGAGGCTTGAACATGGCTAGTATTAATTATCAATTCACAGGTTACTGATCCTAAACATTACTGGCATCTATTTTAAAAATGATCGGCTGCAGAAGGTATTCGTAATTAATCACAGCCAAAACTAATTAGCCTATATGCTTAAGTTTCAACTATCGTAAGACGAGGGATTTTAATAAGCTTCGTTTCCATTACAAGATTCAATAATTATTAAAAATAGACGAACAAAATAGGCTGTCGACCCATTAGTACTTCCGGACAATTTAGTATTTTAATCTAATACCAAAATAGTCGTTGTGGAGATAAATAGCGCCTACGTGTTGCAGTCTGACGCGGCACACAAAGCGGTCGTCTGCTGGTCCTGCAGAATCTTCCACTGTAAAGGCATTAACACAACACGCGCTGCAGATGCTTATTATTGGAGCGTTGAAACGTGGCAGCTCGAAACTTAACGCGTTATTTTCGGACGTTTTCAATTTGAATGACTCCATTGGAGGTAGCTTCTGGTCATTCTACCAAGCGAGTGGCGTCCAGTTATACATTTCTTGATCATTATTGAAAACAGGTAAAGAAAAATAGTGCTCTGAAACATGAAGGCAAACTGCATCATCAAGTAACGCGAGTCTTGAACTGATATTACATTGCGTCCAATTGAAGAAACGACTGGATAAAATGTTACCCTATGCAAGTATCTTCACCCACAAAGACTCTAATTTACATTGAAGCAATAACTATAAGGCGAAGAAGGATTCGTAGTACTAAAAACCATCCGTGTTATGAAATGTGGACTCTGGTCAGTGAATAGCCAGAATAGAAATATCCTTATTTGTTGAGATGTACGTGATCTTCTCTAATGGAAGGAATAGATCTGTAGTGTTGTTTCTTTTTTCCTCTCTGTCCGGAATATAGGTGGAATATATTAGATTCAGAATAACAATTCAGTTCCTCGCGTGTTTTGAACGCCTATTTTAATATGTATAAGTTTTAAACTCCATTAGTGATGACCCTTTCCTCGCAAGTATACCTTATACGTTACTAATATGTGGTTGCAAAACTCTTCCGAGTGTTTATGTACGCGCTCTAATAATTACGTAACCATTGCTTTAGATTCGGCCATGACAAGCAAAGGTTTCTGCTTAATTTACGGCATACTTAATACAAGATCTAGACTGTAGAGAAGAAAGAGTTATCTCAAATTATTAATTACGTTAGAACGTTTCTGAGATAGACTAATAAACAGCGGTTTGTGCAGCTCATTAGCTCTAATAATTATGGAAATGAAACATGTGTCTGCAATTAGCCACTTGGGCGCTTATATTTCCGTCCGCTAAGTATTTTGCCGAACTTATTTTGTTTCCTTTTTTTTTTGAGTCGTCTTTATGTTGGGCTCCGCCGACTACTTTTCATTTGGGCAAATCTGCCTCCGGAGAAAGAGAGGGGGAAGGAGAGAGAGAGAGAGTCTGAATTTGTGGCATCTATCAGGGGAAAAAAAGGGGGAGAATACTGCAGCGAATTTATAGCGAGTGCGACATTCCAGAGCGAGGTATGCCGCATCTGAATTCCACGCCAACAGCTTCTTAATCAACTATTGTCTTACTGGGATAAATAATTCAAATCACGGTCATCTGAATACAACACTTATCGCCCAAGTTTCTGTGGTTCCTGACGGCATTTCTGGAATTCGGTGAGCGCTTCTATTGGCCGCTTTAAAAATACGAGGAAACGATTAAGGACACGGTACGTCTATTGTTGTCCACGACACGGTAGATGCAAAACATTTTCCGCCGATTAAACACAGATTCTCCTTCATTTCTCTATTATTTGCATATTTAGACCAGTTTACATCCTAAAATCGAAAAAAAAATTGTTCCTATTTTTTCTGGATATTACGTCTTATATGACAACTGTGGGGAATAATAAATCAGTCATATCGCATACGATATGTGCATTTGTTAACTCGTCAATAGGAAATATGCATTTCTTCGCAAATGGTCTTTACACTAGAACTGATATTCAGATGTTTTAGTAAAATCTTGAATTACAACTATTTATTTGACTTTCTTGCGTCTTAGACTCCTAATTTCCGCCAGTCTCAAAGAACAGATTCGTATACAATACCAGGATATATACGTATAATTATTAACACGCGAAATTGTGATAAGTCACTTGTTTTTTTTTCATTAGACATATTATATATTATATATATATATATAAAAAATTATTAAGACACAAAATAATGTAAATAGTCGCTCATAGTATTTATTTAAAAGCCCCAGTTATTTTACAAAGAAAACCGCTTGATAAACTTTTTGAAGGTGAACCAGCAATTGTCAAACCAGGTGTTGATATCATTTATATTTATTAACTAGCTGGATGTCTGGCATTGCCCGGGTAGTTATTAGTCCATAACCCCCGATTTGACTCCAATATCGGTTGCTTTTGCGTAATTGTTATGTAACGCATCTCGAACCTTATCGCTAAATGTGTTCATGCTGAAAGGGGTTGAACTCTTGACCCAGAAAAAGGTTCTTTCGACGAATATATCGGCCGTTTTAACACGACCGAAAATTTCCACCCATTCTACTGTGGGTTAAAAAAAAGTTGAATGGTAATTAAACTCAGCGACATCCATAACGCTGGATTTGACTCCAATCTCGGTCGTATTCGCGTTATTTTCTTGAACCGCCCCTTCACCTCCACCGCATAGGGTCCTCCATTCTCATGCTGTAAGGGGTTGAAATGATACACATATGACATCGGTAGAAACACTATCAATCTCTTTGACCTCTAAAAATATTTATCCGACTTAATTAACGGTCTATTTAGCCTTTTTGAATATTTCCACCACGTCCATCCCCTGGTAGACGTGTCTCACCCCTTCAGTGTTTGTTTCCCGGTCGCATAGAATACGTGTACGAACTTTGATGAAATTTTCTCCACGGGTGCAGATTTGTATGCGGAACATACAAACACTCTGTTTTATTTATTAGAAGATAGATTTGTTCCTTCCCTCTTCTTGGACGCTCATTTATGGGACCTTGGCACACTGCGGAATTTTTTTTATGTGGTACGGTCCGATATTAAGTGACACAAACTCTCGAAAAGAGAGAATAAAATATTACTACATATTTTAAGCAAAATATGTGGAAAATATAATTGTTGTGATTAATGAAGGAGTACTGTAGTGTGAAAGTGAGTGTACATCCGATGGATTACGAAAAGTCTATAAATTTAATTTAAACAAAATTAAGGAAACATTTAACGAAAAATAAACTTCTAGGCCTATGACAAAAAAAAAAATATTTGAGAGGTATTTCCTTTGGTGAAAAAAAAAATGTAGAGTTTGAAATGAGCCATTATGAGGTGAGTAGATCTGAGAAAAATGAATTAGGAGTGAATCGGTACTCATATTCCTGAGCGGCTCGCCTCACGACAGTTTTCTCTGGTAGACCTTGAAGTCGACGCTTAAATCACTGTCGTTTGTAATGGCCGCCAGGTGGACTACACAGTTTACCTCCATTTTCTCCTTCCAATTACGAATAGCTAGTCTTTTGTTATGGTAATGGCTTTTCTTGCTTATTTGATCTCAACTTGTCTTCATCTCCGCGGAGCATTTCCGCACGACAATCAGGATTACGAAAATGCGCCATTGTGTGGCGCTTGGGGGAAAAAAAACGAAAGAAATACAACTGTGCCATTGTAAGAACGACACATTTCATGGCCCACGAGATAAACAGCGTCGCTATTGGGCAGTATCACATGGCTTACTGACGACTACGGTAGCTGGCTTGTTCCACGACACTGGAAACTGAATATTGTTGACGCTGGGAATAAGCTTTCCGTACACTATTAAAAAGTCATTTACGAGCCGCGTTCGCGAAAATTCTTTATTCGGGACATTATTTCTCAATGAAGGCTTTGAAGGAAGACGCATCTTTCCAGTGGATTGTGTAATATTTCAGGGGAGGAATGCAAACTTAATGTACCAACGTGACATGCATGTTCCTATTGCCGGGTGGCCGTGTCATGATGCGTTTTTAATAGAATATTACTTTTTCTCACACGATGAATGTATTTAAATTGAAAGACCTGTCAGCATCTAAAGTTAAAGTCAAATACAGACAAATTAATTTTCTATTTTACCGGCAAACAAGTAATATTGTAATCCTTATGCTGACAAACTTACATGTGTTTCCTTAAAATATATATCCGTTTATAACCACGGTTACAATCTATTCACATCATTAATTCGTTCAACGATAAGGTTCTGTAAAAATGAAAATATTATTTGAAACAACCTGGAACAGTTAATTAAATTAAATCTGAGGTTTGTGTTATTAAATAGTTATACAAAATATAATCGAGAATATAGAATTTAATTTAAAAAAAATAATAAAAAGTTTGAGTCACAGGCTACAAGAGGGTTTTCCGCTTTGATGGCTACTCCCCTTTAATAGCATAGGAAAGGATAGAAGGTAGGGGATTCGGAAGGTAGAGCGAGGTAGCCAAGGGTTTACTAGGGCCCGCGGGCTATAATTTAAGGATCCTACCCGGAATTAGCCTAAAGATGATGCAGGGAAAGCCGTAGAGAAACCTGAATCTGTAAATTTTTTTATAAGGTGTAGACAGGCTATGTATAGGGTAATCCATATAGTGGAAACTCCCCTCTTATAGCATAGGAAAGGGAGTGAAATGGGGATGCGGAAAGGTAGAACAAGGTAGCCAAGGGTTAACTAGGGCCCCCGGGCTATGGTTTAAGGATCCTACCCGGCAATTCGCCTTAAAGTGATGCAGGAAAAACCCTAGAAAAATCTACATCAGGTAGGTCGGGCATTTGGTACTTGTCCCACGCCCTTCCGATGGCGTGAGAGGGGTTTGCTGTGGGGGTCGCACCTTTCCCCTCGCCGTGCCTTCACCGGTTTAGGAGGCAGCTGGCCGACTATTCCAATAGGAATAACAGACAACTCTTACAGTATGCCCAAGGAAACTATGGTGATACATATATTTATAATTGGTGTTATAAGACGGAGAGAAAAATTTCACTGTCACCATTTTACGATTTTAGGATTATTAAACATAATTTTGCAAGACGAAAAACTGGAAATGTGACCGTAATTCTCACGCGTAATGTAATATAACAATACCCCTGATACCTGTTAGAATGCAGCTATTTAAAATTCGAAAATTGTTTGGTTATACTGAGCCAAATAAACGGTAAAAGAGAATGATAGATATGTTAGCCGGGTTGCAAATCAGGTCTATTTGTTTCAACGCTAATCACATGAAAATAAATTATTATTTTTTTCAGGTTAGATAATATTCGTGAAACGAAACGATAAAACGGAAAATATATATTTAATGGCACGAGTATAATTTTATGTAATAGTTAAAAAGTTTTCGTTAAAATTACACTTCACAATAAATCCTGCTAGTTGGAATAATATGCATCCGTTCCTCTTTTTTCTTTTCTTTTTATTAATTCGTCTTTTTTTTATTCTTGTGAATCCAGTTTAGCGAATTGTTGGCGGACTACATAAAGGACGTAAGTGAAAATGCTGTTCCTATTTTGTGTGTAAACTCTCGGTTCTCAGTTCAGTATTTTTAGTCCTTTCCTAACTGATAACGCACTTTTGCGGACTTTTATTTATATATGTAAATTTAATTTTGTTATTTTCTTTATATGCGGTAGAGTTTTCCTAAGGGTAGCATACATTTATCAACACAGCCCGTGTGCGAATGTTATTTTTAACAACCACAGTAGCACAAATATTTATTCACCATATTTAGAGCCATTACACATTTTTTGTCTGCTGCAGTTGTTATTTGGCCAGCGTCCGCGTCGAAATGTTTGACACTGGACTATGTTTCTGTGAGTTTATGTTTGCCGAAATGTTTGACTTCACGTCCCAAATTACGAGGAATCTCGGGTTTTATGTTCGACTTGACGGAAGATTCTCATATTTTTTTCCCCTTTTCCGGGGAAGTCACCGGACGTTAGGTAATCATCACTGGTCAGTGACCATCTGTTCCATTCGGTAATCCTTTATGGAAGATCGTTTCCACTTCCTCTGGTGGAAAGTCTACGCAGTTGGCGTTTTACTATTGCTTACAATCGTTTACATGGATCGAAATTCAGAGGAACAGCAAAGGGTCTGGAAAGTCATGCAGACGTGGAGGAATCTGGTCATATGTTGACAGCGAACGTCGAGTCGTTTCCCTTTCTGGACTTATTATTTCTCACATTAAGATTTTCCTCACTCACAATATCCTTACATTTTTCCTAGATATTTACCTAATGTTTGCCACTTGTTCAAGCGGAAACTCGAACAGCAATATACTAATTATCTTCAAGAACTCAACTCGGTTTGTTGGCAAAGTAAAGTTATAAACGAAATGAATGCAAGGAAAGTTGAGCATTCTTGAATATTACGATTTCCGAAATTTTATTTTGCGGATGCAAGCATGAACGTTCCTTTGAAGCTGGTTGGACGAGTAAGGACCCTTGCACATCCTTTTCACTTCCCCTTCATCTTCGTATACCATAAACAAAGCACGTGAAAGGGTTGGATGGCTCTTTCCTTTCAAAAATTGCTCCACTTTTTTTTTTAGCAGTTTGATGCCTAAAGTGGGCAACATTTGAGCTGCGGTACAAATATTGTTATTGGTGACTTCCTCTCTGAGCACAATGGCGGGGACGGAGGCTCAGGAAACAAGCTGTCCTTTGTGGATTGCGGTATAAAGAACCACCCGTGACAGCAGATTCTTTCATACGGGCCGAGTATTTATATTGATGTCGTGCTGCTGGAGGTTGTAAGTGGTTCTCCGTTGTGACATCACAATATCCGGTGGCGTTGTTCCCTACCCTAGTCTAGCATCGCGTCAGATATCGATAATCCTCGCTTCTAATGCGTGGCCAGGTGGCGTGACTTCTCAGTATTCAGAAAACGAACGTAGGACCTTTTCGGAATGAAAATGAAACGCTGTGGCGTGCAATTAAAGATCTCGACAGCTTAACGGAGAGAAAGTACGCCCATAAAATTTAAAATCCTTTTCGCAATAATTAGCTTTTCGCGCCCAGGGAATAAAACCGTTATTGATTTCGTGTAATTTTTTCCTTTTGGAACATTTTAGAAATAATTACACCATTTGTTCTCACATGTGTAGTTTCAAATTACTTTCAATGTAAGCAACACATGTTGTTAATTTGAGAAAGGAATTATTAAAGAACCAACTCCACGTTAATATCTTTGTTTGCGGGCAACGATAAAATATCCTATTTCCCCCATACAATTCGAAAATAATTATTATGTGCACACGTAAGCAATTTAACCAATTGTATATTAATATCTTTTATAACTTCATAGAATAAAATAAAAAGGAGTAATAAACAATATCTCCAATACAACTTGGAGACATAAAGAATAATTTTATTCATGTCTATTAAAATGTGGGTTTTTCCTAATTTCCTCAAATTTCCGCAGCAATTTCCGGGTTGTTTTTTTTCCTCAAAAATATTTTCTTCGGCGTTGTGTAAGACTTGAATTTATTGCGCTGCTACTTCGATAATAAACTTAAAACGTAGGCTTTTGAAGCAGTATATACTAACAAAACATGTATCGTCAATAGTATAAGAGAAGGAAGCTAAATAGGGATCCATTACTCGGACACACGAAAAATTAAGAAAGGAAAAATTTTATAATTATACAAAACGTTAAAAATTCTGTTAAATAATAAAATTTATTACAAATTTTTCTACCCAAAAATATTGCGCATTACAGAATCAAAGTGTACGTAGACGAGCATTTTTAAAATGTGATAGTGACATTTAGAAAAAAAATTACAGATCATTTTGATCAACTCGACTGAAAGCTTCGAAATAAATTAAAATAAATAAATATATTGCGACTGAAAATTATCAAATTATTGAAGTGTAATGTAATCTCAATCACCCATTATATTCAGTCATTTTAATAATTATATGTTAAATACGTATTAGAACCAATGTCTGTATTGTAACTACAAATGACTAAAAAATTTCTTAATTGTGATCTACTTTGTATTTCTGGTTGCAGTATTTCTCTTCCGCAATGAACAAAATATAAAGATTTCCTTTATTCATTTAAATTGCCATTTTATAATAATGTACCGTATATAATTATTTTCTCTCTTGCCACTGCAGCATTAAACTTCGTCTACAAATCAGATATACACTCAACCCCTTGATTAAACGCTCCGTGTCATTAATTTGGAAAACCGAAACGAGACAAAAATTAACGTAAATAAAACCAATCAAAAATTCCCAGTCCATTTATCATTAATAACACTTTCGCTGATATATTATGTAAATATTCCCCACCCGTTTCTCAGATTGCTTCGCAATAAGCATTCGTACTTTTTCTGTAGGTTATAATTTTTTGTCAGGATATTTTCCTTACGTTTTAAGCTCACTGTTTTATTTATTACTGTTGAAAATAAAAATTTGTCCTTATTCTATTTATAAAAAAATCTCTTGTATTTAAACCTAATTAGAAGAAGTTTCAGCTACTGCCATTTTCAACGAGAAGCAAAGTGGTAAAAGTTTATAAAAAAAAGCTTTTAGAAAAAGTGAAATCAATAATAAAATCAGTCATTTACCTTATTATATGTTAGAATTTTTTTTGCTGTGTCAAATTAAAATTAATCTTATAATGGTAAAATTTAGATAAATCAAACAAATGTTCTATACGAGTCCTTAGTCACGTGATTGTGCTCGGACCATTTGCTTCACCTCTCATTAGTTTTTTATATGAAAGCAAGATAAACACAAATTTGTGTTTTTTTCAACAACTATAATACAGGTCCTTTTAATAGAAGATAGAATGTTTGTTTATTATCTAAACCATATGTTCATTCATTCAAATTCTATTTATACAATGGATATTGTTCACAGTTTTCGAACCCTCCCTGTGAATCTTTATTGTAAATTTTAATATTTCAAGTACTACAGGTTTATTTCTGGGTTTTGACCATGTTAATACGAATCCGCATGCATGAAATATGGATCTGTTATGCAAGCTTGAAAACCGAGACACACTAACTACTGCACCACGACTCCCACCGACACAGCGACCTTGGTGCTCTCGTGTCAGTTTCGCCCTTTGTTATGTGCAATCTAAGTCCGGGTAATAAGCTGATAACCGTCAAATGTAAGCAAAATTTGTTGTGCGTGTCCCAAACAAAACAAATCGTGGAGAAACAGAGCACGCGGATCGTATATCCCGGAATTTCTCGCCGTTAGTTTCATTTCCCCGCAAGAAGTAATCTTAATAGAACGTGGAAAATAAATAACGTCCGCCGCCGGAACCGGTTTGCGACTAATAATTTCACGGTTACTTTGCGTTCATATGGTACTATGCACATATGTTAATATGACGCCTCATCGCCAAAGCTGAACAAGTTCAAAGACTCCCGCAGTCTGGAAACGAAAGCTATTACGGGCCGCGAACTCCGCTCATAATTAACTTTTTAGTTTTGTTTCCCAATAGCACAAGTATTTAATTTTTCTCCTTTATGATCTTATTGTAAGCTATGCTCTGAAAATTAATCACACAAATACTGCTTAAACGTTTATTATACTGGACTAATAGGCATCAGGTATGCAGGCAACGTTTGGTCGTTTCATACGTTTTATGTAATTTCAAGCCAGAAAGGCACCTTGTAACCGGTAAGGTATGAAGTAGAGGAAAACCAAGAGTTTTAAATCCATGAAAATTGCATTGAATGACTAGGTTTACCTCGCTGTTGAAGCAGAAACATAATATGTTATCACATTAAATTACACTCGACGAACACTAACATACTCGGCAATAAATAACAAAACATAAAAATAGTTTTTTAAATTTATAATAAATCTGTAAGAACGTAGACGTCATTCTCCTTATAAAAATTTACTCGAATTAATAAAAATCTTTATTCCACCGAAAATTATTAATAAATTATCAACAAGAAACTTAGTTCAAAAACCACAATTAATCATAGCACAGTAGAAAATAAAACTGGAATTAATTATTATTTTTAAATAATTAAATTCTGATATAATTTTTGTTGGGTTAGTGATTTCTTCTTCTACAGGCGCTACAGCATTATTGTTTAATTGCCTTGGCCTTCTCAACCACAGCCTTCCATTCATTCCTATTGTTTACTTTCTGAGTCCAATTCGTGATCGTCATGTTTATTAGATCCTTTTGGACATCATCTTTCCATCTTGTCTTCGGTCTACCTTATGTCCTGGTAGTTAATGGGCTCCAACTATATATTTTCTTCACTACACTATCTTCACTCATTCAGCAGACATGTTTTTGTACTTTATAAGTTCATTTAGATTATTATTGTCTCTTATTCTCCAAGTAGCATCATGTTGATTAATGGACCCAAATATTTTCCTCGGTATTTTCCTTTCAAAGATCAATAGTCTTTGTATGTCACTATCCTTAAGAGTCCAGGTTTCTGCAGCGTATGTGACTATTGGTCCTATTGAGGTACGATAAATCTGAAGTTTTGCAGACACTGACAGTAGTTTATTTCGAAGCAGCTTCATGTCAGCATAATAAGCTTTTTTACCGGCTAGTATCCTGCTTTTGATTTATTTCTCAATCAAATTGTTTCCATTTACTATGGATCCCAAATACGTAAATGATTTGGCACCTTGGAAGGTGCCATCTCCGATTATTATGTTTTCTATACCCCGGATCTTATTATTACATCTTAAATACTTAGATTTATGATTATTTATAATTAATCCATATAATCGGGATTCATCTTTGAGATTGTCGAATGTTTCAACTAACGCTGCTTTATTTCTAGTTGTTTATATAATATCGTCAGCATAATGGAATTTAAAAACTTAAAAACTCAAAGTATGTATATTTATATTTTTACGTCATTTCAAGACAATTATTATAAACAATTTCATGCATGTTAGTTCACTATTAAATTAATTCAGAGATCTCAAATTATTATAAATTAGCCCTTGTGGCGTCCTGTTGTTAAAGAATTTTCAACAAAAAAATTAGAGAACAAGTTTTCAGGAAATAAAGTTACAACTGTTAGAAAAAAGCTATAAATTTATTTAAATTGAAAACAAAGTAAAGTTGTTCCTTCTAAGTTTTTTAAAATATATTTGGTGTGAAAGATGTCGGAACACATATTTTCAGTTTAGTATAAATTGTTACATATATTTATTGTAGCCAACACGTAGGCTATCATCAATTATCTGTAAGTTAATTGATTCATATTACAGTTAGAGATAATAATAGTATACCGTCAATTGCACATAACCACATTATATACATTAAAAGAGAAACGACAACGATTTTATGTTAAGTAACGTTCGCCTTCCAAGCCTAATTTTTAAGATCTATTATTTTTGTATAATTTTATTTTTTGCCACCACATGATGTGTCACATTTTATTACAATGTCATAAACTAGAGGCGATATGCAGAGCAAATTATACTTAGAGTTTAATATATCAATAAACGATTATGGACACTTAAATGAAGAGTTTGACGAATAAAATTTTAGTGTGTTACCAATAGAAGAGCTGATTAAAACACTTCATATCTCACATGCTGAAAGATTTTCTTTTGGAGGTTTAATAATGTATCATATGTAAAAAAGATAATCATTTTTGACACTAAAGATATTCTAGCAGCATACTTTTGATTGGTCCAGTTCTGGAATAATTGACATCGAAAGAAGATTCATTTCATAAATATGCTTCCGCTGCTTCTTTAATCTCTGTAGTAAATTAATTTGCAGGGGATAAATAATATTTATAGTTATAAATATAATTTTTGTACGTTTCATGTTCACTAGTAGTCTCCTTGACCTACGACTATTACTAATACTAGAAACGTGATGTTTAATGCGGATTGTTTGGGACATTTTTGTTTGTTACAATGAAAACATGAAACGAGTCGTACGGAACAAGGAATATCAAAATTACTAATAGGATCACTCAAATTATTTATTAAAAGAGTGAGTGCGGTGGATGACCTGAAACATCCCGACCACGTCGCTGTCTGTCACTGTCTTTTAGTTTCATATTTCATCCCATCAGCTTTTCATTATGCAGGTGAGGGGGGGGGGGGAGGGATAGGTTCTGTCATAGCAACGAGGTCTGAGCATTTCCGCAGGCTTGTACATTTATCCCCACCACTCTCATTTCCGTTTAAGCAATAGTTTTCAAGCGAACGGGGAAACTGTTTTTTTTGCGAACACGGTGGACAGTTTCCGTGGCCTGTTTTTTCATCGCCCATTTGCAGTGGCTAACATAGAATAATAAAGTGGTCGTAGCGAAAAATGTGCCTGACGACAGGAAACGTAGTTTCGGTTAACTATAACTACTGTTGCTCGCGGCTTCCTCCCATGAATTTTTAGTTAATTGTAAATAACTAAACATAGTTATTATCTTGTGTTCTATTAACATGCATTATTCGTAACGATTAATTTAGAAAAAATCGAAAACATTGAAAATAATTTATCCCGAAGAAACGAAATGAATTTCAGGGGCATCTTAGTCAGGTAATTAATATTTTTTACGTTCGTTTTCATTTTAAGAACACCGTAACGATACTGATTGCCATCGAATGACTATCCCCCCCCCCTCCTTCCAAAAGAAAGAGCCGATACTGATGCAAAATCTTAAACTCATTAAACACTGATATAAAACAATAAATCAGTTAATGACCTTTTACAGACACTTTATTTTATATTAATAGCGTTACGAATTTTCGATACGTGTTCGTAGCTTCTTCAGGTATTATCATAAAGAGAAGATACTTACAAATGATTAATATACGTTTGTGGTACTAATTTGATATAATAATTTGGTAAGTTGTTAATTTTTTTTGTGTTTACTTTAGTCTGTCTTAGTTTACTTTGTGTAATTAGTCCATATATTAATCATTTCCTTTTTATGATAATACCTGAAGGAGATACGAATACGTATCGAAACGTTGTAACGCTATAAATAAAAAAATAAAGTGTCTGTAAAAGGTCATTAGCTGATTTATTAATACAAAAACAGACGTAAAATGAAAACTTTCAACTTACATAAATCGTTTCCTGCAGTGCACACAAAACCATCATCTTGCGTCACGATACTTTTGTTTATTTTACTCTTGCTGTGCTGTGGTTTTAGCGTGACGCTCTGGGTTCGTGTAGCGTGGCAGGTAAACCCTTGGAATCATCAGAATTTCTTTTACAACTAACCCTACCTTGATTATTTATTATTATTATTATATAAAAATTTTAGTTCGGAGACTTTAGACTTATGATAATTAAAACGTGATCATAGTATAATCGATTAATAGCGGAAATGTTTCTGTGTCATTACTTGCAAATATAATAATTATAAATAATTTATACGTCAGTATAAAGTGTTTATGTTATTATATTTAAAATAAACAATTCGGAATTTTAAATTAATTACTCTGTTTTAAGTTAATGGAGCAACTTTTTAATAAACCATGTCTGTTCCACTTAGATTAAATTTCCTAAAATGCTGCATTGAAGCGTGATTTTACTGTCTGTAAATAGCCCAGGTAAATCATCAAAAGAGCGAAGTTTGCCTCTGCCGAGTTCCCAGTGACTACCGTTGCTAGAATTTTCTTGCGACCCGACGCGGCGTTAACCATTAACGTCGTTTATGACAACCGGTTCCCTCGCTGCCCCACAAAAAACTAATCTATTGTTTTCCGACGTGGAGCTTCATATTTGCGGCGGTTATGCGGCGCCGCCTTCTTCCTCGTCTCTTAAACGCGAAAATTCCATTTTACACTCGGGGAACAGGTTTCAAGTTGATAACACACTCTGAGAGTGACAAACGTGTAATATTTAACTTGAAATCAACATGTTAGCTGCTTTCCGAGAGGTTACGCCACCTCCAGTAATAGATTTCCTGCTCCCTCACACGGGTCCAGCAGAAATTATTAAAAAAGTTAATGGCATTCCAATTTAGACACTTGTACATGATGCCGCATGGAAATGAGGCACTTCTCTCGACTCCATAAACTGAATATTGAACGGCTCCGTATATGTAATAAAGTCTACGATTTTTTTTTTATTTGATGAAAAGGGAAAATGTTTATACAAAGT
Source organism: Zhengitettix transpicula (assembly GCA_037074705.1). Taxonomy (NCBI): domain Eukaryota; kingdom Metazoa; phylum Arthropoda; class Insecta; order Orthoptera; family Tetrigidae; genus Zhengitettix; species Zhengitettix transpicula. The sequence continues at coordinate 58,578,791 of CM073595.1, read as the reverse complement.
GATTACATTATTTTCCGAGCTCTGTTCTTCAAGACATTATATATCTACTTTTTTTGTAGAATGTCGAGAAGGCATTTTACATTTTTGTTCCTTTAAATTCAGTTTTGATTGAAAAAAAATCAATATATCAAGCTGAAACCTACATTTATTAATAACCAAATCAAATAAATTTCAAAAATAAATAATTTCCAAAATTATTATAAACTTTTAATCATTTTTTTTGTAGTGTGGTGTAAAAATTTTAGATGAAGAATGCAAATATTATTTCGGATAAGTAAGCGAAATTTTGCGTAGTATATCCAATAATCTGGAAATAAATGCAAAAAATGATCCAAATTTTTAAATAAATAAAATGTTTGCCATAACGAGGAACCATAAATTTTATTATAAAAAGCTTAATTTTCATTGTTATTTTAAATTAAACACCTTTGTAAATGTAAAAGTCATACCGGGCCGCGACGTTTGTGCAAAATCGCACATTAAAAATTTATTTTCACTTACATTTGTTGTAATTAATTGTAATCAATCTTCTATAAATTGTTTTTACATAATTATATTATAAATTACCATGTTTGTGAAATTTTGTTTTCTTCGAAATTTTAGATTAGTAATTTATAATTTAATTGAAATTCACAACACTTAAACAGGCCCCACAAATCAGGGTCTGTTTTATTATAATATTTTAATAATAATATACATAAATATATGAACGGACATTGAGAAAACTAATAAATAAATAAACATCAGTCAATTTTAAGTCAGAATAAATAATTTATTAATTTAAAATTAAACAACGTTTCGTCGCTTGTTTGTCCAACTCATCAAGTTTAAAACTATAAAAAAGAACAAAACAATTACAATGATTTGAATAACCATTTTAAGAAACATTTGGCAGATAACAAACAAACGATATAAATTTTGATAGACTCTGCTGACTGCCGCGTCCGAAATGTACCATTTAAAACTAGGCTGAGCACAAAAAATTAATTTACATTGTTGGGTGCGTTTGCAATAGAAACAATTTAGAATTTTCAAATTATAACAATATATAAATAACAATAATGAACCTGATGAGGTCGCCAAATAAGCGACGAAACCTTGTTTAAGTTTACATTAATAAATTCTGCTTTCTGACATAAAATATTATAAATAAATAAACATCAGCCAATTTTCAATTATCATTATAAATTTCTGGTCATTCATATACAGAAGTCAGATAAATATAATTGGGTTTATAATACGATCCGGATATATCTTCATAAATAAATCAATCAAAACTATCAAATAAATAAAATTAAAACTAAATGGTCTCATTTTCATTTGGAAGTAAAGTTTCAAATAGGCTAAAGCGTTCATTTCAGCTCAGAAGTAATATGTAAATAATTATGCTATAAACTTAAAAACAGTAATTTATAAAGCAATTGACTGAGTTCTGTGAGAAAGTTGTGAAAATTTATTGATAGTGAAGATGGTGACAGGATTACAAAAATTTTAAATGTAAATGTCATTGACGGTAAACTCGTGGAATTGTCGTCTTAAACGTCCCTGAATATTGTATTTAATTAAATAAAATAACTATTTAATTATTGACCTATAAGTGTGCTGATAATATATTTAAATAATAATAATTAAATGTAATATTCTATATTTCGAATTAATTGTAAATTAAATCTGTAAATAATTAGTGCTAAACATTTGGACTCTATAAAGAAATGTGGTCGCAATTTTCACAGTATTAGTGTGAAACAAACTTAAAACGACATTTGCCGTTCATATTATATTATTATATTAAACCTTGCTAATAAATATCAGACCTCTATATTGACAATATAGTTGTTGAAATTTTTGAACATATTATTTAGAAATATTTTATGAATGTTTCTCATTTAAGTCAATAGAGCCTTTCGTAAATATCGTGAACCAAAGTTATCATTTTATAATTTATAAAACCGTGTACTCTATTATATTTTGCTAGTTACCTGGCATAAGAAACAATTTCACAGAACGGTGTAATTTTAAAACTTTTGGTGAAATTCGGAGTTTTCCTTACTTCACACGAATGTAATTAGTAGTACAATGATAAAAGAAATTATTGTGTATTCCGCGTGAGTATAAGTAGAGGGAATGGGACGTACCAGTCTCTCCCACGATGCTGGGAAATCGTTGTTTCGGTGGTGATGGATGTGTAGCACTCGGCTTTCTCTCGCGTGACATCTGTCACACAGCCCTTCTTCAAAAGAGCACATATAAAGTACAAATACTTGTCTCTATACTTCGCTATTTCCATTCACGTACGGGGGTTCGTTCCATTCATGTCCACATGTACTTCTAAAGAGGGAGATTCGTGATTCATTGATTCAGTCATCCATTCATGCGCCATTGGCACTCAACTATCTTTAGAAACATCAATGACATCATTCTCGTTACAGAATACATCGAATAATGTATGTATCACTTCATAGCTTTCCCTTCTATTGGATAAAAGAAAATAAATACCAGTGTTAATATACTATGTGTCGCACGAGAAATAAATTACAGTAACTATGGCATATGAATTGTTGAAAATGTTAGAAATTAAAATTAAATTCAAGTTGAGAAACCTCGATCGCAAACAATAAAGGAGTTTGGACAAAATTTCTGTCAGTTTCGTCAACCGTTTATTTGCGGGTAAATAATAATTTTAAGTCAATGTTGCAACGCTGGAGGATATTAATTCCCACTGCAACGAAAAATTTTTCGGCGTTCTCCCCGTTGACTATGGAATCATGGCGTCGACGTAAAAAAATTTATGAGACGACTGGGAGAGACTGTTGATCGTAATTTATCAGACAAAAAATTGTCAGTGCAATTAATCACTGCTCACGCCCAAATATTTGTTGACTTTTAACAGATTATAGAGTTAACTCCCCAAGCTTCACAATCAGTAACGGTTAAGAAAACAAACTGCAGCGATTATATGGTAAAATTAGAAAATATGAAAGTAGAACTAAAGATTACCCCGTGGGGTGGGGCGTGACCTTTTATTGTGGAGGGTGACGAATGCTGGATAACACAGCAACAAATCATCACTACAGCATGAAGTGAACAAAGTCGTAAATGTTGTGTTTACGCTCAACGTTGCAGTAAAGAACATCCTCGTTACGGTGTTTTCGAGTAACTATTATTTTTATTGCACATTCTCCCGTAAGTGTGATAGACGACGATGCGCGTTGTATCTAGGTTACTTTTCTTAAGAGGATGAATCTTCTAGGAAAAGATCAATTCCACCACTCAACAAAATTAAGTTCTTTCCTACGATTATACATACATGTTTCACTTTATACAGCATAGTTACATTACGCTTCCACAATTTGTTTTATTAATTACATTCCCAAAAAAAATTCAACCGCAGCAATGATAAACGTAGGTTTTCTCCGAGAACAGAATGGAGGACAAACTAATATCACATATATTATTTATGCATCTTTACTACTAAAGAATAAAAATGCATATATACTCAATAAACGTTCTAAAAATTCGCAAGCGAAGAAAATAAGTGGTTGTCATATATGTCATTTATTAACAACTATCAGGGTGCCTGGCGGTGCCCGGTTTGTCATATATCCATAACCCCCGATTTGACTCCAATCTCGGTTGTTTCGCGTTATTTTTATGTAACGTCCTCCACCCCCACCCCTAATCGTGCTCCGCAATCATGCCGAAAAGGGTTTAAATTAGACACAAACAACATCGATAGAAGTACTATCAATCTAATTAACCCTGAAAAATAATAATTCGGCTCCAATATCTGCTGTGTTTGTGTGATTAAATTTACCACACACGTCCATCCCAGCCGCTGGGGGTTAAATGTCATAATTAAACTTAGTGAATTTGTATGTATTTATTTATTTAATATACAGATGGGAAGTTTGCCCGGTGGCAGATGCATGAAATTACAATTTAATTACAAGTAAATGAAGTTACAATACAAGAAAAGAGAGGAAAATTAACATAGTTATTTTAAAATTTGGACATTATTTAAACTATAAATACATGTATATAACATTATATTAATTAAAGGTTAATATTGAAAAAGTTAAAGAAATAATTAATTATGTACTGGCCTGAAAATAATAAAATATATCTGAAAATACACTAATCGCACTCCTGATGGTGGTAGACGTGTCTCACCCCTGCAGTGATTTTTAACCTGGTCACAAAGAACACGGATGTAGATTTGTATGTGGAACATACATACAAACATACAAAGAAACACTGTTTTATTTTTTAGATTAATATATATATATATATATATATATATATATATATATAAATGATAAATATATACTACAGAAAAAAGTTCCCTTAAGAATTAAACGTACCAAGTATATAAACTAAAAATTATTTAACGTAAGCGCTTATTTTTCCAAAATCTTTCAAATTAACAGTCAAGAATTTTATAAGTCACTGATACACATTATTATTTATTTTTCATGGCTTTTTACATCACCGTACTCTGGTGTGGATGAACGTTAAATAATTGGATAATTTTTTTGTACCAAAGAGGAAAGAATTCAAATTTTCATAAGCACAAGATCCATCTAAAGTAAATTCGAAGCCTATCTCAGAGTATAAAATATTGTTACTGAAATTCTACCAACTACATTTATACTATTATGGCATTATAGCATTGCTAACAACGGTGTAATGTGTTCTGGAAGGAACTTGGAGTAAACACTTGTAATATTTGCAGTTTGTGATGCCTCGCTCGAAACGAACTTTAGCTGGGAACCTCGAGTCTTCTTGCCATGCCGTTCCTATGATTTAATTCCCCAAACGGAAGCTGTTCCTCAGTGGGAATAACTTTGTGACGGTTGGAAAACTTCAGAATGTTGTAAACACACATCTAAAAGCCGCTCTAATTAATGACTCCCAGTGCGGCATCGAAGATGGGGGAGAAAACTCTCCCAGTGATGATGGGTAAAGTATCTTTAAGCTCGTGGATATGATTATTAATTTGTATTTAAACACAGGGTTATAGGTTAAACTGCGCTTTGTCATTTGAATTACTCAGTGAGCATCCTATATGTAGTTACGTGGAGATATTTTTACTTTTAATACAGTTGGGATGTGTTGCTTCGTGAGAGGTATCTCTTTTTTTTTTGTTCTCGTTGGCGGCGAATACGTAAATTGAGTAGATGACGTTGTCCAATCAGGGCCTCCGGGTTGGTTCGATGTCTTCATTTACTCTCTGAATTGCTTTATGAAACTGAGCAGTGTATGGACAGTCTCGAGTTCCACACAAACAAAGGGCGTCCACCGCCGCACTCCCAGTTTTTCCCCATTCAGAGCGCCGACTACAGAAATAAAATGTCTAGTCGTTAAGCAACAGCTGTCAGGGAAATTGTCTTTTTGTGCTCGCTGGGCAAAGTATGCGCCTAATAGTAATTTAATTCACTGTACAATATTCGAGGCTTGCCGTGGGACTGAGCTATTCCCCCGCCGCTTGACAAAAACGGTAACAATGCGCAATCTGATCTTGAGAAATGTGCAACAACATAAATAGTTGCCGTGTGTTGGCGATTCGTGACGACCGTCACTAGGACAAAAATAAACTTACTCTGAGGAAAAATAAATCCCCTTCAATATCAAATGAATTAATGTGTTGGTGTTGTATAAGGCATATGTTACCCGGCGTACAAATTCGGCCGTTTTAAAGTGAATCATTTTAAAATAATTCAGTGTCGATAAAGTGGAATTTTATTGCAATGTCAGTTAAAAAATAGCTCAACTTTACATTATATCATATTTCCTTATTTGAGAACTAAGGGAATATGAATCTAAAAACTTTATAAAACTTATCACTAACTGTCCGTTTTGGATTAGTTTTCAGCCAGTTAGTAACTTGGTATACTGTATGAAACTGGTTTGGATCTTACAGGAGTAAAACTATGGTCGAAGTATTTACCATGTCCTAGTAGAAGGACAGGTTTATAAGCTATATTAATATAATTTAATTATTTAGCATCATTAGACTATCAGACGTTACACACTTTCATATATCTAAATGATTGTGAAATTTTCACGAAACATTTATTGAAACGATCTGATATTCTCTTGGTTTTTAATCAGATTCAGAAAACTATATTGAAAATATACAGTGTTGATAATTTTATTACATAATTTTTTCCAGTTCAGGTTAGATAAAAAAATCACGGTTCGTCTCCCTCCATAGAATAGGACAACATACCACTCCACGGTTTATATCCAATCGGTTATCCACAAATTTTGGTAAGCAATCAGTGACTAACTCATTATTTCATCGCGTAAGTTGTTGCATCGCCACCGAAATTATTAAAATTGTGGATATTTTGATTAGTGGTTACGTAACATTTAAAAGTTCCTTAATCAAAGGTCGTATTGTATGAAACTTCTTTGGCTGCTACAGTCTTCATGTCTGAAAGAGGAACAAAACTATGGTGTGCGTGTTTTCCTTTGAAGTAGTAGGAGGAAAGATTTATAACCCATATTAATATAATTACTTTATAAAAATTTATTTAGAAATATTTAACAGTTACAAGAAGTATAAAGCAATTGAGGAAGCTGAAAGTGTTAACTAATATCAGATTCATTAACATTGCAATTTTCGTTTAAAGCTGTTATTTAGAGAATTACAATTTTTTTTTCAAACTGGAATGTTTTTCAAGTATCTTTCGTCCTGAATTTTCGTGTGTTCTGAAACGTACCGCAAGAATTCTGTGAGGCTGAGGAAAACTTTGTTGTTACTACTAGGAGCCTCTCAGCTCCATCGACAATGTTAATGCAATAAGGTTTCCTAGATTTAAGTAAAGCCAGGTATAATTCCGCTTACCACATCTCTGGACTTGAGAAGTGCCCTAGGATTTAATATACTTGCTTTTGCAGGGGACCGGTGTGTTGGTTCGCAAGGGCCAAGGAAAACAATGATGTCGGCAGGGGAACAGAAAGCCAGTTGTTAACCTTACCGCGTCCCTTGTAACGTGGGGGAAGCTAATCCTTTAACCTCCAGACTCGTCTTCAGCACTACCAAGGGGAGAAGAAGCTTCACTCTATACAATTTTTAAAGGAAGACTTCCGTTTGTCTTTTTAAGTCGAGGGGAAAAAAAACAGCACAGAAGCCTGGACGCGTGATAAACGCATTACTGCTAATTATATTAGTAAAAATATCGTTCCTTAAATGTATGTTAATGTATCATGCGAGGAGAGGCAGACAGTTCTCTTATCTTTTTTTATTTAAGAATCAAGATAGCCTTCAAGCCATCACACTTCAAATAAACTGTTAATTTTCATGCCTGGAATATTACAAACATTCAGCAAGAAGTGGATTAAAATCATTTTAAGTTTTATATCCTATGAAATGTGTCGAAGAGAAGTCGTGATACATTTGGGGGTTAAAAGACTCCGGTCATTCAAACCGTGTTTTGGTCTTCTTGATAGCAGTGCGCAACAGGAATCGCCTCCCTCCATATGACATGATCACACCCTTTCGTGCTTAGCGGATATATTTAATTTTTCTTTCCGTCGATATCTTTTATTTTATTTTATCACGGACGGAATATACAGTATAAAAAACATTTATAATAAACAATGAATATTCTTGAACAACATGTATTGTACGAATGTATTGTAGTTACTAATGAGAGAAGTCCCGTTGGCACTTACACCCACAAAATTTAGATGGACAGTGTTTCTGCATGCATAACCAATAAATTATCTCCTGGAATTACAGATTAGTCTTCATTCACTGTATTTCACTTAAAAATGACGGTCCAGATATATGTTCTACTTTGCTTCGCAGGCTAACTTTTACGTCCCGTCAGTCTGGAGACATTTATGTTGAAATAAGTATTTATTTAGGGCGTTATCGATCGTTTATCTCTCTTTGGTCATTAAACTTCATTTAATGTTATCATTAGTATTTCATTTTGCTAATAGAACTCTCGGTGCAAGTTACACCTTCACGCATTGGCAAGTTTTAATGCGTGGAAAACCTTACTACGTCAACCACTACTTCAACATTCACGGTGAGTTCAGTCTTTAACCATGACAACTAAAAAATTCGTAGCGTTAACCGGAAATATGATTTATAAAATCCCGGACTGTTGCAAAGGGAGTCTTTACCAAGCCCCTGTTTAATTCGTTGACAGGGTCCGAATGTGTGAACATGGTATAATTTATTGGTCTGCTTCTGCGGTTCTGTTCGTAAGCGGCTTAGGTAGGGGTTGCAGGAGGTCACCTGTCCGCTTTTACTTTTGCGCATTCATTTTTAAATGCGTTCGGAGAGATAAATTTAGTATTCCTTTTGGCGCGTCACGAGAATCGCGCTGTAATAATTGCTGCGTTTTACTTCGCAATGCGAGAAAACCTCGTTATTGAGACTTCGGCCATTTCTTCGTCTTGTTCGCAGCGGAAGACTCTGCGACATCCGGCCAATTAATACCCGACACGACACCGGCGGGGAACGCTCAAGAGATGTTTAAAATTAATTTAATGCTTTATTCGTCACCGGGGGAATTAATTTGTACGACTAGTTGGCGTGTTTGCTGCTGGGGTGAGAAATCGGAATAAAGGAAATTCTTTTCGGTGAATGCAATCGAAAACGGATTCATAACTGCATAGACTGTCATCGCCGAATGGAAAGTAATGAGGCTTTTAGTTCATCTCCGTTGAAATACAAATCGTATCAAGCAATACAGCATTGCGACTGACGATTCGACAAGCATTTCGGACGTGTGTAAGTAATTGCGCAGAAATTGCAAAGTGAGATATTTTGATTTACGGAGCTGTAAGAATGTGATTCCATGGATACGGATAGGAAGCCTTCGGGCAAAGCAATTCATGTTGTGAAGACGTGTGGGTATTTTTATGTGAAATTCATCTGGGTATTCACTGGGTAAAAAACCCCGAAGAGTCTCTCTATAGCAGTATCATATTAAAATTATTCGATAAAGCCAGGAAGCTTTAAAGGTCCTTCGCCCTTTTACAGTTCTCCCCTCTTACCCATACTTGATCAATGAAGCTGATCCCTCATCAGAAATGAAGTCATACATTTCCCGCAATTTCCTCTTCAGCTTATAAGTTACTTTTCCTCAATTTGATCCCCTAAACGTTTCCCCTAGCAGATCTTCTTTGTAAAATGAATATTATCCCTTGACGACTCTTCCATCGGTTTTATTCAAATATCGGACATACGTTCACGGGAGTTGATTGACTGGAGACTTTCTTCAAGGAAAGAATAATAGCAACTGAATAACGATTAGTGTAAAATGGTCGAAGAAATATGATTCCATTCTTTTATTTGTTTATAATCACAATTGGATCGCTGTAAGGGACTAATCGCACAAACCGTGTGTTCCACCATTTTGTAATGATTCATGTTTGATATAGATTCATCTTTTGGCCTCCGTTGTATGACTGTTTCAGCGTTTCATTAGCTCTGGAAAACCAAGTAGGTCTGTGACTACAGAATGTAAATACTTTTAAATAAACTTCTCTTAATTTTCAAACCTATTTTCCTTTTTAAATTAGCCTCGTATCTCCACAATTTTTCCCTTCGTGTTACCAACGGGACAATTGGGAAATTCTAACAAGATTATCTCTACCTGAATTCCTACTATTGCCATAGAATTTAAAATATCAGTAGTAAATTGAATAGACGGTTGAATTTGTCAGGTTTTGAATTTATGATACACACATTTTTAAGCATGAACGCGAAACCAGGGTTTGTACAACAACACGAATTAAAGTATAATAATAATTCATTTATAACCGTAATTAACTGGATATTAAGTAAGTTTAATTTGCGATTTAATCATTTTAAACAGATTTTTATGAATGTTCTGAATCCGAATGTATTTCAGTTAGTAACTAATTAAATATATTTCTCTTTTTGTGACACTGATTTTCAGTGATTCTTTATTTACAATTGGTAAGGATTATTTGTGCAGGATTCTCGAAACACGAGAACTTAATGACGAAATGTTATAATGAGATGAATGACTCACGTCGACGAGGATATGTGCTGGAATCTAATGAGAATGATAATTTTCGGAGTCAGCCTCGTTACTTCTAAAGATTTAAGGACGAGTTACAGTTGGATCCAGTCCTCAAAGCAGACCGTGATTCGATTTCCCGTTTGATCATATTCGTCCTTGCGTCACGGGATGTAGAGTCCTGCCTTCCTCTGCCTCCTACAGAAGGCTGAAACACACTTAAAGTATTCAAAAATTCACATACCCTAGAAATTTGGGTCAATACTCGAGTATTTCATATTTATTAATAAAGGTATTTGTGATGAGGAAAATATAATTTAACGCTTATTTTTAAAATCTGTGTTCAATTCCAACATTATAAATTTGTTTTGTACCTCTTATAGGCCTACAAACGATAGATGCTTTGTTCATCTGAGCTTCGTTGTTATCCGTCTGTATTACTTGAATTTCTGGAACATTGCACACAAGTTTTTTCTATAAAATGATTATGATTAAATGTCAGAAGTTTCTAATTTTTCGTCCATCAAGTAATATTGGACCGGTTATAATATTTATTAATAATAAAAAACCTTTTATACAGTCTCGAATGTATTTATAATTTCATTTAGAGAGCTTTTGACTTGTCATTTTTTAAAAGCGCAGTTGTTTAAAATAATTTTTAAAAATCTTCAATACCAGTAAACCACTTTAAATGTTGATATAAAAACAACAAGGGGTACTAATTATAAAATATTTCCAATACAGCCATTTTTAAATCCTATTTGTACAAGTGCCTCCCGGTTGGGAACCCGAGAAAAAATCCAAATTAAATTAATTGGCTATAAATCGGAAAAAATAAATAGTGATAATAATATAATTTCACGGCGTTTCGTTAATTTAGGGGTTCATCAGGTGTACATGGGAGTAATTTTATAGGACAGCAGAGGCTATCGTTATATATGATAAGCAGTTGACAATCTGATCGTGTCCCTCCACTTATATGAGACCGCACCCAATAATCGTAACCTAACAAATAGTCACACATCATGAAGACCACGTATTTTAAGGAATTTGTCTGTAATTGCGAGATCTTCCATTAATATCAGCCATAAATTGATATGATAAAAGTTAATTTTGAGTATAATTTCTGGCTGCTCTGCTTGTTGTAATACTTTAAGCTCGAAATCGAAATTACTCCAATGAACACTTGACTATGCCCTAAATTACGGATGAATACGTAGTGAAATTGTATTTTTAACAATTTCTGTCCTTTTTTCCGACTTATGGCCAATTTATTTGTTTATTGTAACCTTAAGATGAATTCGGCGCACGTTTATAGGAATAGCAAATACGGAATATAGGTGTAAATAACTGTTGATGATTAATTCACGTATCTTGTGTAGTTCATAAGTAACAAACATTAAAATCTCTGAACTAGGGGTTGGGTGAATCATCCCGGGACTTGCGGAAGGAAGAACGTAAAAATCATACTTTTCCTGTGAAAACCTGAATAATTACAGCGTTAGTTACAAGTAGCCTTGCATCATGACAGGAAGGCGTTGTTTACTCAAACCGTCGATAGAATCTCATTGGGAACGGATGCGTCCAGAGATCGCATGTAATCTTCTCATTACAGAGGTGCGATAACTGGTCTCAAGATGGCCAGTCTTCTCATTAGTTAGCTTACACTTTAATTGGGTTATTGTGCGCAGAGAAACATTTATCTCCGTCCTTGATTTGCAAAGGTAGGCGTTGGCGCCCCTGAAAATTCAGCTTTGTCTGGTCGCGTTTGCCTCTGGAGCGGCCCTAAGCAGAATGCAACAAAACAACTGCACATTTATTTTTATTCGCAGTATTAAGTTAATTGAGACGCAGTCAGGTTGTACGCAATAAAAATAATAATGAGATAAGTTGTCTTTATTACGCTAAGTATTTCGTGTGCAAGAGATATTGATCATTAATTACATTAATATAATTTGTTTCTTCTATAAAATATTATAGTCACTACATGTTACGATATAAGTTTCGAAACGAATAAAAATCTATTTGGAGAATGAGAATCACGTCATTAAAATATCAATATATTAGTTTTCCAGTCTGGACTAAGCTTTAATTGGAGGGAATTGTCTATATTTAGATTGCATGTCTTATTTTAAAATGTATTTTTATTTTAAATTCTTGAGTTCTTGTCAGCTAAATTTATAATCAGTTTCTAAAAACATATTATACTCGTCTTTATATATGTTTCGAAACAGCAGCATAGTTGTGAGTGCCCACATCTTACCATCTATAACGATTGCCACTCTGTGCGTTGATCGTACCCCTCCACTTATATGAGACCACACCCCACCGCATAGGTATTATTTTATGACCTCTATCGATAATCTTGTTATTTCTTCTGTACCTGTTCCTTTCTCTCGTGTTAGTTGAACGGAGCGTGTATTCTTTACGATGTAAATGATTAGTGACTGTTTCCTCCATTTGTATTTAGATGATCCCAGTAAGGGATTCTTATGTATGTTACACCACGATGAATTGTCTGTACTCACATTTAGTGGAGTAGTTAGAGGTTATATTTATGGGTTTGAGCAGAGCTGCAGTTGCCGCCATTATGGGCGTTCCAGTACGAACACGCACGGCAATAGTTCCTTAGATACCATCTGCGTGGAAACCTGGATTATTAAATTTGTCACGCTAAGTGCTGTATTTACAAATCGAGGCAAAATAAATAGAGGCCACGAAATACTTGTTTGCGGTTCTATGCACTCCGTCCAGTGGTTTATGTAAATCCTTGAAAATTCAGGCCACTGTTTCCCGGAAAGGAATCGGATTACACTCGGCGGTTATAATTCAGCGTAAGTGTGAAGTGTCGTCGAGTTCCCCCACGAGACTTCCGAGGGAAAGGCAAAGACTGGTGGCGAGAGGGCGGTCAACATTTTGAATTCTTAATTACAATACGTGATACGTAGTTTTAATTTCGTTGCCGGCATGTTTTTCTTTAGGTCCATAAATGTCGTAATCATATTTTTAATTAGTTATATCTTTGATCCCATTTATGATTAATTCGTCAAAGTCTAAACTCTTTTTCAAACTTACTGTACGGAAATACACACAATTTTCATCGGAAGGCTATACATATAAAGTAATTATATTGGCATGATCACATTGTTTTCACACCGAAACCGTCACAAAAACAAGTAATTCTGGGAATATCAGGGATCTCATTGCTCGATGTCATACAGGTGAAGGGATCAGTAATACGAGCACGAGCTATAATATCTCGTTTCTCAGAACGGTCAATAACAGAGCGAATAAAATGAAGCAAAACAATCCGACACTGATCCTCGCTAAGCAGATAATTGTGAGGTCGTCCTTGAGCCTGATATGTTGGAGCCTTCTCCACCTTTACCTTGTTATTCATGTATCGCCTCTTTTAGCTGTGATCAGGAGGTGATACCATCAAACGAGAGTAAAGGAATGTAGCTGGCTTCTGCAGCAGCCTGGAAGAATCTCAGTATCGTATAAATCCAGGACGTATCTGCTTGGAAGGTCTGATCTCATCACAGATCGTGTTTTGTCCTTACAATAAAGCTTTGCTTCCACGCAATGTGTTAGGAGCACGTTCTCATTATTGACGCTCAACAGGTAAAAGGCTACCGCAAATTACTGGGAAGAGGCACGTTTACATTCAGTGCCCTATAAAAGCTAGAGAAACAAAGGAAAATTCTAAGGACGTCATTAAGCACACGTCCATCCTGTTTCAATAACCAGCGTTAAATGTTTCCACGCAAGGAATAGTATATTCAATATGGTATCAATTACTTTGCTGAAACGGCGTAAAAACATGGGTATCTGGGCATTCAAAATCTGTCCTTACAACCATATTGCTACCTAGTGGCAGTTTCATTAAATATGAGAATGTCATGGTTTTAATTTTACATAACTGCTTCTTCCCTTGTTCTTAGGAAATGGGACTTCCAGTAGCAGGACGTTGAGATTGGCATCTGCATAATAATAGGAACTGTCTCCTTACACGAAACAAGATATATTTTATTAATTCAATTAGTCCTCGTTTGAGGATACGTCAACAAAACGTTACCACAAAGTATGGTATAGTGATCTGCAACAAAATTTGTTTTCTGTACACTATAACTAAGAATACAGTATAATAACTAAATAATTAACAGTCTCAAATACAATTAAATAATAATGAAACACGGAAAACGGACTTAGTAATCTTATTAGTTACAAATTCTTACAATTTATAGTAACAAATAATTATTTAAAGACAAATAAGGATCGCTGAAAAAAATAAATATGAAACTTCACACGGATAAATACGGAGTAACAAAAAGAACGACAGACACTAAGAAGCACAAACAACGGACAAGTCACTGCTCGGAGCTGTGAACTTTCGAGTTCCAAACAAAGGAAAGGACATAAAAAATACTCAACAGAGCATTTCCCATGTCCTGGAAGACCATTAATGTACAGAATGAAATATAAAGCATATTGGAATTCCAGATTTAATTAATTCTTAATCCGATAAATAAATATGACCATCTTTAGTTTCGGCCGGTACTTTTTGCTTTCGACTTTTTGATTGGTATCTCCATAATATTTGGAACTTTTCTCCTTACAACCAAACAAGACCACAACCTAATCGCGGTACAGCGAACCTTTTTAATTATGCAACCCACCTAGCACAGAGAAATGCACACATCTTTTCTAGGGACAACTTTCGGCAGTGAATTTCTGTTTCCGTTTTCTCCAGTTGGTTATTGTACGAACAAAACGGAGACAGTAGGTATGAAGGTTGTTACTGTCGGGAAAGAAGTTTCCTTGACCACCCGTACTTTCACAGTCTTGACTGAGAGTACACGTAGAAAATCCAGAATGCATTTCCTGAAATTGGTTTACATTTCTGGTTAGAAAAAATTCAGTACTTTCCCTCACAAATTTCTGCATTTTTTTAAATTTCTTCAGAACCTTCACGATAATTTGTCACATCAGTAAATTCGTTTTCAGATATACATGGTCACCAAAATTGATTTATATTATTTACTATAAAATGAAGTCACAAAGAAAAGCGTGGAGTACGAATTTGTAGGTAAAAACAAATGAAAGGTCTGACATGAGCACCTGACTGTACCGTCCTTTACCGCGATACGCAATTTCCGGAACCGCCATGGATTTAACAGTGGTTAGTCGTCACGCAGGTCGCGCGTTATCCTGATTACAAAATGTCACACAATTCGGCAGTCCTGGAGTCGATACTGCTTGTTAACGATCGGTGTGAAAGGATGTTAATGAATAAAATAGCTCACAATTCTTCCCCTTTAATGAATTTATATTATTTAGTTGGGAATGTCTACAATTGTTCGATTCCTATTAAGTGCGGAATGGTTGAGCGTTTCTGAAACAAACACGTGAATGCCTCCACGATAAAATGTAGGCCCTACGTCTGCAGGAGAACCACAAACGCTAATCATTACTATGCAACGTCTGGTCGGCTTGTGGTACAATTGACCAAAATTTTGTTCGATAGAATTTCAAGCTGGAATCCTCAATTGGATTCCTGACATTTGAAGGATTTCCGCATTCCTGCCGACGGTATTAATCGTCTCCGTCTGTTCCGGCCCATGAATTCATCAATAAAAACTTTTGGGTTTTTTCAGGACCAATATTCAATTTCGGACCAAATATGCAGCTTCCAAACAGGCAAATGCAATGGCGGCAAGGATTTTTTTTAACATCCAATAGCAAGAATATATTTTTACTCTATATAAATTAAAATATTCCTTTAACAAATCTGAATAATTAGCCATCCGCTAACATATTGGTTGCTCTAATTTCAATCCTTACAACTATGTTACACAATTTAATTTTTTTATATAATTTGTTGACCGTTCAATAGTAATAGGGTAGTACTTTCTGACTATTATTTTCCATAAAACTTACTCTAGGTAAGTTTTTGATATTCCTCAAGTGACGATATCCATGTTCCTTAAATAAAAATGCTCTTATATATATATATATATATATATATATATATATATATATAGTGGTGATCACTAATGAAATAAAAGTAAATAAAACAATGTTAAAAATTGCCACACGTCGATGACGCTAAGTTGTAGTAAAGTTTTAGTAATTTAAATATTAAAATGATAGAATGTTATAATATTAATCAAGATTTTAAAATAGAAAAAAAAATTATTAACGCACAAACAATTAAATTTACATAAGTTATCAAATGAATTTACAATAGTTATTAAAAAATTAACTTCAATTTACAGTATTTATTAATATTTGACAATAAAAAATTTACTCTTTCTCAGTATTGTTTACTGGGCCTTTAATAAAAAAATACTTGTTAACAATAATTTTTTTATCACGTTATCATGGACTTACTTCATCAATAGATTATTTACAATGCAAAAATAAACATAAAATATGATTTTAATTCTCAACAAAATTCGAAATCTGTCGGTAATACCTTTACCTGTGAGTTTACAAATAGTAATTCTGTGAAAATTTAAACTTACTGTCTCTGGTACGCAAGAAAATTTGGCTCGTTCGTTTCACACACACACACACACAAACGCTTTATATACAGGCCATTTTTATAACACATCGTTCACTGTTCGTTTAAGAAATGTTATTCTCTCGTTACAAAGTTTATTAACTGCTGGATACTGTTGCCTGGCTCCCAAAATCGAAGACAATGGTCTAAATCACGAATAGAATAATTTAGACTCTGCACTCAAAAGTTTAACGTTGAATATTTACGTATTTATTCGCAGACTGCAACTTGTAAAAAAAAAACCTGTTATAACTGTTTTAGCTGTTGTACTACATATATCCATACACTTTCTGGATATTTTACTTTTCGTCTGTTCACAGCTATACTTCCACGACGACTGAAACACACACCGCTTCTAGCTAGCAACCAACCTACAATAAACATGGCATTCTTGCCACATTCTTGTGAACAACTTGTGTGTTTTCTGCCGCTAACAACGCGAGTCCAAATTATTGTTTATTAATTAATGTTTTCATTTTAATTACCACAATATATATATATATATATATATATATATTACTGTGAGCGGACAAAGTGAAGGGATGAGAACCGCTATCGGATCACGTTTTGCCGAATATATAATTTGGGGACGGATTTGCGGGGGCGGAGGACAGACGCAATTCCTGTAGTGGTACGTGACAGCAGCCAAATTATAGGCAGTGCACGGCAGGGACATTAAACATCCTATGCGCCACTTACATTTTATGGCTAAATTGGTAAATGCACAACTTAACTCCGGTTCGCGGAGTCCGGCCCAGAGCTCTGGAGTAAGAGGAGCGCTTTCCTATTAATAAATGCACGACCTCAAAAACTGTAGTCGCATGGTCCAAAGCCTTGATGTGGCCAAAAGATACGCTTATTATCAGATATGACGGTAATTCTCGTGCGGAATTGATTCTTCAGATCCCTGTGCAAGAATGCGAATTAAATCTTTGATCTCAATTCAATTCAATCCTCCAGCTTCATTTAAATAATATTCATTTTACGTTTGCAAACACGTATTTAAGCTATCGATTTCATGCTAACATATAATTGGATGAGACAGCCAAGGAAGCGAGGGTAGTTTTAATAGAGACGGCAACAAGTGTATTTTATGTCACGGGATCCCATGTTTCGAGCTAATTTTGTTTAGCAAAGACACTGTCTAAATTAAAAAATTTAATACCCACATCCATATATATTTTACTTCCTTGAAAATGAATTTTCATTAAAACCTCGAGGTAACATATATAGTTCCTGAGACCCCGTGCCTAGTCGTAAAACGAAAGCAGTCTGTTCCACATGCCACCCTGTCAGCTGAGATTTTATTTCTCCCATAATAAAAGTTACATAAGTACTTTGTAAAAATGTGCCTCAGATGGAACTGTAAAGATGGGGAGGTCCATAACCGGACTGGGCCTTCCCGAAAATTTCTTTTTCACGCTGATTCGTTATTTTATTTATACACTCAGGCGGAGGGCTTTTGGTCGGGAACGAAGTCGTAAAGTTAGATATGAAGTTTAATAACATTGGTGTTGTATATTTATCAGGGTATTGACTCTCGAGGTTTCCATTGTCTCGGAGCTTGAACTGAGAGAGAAAATTGCAGAAGAAGGCAGAGAATAATACGAATGGAGAGCGGGAAAGGGAAATCGAAATTGGTTGACAAAAATTGTAAGGTGAGGAGAAACAAATCGAAGGAATAATATGTGGAAGAAGGACTTTCTTTGATCCCGTCGGTCAATTTACTATTCCGAGAAAAGCCAGTTGTAAAACCTGAGACAATGGGAATTTTTTTTTTAGAGTTAGCTGAATCACGCTACTCCTCCACTCTGTGGAAGACAGAGTTTCTCTTTACAGTAGGACCTCATCTTTCTTCTCGTTCTTCCTGTTCGTCACCGTTTCCCAATTTCTGTACCCCACAATTTTCTCTTGCAACATGCAATTCATATGAAACTGTCTTCACATTCCGCAACAGCCTTTGCAATTAAAACAGTCCAGGTTTCGTGAAATAAATGAATATTGAAGATATTTAAACTAATTTTTAAAAATTTAAATGGCATGACAACCTTTAAAGCCCTTAGATGAATCTGATTCAATTAAATTAGAATTTCTCAGACTTAAATTCTCTCGTTTCTGAACAGGCAAAATTATGTCGGAGTCGATCGATTGAAACTGGAGAGCCTGTTCGATGGTATCTGTACCTGATTAAAATACAATGATTGCAACCTTAAAGAAATCAGTGCAAATTAAAATGATTTACTACAGTCATACAGTCGTTATTCTAATTAAATTTAAATTTAATAATTTAAATAATAGATATATCATAATTTTTTAAATGTATGAAAAATTTAATAAAAATAAATTTATACTATCGAAGATTGCTGTAAAAAATTACGAGATTGTTTGGAATGCAGTATCAGACGCATTATGCTGATGTTCTGGACGCTCTACACTGGAGACGAAACCAAAGATCTTCCTCTGGAATTTGAGTTCCGGGCCTTATTAAATAATAAATTTTGCGCTGTATAAAAGTTTATTTGCAATTCCAACCTTTTAATTCTACTTCTCAAGTAGTGGAAAATATTTCCAAACTCGTAAATCCTCCTTAAAGATGTTTACAAGAATCGATACAGTAAAAAGACCGAGATTTTTACTTAATAATGTGAGAATGTGTTTTTGATGCTCTTCAAAACGATGGGATGTTAAATTTGAATTAGAAATGTGGCAACTGCTAATGTTGCAGGTTGATAATCAGGACGTGGTCCCTGAATGAGCGTAGCACGAGATTCCCGCGGGAAGTGCCGTGGTCTTTGGGAGAGGAAGGGGGGCAGATGTAGCCCCCGGGTGGGGTACGCATTCCTCCGGGTCAGAATTGTCACTAAATATACAGCGCGCCATCGTGTGTGGACCGAAAAAATTGTGCCGCGCTATGGAAAAGCAATAAAATGGCGCTGGGTATTAGCAATGAAGTCACATTGAAGGAGGGGTATAATCCGCTTAGGCAGGCGTGTTGCCTCCTAGCAAGAACCAACTCCCGCTACAATTACGCGACGGAGACGAAGAGGGAGAGGGGGCGATGGACACCGAAGGGTATAATTTCATCATGGCTGGTTGGCATCTGTACGGACGCGACGTTGCCACTTGCCCTACGAGACAGCTGCCATACCAAATGACCTTCTTGGAACAAGGAAAATAACCGATAGGAGATATATATATATATATATATATATATATATATATATATATATATATATGTATACAACAATGGTAGTAGTCAGAGGAAATGACGACCACAGAAACACAGCGAGAGTCAAACCAAACGTCGAGAGAAAGCCATTTCAAAACATTCCTCTGAATATAGAACGATTCTAAGAAATCACGAGAACCTAGTTTCCTTTGATATACAGCACTCATACTGCTACTATATGCAAGAGAATGTTGAAAGCCGGTCTTCCAAATGGTACCACAATTACAGACGTAATCACGCACTGTTTTTCCCGTTGCATTATTCGGAAGGAAATTGTGGCAATTTAATTCTAACAAATCCGTTTACAGATATAAATAGAAGCAAATTTTTCTTTATTTAGCTTAACGTTGTTAACTGTCAAGGGTTATAAAAATTGTCTACAACCACTATGCATTCTTCCAATATAAAAACAATTTAAAACATAGAAATTATCTGTTATTAGAAATAATGCATGGCAGGGGCTGAATATCAGAACAAGGATAAAAGTAAAATGAGAACTCGATTAGCGATCATTTAGAATACGATATTGTTCGCGTGACTGTAAAGAAACAAAAATTATATAATTCTATTATAAATTATTATAATTATAATATTTGGAAATACGGAGAAACTGTCCAAATTAATATTAAATTTGTCCCGATGCCATGGGATTAAAATTAAAATTCACGCGGGGCATTTTATTTCACTTAATTTAATTTAATAAACGTGCTGTCCATTCGTGTCTCTCCACAATATAAGGTCTGACCCCTCTACACGTTACAGCGATGATTTTTAATTCTGGTATTATTAATTCTCTTTGACTCACCCTCTTCAAGAAAGATCCAGGAATAATATTTTGTTGACTATTCTGAGAAAATGCAGTTTTTTTTATCTTTTTATCAGATGAATTAACACGCAACCCGCGATGACTGATGGGGACGAGCATCTCGCGTTCCCCCGCGGCCAGCGCCGAGCCTTTGGTTGTCTAGACTACAGCTCTGTTATGTTACCATTTGGTTTTATTATATCGTGTATCTTATGCGAGAAAAATTGTGACAGGATCGGTGCCCCGATCCGCGTTGACTGTAGAATTATATCATTTACGTTCAAGTATAGCCAAGCTCCTAAACGTGAACGAGGAACACCCACTTTAGGAACTGTCACTCTGCCGCATTCCCGTGGTCAAACTCCTGGATGTCAACAAGGACCACTCTGCAACATCCGGGCCCAGAGATCTCGATTAGGTGTTAGGTCTCGTATGTTATTACGTTGGCCTTCATTAAACCCGTCCGTTCCTCCGGCACGTGACACGACTTCAAATGTCGTGTATTCATTTTTTAGTAGATTAAATGGAATGAAATTCACGTCGCCATATTTAATCTCCAGTACGGAAATCAACAGAAACACTCACATAGACGTAAATATTTGAGGAACAAACGTTATTTTAAACACACGTACTTATGAAAGAACAGAATGCTTCATTGATGGCCGTAAATGTTGCAGTCGTGAGGACATTTCGCGTTCGATAAAAACACGTAGTTATAATTAATAAAGCGTTCGCTAAGTGATTAAAATTAAAATGCACGCGGGGCATTTTATTTCAACTAATTAAATTTAATTTAATAAACGTGCTATTATTTCAGAGTGTTATAGTATATTATTTATTACGGAGTGATGTTTTTGTACCCATCGAGGACAAAACATAGGGAAAGAAATTCAAAGCATATGAAGTATGGATCCTGGGAATTTATATGTTATAATTCATAATAAGTCAAATGAAAGAATGTAGATTCATAAATTGAATTTATTGGGTTAAATAATACAACAAAGGTTTTAAAAAAGGGTTGAAAGTAATTAATTTTAATAATGTAAATACAAACTGTAGAAATAATTTATAGACATTATTTAATTTATTGGTTCCGTTATAGGACGCGTCATATGTATCAAGTAATTACATAATTAAGAGTGTAAAATATTTAATATATATATATATATAGGAAGCGAGGAAGTGATTCGCAAAATAAAAAAATATTAAAGTAATGTTAATTGTATGCTACAGTAAAATTAATAATGTGGATTAAGAAGTACCGTAAAAAAGAGTAATATTTTATTTAAGGAATCGTGTGATTAAAGGCAATTTGAATATCCGGTTGATTATGCTATAAAATTTTTAAGCGGTATAATGTGACTGAGTTTGAAAACCCGGTGTAGTTAGATACAAGATAAGCGGAAACATTTGAAGGGTTGATGAGCACTAAACGGAGGGTAGCAGCAAGGGCATTATTTAACGAACAGGAAGTTACGAACGAATCCGGAATAAGGAAGAGAAAGAATATAAGGCGACCGTTTTATTAAATACATATATAAATAATATTTAAAACTATAGTATAATCTAAACTTGACGATAAAACGTTTAAGTGGAGATTTTATTATAAAAAGTGCCAATTGATGTGCCTTTTCTTAATCAGTGAAAAGCTAAAATATATGCAGAGCTATAATAGTCTCAAGTCTTAAAAATAATCAGATCGACCGTTACAAGAATAGTTCCTGTGGACTGTGCTTTGACACGTAAACTTAAGGAAAACTCTCTCAGCCACTTACAAACCGTGTTAATGTGCAACTATTTTGTAACGAAAAAATTCATGGATTACGTTTCAATGCATATTGATACTGAAATTGTAGAGCAAGTGATATTAAGATACTCTAAAGTCAATCGTTTCGTGCTAAGTCGAAAGAATTCTTCTAACCCACGATCGAAACTTGGGTAACTACGTTGAGTGATTTCGAAATTTGGTATCCCGATTGTGGATGTATTGCAAATTTTAGTAATTTTTATTGGGTTATCGTGAACGCATGAAAACCTATTTAAACGTACTGGAATCATTGGCATGTATTATTTTTGATCGCTGAGAAATACTTGAAGGTAACCACAGGTGGTGGGGGAAGCCACCTGCTCGCAGACTTGTCACTCAAGCCCCACCACTCTAATTTCCCTTTCAACGGGAACTCGCATTGGGGTCTCTCGGGTCTTAAGGGTAGGGTAAATAAAAATTATCCCCACTCTCGGGACGAGACGTAACTTGACCTTGCGTCGTTGTCGATTAGAGTTGTTTCATTTAAGAGAAAGTATTCACCAGCAGATTATCGTATTTTGCTTCACAATAAAATATAATAATTTTATATAAGAAATGATTAAACCCTTTTTTAATACAGTCACATTTAAAAATTTTATTTTAATGTTAATTACATTAAAATGTCCGTCAGAAGCTTTCGGTTATTTTAACCATATTCATCTGTAAAATTATTAACTATATCATTGGAATTAAACATTAACATATTATGTTACAGAGATTTAATTATATTTTGCATACATTATAATTTAAATATGATTATGTCCATACCTATATTAATATATTACGTCATAGAGATTTAATTTAATTCCACTGATGTACTTAATAATTTTACAGATTAATATCTTGACATTTTAATGTTATTTACATAAAAATAAAATTTTTATAAGGGACTGTATTAAAAAAGGGTTTAATCATTTTTAATATTAATAATGTAATACATACATTCCTTTATCGTTTTTATTGAACAAGTATAATATTTTTATTCAATATGAGAAGAATGATATAGGAATAAATTCAAAATTTTGTATGGGAAAGAGTTATTTAATTATAATAGTCACAAGCAAATTATTTTATACCATTTCATTGATCATTTGCAGCGAGGAACTCTTTTGGACGGCTCAATATTTAATTTTTATCAATTTTATTCGTGCTACGAATTGTTTGTGTTTATTGTGTTACTCTAATGCCCTTTATTTTTATCTGTTTCAGAAAGAAATATCTGAAGAGGCGAGGAGTTTAATCAAGAGCTTAACCAACCGGATGTTGTATAATCGGGCTGTGCACTTATAAGACTTATTATTAGTTTAGTATCGGACCAAAAAGTACAGAATATTGGTGTTAACTGTGTCAAAACGAAGAATATGTAATACAGTGTTTTCGCTGTGAGTTCAATTGTTCTAAAAAAATTCATTAGAAGAAAAATGTGAAACGGATAGGATGAAGACTTTGATCAAAATATTTCCAGTAAACGAGTTTTGCTGAAACGAAACGCTCAAAATGGAAACAACAAAACCAGTGTCTCAACTTGACTCGAATGTATGTGTCTCTTTATTGATGTATTGTTCTTTGTGTTTTAAATGGTGCTTTTACACACATCAAACAATATTTTATCCAAAGTGGGTTTGTAAAAGGCGGATTAAGGACAAAAGAAAACCCTTTGGTGATGAACTTACCTGAAGATTGTCTCGCGAAATATTGAAAAATACGCCAATGCCGCGATGTTTTGAAAGGTTCCTGAATTAATATATAAGGTGGGTTCTTATAATTCGTGTCAAGTGAAAGAAATTTTGGCAAAAATCTGGTCTTCCGTTATTCTAAGAAAGCGATGTGTGAAAGTTGATATCTTTAAGAAATGACAACGCTTTTCCTTCTGATGCGAACGTGTTTTAAGTGAGGTATTGGTGAAGTGCGACGGGTTGTACCATCTTCGTATCTTAATGTGTAATTGGAGTTCATTTAACGTTTCTCTATTTTTCACATGTATGTATTAACCATTTCACGTATATCTTCCTCTTCAATGTGTAAAATGAACATATCAATTGTAGGATGTGAATAAAAAGCCTAGATTATTTATGGGTAGCAACAGCCGGGATACCAATATATATATAGATATATATTTATATTTATATATATATGGATATTTTCCTTGTTCCGAATTTATCCTCTTGAAAGTGTTTGCATTTGAAATTATAGAAAACTTTTTGATTAGTTAATTTTGCATGTTCTGTCAACCCGTCCAGTTAATTACAATTATACAATTAAATGGCAACATTAATGTCTACATTTAAAGAGATCCAATGTTTAAGAAGCAGTATTTCATGTGAAACAAATGTACTACATTGTAACAGCAGTCTATGTAAATGTATGGGTAGTCTGATATGGAAATGAGTACAAACCTATGAGAAATCCGTGTGTGTCGACTAACGCGGGTTTAAGATGAGAATTTGTGTTTAAGCTAGCCTGAAGATCTAGGCAATGTAGCCCGCTCTAGAAATTAAGTTTAAGTCATATGGTAATATATACACATATATTTACATGCTAGTCAGCAATTGGTTTCATCCTCTCCCTTGCTTTTATATAAGAAATTAACACGCATTCATATAAATTATATTTAAATGGTGCTGCAAGTGTTGTATATACATACTTAATAAATATAAAGATTTTTGGAAATAAATTTCATCGCTGATGTTATTTATGATGTACATTGTACCGTCAGATAAGATTAATAAAAATAATTTTTGTTTACTATATTTCTTGTTTGTGATTCCTGAAAGACAATTTCCATAAGTTCATTTGTTAAAAAAAATTGTAAAATGGCCATAATCCTCCATATGGCAGATACTTTAAATTACAATGAATAAATATAATTATTTTAAATAAATAAACTGGGCATAAGAATAGTTTTTCAATTATAAAATTGTAGATAAGAATTATATTAATATTTCAGAATGGCGTTATAAGTAAATATAAGAATATATTGTTCTGACCTGAAAAGGAGAACAGTGGAATTTAACTTGAAAGTAGAGACTATCTAAGGAGAAAATTACATTAACACTTCAGTTTAGTTTTTGTAAATTGTTCTAGTCATTTATTGATTTTATGTTCAGCCGGTTCGTTAGCACTAGAATACCACGGAACGCTTACAAATAAAGATTTGGGATTCTTTGATCCTCAAAGGTACGTTTTTCTTGTAGTGGGAGTGGGTACTATCTTTTCCTGTGGTAGATGACGTTCAGTGGGTAGCATAATTAGAAATTATAAGCGTCCTTGGAGACGGTCGAGGCCTTGTATAAGTGGAGGGAGACGTTCCGTTGCATTACTTATATTAGCCTCACTATAGAAACGATAGAGAAACCCAATATTTCACGTTAAGAATATAAAGAAATATGTATTAAATTTAAAAACTAATAACTTAAATGTCTATGACAGATGAATTTATCTATAGAATATTTAAACTTTCAATATTAAATTACCTTCAGAGGTGTTTATCAGAAAAAACGGTTCTTTTATTTCTCTATGTCCCAGTATCTTTCTAATCTGTCTGATATCTCAACTATTTTAATACAAACTCCTTAGATTGATAATCCTAACGAAAATCTAAAAAGGAGGGGCCTGTTTATTTTTTTCAATTACGCGTTTGTAAACATCGCGTCAGAGTCACGTACAATAACATAATTAGCCGGTTAAGATCACAAGGAAGATCTTTTTATGAAGGTTGTTTGCTCCGCTTTGTTCAAGGTACGATGCGCAGAGCAGTGGAAGAAATTAGGTTCACGGAAAGTCGACCGAAAATTATAAATAATGACTGATAATTAACGCGAATGCTGTCGAGCGATGTGCTGTTTGGACTTCTAAGAAGCAAAAACGTGGAAAGCGGAAAAAGGAAGTTACATAGACACAGCTCGTTATAGGTGTTTTAGTGCCCTTTTAATTATTTTTCGAACCGTAATGGTTGCTGAAATGAGGGAGCAACCTTATTAAAAAAAAAATTCGAACAGTCACAGAAGCTGATAAATTCATGAAACTGCAAAGGACGCGGATGATAAATTCATCGCATCCTGAAAAAGTTAAAGCGCTATTAATCGGATATGTCTGTTTGATCTTCGGTACAAAACCTTTACGAGTAAAATATTTGAATCAATATTAATAAATATTTTCGAGTCGCCTAACAGAAATCGAAGAAATAAAATATTACTTTCGTTTTTACGAAACATTTTTTTGTTGTTACGTAGAGCCGTAAGTAGGATCTTAGCAATATCAAGTTCTATAAGATAACAGGGATTTTTGTTCGCTTTCTGGAGTTATAAATAACTTTCAGTGTATTTTAAAATGTTATTCAAGACCTGGAAAAGTTTAGTATGCCTAATTTAATTTTATTACGATTTATAATTAAAGTCATTCAATTGCTTTTAAGCCATTTATTTGAAGGAGCTTTCGTTTAATTAATAAATGTGATAGTCTTATTTTGTTACAATTTGAGATATAAAATTTTGAAAATATTCATTCTTATTTAGAACATGTTATTAAATTTATGACCTATTAAAATTAATATCTATTTATCGTGGTGGGGATGTAATTTTTAATCTTTTATACATACCTCATTATCTTTAATTTTTTTCCTTTCAGTCGCTCGGATGTAATTTTGATCATTTTATACATTGTCATTATTATTAATTTTTTCCCTTTAAACAGCTGCGACGTATGTCATAATTCTGGAATAAAATAATTATAATAATAATGAGGTGTGTATAAAATAATCAAATTACATCTCACCATGAGAAATAATCAGAAATCAATTTGAATACGTATTAAATTAAATTTAATGTTCCAAAATGGAATGAAAAATTTCAGTGTTGTTTAAAGACTAGTCTTTGACTGATAATCCTGGTTATTTTAAGTTTATTTTAATGTCAACAAAATCTTTGTTATCGAGTGAAGCGACAGAGCCACGAGTTAACAAAAAGTATTAAATCAATGAGAATTATTGATACTGTAACGGTGAGTTACAGGTAACATGCTAAAGAGAACAAAAAACGGAATTCCGATCATTACTGTATACAGCTTTGTGCCAAAAGTAAACCGTAACGTTAAGAATCAGACACAATATTTTCGTCCCTCGTCTGTAGGAATAATATCATAATGGACTAAAAAAAATTTTAATAAGGACACGAAGTTTCTAACTGAAGTATTAAATTTAAATTCAGAATATCAAAGTAAATGAAAACAATTTTGAATTACTTCAAATAAATGACAAAAGAAATATATATGTACGAGCACCTTTCAGCGTATATGGGGATGGCCAAAGTGCATATGGTAATGAGAAAGCCGTAGCTGCGATGCGAGGACAACGGTTATTGTGACTGTCCTCGCGGGTGCCGTGACAAAGGAGTGAAGAAACGCGTGCTTCGTCAACCAATTATTAATATTGCAGCAGTGTCCGTGTCTACGTTCCCTGGAAACAAATGACGGATGACGCATACAATGGATAAGGCTACAAGCTCCCTAAATTTTACGTTGCAAACCGGTGATACATTATTTATTTTGTCTGGAGCACCGGCTTCATTTATCACAAGCTTCAGGTTTCGCGACAGAAATAAATAACGGGTTAATCTGTGTAAGGAGGTAAAATATGTCGACCTTCCAAATATTTAACTATTGAAGTGATAACTTATTTATTTCTGAGCTGTATGCATTTCTGCAACGACTTAACAATTTATATGGAAAATGCTGCAATTATGGATGCAAGTGGCCAATGGCAATGGATTCCTTGTGGCATATTCTTTTTTAAAAACCAAAGGAACTGGCACTAGCCTTGTTAATTTAGGGGAAAAATCTAAATCAATATTATCAGTGTGCGATACGATTCACATTCATTCAACTGTGACATGTCGCGCAGCCAAGTAGAAGTATAACGGTAATACTCTACACGATAATTGTATTTAACGACCATTAACAGACACTTAGAATTAAATTTTAATTGAAAATAAAAACAACGTTTCTGTAAATATTTGTGTTCTGTTCAAACTGACTGACTGATAATAATCAAAATCTAATAAATAAAACAGAGTGTTTGTATGTGTGTGTGTATGTTCTGGATACAAATCTACACGCATGGGGAAATTTTCACCAAATTTCGTACACGTGTTCCCTGCGACCAAGAAACAAACACTGTCGGGGTCAGACACGTCTACCACCCCTAGGAGTAGGGGTGGACGGGGATGGAAATATTCAAACATGCTAAAACTGCCGATATTTAAGTCAGATAAATATTTTTGAGCTCAGAGATCTTTATAGTGTTTTACTGATGTTATCTGTGTATAATTTCAAACCCTTACAGCATGGGAAAAGAGTACCCTTACGGGTGGGTGTAGATGGGGGTTACAAGAAATTAGGCGAATACAACCAAGATTGTAGTCAAATCCAGGGTTATGGATGTTGCTATGTTTAATTATATTTAACTTGCCAAAGGGCAAAGAGGGTTTAAATTTTTAAACATGTAAAAACGACCGATATATGCGTTGCATAAATATTTTTCAGGGTTAATTAGATTTGTAATATTTTACTGATGTTGTTTGTGTATAATTTCAACCCCTTTTGGCATTGGAGTTAGCATCCTTAGCGGTGGGGGTGGAGGGAAAGGGAACAATATAGTATTTGAAATTATTAATTTATGTAAAATAAAATAAAATAAAATATATGAAAACAATGGCGTAACAGAAAAATTGGTATCACAAATGAATATATTTTTATCTTAAATGGAAAACAACAGACGTGAAAATAAAATATTATTTAAATACCCTAGACGAATCGTGTTAACGATATGTAACGCTTGTTCTCTATTATTTATAAGGTTTATTTTAAATATATTTTAGACCTGTGATTTATGTATTAGTCGAAACTGTTACAGGAACCGAAATAACGCATTTTATATGATCATAAATAAATGGTCAAGGCAAATTAAATATTTCCTGACGTTATTTGCTGACATTTGCATGCATACTAAATATTATAAGTGAATACCAGACACTATTTTTATTATAATAACTGTAATGGTCTATCCACCGTGAGATTTTTTCCCCCGGAGAATAATTTTTGTGTCTGTACCAAACCTCACCCAATTAATTCGTGATTTTTAACAATAGATCTGACATTCGTATAGTTCAACGGGGATTTTATAGTTTTCTTTTAGTGCTTGCAATCCGCTGCTCTCAGTATATTCTGCTGTCAACTTCAAGGAAGCTACTCCCTGAAGTAATCATTGATAGTGCACACCCCAAGATCCGAGGAAGTCACCGCGGCAAAACATTTGTTTGAGAAACTTGGAGAGCACAAAAGTTTCCGACAATCTGCAAACCAATACAAAACAGAAAATTTATCATATATTGTACCTGTAGTATACTAAATACACAACAGCCGCACAACGACTACAAAACAGAAATGAATCGCCGTGTTTGAAAAGTTACATAAGGTTTTGAGGTGGTAAATGATCAGTATTGAACATTACTGTATAATTATTATAAATGTTGAACTTTCAGAAATGCGTTTTTCTTAAAAAAAATATATTACTATTATTACCTTAACCTTATACAGTCTCCAACTTTAATTAATAATTTTCATTCTGGAAGATTTCGACAATTGTCATATTAATCCTTAAATATTATATTTGATTGTTAAGACATGTTAGTTATACAAAGAAAATTCATTTTACTGCAAACATTTTATTTATTATTATCATTTCGGTAAGAATTGCAGAATATTTTAGGATGAATATGAAATCAGGTGTTCAAATCTTGAAAAATAATATATTAATTAATCTTGGAGAATGTATTCGGTTACTATTATTACCCTAACTACTTAAAAACCAAAGTGGCGAAACGTGATGTTTATCAAGTAGTACCAAAACGGAGTGGTCTTGAAAATCAAGAAGAAATACCGAATGCACACGAGTCATGTTGAACTTAGATATTTTGGCAACAACGGATTATCATGAATTCTGAATTTCATTATGAATCAGAATGAAATCATGGATCAATTTTCGTTAAAGAAAACTGGGGTGAAGAGAAATAATTAGACTCAGCGACATACATAACCCTTCATATGACTCTAATCTCGGGTATTATCTCGTAACTCCCGTCCACCCAAATTCCTAAGGGTGCTCCTTTCCCATGCTGTAAGGGGTTGTTTCATTACGCAAGAGATGAAACTCTGCCTGCATCTCTCCGTGTTGCATAAAAAGTGGAAGCATTCATTTGTTGACATGAGGACGCATATTTATAAATTTGAAAATAGGGTTTGAAAAGCTTTATTGATCACAGAAACAATACAGCATTGTATAGGTAATTTTATGTTGGTTTACTTTTAAGATTATTATCAGATATCACTGAAGTTCAATTGCATTAAGAGTCATAATATTTCCTTCACCAAACCACATCAAAGAAAAATATTATCTGACAAAAGTTATTTGACTGTTTTAAACCATTAAACAGAAATAAATTAATTGGAGATTCCTGATAATCTCGTGCTTATAATAAACACTCTGATATACACAACAATTTAAATACCAGTAACATGGTTTCATAACGACCCATTGCAGAAGATTTTTAAACAAGTTTTTCATGTTGACAGCACTCGTCCCGACGTTCGTGCACGAATAGAATAACTTGAAAGTTTTTATTTCATTAAATTCATCAAGTTTGAATTTAAATTTTACTTCTGATCGTTGGGAACGATACCGAACGTTTTACAATTCTGTAGACAATGAAGTTAGTTACGTCAGCAATTCAACTACAACGAATCGCAATACACCGTTAAGACCTTCCGGAAAATTGCATTTCAGTACGGATGCTGCCAGACGTCTTCCCCCCCCCCCTTCCCCTCCCGCCCTCCCGTAATCCTCCCAACAGCAGTCACCACAAAGGAAAGAAAATAAAAATTCCATTTGTAGATCACAAGTCAAAAAAATTGTTTAGTAGTGACGAAACAAATGTTCTTAGTTGAAATTTTTAATAATTCATTTTATTACAAGACATTGATAGTCGACTTCCACGAAGAAATTTAAATTTAATTAAAATGTGGACTGGTTAACACCTAACGACTACCGAAATTGGTTTAGAAATTATTTATTCAGTTCCGCGTTGATATTTCAATATATTTTAATATATATTATCGACTAGTAGATTTCATACCTAAACTACTGTTCAATAAAACTGTTTAATAATTTCAAGTATTCGCCTTGAGTTCAACGTTAGTTAAAAAACCTATTTATATTCCGTGAATTATTTAACGTAAAGTTACTTATAATTTGTTCGTGTAGCTAGCCTGTCGAGTTTGTATATTTATGGTAATACAATTATAAATTATTGTTTTCTCAGAATGGAATAAGTGAGTTAAAAATGACGTTGATTTATTTTTAAATGCACTGAAATAAATCTCTAATTTTTACACTTAGTGCGATTGAAGTTATGGAAGGTCGCGGAGAAAAGTCTATATAACCTTTGAAGGGTTCGTTTTCAATAATGGAAATGAGACTGCAGGGGAAGATTGACGAAGGTATAAAAGGAGAGTCGGTGTCAGAGAGAGAACGTCTAAGAAGTAAGATATAAATAATATATATAAAAGTATGAAAGAGAAGAATTATTAAGTAAGTGATGGGTTCATAATTTAATACCAGTCAACTCGATGAAATCGAAAAAAATAACGCTATGAAAATTCATCGCTAAGAGAAGACTTCGCCGTTAGTTCGTCGCTGCGTCCAAGGAGCCAGCATAACGATCACCATAGTTAAAGAGTTCGTTACAAACAAAATATGTAATCGCAATAGTCTACAGTTTAGAGTTTTATCCATAAATAATTTTCAATGCATCAGATGTGTAATCAATACAATATAGCTTCGATCATTATTATTATAAACAGTTCCGGTTCAGTTCTAGAAATGTTTTCAAAAGAAAAAATTATTTGATATTCCATTGGTTAAATTTTTATTTTGCAACTCTTTCATTATTTTGATTTTTCTTAAGAATTTTTTATAGTTCCAAAAAACGTCAATACAACTTTAAATCAAATAACATCGCTTTCATCGATTCAACGCAGAAAAAGATAATATACTAATACATTTTAAATGGAATTTAATTTTTTCAGGAATCTCTGGGAAAGATTGTATTGTATTATCCAGTAACCATAACTGAAATGGATAAATAAACAAATCCTTTAAAGTGCGAAGAAATCGATAGATCACAACACTGTTCTGAAAATCCTTGATTCCCCCTTTTGTTCAAAAAGACTGTAAACAAAAATGTAAAACAAATATTTGCATTAGTTTCTTTGAAGCTACATTAAAAATGAAGGAAGAACAATTTTAAAAAATGAAGTATTCAAACATATTCAATTTAATGATGTTGAATTCCTTGACCCTTATATTATTAACGTGATCACTTCCGTTTTATTGATCCTCTTGAGCATAGATGAAATATTGGTACATAGTAGTTCACTAACACTATCCGTTATCAACATGATATCGTTGCTTGTACAAAAATGTCTAATGTAGATATTTAATTTCAAGTTTTCCAACCCAGGAATATGCCAAGTGACTTTTATAAGCAGCCTCTAGAGGCTCTTGTACACAACTGAAGCATGTTACGCAGACTATTTATTCGTATGAGTTTAAGAATATTACTTCTTGGCAGAAGATGCGCAGGGAACGTAATTGAAATCAACAAGTTGCAGATTTTCTTCCTCATTCAGAGAGTTCCAGTGACATGCCGGCCAGGCTGTTGCCGTGGCAACGGACGCATTTCATCGCTTTACGTCCCCGGCCGTAATGTTCCATGCGATTTACCGACAATGTGGTTGAATTCTTTTTCTCGTTGATGGCGAACGGGGACGAATGGCAAATATGAAATGCAGGCTCCATGAAAATGCATCTGCACAAGCACGGGAAGAATATTTCTGCTCTAGCACACTTTCAAATTATACATTTTGAAAATGTTAAAACTTTGCCATGGTTTTAAACGGCAGAGGAGAAATGTTAGTCTAAAGTGTCATTACGAAGCGCGTTTCTTATAAATTATCAAATACGACAATTATCCGAACGACATTAAACGCAAATCTTATATTTAATAAAAAAGGATGTATATTTGTATGTATGTATTTACGTTAATTTCTATAGAAATTTAAACGCGTGAACAGATTGCAACAAAACTTTGTACACATATTCTTAAAAACACGTGAAACAGTATTATGGCGGTGAGAGACATTTAGCATAAATGTGGAAAGAATTATAATTGAAAAATGTTATCATTTTGTGTTAAATTACTGCGCGCCAAGATACCGTGACGTCACGCGAGAGACAGAGAGAGAGACGTTATCACGGGACGAACAAAGGAATTATTTCCTTTTTCCGTAATGAAATAAAGCAGAAATATTTTTATTGAATGAAAAGTATAATTTTATCAACTAATAACCGATCGAATGGTAATAAAAACAATACGCTCCTTGCGGAAAATGTAAGTTAATTTTCGCGCCATATGGCGACCATTTGTTTACACTGTGAATCTAGCTAAGAATTTAATCTTTCGTAATGTCTGAAGACAGAGATTCAATTATATCCTGCAATACTCAAGGAGTATGTTTAAGTATTCTATTCGTAAAAAAATTGTTGGGATTAATGCAATAAAATTCAATGTATTTTATATTCAATTTCAATCAGTCGAAAGTGTGTACGGAACGAGGAACAGTTAGATTTTGGTTAAATCATTTCTTGACTAAAGATTAATATAGAATTAAATACTTTTTCAGGTTTATATAAATAAGTACACGGGCAACTCCGGGCAGCCAGCTAGCAATATTCATGAAGCTACTGCGCCTAGTAAAGTAAGTACTACTAATTTGCGGTTTAAAAAAGAACGGAATTAGCAGGAAATTATTTGGTTTAATGGTCACATTAAACTTGACTTCAGAAAATTTATTTCGGTATTTAACATCCTAATAGAATAAACTTATATTTATTTAGTTTATTTCAAGCACTGTTATTTTACAATATTTTCAAATTCCTCAATTCCTAGTATTGTTAAAAGTTTTGGTTTTCCCGGTATGACTCACCGACATTTGACCACGTGTAATCAGGTCAGCCAAAGTAGGATCAATTTTATTGTCTTACTAGCGAAAATAACGTAGTGAATGCTGAAGCGAACTCCCCAAAAATACAGAAGAGGTTTCTCGAATTTGGGTAGGTGGCCCTTTTTTTTAGGCAATTTCCGAAATCAGGTTTCAAACATTATTGTGCACAACGTAAAAAGAACCGAGGTACGTGTGTGGAAAATTAAATAAATATAGCTATAATTAGAAATTAAGTAATATTGTTCGACTTCAATTGAATCAAATGAATAAACCAGCCAAATTGTCACAAACATTTTAATAAAATAAAAATGTTCATATTTTAATAAAACAAAAATTTGCTCAACTTAACGTTCCTTTGTTTGGGAATCTCCGGGGTGTTAAATATAAAAAAAATTGAATTGTTTCTTACAAGTCTGAATATAATTTATTTATTGTATTATCAATAAGTAATTATAATATTGCTGAGTATTTTTTACTCACACACATTGCAGTCGAAATTACTGTTGTACCCACACGTATTGTGTACGATACGTAGAGCTAATTTTAATTTACTAAAAAGTTTCTGACAGTGTAAATTTTTAAAATATATTTAGAGTGCATTTATTATTATCTCTATCGTACTCGTTGGCACGCTTTGAGTAGAAAGACTCCGTCTACTGTGTACCGTGAGCACGGTATTCCGACTCCAATAGTTGGGAAGCACGCTTTCCCTCCAACGTGACTTGAAAGGGGAGCAAATAATAAATAAAAAATGCCTGTAGAGTGCGGAGAAATCGATAGATCGCAACACTGCTCTGCAAATCCTTGATTCCCTTTTTGTACAAACTCAGACCCGAAAACACAAATGTAAAAAATTCATTTCCATTAATACTTTTGAAAAACATATTCAAAATAAATGAAGAGTAATTTTAAAAATTAGTGCACATACCTAAATATGCATGAAGGCCCTATATATATATATATATATATATATATATATATATATATATATATATATATATATATATATAAAATCCGACTAGTATTTATTAAAACTTCAGATGAAATAAATGCGATGATTTTTAAGACTTTAACATTATATTTAGGACAAAAAACAAGTATGGGGATATTTAATCAATTTAATTTATTGGTAAATATGAAGCACACGGCGAATGAATTCTTTTCCAAGCTAATGCAATTTAATAAGAGGTGATCAGATTAATTTAATGTTTTTAAATTAAATTTACATCCAAGTTGTCCTCTTCTGAATATATTTAATCCTGTCATAAAGTCTGTTTAATTTAATAATGCTATAGTTGAGAAAAGTATTTCATATTTTATAAAAATACCTTTTCTCTTGCACTTTGCTTTACACGAGCGAGTAATAGTATGACTTTTATATAATGTATGTTTAGTTGCTGAACTTCTTGCATTGCGGAGAGTTCTAAATTGGAACGGAGCGGTTAATACGCGTCTGGTGACGTGAACTGCTTCTTTATGGTCGTACGTTTAATGGTTTCCTTGTATTTGTAAGTGGAGTCTGCACCGACATTTCGTTGTGAAGTTAGCACTCGCTACACACTTTATTACAGGATAGTTTAGTAATATTCCGAAAGTAACGTGGTTTAATGGCTGGGATGACAGGTGTAGTACCTTCAGGACGTTGAAGGTCACTATATTATCCTTTCTAATAGCTCAACGGTGAAGCCTAGAGCGACTTTACAGAGCAATTAAACCCAAACTTGCTGATTTAATAGCTGGCTTCTTCATGGATTCACTACCGACAATATTATTGTAGTTCACGTCCTTCCGCTTATTAGAAACAATATTTTCATACGTACGGCTTTCTCAAACTTCAGCACTAGCTAAATTACTAAAATCCTTGCATTTCGGAAAAATTTCACCTTCTGGTATTAAAAGAGGAATATATGCAAAGTAAAACAGGGTTTTATTATGTCTCGACAAAAGCAAATGTCATAATTTTAGTTTATTTGTACAAACGTTGCTACTTTGAAATTAAATTATTTCCCACTGATATCCCCAAAAACAGTTGTTTTACATTTGTCTATCCTTAAAATAACAGAATTTATTGTGGCGTTGTTTGTTACAACCCAACGAATTTAACATTTTTATCACACTTTGGCCATTAACTGAAACAGACAGCGTAAAAACTATTTAATTAAGTAAATGTATTATTCCGGAAGAAATAATGTCAGTATAATTTTAAAAATTGTACTCTTGGAGAATGAATTGATATTTATGTTTAAAATAGAATATTTATTTTAAATGTGAATAAAAAAGAAGCTCAGGGATTATGCATTCTTTCGTTCTTTATTATTTAATAAGTGAAACTTTTTTTATAGATTTTGTAACAAAATAATAATTTATTTTACAATATGAAACTTAATAAAAGATTATTGGTTTATCAATCGGATCAACGGTTTACTTTAATTAAGTAAGTTTTTAAATTTAATTTTTAATAAACAATTGAACCTAGAATCTTTTATTAAATCAATACATTGCGAAATCGTACGTTATTTAATATGAAATTGTTTCTATAATCAAACAGTTTAATTTTAGTAAAAAAACAATTCAATTCATTAAATATTCTCAATATTTTTTGGTGAGAACTGAATCGGAAAAGTTCGGATACTAATTAGTGACGAATATATATTAAAACGTTTATTAAATGTTGAATAATTTCTTAATTAAATGGTGGATAAAGTTTGTAAAGTGACTAAATCGTAGGCATTCCTTATACGATTTTACACTTGATACAGCTCACGAACAATCGAATCATGGCGATCGTTATGCCGCGATGAGTAGGGATGATGTCACTTCACGCTCTTTAAGTTTGACTTCAGTAGGCTTATCAATTAAATATCCTGTATGGCATTATACGATTTTTTTAAAATTTACACACTTATTTTATTTTTCTAGGTTGCGTCTCTTCTATTAAATCTATTTCGATCTATTCTCTTATTATCGTTGACAAAAACTCCCCTTCACCTTTTTAGATCCTGTATGAAACATCTGCTATTACTTACGTATTTTATAATACGCGACTAACTCGGTATTTGTTATTTTTTCGATTTCTTGTCGCTCTTTGATGCTCACAGTTATTATTACATTTCTCAGTCAACTTATATAGTTAAATTATTAATATATCTTATCTCGCTATTCTCGTTTACTCTGTTAAAAGATAATCTTACGAGTTGTTCTATTGCACATAGATATTTTATATTTAATTTAACCTATTTCCAAATTGAAGTTTTTTTTAATGGCTGATAAAACATTTTCGCCGTTGAAGTTGTTTCTTTTTCATTTTAGTTTGGAGCAAAGATCAAGAAGAATGAATGAAGTATTCTTAAACTGACACAAACACGCTTCGGCAAGTAAGGTAGGAGGGAGGAAAACCTGTTCCTCAGGGTTGATGTCGACCATTCAGCCGGAAAAAGGGAACTGCCACGACAAACGAGGTGAATAATGACATTCGCCTGTATATCAAACATTTAGGGTTTAGTAATACAACGCTATAGCTCGGTTAATCATCGTTCGAGAGAAGATAATTAGAAGCTACTGTTCTACTGGAGGGGTTCTAGCAGTAGGGTTAAGGAACTTCAAACGGAAATTCAGCACTACAGTGTCAGGGGCCCACCGTAACATCCTATGATGCCACTCATTATGCCACAGCCGTAACTAACGCAGAGTTAATCTTACAGGTTGGCTGCTTCTCTCCCCTGGACAGACAAATGGCAACGTTTGCCCCAAGCTTGATCGCATCTGTACTCCGACAGTTATTTTAGTCACATTCAAAATTATTCTAACAGGGAAGATAACTGTTTACATTAAAAGCATTTATGGAACACTCGGGTGATGAGTAATCAAAGACTTGGGAGAAAATTGAAGGAACCAAAATACTTGCGGCACCTTCTCCAATGATCGAGTGACTTCTTTGCATTTTATAGACCTTCACGCAATTTTCCCTAAAATATACGTGTGCAAATTAGGGAACCGAACTACATATATTGCGAATATTTTCATCACGGTTAATTGAATATAGAATTCCGTTAAAAATGTGAAAATATTTACTAGACTGAATCTATATTAAAGCTTGTAACATAACATTTTACTTGGTATCAGATCAATCACTGATTTAATTATAAGATCGGAAAATCGGGTTGAATACATACGTCGACCATAGCTTTATAAACTCTCTTTCCAGTCAATGCACTCAACGTTATTTTCCCGCGGGATTTCCTCACCCCAACATTATAAATAAATCATATAATTTTACTTCTCCTACTTGTTCGTCAAGCGCATAACGGTTTTCTGATTGAGCTGTACTGGGGGGGGGGGAACCCATCAGAATAGTACAGTGTGTCTCCTTTGCCCTGGACTTCCGTATGAATGAAGACCGACTTGGTTCTGATAGAAACGATTCGAGGTCAACATTGGCCTGCGAAGTCGACCCTGAGTAAACGGAACGAATTACACCGATATACGTTTCCGCGGACAGCAAACTGCTTGTTATGCAGCAAGCATATTATTTTATCCTGCCCTTAAGGTGCTGATTACTGAGGCGAGATTCGAACGTGGTGGAACTCAACACTTCGCTATTTGCCTTACAGACATAAAAGATACCAGTATATATATATATATATATATATATATATATATATATTGAAAAATGATTACTTTTAATGAATCAGAAAAATGATTATATTTCAATATTTATATAAATAGGCTTCTCTACGATGGTTTTATAAACCCATAATGCCACTGCGATCCGTTCGAACTCAGTAAGTCTCGACATCTCCATAACCGACACAGAATTACAGTAAATTATGTGGCCTTTAAAGTATTCTTCTATAATGAATTTAATGTGAGTATTCGCTTACGAAACGTTGAGAACAAATGGGTTTACGTTCTACGAGTATGGATTATAGCGTCATTATAAGTTGTGTTGTAGTGTTATTGTTGTTGAAGTTAGTTCAAGCCTTCATTAAGACGTATTAGAGTCTCACAATACGTGATTCCCTTAAATTATTAATAAATCTCATTTAATTGCGAGTGTAATACAGTTCTAGTTAATTTCATGTATTTATTTTGGAAAACTTATGATGAGATCATGCCCCGTTCCTTCTTACTGCTCGTGTAGCCAATGTTTCCTATGTAAAACAAATTTTTTATTAATGTTGACAGCGTCGAGAGGTTATAAATGTTGACGGAAGCGAACAAACCATTAGAATCGCAAAGCAGCAACCGTAACCACGGAAGTCATTGTGATGGTGTTTGTAATTGAAATAATTCGCCATCTTCAACTGTATTTTATTGTTTGTAAGGAGCACGGCTCAGTTCTGAAGTTGTACGATGTTTTCAGAAGGTGACCGGTGTTTAGTTCAGAATTTCACTGATTTCTCATTGTAAAAAACGATTCTGCCATAGATATTATATTCACGAACTCGTTCAGGTTCTTAACAGTGAATAAAAATTCGTTTAGTTATAAGAGAACTGAAATGAAACATTTTAAAGCGGTGTGACATCAGCAGAGAACACACCCGAGATTCTGGCGAGTACAACCACGTAATAACAGCGCCACAGTGGAACAGATGTGAAGGAAAACAGTTGTATCTGCGTTAAAGAAACAGTGGCTAATTTAGATAGTGGTTCTGGCTCAGATCGTAAATTCGGACACAAAAGCAAGTTCATCCACAGACGTTTTCTCAGCCCCAATCGCGTGTGAGGATATGCGGAAATTTCATCTAAAAGTATTTCAATACACATGCATTTCATCGTATTAAAACTTTAGACAGTTTGAATCGTAACCAACATCACATAAATAATTTTTTTAAATTATTTATTTATTTGTAGGTCATTTAAGTAGATACAAACCAATTATTAACATGATGAAACATAGTTTTATTATCATAGAATAATTAAATATATAAATGAATTTATTTAATGATATCAATATTTGTATGAAATGACAGAAAGAAAGAAAAATAATTATTATGACTCAAGGATTACTACTAAAGGAACTTTTGACACAGAAACAGCAAAATATTTCAAAGAATTCAAACAAATTTTACATTTTATTTCCTATCTCGTTTTGCGGAGAACGTGTAGGTCATTTCAGCTTCCTCTTGTTTATTCCCTCTAAATTAGCAGCTTCTTCTCATCAGTATATTAGAAAACTGACTGTCGAGTAGAGCTTCGTTTCCGGCGGTTTCTACCAAGTTCTCTGGAAACATTCTTCCAACTTTCTCTGATGGACCTGAAGATGCAGTTCTGGGAACACAAATGGTCCAAGGACAGTAAACCGCATTTGGAGGTAGCTAATGGTGTGTCACCGCTACCATTATACCTTTTTGTTACTTCCCTGTAAATTGTTGCGGTTGTGTTCTTGCGGTTAAAGCCATTGCCTTACAGAATTACATGCTTCAACAATTGGTTGTGCCACGCTTTGACCAAAGACGTACATATTTTTCTGCGAACAGAACAAACCGCGGATTGAAACAATTGACTATATATTGCAAAACACTGTCACGTGGAATGCGGCCGTTTAGGGGAGAGTATTAAGAAAAATTGTAATATTCTCTTGGTTTAATAAAATTGAGAAGTTCTGTGACCTCGTCATAATATTCAGCAATTTAGTGTTTGTTGGAAGTAATTTATTACTATTTATGTATGGGTGGAGTTAAAAATTATTTGTAGTCGTAAGACAGTAATACATCTCCTCCGTACATAAAAAAATCGCGGTTTTGTCAAATCAAAGCTGGAAAATCGAGGAACAGAACATACATATATAAAGTATAGTAAAATATAGAAAAATTAAAAATTGCGTCTCCTTGGATTTTGGAGTCTGAAAATGGCTGGATAGCACTGGTTAGTTATCTACGCTCCGTGGAGAGGGGTGTAGTCGTGTATTATGGATGGAGACGATACGAGTTATAATTCAGTGTTTGAACGAAGAAAACCATGCAAGGAGGACGATAATCTACGTTTTATTTCTTCTCATTTCTTCTAAAACAATTAAAGCGTTGTTATATTAAATTATTTATAATCGCATTAACAACTACATTTAATCTACAAATGGGCAGTTTTCCCGAGGACAGATATATAAAGTTAAAATAAATACATTTACTATAAAATGAATGTAATCATTTTAAATAAATAAAGCCGACGTGTGGAGCACTTCAATTATGAAAATAAATATACAGAATAATTTTAATTAAAGATCAATTTTTTAAAAAAGGATATTATATATATATATAAATATTAAAGAATAGTATGTTATAGCCTGAAAAAGAAAACAGTGGAAATAAAAAAATATAAAAAAATGAAAGAAAACCTGGAAGTAAAGAATAAAGATGGAGACAAAACTACAGTAACACTCCATTTAAATTTTTTGCTTTTGGATTGTGAATCTGATGATTTTACGGTGCACTATCACTTCACTACACTAAACTATTTTCACTAGAGAGTTCAGATTGCGTCTAAATTTTCTTAGAGGATTTACTCCAAGTAAATTGTTGCGGTCATCTATTGTCCTATTTAGGAATGCCTATTTGCAATCTTCGGGTTATTGCTGTCTGGCCTTTATTTTGAAAATTTGTTGACAATTTATATATTTTTATATATTTTGGAAATACTGTTTATGAGTGCTTTTGCCTTCATAAACAATTGGCATTGTTTGACTGTTTTAGGAACTTTAAATAAAGTAGAGGTAAAGATTTTATCAGTGAGGGGACAATATTTCACCTTGTACCACAAATTTTGAGGTGACAACAAACTACGATACATGTTGGCACCGTGCTTCTTTTATTAACATAAAATATAAATAATTTATAATCAACTACACTATGATCCAGAATTTAAAACCTGCTAAAAAAATATTACATAACATAGATAAGGTGATTCGTCAATTTGTCGAACGAAAAATGATTCGTGTGTATCTATGAAACAACTTTGTACTTATTTCCTAAATACACAGGGAGGTATCTAGTTGTCTCGAGGACACATCTCCGAAAGAAACGCTTACGTGAAACTGTTCTTCATAAATTAGATTCCCGTGTAGCGCTTTTAACGCGGCGTGAAAATGATCACATAGCGTCCGTGGTGATATCGTGGGATTGCTGACACGTGTATTAATGGCCGCCTACCGTAGCAGAGTTCAGGGTCGAGGAGTCTACCGCCAGGAGCTAAATGCTCGACCTTGGCCGCTAATTTTCGCTCCCAGTGAATTTGCATTCGTGGCAAAATATATGGTAGTGGTTTAGAGCCGCGCGGCAATCTCAGTTACGGTGAATCCTTCCCTGGGCCTGGAAATGCCACGGCGGTTTTGTTGCCTCCCTTTAAGCGTAATGGATGGAAACGAAACTTGCTTATAATAATTAAATACGAGTCCCGCGGAAAGAAGAAATTCATATCTTACACGGAAAAGATTTCATCAAATATATTCATTATGAATGTTGATTATTATTTTCGGTTATCAGCAGATGTATGTTTAAACCTTCCTTAGAAGCTGAATGATAACAAAATTTCAATAAATAAAAATAATAATAAACGTATACAATTTTTTCAACCACGTGAAATTAAGTACCTAAACTATTATTAAATTTTCTAATTGTATCACAATTTCTGATTTATTTCGGAAAATAGTTCTCGAAACCTCTTATCAAATATTCAAAACGAGCTACATCAGTCAGCTCTAGTTTACTTCTAACATTATTTGGTTTCCATCATACATTTAGCTTACATACTTATTGAAATATAAGGGCAAAATTGTTGATGCATTTATGTACCAATACTAGAGAATGGAACTTTACGCCAAATTTTGAAACTTATTAATCATCTGTATCTGTAACGCCAACACAATTCTATATATTCATTTCAGATGATTTTGTTAACAATGTGCCTGTTCCATATAAAAATCCGATAATTATGCTTATTTTTCCACATATATTGCCTTATTTGTGTTCATATTTTGATATAAAATCATCTAATCTATCAGATCTTACTTTAATACCAATTTACATAAGTTTGACGTATTAACAACTAAATTTAAGTCTATTTAAAAACAATAATTAAATAGTTAGTTAATCTCTATTTTCAGATATATTTCCTCTGTTCTTCTTTTCAGGTCAGTAGGCCTACAATATTAAGTCTTTTCAAAATTAACCTTTAATTAATATAATTATATATACATGCATTTATATTTGAAACAATGTCCCTGAACCTAGCTTATACTTTAAAATAATTATATTATATTATTTTACTCTAATTTATTTTAATGTAACTTATTTTATTTACTTTGTAATTAAATTGTAATTTAATGCATCTACGACCAGGAAAACTGCCAATTTGTAGATTAAATAAGTACATACATATACTCAATTTATTTAAAGCTTCATTGACTTTATCAACAAACTTAATTTGGTATTTCCCTGAAAGTAATTTAAGTGCGTCGTCAGCAC
This sequence comes from Zhengitettix transpicula, assembly GCA_037074705.1. Classification (NCBI taxonomy): domain Eukaryota; kingdom Metazoa; phylum Arthropoda; class Insecta; order Orthoptera; family Tetrigidae; genus Zhengitettix; species Zhengitettix transpicula. Next base: position 58,534,803 of record CM073595.1, on the reverse strand, counting down.
ATAATTTAAGACTTCACAATTTTCCAAACAGCCATATGTAGAAAGTTTCGGACTGAAAACAGTTGCCTGCGGAACCCTGATATCAGCCACAAATGTTACTGACCGCCTTTTCCTTTGTTTGATAAATTACTGTCAAAGCACGCATGAGGCTCACTATTACCACAGTCGTATCCACCGTCTCAAATGATAGTTTTAAATTCACAACAACCAAGTTTCAATTATCAATTTCATTTTTCCATGTAGGTGTTATTCCAAACATAGCAGTTTCACATGAAACTGCCCTTTACCCTGATTGAAATTTATATAATAGGCCCTGTTTATCACAATAGTTCCAACTGTCTTCCTACACATATTTCTACCAACTTATCCTCAGCTGGAAACATATAATCACCAATATTAACAGATCCCTGGAACTATTATACTTTTCTTCCATTCCAAAGGAACTATATCAGTGACTAGGGGCAAATTTACTAACTTTAAAAGTGGATTATTATCTGGGTCAGTAGAGTTCCAGACGAGATACATTTTAACCCCTATACAATTTTGTCAAATTCGGACTCCCCTATAGTATAGAAAAGTTCCGTTACCTCCACAGGCACCGGCAAATAGCCACAAATAAGATGAAATATTGGTTTTAATTAGCGCCGCATTTGTCTATTTTTGGAACCAAGGAATTGATAATAGCGATTTTATAACATATAGCGCTAGAGTTTTACCAAAAAGAAACGAGTCACGGGTAATAGAGATCATACGCCACACTTAACTAAGACGCAGGCTTTCTTAAATATTTCAGTATCTTCTATTATATCTTATGAGATAATTATTTTAATGGTCTTTTGTTAGATGGTTGTCAAGTCTTGTATAGCACCTTGTGTAGTAACTTCCATAATCGATTTTGTGCCTTTACGCTTTAAAACAACGTGTGCACGTTAAAATCATGATAAGTTTTAATTCGATCGTGATACTATCGGCATGTATATTGACTCATTTTCTCCCGCTTCTTCCGCCAATACAGTATATAATATCGTTATTTATGCTGAGAAATTGTGTTTGCGAAATTAGTATGAAAATCCGTAGTGAGCCATTGTTTGTTTGGGGTGCCGCGGCGCATCTGTGCCTTGCGGGTTTGCCGCATGGTGAATGACTGCTGATGACTGCTGGGGAATGCTAGGCACGGTGCTATTTTTTGCCTCCTTGCTGAAAGTTTGTGTCGAGGGCGACGCGAAACTTGAGCCCTTCAGCCCTCGCGTCTTCTCAAGTGGCAGAAGGGACGAGCACTCCTGCAAATGAGAACGGCATTGCGTGCCCTCGAATCATGCGATTCTCGCAGCCAGCTCCCTAACACACATTGCTGTACACTGCCGCCAATATTTCCAGTTAGCTACCCCTCCCCTTCCAAGGGAAACGCTGCTAACGAGAACTCCACAAAGAAACACCACGTCCAGGCCTCGAGAGCCCCGCTGTAACTGCGATTCAATTACCCCCTCGGCTGCGGGAAATCACGGCTATAAATTGTTTGCAAAGTGTGAATGTCTAATCTTCATCAACATTCAGCCCATCACTGCAGTCCAAACCACGTCTACACGAACATAAATGTACCATCGTATACATTTACATGTACATTTAAGTATGTGGCTATGTGCATGTTTTAAACATGCGTGCATTTATTCGTATATTTTATTTGACGCAACTGAGCCAGAATTTCCATTCAGAAAAAAAATCCATAGGTGCAATAGCAAAAAAAACAAATTATTAATAATTCAAATAAATTGCCCTGAATTCTGGAAATGACAAGCATTAGAAAATCCAGTTGAATCCCCATGTTTCGCAGTGATTAGTATGGCTAAAACTGAATCACAAATGAATAAGCCAGCTAACATTTCAGAAACATTTTAATAAATAAAAAATTAGAGCATAGTAATAAAACCAAAATTAATACTACGTTCACTTCGTTTTGGAACCTCGTTGTTTACGGAGACGACACGGGTGTAAAACGAATTTAAAAAGTTGGTTTTTACAATTATTTATATCTCAAACTTAATGAGAAAATTTTTTTCTTTTAATTTTTAGATATTCTACCTTTAAAATCAACTTACCAAATTATTATATTTCCATCTGACGAGGTTCCTAAACACAGGAACGATACGATTTCATTTTATTAAAAAATGATAACTTTTATTTTATTACAATGTTCCCGAAAATAGGCTCATTTATCCATTTATTGTGTTGGTATGCTGTAACATATATCTCTAAAATTTTCTACTACTTTGACTGGAGCTCTTTAACTATCTAATAAATTCTTTATTAATCACCGAGCAGCAAACAAAAATAGTATTTAATACATATATTTCTGCCACTTTACCCGACACTTCGTCTTTAAGTCCTATTTCATTTAAAATAACAGACATATTCTGTTGAAAATAAAAATTATATATTCAATCGAATATCGCCAGTTTAACTTTTCAAACAGTGAATCCAGATGCAAATAGTTTCGAAACCAATAATCTGTATACTACCATCTTCAGAAGAGGGCAGCGCTAGCCATCGAAAAGTCACTGTTTAAAGAGAGGGAAACCCTAGAAGTCTTCATTAATTAATCGATAAAGTTGTGCCAATATATATTTTCCGTAATTCGTAAACAATACAACTATGTATATGTATCAGTATAAAATCCCTCCAGAATAAGAATCGAATAAAATTTTTAAAACACTATAAAAGGTCTGTTGTAATTAATAAATACATTCTATTTACAACAAATATTGAGTAATAAGACGGATGTTGTAGAAAGTAAACTCGGGAAGTTATTTGGACAATAGGCACAGATATTTAAAATAATCATAATAATCGGAAGTTTTATGCTCGTTTATAGAGTTTTAACGTACTTGGAACCTGTTATGTGGACGTAGAGAAAGTTGTGCTAAAAATCATAATTTTTTATTTAAGTAGGACAGTAAAAATTCCATAATGGATCTGATTTTCAGTAAGATGGATGCGAAGTCATTAACATGCATCGGTCTTGTTGCGGCTATATTAAAATCATTTTCTGTAACATGAGCAGTTGAAGTACCTTTCAAATATGTTTCCTTATTAGTGGTTTTCTATAGAAAAATAATTTCTTTTTAATGACATATTCAGTTGTCAAGTTCGCAAAGTATCAAGGTCTAAAAGAAGCTAATTAATCTTAATTTGAGATCCTCAATGATCAAAATTCGCACCCAGCTTCTGCGTTTCAGTGCACGACTCCCCAGGCTGAAAGAACCTATTGTGACCGTAAACATCCCTACAAGAAGCCCGCTAACTTCATTAGTGCGGACTTAATTTATCATCAGTCAGGTAAATCTATAAATAAGGGGATTGCGTGCCCATTTATATTTGCTTGCTTACAGAAACATCGATTTTCTTTTCGAGGAAGAAATACTTGTGGAGTCCCGAGGCGATGTTCTGTCCTGCTTTGATCTAGTGCCAAATGGACTCCTTTCAAATGCGAGAAGCAAACGTTTATTGGTGATATACTGCAGTCTATCTTAAAAGGAGATCCCATTAAGCAGTGCGCACTGCTACTTTTACTCACTCATCAAGTCAGATCAAATGAAAACTCTGGGCAGGATTCTTTCTTTGTTATTTATAATTAATGTAATTCTGTTGAGGCATAAATTAGATTCTAACGAAAAGGGAACTGACACAGAGAGAAATAAAGAATTAACCCGTTTCCTTTGATTCTTCCGTAATCTTAGCACTGAGGTTAGAAAGAAGAAATTCACCGCTTCTTTTCTTCGCCGAGCCTAATTGCTACGTATTATTACACAAGCCTAAAAGCACACTGTTATATGACAACACTTGGTAACATGGGTAATTGGTGCTTGAGTTTAATCTGCCCGGGAAAAAACTCAGAAAAACCACGCTTGAATTCCCAAAATTTAATAACGAATGGTTTTGTCAACGACAAATTGCATACCAATTTTTTTACCCTCCATTTCGTCTTTAATTTTCACAGTAAAAACACATGAATCTTCATTCTACTAAGTGTAAAACTTTTAATTCTACATTTCGATTTTTAGTATCGCGATGCTGACATTTCTTAAATGGTAACCGGATACGTTCCGATACGTTTCACATTGTTACAAAAAAATGCTATATTTCGGCCTCAAAAATAAATTATACGGGTGCGTACATTGAAAACGACGTAAAATTCGTTGACGTTTATTTTGAAACGAATGTCGCACTCGTCTCGCTCCGATATTGATTCCATAGTTTATTGCGTAGAAGTACTGAAGCCTTAAGATCGATTTAACAACTTGAACCCTGTTATCACACTTTTGCTTTCAATCGACAAAAACACTTGCGGAAAACTTTAAGTCAATAACGTGCAAAAATATCCCACATTTTTATTCAAATCACTTCTGACGGTAAATTTAAGATCATTAGAATGTAACATTATGATAAAAAATTGAATTTTCATATAATTGGAAATAAATTAACATTCCAGCATAATAATTGTTTCAACAATAAAAATATTATTATTTGCATTCTCCCATTAATACGTGAGCCAGTTTTAACTACCTTATATGATTTAACATTTCACATAACAAAATATCCATATGTATAGGACTCCATAAATAGAAGGCAGAAGATGGAGGGGAGTATTGTCGTCAAGTGGGAACTCCCAATTAGAACAGCGGCACTATCATTCTTAAAAAAATATTAATTATATTAATATATGTTTCACGTCAGTTTTATATATTAAGTGAATTAATTAAAACGACCGCAGACAGACAATAGCTTTTAATTACAGGTTTATGTATACCGACGTTTCGGTGCTTATCTGTACCATTTCTCAGGGTTAAAAATTCTGTGATGTAAAGTAATAAACTGCATGAATTGACAACAGTCGATACATTTTTGAAAACATAATAAGAAACAAGCACGTCACTCACCAATTCTCAAATAAACAAAGTAAATTAACAGTTCAAAAATTGTTAAATAAACCTGTAATAAAAACATATTGTCCGTCAAAGGTCGTTTCCATTAATTCACTTAATTCTTACGAACGGGATATAAAGGCAGCGTCAAGGTTTCCATTAACGCCCAGCATTTTTCGTTTATTCCCGGATGAGCATTTTGATGTAAAACATTTTTCCTAACTGCTTGCGTCAATTTTTTCACAATAGGGTTTGCACTGCGAAGTTGCCGTAACAAAGGTTCGTGTTAAACTGAGCTCCGGCCTACCCCCACTGCAATTAAAGAGACAGCTCATCATAATTTGACTCGACCATCAATTTTTCTCTCCTGCCATATAATAATATTTGTCGTAACTCTATTTTAGACAGCGTTCTTCTAATTGCGTAATAATAATTCAACTGTAGGCTTTCTTGTTTAAACAAGTCATTAGAAAGTGAATGAATAATGGTTTAAACATTTATACATATTTCAATAATAAATTAAACAAACTGTAGTTATTATTCTCTGGATATTTTTATGGTCCTTTTTGTTGCATAAATTTTTTAATACATTGCCATGGATAGGCGAAATCTTTCACCTGGAGCGGCGTAAACGCAGGACGCTTTGCTGGATTATACAGACGCCGCCGTCGAGGAAAACAATATGAAGTAAATGGCTTCGAAGGATAAGGTGATTCCTCTAGAAACAACGATGGTAAAAGGAAACGAGTATATAGAAGGGGCGTATGGAGATGGAAAGCGCTGCTACATTGCGGACGAGCAAGGAGACCAATCTTAGGGTAGAAAGGACGACCGGAATTTTGAATATTATTTATAAAGGACATGCTCATTGCAGGTTTTGCAAATAAAAAAAATCCGTATCATTGCTGTCATATTTTGTGAACATTTCTTCCAACAATGGATGTTTTAAAATATCGCATTATTTTTTACAGTCGTACATAATTAAGAAATAAAATAAAATTGTACATTTCTTACACGTGAACTATTTATAAGGCACCGTATAGTAGTACTTAATTAAATTCATTAAACAAAAAAAAATGGTGTCCGACACGAACGAATTTATTTACCGTTTAACGCTGATGCTTTAATACGTTCTGGCAGGGTTTTTTTTTTATGTAGACAGTAAATTTTATTTAAGCGCTCGCATCGTCTCGAGACAACGTGATACTCCACTGAACGGGACGGTAGCCGAAGACAAAGAGAAAAATACAAGGCCTTGGGAAATATCGTGCTCGTTTATATCAATTTCCCTTCCATCTGGAAATAGCAGCTGTTGCAGCAGGGAAACAAGCAAATGCAATTTGTGCGTATTTGAAGTAGAAGATCGGAGGAGGAGGACACAGCAATTGCCGAGGAGTCTGGAAACGCAACTACCACACTTGGTTTTTCATTACGTTAAGTATTGAACACTTCGATGCAACGGTCTTGCAGACAAACAAACAAAATAGGCTATATATAAATAACTACCCTCATTTATAAACCTTCAGAAAATTATCAGATCGAAACAAATGAAAGTTGAATCCTTATTTTAATCTGAGTGAGACATACTACACGATAACATTTGTATATATAAAATACTTTATCAAATATAGTATATGTCAATCACATGCCAAGGATAAAGCTGTGACGATTTATTGAGATTGTATAGAATTATAAAACATTAATATGAAACTGAAGTCATTATTAATACAAAATAAGAAAGATTTCATTAACACAGAAAGTTAGTTTCTTGATTGACCACAATGAATCATGTATTTTCTCGTTTCTTACGCGTTTAGTTAGGTTATATGGAAGCGTCAGAATATATTAACCATGGAAATAACGCCCTCAGACGTATTAAAACGGATCATGACTGTCATTAGGTTTATAAATTACATGTATGACTGTAATCGTAAACAAATGTTCTTTTAAAAAAAATTATTATTAGGGTAACAGGCTACATGAGAGTAATCCACATGGTGGCAACTCCCCTTTAATAGCATAGGAAGGGATTTGAAAGGGGGTATGGGAAGGGTAGAGGAAGGTAGCCAAGAGTTAACTAGGGCCCCCGGGCTATAGTTTAAGGATCCTACCCGGCATTCGCCTAAAAGTAACGCAGGACAAAACCTAGAAAACCTGCATCAGGTAGGTCGGTACTTGTCCCACGCCCTTCCGATAGTGGGAGAGGAGCTTTCTCTGGGGACGCAGCATTCCCTTCTCTGTACCTCGACCAGTTTAGGAGGAAGCTGGCCGACTGTTCCAATGGGAACAGAACTCTTACCGTATGCCCAAGGTCGGTGACCCCGGAACATATACCTCTCAAAACAGGTCGAGGTGCCTCGGCTTGTGGGAACCTTAGTTCAAAAACGGAGAGAGGAAAAGGCATCCCCAAAGTTAGCCTTCAACGAAACTGAGCAATTTCCATTCATGAATTTACTGCGAGAACAGTTTACTTCCATTAAACAAACAGTTTACGTTTTTGTATTCTGTCCCCAAGTTTTAAATCAGCCTCCATTTAAATAGGAAATAATTTAATAATTATATAAATATTTAATTTAGAAAATATTGATCTTTCGACAATATTGTTAATAATAGAAACGAAGGTTTAGAAATAGAAAAACAATATGCAGAGATACTTAACATATTGATAAGTAGAACATACAAAAATAATAAGAAATAGTAACCAATTATAAGTTGTTTTTTAGGTATCTTTATTGAGATGTATATGTATTCATGCATGTATAGATATGTATAGTTAAATGATAACTAACAATATGATAAATCGATACAATAGTATCGATATTCGATTGTGATTATACACACTGAACCACCTAATGAAGCAGTTTAAGAAAAGACCTTGTTGAATAAACAGCATAGTGGCTAAGTACCTATAGGTACTAATGTTTTTTAAAGGTATTGTGATTTTAATCATAGGACAGGAAGGTATGTTATTCTAAGGCTTTGCCATGTATTCGTAAATTGGTGTTTATATATATATATATATATATATATATATATATATATATATATCAGGATGATTCTAACAAAAGAGTTGAAAGCTCCCAAATAAGTATTTAATAAAATTAAAAACTTAGAGACTGTTTTTGGTTTTTTCTGCTCATCAACAATATTGCCTTAAACAGACGAAAAAATGAAATCATGTTTTTAAAAAAGTTTTCCATTTATAAGAATCTCTTGTATAAAAATATTTGACAAATATTCATTTTCATAAAGACCTAATAATGAAAATTAATGTTTCTCAAATATTTTTATTCAAGAGATTCTTCCTTATTGAAAACGTTTTAAAAATATTTAATTGTTTTGTGTACAGATGTTTATGCCAATATTCAAAATCAAATATTTATTTTCCTTATTAAATTGGCAACAGATTAAAAACATTGGCAAAAAATAAAACACATCAATAAATAAAATGACAGTCATTTTAAAATGAAAATTCTTGAAGTATATTTAACCAACTAATGCATATTTATCCCTCTTTTTTGAATTGTTTCTTATTCCTATTACAAATGAGGCAATTTTAGTGTATTAATTAATTATGTAAATGTTTGAAAAAACAACGTTTGTAATGGGTGGCCGATAATTGCTCATGTAGTTCGCGAAAAAGGACGCAGTTATTCGGCAAATCGATATTTATAGTGCAGATAGGATGAATTTGAGTATTTAGAATGAACTTGAAAGGTTGCAAGTTGTGGATGGGGAAGAAAGAAATGTTTTGGTGCGGTTCTGGTAGTTCGTTTCCTCGAAGTGAGACAGTGGAGTAAAGAGGAAATATTCAAGGAGAGCAAAGATGGTACTGGAGGCGATGACATTGATGATCGACTGATGAACAGACGGGATTAATCAATTACTGCGAAAGCTAAATTCTTAAACACAGATTTATAAGATTAACAAGCAACAATTAATTATTCTCCCCGCGATACCCGGAGAAAAAATTTCAGTCCTAAAAGTAATAAGATAACCTGTTAAATTCATGTTTGTAAAATAAAGACTGTTTCAGGTTTTTAATATATTCAAATAATAATAGAATCCTCATAAAAAATAATTTATTTGCAAGAGAAAACAGTCATTTATTTGGAAAAAAATTGACTGTTTGCTCTTGAAAATAAACTATATTTTATGACGACTGCATTTGAGGACTTATTTGTAAAAATTTAAAATTCAGTTTATTATGCTTTATCAATAACTTTTACACTAGGAAGAATATTAGTTCACTTCGCACTAACACTTACATTATTTATTGAAGATAGCTAAATTCAAACATTCTTGCTGAGAAATTGTTCCAGATGTTTTTTGTAATATGGGGGTCTTATTAGTCCACATCTGTTTTCTTTTTTAAAATTATTGTTCAATTTCACGAAACACCTATTTATCAGGTATTATACATTATATAAATTTTATCTCTCTCACACATAATTTTTATCCCTTATAGTGCCGCTTTTTCACGGCCAGGCCTTCCCAAAAAATCAGTACATATTCAATTACTACTATATACCCTATTCTTTATTTAGAAATTTTGTTAAAATTTTTCATTTCAGGAATGTTTCTCTTAATCGACGTTTTTGATAATTTTCAGTACATAATCAGTATTTTCATCGTTCTGATATCTGATATCAGCCTCGTGGACAGAAATAACATCTACCGCGTCATTTAAGTTAAATATGGCCACATCTTTCTGCGTAAAAAAATATTTTTTTTAGTCATTTCTATGGAAACCTACAACAGTTGAAGCGATTGAAAAATCTGCGGTCCGGTTCCTTCTATCGGTTGAGGAACAGATATCGGACTTGTAATGGAGTTGTCTGCCTTTGACGACCTTCCGCTGGTCCACGATAAACATCTCATGTGTCTGGGAATCGGAAATAATTCCGAGAGGCTGGGGCTATCTGCTTCCGGGCGTTCGATGTTTCAACCGGGATCATCTTTGACGCTCGCGGACGCGTTGTTGAAATGTGCGAGACGGACTGTAACCATATTAAAATTAGTGAAACTCGACAAACTTCCTTTCACTTTTATTACAATCCTTAGCGCTAGACAAAAACGTACACATAATTAGTGATTTATTGCATCCACGTCTTTTGCGCTTTCATGAATCAACAAGAAACTCGTTGATGTATAGCCCACTGTAGCTGCAACATTACTGTAACATGTCAGAGAAAACAATCGGAAACTCTATGATGGAATGCATCCTTGCGTGTCTTTCTGTTCAACCCCCTAAAAAACAAACCCTTTCATATGTTTGTGTTATCACCCTTAGTTATTACTAATGCTTGACAAAACTTTCTCTAGACTTCGGAAACATATAGAAACCGCGGTTACACAAACTATTTTAATTATAAATGCACACACATTTATTACGATTACGAAGAACAAAAAAAAAATTTAACTCAAGAAACGTTAAAGACATGATAAATTTCAATATGTCCTTTGTGGCGAATTTGTAACAATCAATTATGTGGTGAACACGATTTCAATGTAGCGCGTTTATAACTGAAAAATGTGAGTATGTTGCACTTAGATTTTATCATTTCAATATTGTAACTTCCTGATGTTAAAAAGAAGTAACCGTCAGATGTTTGTCTGCACAGAATTAATTTATACTCGTCATTACGAAACGATTACGGTGTACGTTAAAAGTAGTAACTTACTAATAATACGAACAGCACTTTCTGCGTGTCATATTGAAAGCGAGGATTCAGTAATAAGCTGCGAAAAGTTAGACCAGAGTTTGTATGTTTTAATCTCCAATTTATTTCTGAATTCCTGAAGAGTCCTTTGAGTACCAACTGATTTTTTTCTTATGAAATGGTTCCAAAGTACGTAATGCCGACATCTTTTCACAATCTCAATTATTCATGTTGATATATACAAAGAAATTACGTAAATTATTTTTTAAAATTTCATTACAATATAAATAGTTACAATTTTGTTAATAGAAATTGTTTATTAATTTAAGAACGAAATAAAATTTAAGGATGGAAGTAAAATAATTTTTTGGAAGGTAAAAGTTTAACTTTCTTCATAATTAAGATATATATTTATTTTTATAAATTAGTTCAAAAATTAAGAATATTATTTTCACAATATTATTCTTTAAATCAATCTATTAAATTTCACGCGGCATCACTCGATAACGCGTGAGGCAAATTAACGTCGTATGAATTTCGTTCATGAAGTCATTATTCCTTGCTTATCGAGGTGATTTTTTTTTCTTACGAAATATCTCGAACGTACGTAACACCGAAATCATTTCACGACTTCAGTACTTCTTGTTGATATATATGAAGAAATTACGTTACATATCGAAGAGATTACTAAGGAATTTATTTATAATGTTCTGTCTTCAGTCCGGCAATACAGGCGATGTATTTCCGTTACGCCCATTGTTTACGAACATTTAACCCTGGGTCAAAATGTGTCTCCAGGTAAACGTATAAAAGCCTTGAGAAGTAAACACAGGTTAATCAGTACCAGCAGCAGCGGTGAAATTAACAGGAGGTTCCGCCTCCTAATCTAGTGGTCGGAGTTCCTCGTGGAATTTGCTCCGCGATGACGATTAATATACCTTTAACAGACTAATACTTTGTCATTACTAAAGTGTCATCGTTTGGTTTACACATTCATACATAACATTAGTAAATACCATTACGGCTACCAGAAATCAGTCGCGAAAGCTCAGTCCAGCGGTTGGCTACCTTGATTACATTCAGTCCAGCGTCAGCGTCAGTCTAGTGGCTGTGGGTGAATATTTACATTTGGCCTGGTGCGTCGTTTGTTTTTATCCGAGTGTGAAGTCCCTCTGATCCTAAGCAATTTTCTGCGTTATATTGGATCCAACTTGTATTTTTGAAGGACGTTGTGTTTTCATGCGGATTTAGTATAAGTAATCTCACTCTAGATTCAGATTAACTTGCCAAAGGTTGGTAACAGGCCACGAGAGATGGTAATCCTGAGTAATGTCGTCTATCTATGATAGCTCTGCCAACACACCACCTATGATGGCACTGGGCAATACAGCTTGCTGTAAGGAAGTGGAGAAGGGTGTTTAATTTAGGGTTGTGAGATTGGTTCATTAAAAATACGCGAGTTGAACTAAATTTTTGCTCGCCGGTTAGCCGATTCATTCGGATTGATTCAATAAACTTTCCTGATCTTCTAAGTTTGTTCTGAGCATTAACAAACCACTGAAGTTACAAACATATATTGAGGTGTGCTGGCTCACTTGAGAACCGCTTTTGACGTTCCAAGGTATTTGTTTAGGTTTAGTTGTGGATAATAACTAAGGGTCAGATTCCTGTTGTATATTGTTAAACAGTTCTGTTCATTTTGTAAATTCCTATATTTATTGGAGACCCGTAGGCGACCCCGAGATATATTACTCTTAGTTGTTTATTACAATTTGGCACCTCAAACGTGAGGTTATAATATTCATTAGATAGTGTTTACAATAATTTGGCACTCAAACGTGAGGCTAAGTTACTTATTAATAAAAGGTTTACTACATTATTTGGCACTCCAATGTGGGGCTTGTAATTTTACTATATTTATTGGAGGTCATTTATTTTGATTATTTCAATTTGGCACCCCCAACGTGGGGCATATATTACTAGTTATTTATTAAAATAATTACAATTTAAAAATATAGATATAAATTCCTTACAATATAAATAGATACAATGTTTATTAATTTAAGAACGAAATCAAATTTAAGGACTGAAGTAAAATAATTATTTTTGATGCTAAAATTTAAACTATTTTCATAATTAAGATATATATTTAATTTTTTAAAATTAGAAATAAAATTGAATCATATTTTCACAATATTAGTCTTTAAGTGGATCTATTAAAATTCACGCGACGTCACTCGATAACGCGTGAGGAAAATTAATGTCGTATGAATTTCGTGAATGAAGACGTTATTCCTTGCTGCTAGAGGCTATTTCGCTTTGACGTGATTCGGATCGATGACAGTCAACTTCATTATGAATCCATCTAACGACGTAGTTGTGGCACGCCATATCTACATAAGTTATTAATGAATGCAGTTTGAGAGAAAATGTGTGCCAAGTGGCTTCTCAATAAGAATGGTAACTTTGAGCAATGGATCAAAGACGAACAAGTTCATTAGCCTCGGTAATTGCCAAACTTAGTCGCGGTGCGAAAATCCAAATAGTGAGTACTTAGAACCTGGTATGACATTACAATTTTTAAGAAAAGAAATAAAAGGAGGACGAGGATCCTGTTGAAACGCAGAGAAACTTTGTAGTTGTTTACCCCGAGGCTGTATTTAGTTAATCTATGACCTCTGGTAGTCCTCAGGAAAGTCCTTAATCGTTAATTGTGGTGGCAGTTTCGGCAGAGATGGACGAAGCTCTCTGATACAAAGGTAGAAAAAAAAACATCAGGGGAAAAGAGTGAAAGTTTCGAATCACTACAGTAAACATAAATCCGATGAAGAGAATCAGCTCTCCTCTCTTCTTCCGAGAAACTGTAACATAAACTGCGCGATATTTGATTACAAAGTAGCAATTTCCTGAATTTTTTTCTCAATCTTCTTTTTTAAACATTGTAGAACTTAAATCACTTTACTGAAGAGAATTAAATATAATTAATACTTCAATAAGGGACATGTTTTCATACAGGGTAACTAGAAAAGAATAATAAAGCATTCGAATGGTTTTCTCGCTCATGAAAAATTATATTATAACTATGAAGATTAAAATTTTCTCCAGTAATTTGGAAAATAATTCTAACAAACTATATTTCTTCATATGTATTTTATTCTGAGAGTTTTGAGGCACTTCGTAAAAAAACATTATTGCGGTAATTTTATTTTTCGGACAGTACAAATGTGTGAAATCATCCTAGAAACTGTAGCCATGAACGCCTTTAAATGTAGTAGGAACGCACAAATTATAAACGTATCGATATCGTGGTTTGAGGTCAAATGAAATATAATATTTGAAAGATAAAGCATTGGTGCACAGTTCATCTTAAAGAGACGACTGCACGCTTCAGCGCAGGTTTATTTTCATCTCCAGTGGTAAAGTTCGAGAAATAACTTGAATGGTAGGCTGCAAACCTCTTTTGAACTGGTAACTAAAGGCATGTATTCAAACGTGACGGATTGCAGTTCAAAAGCGCTACAAGAGACAGTTTCTATTCCAGCTCCTGTGGAAGTAGGAGCCGGGTAGAAGCGAAGTCAACAGGTGAGGGGTTTCTACTGGACACCTAATCCATCAATCTGCCAAACCGAGCAAACCTCGGCAACGTGCCTTCTGCCTTAATCGAAATAAGCTAAGGGGAAGTCCATATCTCACCCATACAGGCAAACAGTGCTCTATATGCAATTGTGTCAATCAACCAACCATAAAGTTAACACTTTTAGGACATCAACGTCTTATAGAAATCAAACAAATAACTAATATAATACGATCAATCTAAGATTTATATTTTAACGATTTTCTTTATACATAATCCTTTGTCATTTATTTATGCAATAAATTTGGAAAAGTTAGGTTATTCCGAGTATGTTAATGCATTAAATTATTTTTAAAAAATCATTACCAGTTTTTAACAGTTTTTCACATTTAAAATTGAGGCCATTAGGATTATATTTATACTAATTAAAAAAAAAACCTTCATTTAGAGTCTCAACGTAAAAACATAAGATTTGAATTTTCAAGTCAACCAGGAGCTTTCAGTCAATTTGCAGTCATAATAATAAAAACATCACGTACAACAAGATTAAAACCTAAATTCTAATTGAAATTCTAAAATATCCGATGTCAACATATAACAATTGTCCGCTGAGCTACTGCACTAATTCATATCATGAATTGTTGCAGTATCTCAGCATATGACATCTGATATTTTGTTTTAATTATCCCATTCGATCTTGTTGAACGTTATGTTTCTACTGATGGTTATGGCCGCAAATGTAAGAAATTATTTTCTTCCGTTCTTAAATTTTTTTCGTTCTTAAATTAATCTACAATTTCAATTAACAAAATTGTATCTATATATAATGTAATGAATTTCAATATATATATATATATATATATATATATATATATATATATATAACGTAATTTCTTCATATATATAAACAAGTACTGAAGCCTTGAAAAGAGTTCGGTGTTACGTACGTTGTTTGATTTGAACATCCAAATATTATGTTAATGTTGAGACTCTCTAATGAGAGTTTTTAATTACAATTGGATTGACACAGATTTCGATTTTAGATTTATTCATTCCATTAGTCCTCGGTCGAGGAAATAGTATACGTCAGAATATGAGATTACAAGGATATAATAAAATATTGCAATTACAAAGCTTAAAAAGAATCATTATATATAATTTTTTGTGAAGTACAATTTAAAGTCACGTTTTAGACGCTAATATAACAGTAATTTAAAAAATGATAACTCTGTTAATCTTCCATTTGAGCTGCAGTATAGAGTCGTTTGAAAGAAATAAATCCGTTTGGGTAAAATATTTGTAAGTATAGAACAAAATTTATTTTTATTCGTGGACGCAGTACGTCTGGTAGCATTAATTCACGGAAAATAAACTTTTCTTTGAAAAATTTTCTTATTACAGGGTGTAGAACAGACTCACAATCAAGGTGTTAACCAGGATATAAATATTCTAAGGACATAATTTTATTTTTCAAGTTAGGCCAAAATTGTTAAAACATTTTGATTCTAGTTATGGGCTACATCACATATAAAATAAAAAAATAGTCCTTTTGAAAATCGTGTAGAAGTCTCTAAGTTTTCAGATGTGAAACTTTCCTCGGTCGAAAGCGAATTGAATAAGGTCGGTTCCTGTGGTCTCGTCAATTAGCGCATCGGCCTTCGGTATCCAAGGCCACGGGTGTAATAAATTCAATCGAGCAAAAGTCGGGCCAAGTAAAGAAGCGATTGGGATAGTGGGGGCGAAGTGACATGTCAATCAATCCCCACCACTCCCAATTCCTCATTAAGAAACGCCAATGGTGTATACCCAAACATGAAAACGGAACTACAAGTTCCTCCGTTTCATGGGAGTAAAGGTGGAGACACACTGCCAACACGTCACGTACTGTCACGTGATTTAACGTGAAGTCCCAAATGTTGTCTTACGGCCCAGAGACACACTTATATCACTTTACGTCACGTCACTGCCCTGTCACGTATCTGTGATCTGCGCTCCACGACATGTCACATTTGTCAATCTGTATTCTGTTTTAAACCTTATCAAAGGCGCTTGAGGGTCCCTAGTCGCGTTTTTCCAATAGAAAAATTATTTTACTTAATTATCTTAAGTATTATTAATTGTTAGTAGTGCATTAAAACCTAACCATTACGAAGGTATATAACTCCTGATATCTCCAAATTGGTCGCTCGTACACAAATTTCTCATAGAAGGAAAGTTGTAGAGAATTTAATTCTGTTTTTCAAGCACTGTCGTGTTTCAAAAAGTTTTCTGAAATTTACGAAAATACACCGAACTTCAAATGAATGAATGAAAGAAAGAAAAATACACGAGCATTAGAAATATGGTTGTAATATAAGACCATATTCAGTAGTATAATACAGTATTATTCTTATAAACAAAACAGAATCTGTGTAATGCCTCTAGTTTTAGACTTGCAGGCTGCTTCGAACGGAAACAACCGTACTTTTTCACATTTAATTTAATTATTTAATTGAATAAAAAATTTATCAACCTGGCTTACTATCTCAGTCAGGTCCTTTTATTGTTATTAATAACACCAAATAAGTCGCGCATGGACTTAAATTTTTATATCAGATTTAGAATCACACTCACCGGTGTAAATATGGTTGTAATATAAGACCATATTCAGTAGTATAATACAGTATTATTCTTATAAACAAAACAGAATCTGTGTAATGCCTCTAGTTTTAGACTTGCAGGCTGCTTCGAACGGAAACAATACTTGGTATTTCCGTAACGGTATTAGATTTACTTTTCCCGCAAGAGAGGGCTGATAGGTACACAGATTTAGACTGGTGTATTGAAGAGAAAATTCTCTGAGCTACGCGCTGCTGTCCCTTGTCGAAGCAGACATTGCTGGACGTGAAGAGGCAGCAATGTGCGGTTGAGCCTGCAGTCACGCTTCACCTTTACAGCCGGCAGGGCACGTCACGTGACGTGATAGCAATGTGTCTCCACCGTAACTTTTCGTTTGAGGGTGACGTGGAAGAATTAAAATCTTACCCTCCATTACGTGGAATGGAAGAGGGCCGTGATTTGTTGCCGTCGTAATTTTTTCAGGGTGATGGAAGTGCAACAGGGATCGATTGTAATTATAATTGAACGCATTGTATGCTAAATAAGTAGAGACATGCCGTCACTTAGTTTCCACGTTGTGTAGTAGCTACCTTTAAACAATAAACTTTATCGTTATCTTGAAAGACAAAGCAACGTGGTACGGCGCTTCGTCGAATCCGCGTCTGCTCGACCCAGACCACGACACGCGCTGCCTGTTAAGTATGTAATAAGTGAACATATTGATTTTTGGGTGAATGAGTTTTATTCCCAGGTCTTGTTAGGATCTGTGAACCGCAAGGATGTTTCAGTTCCTGCATGGTCGGGGGCCCCAGCACGAGACAAATGAATCCTTCAGCTCCCCGCGGCTGTTAATGAGAGCGCTCGTTACAGACAACGAACGCCGTGCCCCAGGAGATGCGGACGCACTTTCAAAATGTCATTCAAGCTCCTTGTATTCGACACTATAATTACCAGACAGGATCAACTTCAAATTAACGGCCTAAATATTTTATCACCGGGCGTAATCAGAATGCTCCAAGACCATGCAATTGGACGGTTAACGTGCTCCTTGGACCCACTATCTCATCACATTACTTATTCATATGGAGCGGCATTATTGAACATTTAGCAGCTTGTCTGCTCTTCATTTTTTTGTCTGGCCCGACCCGAATCGAATAAAGTAGGCTCATTTATAAAGTGTCTTATGTTTGTGAGCAACCAATAACAAGGGTATGTAAATTAAGTCCGTAATTGATTCTCTTATTCATTTTATCGGTTAAAAATCCACTTACATTTTCACAGATAAGCATGCAACGTCTCTGTTGGCTTAAACACTGCCTCACGTTCAATTTTATCTCATTTATTATTTATCCTGGTCATTTTTTCAATACAATTTATTGTCGCATTAACAATGGTAGTCATTAGCGACTCCTAAAAACACTTTACATAAATTATTATTTCCAGATTATGGTTCTATTTTACATTAAGTCGCTTAGTTTTGCTTGGAAGATGAACTTCAGCATCTTTAGGATCGTCGGCTCAGATGTCGCTAGATCGGATAGATGACAGCTCAGCTCAGCAGGATGTGCCTGGTGGTAAGGGTTTATTTGCACTGTGAACATAGTGGTGGCACTGTTCGGGATAAAATATAGTTCTTGGTTAATTTGGTGTGCTCTGATCTAATTTGGGAGAGGATTATCTGTTTTTTCCGGGCTAACTGTTTTGGGAACTTATCTTCATTGAAAGCTGTAATTTTTGTATCTGCTGATGTATTTATCTTTTCGAGGCATATCTTTGTCCAGTACTCTATTATTTTTTATTTGCAGATTTTTATATAGTGTTGAACGTTTCCTTACTGGTCTCATTGATGTTTAAGATATTTTCTTGAGAACTATTTTTCTCCATTGGCGGGATCTCGATCTGTAGTTTGTTGATAAGGATATGTAGGGATTCCCTAAAGGATCTATATTTGGTTGCTCCTCATGCCTGGTTCTGCTGATTAGGGGATAAATTTTTCCTGCTTATAGGGCAGCTGGACCTGGTCATTGTTTATTGTCAAAAGTGCTGTTGCTTATTAATAATGTGTTACTCAAAGATAAACAATTTTATTGGGACTGAACACACGTCACAACAAAACTAAGATTCACGGACATGGAGACTAACAACCGTTGCGGAAAAGATAACGTGGATTTCGTGTTAATCGTTGTAGACTTCCAGATAAATTGACTACAACCATCGGAATTTCACCAACCGTGAGAGCAACGGTAACAGTTAATCATCCACAAACTTGAGCATCTCTAAACACCAGTTCGGTATCACGCATGTGGTTTGCCTTCTATTGACTCCTTTCTTCTCTTTGGCGTCGTGGTTTGTATAAGTCGCAAAGTGTCTGCCGTTAAGGCAAGTCTTATCTAAATGTGCCGCCAGCCAGCAGTATCCTAAAGCCAGGATTATTTATTCACCACACACAAAATTTTCCGATCAGATCACCACATTTATTACAGACACAGAAGTCTCGTTAGTGAAGTTTCCGATATTTGTCAGAAATAAAAAATTTAAGTCGTACCCTGATCCCGATTATCGTATCTTTTCCACATATTTTCAAAGATGGCTTCTGGAATAAAACATCGTAAATACCATACATCTCGCAGTTTAATAGTATTTTAACTTTGACATATAACATATTTATGTATGCAGCATTTTTGATAATATTCCTACATATTTAGTCTACTGACCCGATTGGAATGTGAACGAATTTGGGGTGTAAGTTGTGTTTGGAAGTAGACATTTTTGCCACAGAAACATTTCTAATTCAATTATCATTACTTACATTACTTGTGACGAGGTTCAGGGAAGCCTTAGGTGTATTTACGGTGGTATAGGTATTACTTTACCGGTTCCAAATAAACTTAGTTCGTTCCATTTCGTTCACATTCCACTTAAAAATACTAACAAACTTTTCCTCTTCTAACTTCCCCACTGTGGAATGAGGTCCTTTAAAATTGAGGGCCAGCAAATTGCCTCTTCAAGAAGTAAGTGCTGCGAAATATTTCCGTAACATGAATATAATATTTAAAAGAACTGATATTAAAATAAAAATATATTGAATACAAATTATTTACTACCTGAACCACCCTAATGGTTAATTTATAATGGTTATTTATAATACAGTTAAAATTCGGTATCTTTATGTATAGGATTAATGAGTAATTAGTAAATCAATTACTACGATAATATTTATTATAGATTACTCTCAAAGTTTTCATAATAAATATAATTTTGTGAGAAACATTTTTTTTTGTTATTGGCAAATTTTATAATTAGTGAATAGATACGGATGTTCAGAATTTACACTGCTCTAATAAATAGTCAACGTCAACCGTTCTATTCGCTACGAAAATCAAAAATGTTGTGAAAATTTATATTGGATGCAGTCCTGAAGGGAGCGGTATTAATATTAGTTATTAATTTTTCATAAAGCAACATTCATAATAAATGTTGATTTATTGGTAGCCAGAAACAAAAGATAGGAAATATGTGTCGACAATTTTTTTTAAAATAAAAGCTAAACAGAAGTGATTTCATTGTCGTTACTTTCTGGTCCAAACTCTGAATAACACCCTTTTTTAATTTTGGTAGCTATAACATTACAAGTACGAACAGAATACAAAGGAAAATGAAGAGCGGACAAAGGGGAGAAGATCCAATACTATTTGAAGCTCGTCTGATTTTCATAATAACATGAAAGTCGGAAAATGATTGCCAAATGGGAAAGAAAGCCTAAACGTAAAGAATTTTTTCTTGGCAACACTGGCATGAAAGGATGTTCCATCTATCGTCTGAAAAGTAAGGATGACTAAGGGACTTAAAGAAAACACAATATATATATCAGTATATTCACATAGACTTTGAAATCAGGAATGTGGATTTTATTGTCTGGAATAAATGTATTTGCCATCCACCATTCGAGTGAGAAATAAGAATACTATTAGTATGAAAACGTTACTATTTATAGACGGTATTCTTCTCGTGTTTAAGAAGAGGGACTTGCTTTTTGTTTTATTTTTCTTATTGTGTCTTCATTTTTTGGCTACGTCGTACGGCCTGTGCTAGATCGATGGAGTGCAAACATTCAAGTTTGGCCGCAACTTGAAACAAGCTCGCTTGTACAGAACTTGTCATCAACACTCACTTGAAAAAGAAATTTCTCGGCAATGCTAATGACAACAACTCTAAACTTACTTTTAAAATCCATGACGACGTGAAGGAAGAGCTCAAAATATCAAGCTAAAACTTTGAAGATGACGTTCTCTTTTATAACACAACTTGAACGTAGCTAAATTCAAACATTCTTGCTGAGAAATTGTTCCGGATGTTTATTGTAATATGGGGATCTTATTAGTCCACATTTGTTTTCTTTTTTAAAATTATTGTTCAATTTCACGAAACACCTATTTATCAGGTATTATACATTTTCTAAATTTTATCTCTCTCACATATAATTTTTATCCCTTATAGTGCCCCTTTTTCACGACCAGGCCTTCCCAAAAAATCCCCCATCATTGTATTTATATCGGTATTCGAAGTCAGTACTGTTTATATACCATACTCTTTGTTTAGAAATTTTGTTAAAAAAATTTCATTTCAGGAATGTTTCTCTTATTCGATGTTTTTAATAATATTCGGTCCATTATCAGTATTTTTCATCGTCATCAGATCTGATATCAGACTGGTGGACAGAAATGCATCATACAGCGACATTTACATTAAAGATGTCCACATCTTTCTGTGTAAAGAATAATTATTTTTGAGTCATTTTTATGGAAACCTACAACAGTTAAGGCGATTGAAAAATCTGCCCTCTGGTCCCTTCTATCGGTTGATTTTACGGTATCTCGTAGGATACAAATATTTCATTTTAATTCTCGATTGTGAAAAACCTATTTCCCCATTGTGACATTTCAATAATTAATTTCTAAGTTTAGGTGTTCTATTTAATGAATATAATTGCTAAAAAAATTTATCATACATGTTTAAACAGTTATAAAAAGAAAATTAAATACTTTCAATTTTCCGAATTGTAATTGAATTTGTCTATATATTTTTATTTTTTCAGTTTTATATTTCTTATTATTTATGTATAGTATCGCACCAAATTGGTGTTTTGACTCGAGAGGTGATCAAAAATCTCTCGAGAGCTAAGAGTCGGAACTCGCACGACTAACGGAAATAACTAAGAGTATGAGTTGTTTCGTCTGTGTGAAATGTATTCATGTAAATTGGAGAGAATATGGCAGAAAAAAACAAGCGTTAAGAATATCAGAAAAAAATATTTTATTCTGATTTTGAATATTTTTCCCTCAATTATCAATTATGAATCATCAAAATATACACTTGGCCCGCTTGATACATTAAACTCAAGTGGAACGGTAAATTAAATTAAATTTCAACAGCTTCATTTGTTTCTATTTTTAATATGCTATACTCGTGTAAAAATTCACGTCGTTTTACTCAAAGAGGCTAAGAAAAGAAACAATCTTGGGTCAGTAATTTGACGTAGGTAATTGTGACAAGATGTAAGGTAAGGACAGCGTGGGGATGGCGGCAGGTAATGAGTTGATGAAAAACGGAAACTTTATATTCACTTTGGGAACATTAATTGTTGTTGTGATGCTATCTCACAAGGAGATTGCTTGGGAGACGGACTCAACAAAGCTGTACACGGTACCCAAGAGACCAAAGAGGACTGCTTATTTGACAGGCGCAAAATGAAAATAATGATGGCAGAGGACACGGAACTGAATCGAGGAGGATTGACTTGGCAACTTCTGTAAACACGTCGAGGAAACAATAGCGAAGAAAGTCACTTGATATTGCTCAGGGACGGTGAAGACCATTTTCAGGATATTGTTTTAAAAAAAATAAAAACATAACATAATGGCTGTGGTAATGAAGACAATTAATATCCGACAAAACACTTCAGTATCATGAGACGAAATACATTCCACTAATAACGGCCTAATAAAAACTTAGTAAAATTATATAATATTTGTTTTAATTCACGTCGTTAAACTCAGAGAGGCTAAGAAAATAATACTTCGTAAAATTTTAAATTTGCGTTTCGTGACGTCACTTTTAATAATTACATCATTTTTTTTTAATTTATCGAGGATCATCAGATGTATTTTGCAAATATTGTTCTTGTAACGCACTATTACAATTAAACATTAAAAAGGAATTAACACAATTTTTTTAAAAGGTGTGGTTTGAGATTTAGCTGACGAAAAGTAATTAAGATAGGAATGTTTACGAAAATATAAAAACAATTTAAATAAACGTGTGACAAAATCATGATTTGAGCCCTGTGTTTATAAAAAAACTGAGTTCTTTCATCAGCTTACGTCCGAGGCTTTGAGCTACACTTTGTCGATAAGCGTAGCCGGATATTACAAACAAAGGACTCATTACCTTTTGCACTCTTGACGGGCGTTTTTTTTTCTGAAACTCGGTTGTTATGAACTTCTGAACTACGACCACAACAGGTTATTCATTTTAATGTGTCGCGTCTATTATGACGAAACAATTAGCCGCATTACACCATGCAAAATCAAGTATAATGAAGGTGCGTTATTATTAGACGTAAAAAAAGGCCGATTTGGGACGCAAACAAAATAGCTCCTGAAGTCAGCTTGGTCGTAATGGAACGTGATTTAATTAGAAGAAAAGCACTTTGAATGATTTATTGTGATAGAGTGAAAGCATTATTCTCTTGCATTATTGCGTGATGGCATTACAACTTGGGAATGTTAAGAGTCTTAAAGTGGAATGACATGTTACATTAAAGATTCATGACATTTATTCATTCTTCATTCTGTGTTATACGATTCTATAACGCGCTTACAATAATTAAGAACGTAATTGTTAATTATACTTTATCTAATGAATAATCTCATTATTTTAATTTCTGTGAGAATCTGCTAACATCAGCTGAGGAAAACGAAAGAAAAATAAAATAATTTATTAGAAATTGTGACAGCTGGATGAAGTCTAAAGCACATTAAATGGATCAGTCGATAATAGGCTGAAAATTATAATAAGGGATCGGATGCCGGTTGCTTACTGGGGAAAAAATTTTAATTGGCCGAAAAATTCGGGGTGGGGTGCAGATCACTTTACAGACATTCAAATTTTCGGAAATAAGGTAATTTTATGGACAATTGGAAGAGTTCGCCACCCAGACATCTGCGAAATGGTGCGTTTTGTTTCAATGGCGGTTCGTTTGAAAGTTTTACATATCTGACGCCAAGAAAAATCTGCAGAATGGTCTAACTATAAGTTTCGTAGCTCGAGTATTAACTAATAATTTACATGGTAATTAATTTAATTTATACCTGGGTATTAGATGTCAGGTGACAAGGTTAAATAAAATAATTTATTGACTGAATACAAAATATGAATAAAGCACGATGTGTTGGAACTTGAATTATATTTTAATATAATTAAATGTAATGTGAATTTTAATGTCTTTTGCCTTAACAAACACGAATTTAATCCATGTACGGTGGAATCATTACGGATGCACGGAAATAGTTTCTAATAATTGAGTAGTGTACATTTGTTTGACCGACAGACTTTACTAAAATACCAAATACGTAGCGCAAAATCAGAAATTTGTGCTGCACACGTGATACCATTGTATTAAGTTATCTCAGAGACGGGATACGTGGAATGAGTAGGGAACGTGCAGCGGTCAGAACAAGGTAGAACATACACTCGACATTTTACACACAAAATAAGTAAAGAGAAAAAGTTGTCCTTATGTTTATTTCCCCACTAGGACCTAACTTAAGGCAAAAATAAATGAGGCACCAGGAGAGAGGGTTAAACCGACCTAGATAAGAGGAGAATATGCATGGCGATTCTAATGGTCTGTGGCCCTGCGTTATGTAGCTCACTGCCACAAAAAGATTAGAAGCAACGGTAATGTTCACTTTTGCCAAACGAGTTCGCAAACGATTCATATCATTACACATACGCATATATAATGAACGTATTTATTTAAAGTACGATACGTGATCCAATATGTAGAAAATACCGCAACAAATAATTTTAATAATTGGTCCTACGTTAAATGATTTGAGTTAAAACTGAAGACATAAATCGTGATTTACAAATAATTTAATACTCATTTTCATATTAAGCGGTGTTGAAAGTTAAGGGTCCAAACATTGATGCGATCATAGGTTTGTTAGAACTAGATTAATATAGTTATTTTTAAGAAATAATCATACTCGAACACTGGAGTGAAATTAATATTAAACGGGAATGGATGTTTGAAAGTATTTATTATAACGAGCAAAATTTTGCTGTGCAAATATATTATAACTAGGAATGTTTGTTTTCGGGTATTATAAGTGCTGCTTTTAGGTTTCTAATAAGACCATTTACGGAAGTGAATTTAGAATTTCGCTTTCTAAGTAAAACGGAAAATGTCATGACGCTTTTCTAGTTCTCGGAAAATGTCCAGCATTTCTTCTGTAACAGTACTCACAGCATTCTTCAGTGTTTCAATATCATCAACTGGTGTGGCAAAGACTCTGTCCTCGATATAACCCCAATAAAATCAAGCGGAGCAATATCAGGAGAGCGTCGAGGCTCCATAATTTCCAATCCACCAGCCAGGAAATTTTTCGTCCTCGAACTGAAAAAACTGCGGAGCTCCTGTGAGGGTTGCACAATATTGGTGATAAATGATCCATTGTTGAAAGTATTCTAAGTTTACTTGAAAAGTTCCAATTCGTCTAACTGCGATCGTTTGCTCATCAGACTGAACCATAAAATCACTACAGCGCTGTTTCTCTCTACCTGTAAAATAACATGCCTTGTGGCTTACCGGTACATTCATCTGATATAAACCAACCCAAAGATTCGAATGGTACCGTCAATAAAATCAAATGAAACATTATAACTGTCCTAAAAAGCAAAAATAAGATAACGATAGGATGGATACCAGCGCACACAGGAATAGAGGGAAACGAAAGGGCTGACAACAGTGTTACGATAGAGGCATTCAAAAAACAATAAAAACGACAAAAACAACAGTCCAATATGCACTAAAAAGGACGGGGGACAAGCCTATGCCAGAATTCTGGAGGAAAAATGGAGCAAGTGTAGAAGAGGAAGGAATGAAGGAATATTTCATAAGGAAGTCGAGAACTTTAAGGAAATAACTTACGCTGTCAATCTGTCACGCAGACAGTTGCTAGGATAGGAACCCTCCACTCTAACCTCACGCACTCCTATATGTTTTCTAGGTCACGCAAACATGTGACTTATGCTAGGCTGCCTGACGATCCAGAATGTCCTCTACGACTGCCCAAAGCACGACAGGATTCGAAGACCCACAATTTAGAGAAAATACACGAGAAAGGAGATTTGTACCTCAGCAGCGGCAATAAATTATTTAGTAAAGTTTAGTAATAAAACTGGCATTCAAGATGTAATCTAAATATACGATGAATCTTTAAGCTAAGAAGAATATGTATATGTAATATGAATCAAATGTAATTATTTCATGTAGTAAGTATGAAAAGTCGCCAATGATTAATATGTTGACGAGACTATACACCAATAGACAATAAATAAATAAAGACTGGTGTAGATTCGTGCTGGCATATCGATCTCTGGTTTCAAAGAGCTTAAAGTGACGTTTAACGATTCGAAGTTTGGAGCGGTTCCTAATATAGCGGAGAAGATTTCTGACGTATCTTGTATATTTCTCCTATTACGAACTTCAATATTTCTTGGATGTAAGGCACACAGCAGAGTTAAAAATACTATGTTTTCGGAGAAAACGTTTACAAATTTGGGATTTAGTCTTATTTTTTCATGATTTTATCTGATGATTTTCCATATTATGGAAATGTTGTTAAAAGGGGGACTTTAGTCGTCAAAATTGATTTTATTTAATTCACCTTATTCTATAGTGTTACGACGTAATTCTTAATTTATGTGTATGTTCTTGATGTAGCTATATTTCCCGCAACTATCTGCAGTATTCAGGTTCTTACATCTTTTGGAAGATATTATGGCTTATAATGAATTTTATTGGAATCGATTTTGAGAAAACGAGTTTCCGTCTCAATTTAGCTATAAAATCGCGCATATCTTGGCGTGTCCGTGACCTTGGATTCGTTCTAGAATAGGACAATCCGTTCCCTCGTTAGTTCCGCCCGAAAAACTCATCTGCAGCGTCGACCCCGTTATGTACTGGACCTAATCTACAATTAAAAGAAGATTGTCGTCCCCTGCTGGATTCGATGAGACGTTATAGTTCCCACCGCGTTTCAAACCCCCCCCCCTCCTTTTTTTTATTTCACATGACACTTGGAAAACAATTTTGCAAAAATTAATTAAGCGGCTGCAGCTGGCAGCTGATACTTCGGTCACACAACTCAATTTCAATTAAGCAACGTGGCGACTTTTTTTTTTTAATAATATGGTGACGTCATTGTCACCCATCTGGCGTCTTGGGTTAATGAAGAAAGGTGGCAACGCCGTGTTGTGTGCGTCGCAGTTTAATAATTGCCCAATTATTGCAGTGCCGACGTCCAATTACAATATTTAGCAGCTATATACAAAACAACGTTGAAATTGGATCACACTGCTCTTATCATCAAGGACATTATGATCTTGTATATACATATATATATAATTTCTATATATAGAATACATACTTCTAAGTAGTAGAGAAGTTAGTTCCACTAAAAATTTTAAGGAAATGGAAATTGGATCTGCTCGAGTCGCTCATTTTTTGTCAAATCAGAAGTTGAAACGCAGTCACTCTTTAGAGGGGGTGGGGGTGGGGGGGGGGGGTTGGAAGTGTTCTTCTTTCCTTTCCACGGAGATTAAATACGGCATCGAAACTCACATATTTCTCCAAAAAGTGATCATACTTGCAAAATTTAACAGAATAACCTTCGAACCATCGTGGTGAATGACCCTTCTTAAGAGAACAATAATACGTGAAAATATTTTCAAGGCTTTCCGGAGAAACATAAGATGCTAGTACACTAAATACTTACTTCTACATGCGGAAAATTTTAATTTTTAATTTTCTTTGAAAATTTATTCCCGTCTAAAATTAATTTCTTTCCTCAAAATGCAATTTGCTTATTTTTTCCTTTTGGTTGTGTAACCTTAAATCATTATTACAGCATTTATAAACGCATTAATTATATTTCAGTATTTACATCTAAATTTATTTATTATAAATGCGTTCATTTTGACCTTTGGCCTACTATTAAATATTTTCTACGTATTCGCATTTCAAGATAAACGGAGTATAAAAATAATTTTTTTTTTCCCAAATCTAAAATTTGTTTTATTTGCTTGATCAGAGTAATATTCAAATACCTTCTAAGCAGAAATCGTTGTTCGTTCCAATCACTTGAAAATGCCTGAAAGCAATTGATTTGAATTCTATTCTAATTTTAACAACATTACGATACGATAAGTATCCGTTGAGGTCCACTAAAGCAGTAATTAAATGTATTACAAAATGTAGACAATTTTTTATTAAGACTTTACGATGACACTTAATACATCTCATCGATTTTACAGCTCTGTAGTAGGGATAAATGTTGTCCATCAAGCATTCAAGCAAGACAGACCCCAATTTGCTACGCCCACTTACACGACTCACGCAATCATTAAAGCTGTTTTTTACACGTGCCATTTTCCGACTTTAAATAAAGTACTTTTCCGCAGAAAACCACAGCTGCTACAAATTCCCTGGTATAAAAATAAGCTGCTTTCATTTTTGAATTAACGACTTTGTCAATGTTGTTTCTTCTGGAGTTGTCTGTAAATGGCCCTGTCAGATTAATCGATATACATTTAATTATGTCAAATAAGCACTATATTATCTTCACTAATAAGTGACGTATTTATAAGATAACATGCAAATTATTAATGGTGCTAATTAAATGATAAAAACATTTTTAAAAGTTAATGTTTCCCTGTGTGTCGTTGAGTCTCATCACAGCCATTGTAGGAAACCAATATTTATCATAAAAAAATTAAAACACTTTGCACGTGTATTTACCAAATTACCCTGGCACGGTAAAAGTCTCTGCTTTGCCTCCGGTATCAAACACAAATTAAAATATAGAAACACGCTTTTATTGGTTAAAGACGAATAAATTTTATTTTTTTCATTTTAATTTACTGATTACAACATATTATTATAGTCACTCATTCATTTGTGCATTTATATTGCATTCATTCAGGAGATCTCGGTGAAATTCCCCGTAATCGTCTGTAGTAATATTTATTTTGATGAAAATATTACATACCTAATCAATATCTAACTTAATAATTTGTCGTTCATCGTTCTGGATAGTTTACATCGAAATTAGGTACTGTCTTTAGACAGGTGATTATCTAAGACATATTTATTTCACCAAATTATTATACGTAAAATTAGAACTGCTTATACAAAACTATTATGTACCTCCTATAATTTATTTGTTACATAATATTTTAAGGACTGTTTTCTTTTATAACAAGGTATATTAACGACCTATTTACATAGTTTTTATTATTAAAATAATTATTAATCTAATTAATTTTTTTAGTTATCAGAACTACGTTTCTATCTTCAGGCTCTGGTCCGACTTAAGTTTTTGTCTTGAATTTATGTACGGACCTCGTACTAAAGACGGTACAAAAAAAAATAACGAAACTAAGCGTATTAAACAAAATTTATTTTTTAAGAATATAAAATTAAATCTTATTTATTTATCATATTAAATATTTTCATTTATAAATTGATTTCTACATTTGTGTTTTATCAGCCATTTAAATTCTTATTTATAATTGCAAAATTTTTTGATTTGTCCTAATTCCAAAGTAAAATACGAATGGTATTAATAAATATATGTAAACATAAATATTTTGAAATTAGAAAAGACAATGTAGAAGTGTTGCAAAAGCAAATGTAATTGATTCTGAGTTGCAAAAGTTTTGGTGCAGCTTTGCACTCGCAACGCGTTTCACTAATTGACTAGGCTTCCCCCAGTTCTAACGCTGCTTTCTTTCAATTCTCACCAACCCTCTCTCCATTCCCTTCCCTTCCCAGAGGACGCGTCATCAACCCCTTCCGTTCACAGTCTTACC
This sequence comes from Zhengitettix transpicula, assembly GCA_037074705.1. Classification (NCBI taxonomy): domain Eukaryota; kingdom Metazoa; phylum Arthropoda; class Insecta; order Orthoptera; family Tetrigidae; genus Zhengitettix; species Zhengitettix transpicula. The sequence goes on along the minus strand of CM073595.1, from coordinate 58,504,891 downwards.
GCTTTTGTCTTCGAGTTCACCCCGAGATCTGATGCAAGCCATAATTACGATTAGTTTTCCGTTTCTGTTTCACTGCAACGGATTAATTTTTTATTTTTGGTTCCACAATAAGTTTTTGTTAACACTTTAATGGTCTCTTGAAAATCTTTTGGACTAATGAAGAAGTGTCGTTCATTACGGCACCATTTAATTTGTGGTACATAGAGACGTTGAAATCTGAATAAAACTCCCCGTACCAATAAGCTGATGCTTCTGTTACTTCTCGACACAAAATTCTTCAACATCGCCGCCATGATTGAGATCAACCAGTTCTTATAAGAAGAGTAGAGTCAGAGTCTGTCCTTTATCAATAAAAATAGTTCAAAAGTGGTCAAGAAATTGAGTGCATGATCATGTGGAAGTTTTTCTTAGGAGATTTGTCTTGCTCGAAGACATCTTTTCCAAGCTCGCCCAGTCAGTTTTCTTCCAATAATTGTAGTATTTTGGTCCTCAAGTATATTGAGGCATATAAACAATTTGACCATTACCGAAACTCCATGATTATCGACTTGTTTTCGGTCCAGATGGTTCGTGGTCCACGTGCTTGTTGAATGTTTGTTTGTGATTAGACCTTCTTTGAACAAGTTTTCATAACAAACACCTCTCAACTCAACGACTTTTTTTTCTGTTAAATTAGATAATAAAGGAAAACAGTTGGTTTGACAACGTTGGTGTAAACTAGAGACACACTTTTGGAACGTTAGCAGCAACTGTATATTCTTCATATAATTACAATTCCAGTATATTTTAAGGTCAAAACCATCTCGAACTGTTTCAAATTTCCAAACTAAAATTAGAGAACTTGAATGTGATTATTTGAGTGGAAATGACAAATGAGTTTAGAGAGATCAGTGCTGATGATGTCGTTGTTTTTCAGAGGACCCGAAGCCCTCTTCAGCATGATATTCATTAAGAGAGTTTCATAAAAAAAATCGCGCTTTAAGAAATAGTCTTTGCAAATTAGTTTCCTTATAATAGTCTGTCTTTTGAGTGGCTTAAAGATGAACAACTTTTGGTGCGATGGAAAGAGCTGATTGTTAATACTTCAGCGGTTGTCGTTCCTCTCGAGCTCTGCGTCTCACAATTTCTAGGCGTAGATTGTTTGTTCGAGATTGTGAGGCACTGAGGGAATCTGCTCTGCTCGTGTGTCATCTCAACGACGCCAAAGAAAAGTACAGCAACAAAACAACATAACTTATGTCGTCAAGTGTAGCTATTTTACAATCGCAGCACGACTCAATGCTACACGAACATTGGGTGTATCTGGAGTACATGTGGGAAGTGCTAACTCAGATAAGAACTTGAAGCATGTTTATCCTTGTTTTTTTATTTGCCTGTGTATTTTGACAATATTCCTTTTTTTCCTGTTTTATATATTATGACAATTGTATGCCTATTTATCTAAATCAAGTTTAATTAGTTTTTATGTATGCAAATTAAATCATAATATTTATTTAATACTTTATTCAAAATAAGCATGCTATTAAATTTACGGATCCCTTTTAATTATTGTATATTAACTAAAATGACAAGAATTAACAGAGAATTTTAAAAAAAAAATGACTGAAAAAATTTTCAGTATTACTGGAATTATTAAATATTTTTGAAAAAAATATACCAACAATGGAATTTGTGATTTTTTGAAATGTTAAGTACACAAACGAAGTTATAATCTATTAAAATCTTTCGGAGCATTATTTAAAGTTTAGAACAGTTATCTATTTTACATTTTCTAATCAATAAAACAGTGTGTTTGTATACATTTATGTTCCGCATAAAAATCGATACCCATTTAGCAAATTTTGTACACGTGTTCTTTGCGACCAGGAAACGAATACCGTCGGGGTGAGACACGTCTACCACCCCCAGGAGCGGAGGAATATTTAAACATACTAAAACGGCCTATGTTAGTCGGATAAATATTTTTAGAGGTCAAAGAGATTGATAGTGATTCTACCGATGTTATCTGTGTACAATTTTAACCATTTGCAGCAAGGGAAAGGAGCGTCCTTAGGGGTGGAGGGGAGTTACATAGAAATAACTCAAAAACAATCGAGATTGGAGTCGAATGAGTTATGGTTGTCACTGAGTTTAATTATCACATTCAACGTCCCCAGTGGTCGGGGATGGAAATGTTCATACATGTAAAACGGTCGATATTTGCGTGGAATAAATGTTTGTCGGGGTGAATGACATTTATACTGTTTATACCCATGTTGTTTGTGCATAATTTCAACCCATTTTCGGCATAGGAGGCGAGGACCCTTATGGGTTGGGCTGGAGTCACGATACAGAAAAATTACGCATAGAAACGAGATGGGAGTCAAATCTGAGGTTATGGATGTCGCTAAGTTTAATTATCGCCGGGTACCCAGATAGTAAATTATTTAAATAATTAAAGATTTTTGTTATAACTAGAAAATAATATTATTCATCTTTGTTAATTATTTCTGCGTTGAAATTGACATATTTTTCTCGGGATTCAAAATAGGTTTGCTCTCTATCACTAATTTTCCACAGTCGGCCACTCTATACCTGTCTTGGATTCCCTGCAGTTCCTATGCCTTGACAATGAATACTGCGCCCTCAATATATAAATAATACTTCCCGAGAGTAATTAATTTGAATATTTCAGTTTATTCATATCGTACGTCAAGGTACTGGGAATTTATTCACAGTTTGCTTTTCATATCGTTTTATGACATCAATATTGAAGAAATCAGAAATGATTTTTTTCATGGTTGTTCGGTCCTTTGAAATCAACGTATTGGCAATTCATGTGTGAACCAATAATACATTTTCCATACTACGTTTAAGTCTGCGATAATTTTTTCCCCCTGTATTACCCGTTCGTTTATTTGGCTCTTCTTAAAATATATCAAACACAGATTTTCTGTCATTTATGAAAATTTAGAAGAACCTCACTGATGTTACGTGTTGGTAAAACTGAGAAGACTTCACTTGGTAGAGCATATAATCTTCAAATACACATTTGCAAAGCTCATTTAATCGTCTTTGCTAAATGAAATCAATTTTATATAGTTCAGCAGATCGTGTGATTAATTTCACGCTCGATTTAAAAACTGAAACATGTGCCTTTAGATACTAAAAAAAAGTAAACGAAAAACAAATGTGTTTGATACAAAATTAATGTGAGTGAGCAGGCTGCTATTTAATCAGTACCCTACAAAGGCTGGAGACAATTGAAGAGCACATTTGCTTGAATCCACACGACATTAGAATGAAACATGAACTGAATTGTAATTTTTGTGTGTGGTAAACGTAGCGCTTGAAAATCAGATAAAGTAGCTCCGTTTCTATGTAAGGTCTTAAGAGCCTACGACGATAAGTGATCTGCCGCTATTTATCAAAATGCCCGTTTCTTGTTTTCATTGCGTGATCACAGAGGGAAAGCGGTCGATTCCTGCGGCTTAAAAAATGAGCTCGAGGTTCAGTGGCAAGAACCCTGTCTTCAGAGTAGAAATAATTAAATCCTTAAATGCAACAGATGCTGTTTAAAAGTTATAACAGAGTTTGTATTGTAAGAAAAACAGTTGATATTACCGCTGAAGTATATATTATAAAAGTTTGCGTACGTTGTTAAACGTCTCAAATAATTAGAGATTAGCTTCGTGGACTTGTATGATAAATAATAGCCTTTAATATTGCCAGAAATATACTCGGTGTAAGTTAAACTGGTCCTTTTCTGTTGCAAAGTTGCTCATACAAAACTCATTTTTTTCTGTAAAGGTTTTTTATAGATTAATTAATTTTTTTAAAAAACAATCATTCCGGTTATGTGGTATTGTCGCAGCGTCCATAAAAGCTTGATTTAAACCATCTGTGTCTGGGCAAGTATCATCACGCCCCACCACTGGTATTTTCGTTCTGAATTAACTCACGCGCGAATAGAGAAGCATCAATAGTCTATAGAAAGGGTTGTGAAACTAAAACTTTCTTCGGGTCAGTGAACTTAGCTCGTTAACGGCGGCAATCAATGAATAGGAGAAAGAAAAATTATGTCCACTTCGTTGAGTGGGGCGGGGTATTTGCCTCACAGACCGAGACGACCCTGAGAAACCTGAATTGAAATTAAAAATGCACTTCCTGCAATACTTATTCCGAAACGCAGTTTTTTTTATTAATACATCCATCCTTCTTGTGCGCATGACGCACTTACGATGATTACTGGACTTACATTTCAATTAAAGCTGGTGCACATTTAATCTAAGGAAGAAAGCTTACGATGTCCGTGAGCAGGAGGAAAGTGTGTGAGAGTTTTACTGTGTTTTAATAATGGAATTGAGGTTATCGTGTACCGTTTTGTCCAAACAAAACCTTGTAACAGGCTATTAGCACAAGGTAAAAGGAAGAGTACAGCTCCGCGGTCGTTCAGGCGTAATGGACCTGGGATAATAATAATTGTTAATAATAACGTGGTCAGACGATTCACTGTCCAGGAAGTCAAGCAGGACGTGGAAGATTATGGAAAATTGCGGCTGGATGGAATCTTCAGCGTTGAATTTCGTCTCAAGGGCAAATCTGTCTGTCCTCTGTCATTAATGGGAAACTGAGTCAAATTCAGATGCGACTTTATATCTCTTTATTTTTTTTTTAGCAGTGAACACCAAAATGCTCAACCTGGTTAATTTGTTACACTGTGTTTAAATTATAATAATTTATCGATCTTTTATTATTCAAGTTTGTTTCATGCCTAAAAATGTTTGTGTGATTACATTTAATTTTCGTCATGAAATATATTATTTTAATGTGTCAATTTACAAATCCTACTCAGTTCTTTTCTATAGTTGAAAAGCGTCAAACGTAACCAAGCTCAATAAAATAATATGAAACATCCGACGGAACTCTACGTTGCTGAGTAAAAATCAGCGTTTTCCTTACAGTATAACTCATAGATTAAGGGGAATTGATTTGGAGCAAGGAAGGAAAAGTCACAATCGTCTCATTCGTGAGTCTAGTTCTTTAATATATTTTAGTTTCTACAAAATATATTTTGGTTTTGCGTCCGAATTTAAATTCTGATAAAGTACAATGGAAAAAATCAGACGATGTAGCGTAGATATTTGTCATTTAAGATTGGACTAGTTGTGCCACTTTAATACCTCACCGTCCACAAGAGAAGAGACGTACTGGTTGTTACAATTTCTTTTTGTATCAACAACTATGTGCCCGCCATTAAAACTAGTCTTTTAAGACTAACCATTAATTTACTTAGAAAAATCTTAAACTATATACTGTAATATTTAAATCAATAGCTTGCATCTTTTGGCAATAATTCTTGATATGAATTATGTGGCGTTTTTAAATGAAAAGAACTATTACGTGAAAACTATTAAACAAGATTTATTAACAATTTTAAAACAAGTATTCAAATCACAAAATATTTGGGATCTCAGGGTCTTGAACTGGGTTTGATAATGGCAGAATTTATATAATCAAAATCACAAAAATTACATTTGCTTTATATGGGAATCAATGCATCTGAACATAGACGACATTTGTTGCTGAAGAAATAATACCAAAGATTGAATTTAAACAATTTCAATTTTTATCAAGAAATAAATAATGATCTGAAAAATTAAAGATCTCATTTTATCGATAATTAAAGAACGATCTGACTTTTATCTTTTAAACGTGGTTTACAATGATTTTAAAGTTTTCTTTCTACTTACGGCAGCCCAGGTCTCATTTTAACTATTCGTGCACAATTTTGGGGATATCACTGATTCTAAGTACTCACAGACTCTAAATGTTCACAGACTCTAATTAGCGTAGTTTGTTAGTTGGTTTAAAATAACTTTGTTGATTCTCGATGATTTACTGCAACCTGGATTTGTAGATCTCGTGGATTTTTGTTGAAAATGTACCTCATTGGTTTTGACTGAAGACTAGTTCAGTTTCTGCATTTTTGATATAACAGCGTACTGGTTACTGGAACACTTTCTCGTTCTTTAAATTAGAGCTTTCAGTCTTCACTGCTGACTGACAATGATTGTTCAAGTTTTCGTGAATTAGAATTTTAATCTGTACATCTCGCCGTTTACTGCCCAACTGTTCGTTCTTTTACTCTGTTCTACTTGCTGTCCGTTGCCCAACTGTTCATTCGTCTCGTAAATTTTGAGCGCGTAAAACCTTCTCGACCGATCAACAATACTTTTTTTTGCATTGCCGGTTTGTTGCGGCGTCCGCTATATCCACCAATAATGAGTCCTCTACAATTCAACTTTTCAATTAGAACAATGCCTTAATTACCAATTACTACAATACATAATGACTAGAGTCTATCCAATGTTGTTTTCTAAACATTTCTGGTCTTTGCAATTAAGGGTGAACGTCAATTTCCGTAAAACTGTCAATGTATCGAATCTGTGACGTCATCAAAACTGGCTCAGATTGATAACACATTTAAGATTTATCTTAGACTTTCCCCTGTCAGCCGAATAGAATACAGATACGTTTTGTACCTGGAGTAAGCTGCATCTTGATTAATTAGTTCATGTTGACGTTGAAGGCGGCGCATCACAGTAAATGTTAAATGAACACTTAAGATGTCTAATCAGTCTAGGATAGCAGCTCATTCATCTCGGAGACTGCCAGCACAATTTGCTGCAGAATGTAGTGTTTATTACAATACAGAAGCAGTAGGACATTAAATTATTATGATGAGATTTTTTTTGTCTCTCAGAGCCCTGCGAGAGCTTGTAGGAAAAACACTGAAACTTTTAGACATTCTGTAATTACATTTACACCATCATTGGGTCGAATTGCGGATTTTCTCTCGTATTTCAGTTTACATTTTAATAGTTAGTACCATACGAGTGTATTTGAAACAATATGCGATTTTATTAGAAGTAATGGTTTTCAATGAAATAAAATTAAAATACTTTTTCACAGTAAATAAAAAGTTAACTAATTTATGCGGTTATGCAGCTATTCAAATGTTATTTTAAAATATATTGTGCGAGTGGAAATTGTTCACGAATAGAGAAGTTAAAATATATAAGAACTTCATTGAAAATAAATTTGCGTCACTGCTGATTTGATATCCATAAATATCACTTGTATGTAAACTGTCGGGAATTAATTTTTGTAGTTTTGCAGAGAGTTTGACTAATATAACTACACATTTTTCATGTGCTTTTATTGAATATTTTTGTTAGAAATAATTTTATGCATTTTCAAGTGATCAGCCTATAAAGTCCAAGGGTAGTAAAGAAAATCGGGAATTCAAGAAAACGCTGAGAATTCAGTACAATCTCATTCACGTTTCAATTATGGAAATTTAAAGTTCTCAATTTTCTGAATTACGTACTTCAGTGGGCATGAACAACGAAAGAACAGCAGTTGTTTTCTCCGACGAATTTCATACTTCGCATAAAAAGGCGGCCCGTTAGCAGTTTGAATTTTTTATGTGGACGTGGGTAACACTGTTGCCGTATTCTTTTATGTTCACATTCTTTAAAAGAGGAAAAAGAAACTAGCAAGTCGATGACGATAGTTCCAATTGCAGTAGTTCTAGATTTATTATAGTCAATAACTAAAATGATTTATGTCTGCTGCGGGAAACTAATCTAATCACAACCAATTTAAACGTGCTTAATTTTACTACAAGAAACAAAAATAACTAATACAAACAAGGCAAAATACCGTCAAAAATACACACACACACACACAAAGGAGTCCATTTTAATGGAATTCCCATTTTTAATAAACTTCCAGACAATATTAAACAGCTAAAAGATAATAAATATCAAATTAAAATTAGTTAAGCCAAATGTTATATAGGCTACCAAATTATATTTATAACAAAAAAAAACTTCTATTAATAATATTAAGACTTATCCCGGAAAAATTTAGGTAAAAATATAGGTAATATTTTATTTTTGCGTCTGTTTCAATAATATTATATTTAAATAGCATTAACGGACTTTTTTTTATAATTCAAAAAAAAAATTAACAAAAGTTTAATACAACACAGAAACGTTTCTGTAAATATTTGTACCCTCTTCAGGCTGTGTATACCTGAAACGTTTGTCGAAGTCATTAACGTTTTCTTAATCTGGCTGTGAATATTACTTGTAAGGTTTCTACGGTACCGGAACGATAAACTAATTTGTGTGAGTGATTTTTCTTATTATTTACAATAAGATTTTTTATAGCTTATTAAATCACTGAAACATGTAAAAATTCCTTGAGGTGAATGAAACAATAAAATATTCATTTTACAATTTTTAATTAATTCTTACCAATAAGAATATATATTCTCGATATATATTCATAAGATTTATACAAATTAAATAAGCGTTTTTAAATTTTTCTTACGAGGGATCTCTCTATGAAATGTGAATTTTAAATCTTACGTTTCGAACTAAAAATCAATGCTTAAATTTCAGATCTCGAACAAATGTTCACCTTTTCTATGGAGTCAGAATTCAATGTGAAATTTAGCCTAAGTTTTAGTCCGCCATATTGAGCGTAAAAATATTTTTACGTGAATTAAATTTTTAAACGCCGTCTTATATATTCGTTTAAAAAATGAGAACAATGTTTTTATTTTTCTTGTAATAACGTAGATAAGCCCCGCTAATTACAACCGGAAAAATTAATTTTTTGTGAAATGCAGTTTTCTGGCCATTTACAGACAATATTTATTTATTGAATGAAAACAACGTTTCGGTACGTGTTTGTACCTTCATCAGGTATTTCATAATATGCTAAATGTTAAAAAAACTATTTCCACATCATATTTAAAAAAATTAGAAGTTCGTCCGAGGCATTTATTCACAAGTTACAGTCTAGTGCAGTCACAGCCCAACTTAATGTCATCTATTTAATATAAACAGACGTAAAAATACAACCTCTATTTGTAAAATATTGTATTTGATGTTTCCTAAATTACCGCAAACGGATCAGAGATTTGGAATACAGTTATCAAAGCTACCGTTTCCATTGAAGTATTGTCCATGGCGACTAAACTCACAGCTCGATCAAACGATAAGCAGTCAACAGTTAATTTTTGCACTGTTAATAATGAAACCTGTGTGAGTTTTATGTAACTGACCTCACTTAAAACTCGATTTAGGGAGTGTCTATAGAAAGGAGCCACCCTTATGGACAATAGCCATTGTCTGGCGGGGGTACACCTGCCCGTCTCGGTTTCCACAAAGGCCACATAACTTTCCTCACTTCTTTTTTTTTACCTCGCGCATTGTTGTTATTAATTAAAATTAATTGCCCGGAGAACGTCCCACACAATACCGCTGAGGTAGTGCACCGCCCTAAAATCGCACTTTATATCGTCATTCACACTTCAGCGTTCTCTTCAAATTACATTGATTGACAGCTTCAGCACTTTAAACCGTTTCAGTAGGTACGGTACATTCCGCACAACACTGGTCAGTAACGCTTTGTAAAGATATCTAATGTAGAATTAATCGCAGAACAGTTAGATAACTTCGACTTTCAACACAAATATCGAACGGAAGCTGCACTTTAGTGATAAAATAAATAAATAATAACTAATGATTTTTTTTTTCAAAATTGAAGTAGTTATTTAATTATTTTTAGTGGTCCTAATGGGAATTCGTTTTACGTAGCGTTCATGAATTGTCAACAGGTGGAGTGAAACTGACCTAATTAACTGGAAATTCCTCGTCGATGAATGTATCCATTCACACTGGGCGTGAATTAGCTACTTTATCATTCCTTAATGGCCGCAGGTAGCAAAACGAGGTTTCCTGGTCCTAGTAAAATATTCAAAGCTAAGCGATTGAATGAAAAGCCAAAGTTGTCACTCACAGAATGCTATTTTTATTCAATTACAGGGAAAGAAAAAGTAAATAATAAATAAATCAATTTTTACATATTGTTCGTATTTAGTTTAGTTTGATTATTCATTACTGTTATTATGGATTAATAACAAAACATTATTTTCTTTGAAAATACTGGAAAGATACTTATTTGTTGAATTGATAGCTCAGCATCGAGTATAGTCTTCGATCACTCAACCTCCTATAGTTTTAACAGCCTTCGTGGCACGTAACCAATGGGGGGAAAAACGAGAATGGGCGGAGAGAATTGCTGGAATTCAGAATCGTAAAAAAGGTTCCCTACCGTCACAACTTATTCCAACCATGTTGTGGGTCATTAAAGCACCAATTTGTATAAATAACATATTTTTATGTCGAATTACCATTTTGGAAGCAGTGCTAGATAATAAAAGTGCCTGGTTATTTTATTTCTTACAATGAGCTTAAACATTTCTACCAATTTCTACTGTTAAAGTCGCGATTTACATAGAGCATTAAATACATTATTTGATAGATTTTGAAAGCAGAGCTCGTGTTGTCTGGTTCCGGTAACTGTTTTGTTTTTTATTTCCCCCACATTTTCTGACGTCACACAAGTAATATTCCGAAGCCACCACCATCTTCACTAATAAATTAAGAAGAAAATAATACTGTCGCTTCGACAAAACAAGTACCTCCGACTTTAGTGCCGGCAATCTAAATTTTTGATCGCCCCGTAAAATGTTTTATATTATTATTTAACGTGCCATCATAAATACACTAAAACAAAATGCACTTCAGAACAGGTTTGGGTAAACTGCAATTTTTATTGTTACGCCTTTAAAAACGTGACTGATTTAGGGTAGAAACATCATCTCCATTGTGAATGCTCTGCTTTGATCACTTCATTGCAAAGCGAGACTAAATTAATATTGTCGCGGTGAGAAAACTTTAGTTTCACTTAACTGCAGTTTATACTGCAACATATTTATGTTTCAGTTCAGTAAAACTCGTCTAGAAAAATGGCATGGGTAAATTTTCATACATAAAATTCACATGTACGTGATGAAATAGTATTACAAGGTCGTAAAATTATTCCCATTTGCAGTTATGCTGCGCGAAGATACTAATTGCACTCGTTTCCTGTCTCATCAAAAATGCCGTCTTTTACGTGCCGCATGCCGACAGCGATGTATAGGAAAACGAATTCAATTAAATGAGATGTTTTATCACTAGCTTCGCTGATTCGTAAATAGAGACTGTTATTTAAAAAGTCTACAGAGAATAGTTTAGAGAGAAAAGGAAAATAACTTTTGTAATTAGGCTTTTAGCCGATTCGTTTTTGATACGCGGATTCAGATATAACGTGGTGCATACAATTTACTTTCTGGGGGCCTTCTGAAGATATTAAAAAAACAAGGTAGTTTGCGAAGAATTAGTAAAGATGCCAAAAACAGGCAATTAAATTATAATTTAATTAATTTAACATATTTTGGTCCTAATGTAGACCCATATTAGGATTATAAATAAATATATTAAATTATAGATATTATTGCACAAAGATATTAGCTGGTAGTAAAAAATTATAAGAGCTGAAATAACAGTTGACTATCAGCTAATCGTAGTTCATTTATATTAAAAATATTATTTATAAACTTGATGAAGGTCCATCATTAAGACCGAAACATGTTTAATTAATTAAATTAAATTTTAATTGTCTGGTCTCGCTCTCTTTACCAATCTAAACTATAAAGACGAACATTATAATTATAAAAACGTCTGTTTATATAAAATAGATAATGCAGTTTTCTGACCAATTACAGAAATATTTAATTAAAACAATATATAATATTATATGAAAATAGATTTTTAACATTTAGTATATTTAGGTGTTTCTCAGTTTCATTATTTTAGTAGTATAATATATTTTCTTCAACCTCTTTTGTAAATTCATTAGCATTTTGATAATGTTTTTTACAATTTTCTCCGCAGGACAGACCTGAACAGACAGAACCGAAACTTTGTTATAATTCAATAAATAAATATTTCTGAAATTGGTCAGAAAAATGCATTATATATATATATATATATATATATATATCTTATGCTGTATACGAAAAATTGTTCATATTGCAGCACAGTAATTTCACTTAAATTTCTTCTCACAATTGGCACACACATCGAATTTTTTGACTGAAATCGGCGTTCAAATTATCTTGCCAAATTTGTTATTTCTTTAGTTGCTTCCTCCGCTATTCGCTAGGAAAACAGAAAAATGAATTTAAATTTAAAAAATTTATATTTTTTGTCTAACTCGTAAATCTATGATCATCCACGCTGTATCATTTATTAATTTTGAAATTGTTATTGGCGTTCAGTTACAGTTTACAGAATGTCACCGGTTTTCGTCAGTTTGACGCTGCCATTCTATTTACAATTGGAATGGGCTAATCTGGGGGATTTTTTTTATTACAGATTGTTTCAGATCTGTCGTGGCCCAGTTAATGTCGTGAATTTTTTGTCATGTGTTTAGAGTCTCATCGCCGTGTTCACTTTTCCCCTCATGAATTAATAGGCACGACGCTGGAAGAAATCGTCCGTAGTTAACGAAGGGGCATAAGTTCTAACCTGTGATAATATTGTCGTGTCTCTCCCCTTTGAGTCGCTGTGGTCTCTTTCCCCGTCTTCAGCCCGACCCTAAAATTATCGCATTGAATAGCCGGACCATAATCTGTCCCTTGCCGCCGGTTAATCGCTTTTAGAACTAGACCATTTGAGTGCCTCTGTCTGGAATTCCGTCCCTCCTTCAGGAGCTTATTTAGGGCATACTCGATGTCAACATTCTACCTGGAACAGTTCATTACTGCAGGAAAAACAGCACCTGTTAACTGTTGGTCCCATCTGAGCGTCGTAGCAGCATTAGAACGGGGCTATTAGAGCCTCGCTTCTTACAAAATATTACAAGCCTTTTACCGGTGCTGAATTGGGAAACGTTGTTTTTAGCAAAGAGGTAAACAACTTGGATACTGCCGCCGTGCTGTTCTATCCAAAGTAGTCCAAATCTGCACCTTGGTCCACTTAGACTTATTCCTCAAGAGTCATTCCTCCGAGAAAATAAGATACAACCTCGTTAAATGTTTTTTATTGATTTATGATCGCGTCAACCTGTTGGTTATTGGCGACCCTCTAAAAGTATTTACATAATTAAGATACAGTAGGTGAACATCGTTTCAAATAGCGGATGACAGTTTTGCGTCGGAGACGAACTCCAGGAGACTCTTGATAGCCGTGGTGTGTTTGCAGAAGTCTTCTCCAGAGAATTCGGCAAAGGTCCTCCTGCGTATATCCTCATATTTTGTGCATTCAAATATAATATGCTGGATGGTGAGGGCTTGATCACATACATCGCAGGTGGGCTGATCTGTTCTGGAAAAAAGATATTCGTGTGTGAGTTGGGTGTGTAAAGTTCTAATTCTGGAAACTATTATTTGTTTTTTTCTTGAGATGCTGTTGAGGTGGCACAGATCTGCTGATGTTAATATATATATAACTAAATTGACTTTCCTTACACAAAACAACTTTTCTCCAAGGATTAGCATCATCACATCTTGATCGTCAAGAAGGGCCGACACAGTCCTTAATAATCGTGCATAAATAATTAGGAAATATACTATATGTTGAGAAATCATTAAACCACGGTCTCGTCAGCACCGAACTCAAATTTGACAAAGAGGGAAATTTTTTTTGGATCAATAGATTCGAACATCCGTGTTTACGTAAGGAAACCAGGATAATTATTTTCTTGGACAGGGGCTAAATAGGACACCCCAAGTTCCACATACAGCGTATCAAGAAAAATCTATTGCAGTCGGAACCATGACGTTTCCTTTGGTCTGAACTGCGGAACACCGTTTATTGGCGCTCGGCGTTTGGATTCTTTGATTTGACTGAGATTGTTTTTCGATAAGACGGTAAATTTTATCGCAGCCAGTATCTCCTCCGAGTTGCCCCGGACACTTATTCATGCCTTGATAATTGGTCGATGACGGATAGGCGTTACTTAACATTAATGATCCATAAATTCTGGTTTCAGTAATGAGATTTAAATTCAGTTTCTCAGGGTTTTGTAATGAAACTGGTGCCATGACAGCTGCTATCGGCATAACGCGGCTGCTGGTTCTTCTGAAACAAAAAAAAAACAAAAACAAGCGTGCTGCTACAAATGGCGCAAGTAATTATGATAATTCCCAGGTTGATTCGCCAGATTATCTGTATATAATGATAATTATGACGCGCAGGAAAAAGAGAAACCGAAGCGAGTGAATGACCGTCTGGACTGATTACAATCGTGTTTGCCTGTCATATAATGTCAGTGAGACCTGTGGATAAAAAACACATGTTACATGTATATAAACAGTAGTGGATTTTTCTAAATAGCTGTCAGTTTATTTGAAAGAATCTACAGAGGTATTAGTGTAATATATTTTCTTAAATATTTTCTGCAGCAAACAATTAAAAACCACTAATGGAGATGTTGAAGACAGAGACACATCAATTGAGTAGATTTTTAACGTCAATGGAAAAGATAAGCACGCGAAAGAGTTTTGCTGATGTAAATCCACGATAGCCTTCATTAAGATTGATGGTAGTCTAATATATCTTCAGATCCAAAGTAATGATTAGAAAACAATATTCAGACAATTGATTCTGGCAATGATATTTTACCATTATTTTATAGCTTAAAACTGTAACTAGTAAATTATATAAAAAAATTCACGCTTTTGGTATATTCAGACAATTTATTAAAATGTTTTGCATGCAAGTTGGAAACCTTATGTTTGCCAAACAAATTATTAATTGTTCTAATAAATGCTTGATTCTGTATATTTTAGTTTTTTCCAAATTTTCGTTGAGAATATTAAATTATATTTTGCTTAATGTTAACTGATCATGTTTTGGAAGCCAAGACAATAATTAATTTTCACGTTGTAATGTAAATATGTAACATAATTTATTTCATATTTTCGACTGGTGAAAATTGCGTAAAAATATATTCAGTAAGTAAAGTGTGCGATAAATAATTCTTAATGAAAAAAATAATAATTACGGTCGGTAAATATAAAATACGTTGTATCAAGAACCGAAAAATACCAGTGGTATTGAATTTTGAGCGTTATTAATGAACGTAATGTTGTATTGGTCGTAGCACCTATTTTGTCGACATAAAATTAACATTATATTTGTATGCTTCAGGCTCCTTATAAATGTCAAACCAGCGGCAATGTTGCTAACTTGAGGCATGCGAATTTGTAACAGATGAGACATTTTATCCTCGTGAAACTTCTTCAGGGGTTAAGTGTTGGAACAGTTTAAACTATCGTTCATCTTGTGGTAAATAGTATTTTTATATAATTAAACTTCTGCTAAGGCCGGATATCTTTCTCACGGTTGATTCAAGAGATTACTGAATTATTATTAGCGACAGTGGAGTGACGTCAGAGTTAACGCAATACAGAGTGGGGGAAAATGTTAACTGTTTGTTTAAATTTTGCGTTTTACAGAGGAAATTTGATAATGTGTAATTGTGGAAATAATTGATTTATGATAAATAAACAGTGTTTAAAATAAAGAGATGTAGTGTTTATGGCCTGGCTGCAGGTCGGTCGAAAACTCCAGACTGTACAAGAGTGAAAAGAATACATTTAACGACGTGAAATTATATTCAACAGTCTATAATTCCTGCGTGAAAATTACTGGAATACGGGCTTAAAATTTAATACGTAGTAAAGTCATTAAATATTAATTCGCAAGTTAGGATAGAAAAATCTGGACAGGACCAGGATTCAGACCCAGAAGCACAGATTGTTCTAACCAATGAGCTATCTTTGTCGTGAGTTTTGTCAGTTGTATACACGTGAACCCAGAGTCACGTACAGTTTACAAGTCATGGGTTCGATTCCCGATCCTGTTGAGATTTTTCTGTTCATTACTTTCATAGCTTTAGAGTTGAGCTTGGGTGAAAGGAATCTTCTGTTTCTGAACAGTAATTGAATAATCCGAAACTGTAAATGCTTCACAGTTAAGGTGAATAATATTCTGATTTCTTAGGAACCTCGGTATTTTTTCTTTGAGGTTTCTCGGGAATGGTACTGGCATTACAATAGGACTTGATCTTTAGTTACGCTTTACAACTTGGTGAAACAAGATCTGATCTGGGTAATGGATTTGCATATCATCGCTGGCAGAATTGAGCTGTCAGCGTGTTCATAATTTCGGAATATATTCGCAATCCGAGCGTCTGCGCGCGGAGGGATGAAAGTACAATTAAGGTTTTCCCAAAAGAGGGAGAGGACGTCCGTTTGCAGGGTGGCCTTACGTAAGTACCGGCTCTTGAATACGTGTCAAGCTAGAAGAAAAACGAGCCCTCCTCAGGGACAAGCCACGCGGGACATCTTGCGGTCGCTATTCAGCTCCCCCCTTTATTTACCTTCGGCAAACCCAGTGTACGTTCCGATGTCATTGTGCACCGGGGTCTACTCCATTACAGAAAAGCTCTTGCCCGCCTCCCTACCCGGCCATCAATGCTTTCTGTGTGTGTGGTATGTATGAAAGTTCCGTGCCATTAAACCTCTGAAAACCTCTTACCTACTTTCTACAGAAGAGCGCATAATGCAGCGAGCACGGAGACAGGGAAGCTCTATGCTATCTTCTTCAATTATCGAACTTGGGTTCCCCGAGATGGTAGATTATGAGACTATACATATGGTAGCCGATGATGCTATCAGCGCAGCACCTGGGGCCGTACCCTTTCCTCCTGGTCTATAATCTGATCCAAGGGCGAGATTGGATAGTTCGAGAAGCTGTGTATTCATTCACGGCTGCGTTTTCCTTTTTGCGGCAATTGGAAATGGCTGCATCTGCTGCAGGCAGATGCTAACTGTCGAGGATTTGACGAAAATCCATCAACAACGTATTTCCCGTAAACACGTCTTCCTTCAAGAAAACGAAAATAAATTGTTGTCCTCTGAATTGACGATCTTACCTCGTCAAGAATCCAAACTAAGCGTCCCACTTACTCAAACTCCCTAACCTAATTAAGAAATTTAATTTAGTAGCTCCCTTTCGTTACTCATATAGAACCACACATTTGCAACGCAAATAATATTAAAAACTCTGGCGTCAATTTATCATTCGAGTTGTAGCCAGCCTAAACACTTCCATAATTAGGAAAAAAAGTTTTATTTCATCTCGTGACTTTAACGACCATTAAGATTGTGTTTAATGAAATTAGCTTGTGGTTTCTCTAAGAAATTTTAACGTCCCGCCACACAAGAAACGGGCATCACAACATCGACACCTCAGCACGAGTGTACAACTTCTAAAAAAAAAACTAAATATAACTTTAATCCATACTAACTGAATTTTCTATGAATTTTTAAAACAGATTTTTATTTTTTAATAATAACTAGCTGGGTGTTTCCCGGGGTATTTATTTATATAAACCCGAAAAAAGGGGTGCCATGTCGAAAGGGGTTGAAATTATACGCAAAGAACATCGGGTGAGAACTGCAGTGACTATCTCGACAAGTCAGTAATACAAGTACTAATCCACCCAAGAAAACCAAACAAATCATTGATGGTCATAAATGTAAGGTGCTTAGTCAAACATTAGATCCTGAAAAAATATTATATGAAGAATAAAACAGTGCTCCACCTATCCTTTTGGAACAGTTAAAGGCTCTTCTACTAAATGCTATGGACTCAAAGAGCCCAAGGACCTCTACATCAAATATCCCCATACATCATTCATAAATATATTGGAATAATTTTGCCCACACTCAAATGATAAAACGACAAAAAGTAGAATTAAAAGGCTCATAAATTTAGTTAAAAAACAAGACTGATTCATATTCAGACGCCTCCACCTAATAAAAAGAGACTATGACAGTGGAATTAGAAACAGTCGCAGTTTCAAACAAGTTGATTTTAATGAATGTAAAATTATCGTTTGTACTTAATATTATCCAAATATGTGATAAATGATTCACAAATACGAACTCTTACAATATAAATGTAAGAAACCCACATCTTAAATGTATAATTAATCTCCATTTGTGTATCTGATAGTGAAAAAACATTTACAATATTTCCTGATGTTCTCCTTCCATAACATGTTAAACTTTTTAAACTGCCTATTTCTAAGACCATTATTGGAATCAAAACTTAAGTATATGAGCACGTATGGGTCGCCAATGACCTCGTTGTCGACGCGACCATTATAAACCTTTAAATAAGTAAAAAAATATCGGGTGAAACACTATCAATCTCATTGATACCGAAAAATATTTATCCGACGCAAATATCGGCCGTTTTACCCCGTTTGAAAATTTCCACTCCCGCCCCTTGGGGCGGTAGTCGCGTCTTACCCCCACAGTGTTTGTTTCCGGTTCGAAAGGAACATGTGTACGAAATTTGGTCTAATTTTCTCCACGGGTGTGGATTTATATGCGGATATACATACACAGACACACATTATTTATTGTCCTATCAACTGACATGAATATTAGTGACCACATTCACATTACAAATTACTCGAACATTTTTGTATTTCTTATTTACAGTGATATATCATCTGGTACAGAGGGTTGTCAGCGCCTAGAGTACAATATGATTTACAGTAGCCTATTTTATTTATTAGGCATAAATTATTACCCCTTCTGCTTAGTTTCATTATCTTCCTCGTCACTTTAAAATTCCCTTTCATATTCCAGTAAAATTGTGGCATCTCAAAATCGTCGGGTCGCTGATGCTGTGATTACGAGAGTTACAAAAAAAATCCATGGTTCTGGATGGCAGCGCACTGGATTTCCTAGAATCATTTAATCAAAAAATCTTGCTATGTGGGGGAAGGAACCCCCCCAAAAAAAGTTATCGTTGTCAACATTCCTGAACATTCTGGGTGTTGTATTTCAGTCGAATTCACACACTCGGAGTGACGATGTTAAATTATAAAATGAATCTGTACTGAGTTATGGTCGTAACTATCCAATCAAAAATATTTTAAAGCAACGAATCTATTTTATGGAGAAATATCAGGGGAATACCCAGCGATTCAATATTATAGTGAACGGTCGTCGGTTCGTTGCAGACGTTGAAGATTTTGAACGTTACAGAAAAGTTGGACTTGGAAAATTAATTTCAGTGGCTGTAATCATGTATTATTTTTTAAAAAAAATTCAAAGAAATCTTCGTCACGAAGGTGACACTTATATCGGTAATAGGAAGAGCAACACTAGTTCAAAGTTTTCAGAGAAAATAGTTTATGAAGAATGGTGAAGGGAATTGTTTACCGAAAATATGGAATTTACATGTGCTGTAATTATTAAATTAAAATACGTGACCCTCGTAGAAAGAACGCAAATTATATCACAGGTACGATGTTTCAAGATTTAGCCCCTTTTATGAAAATATACGTCAATTGAATTAAAAATAATTATGACGACTCGGCAAGTTAAAGAAACGTTGTACAACACTCTAATAAGAATATAGAAATCTATGCAAAAAAGGTGGTTAAATATATTTGGAAATCTATCAATATATCTCAAGAACAATTATTTTGGATGGAATAACAGATCTGCAATTATTTTTTCACGAAACAAATATCAGATTTATTTATATAAGGCACGATATAGACTCTTAATTTTTAAAGAATACTATTGATTTGCTGATTATTAAAATTAAAGTAGCTTTACTGATTTGAGGTTCAGGTAACGCAAGTTTCTGTAGACACAGGCGTTGTGATTCTGGACGGGATGCAAAAAAGGTTCGCAAAACTTACAAAAAAGGACCGTGGACATGAAGTTGAAAAAGTTCACGAATTGGGCAGGAACTCGTTAAAAGAAAAAGATGTACGACACATAGTACACACCCGGGGACCGTAAACATATCCATCTTCACATAGAAGAACCCGGATAACGTCACAGAGAAAATTCACTGTGCTTTAAGTAATGTGATCAACGTATAATATGTAAAGGATATTCTATTTCTTCCTGTTTGTTTCATGACCTGCCTCCAGTGCAGATGTCAAAGTCCACTACGATGTTATATTCATAATAATTTATTTCAGACAGTGTTCTACTTGTGTATCACGGACATTAATTATAGTATACATTAATTATATGACTTTTATATACAACCAGTTGGGTTGTCATAATTAAACTCGGCGACATCCATAACCCCAGATTTGACTCCAATCTCGGATGTTTTTGCGTTATTTTAAGTAGCTACCCTCCAATCTCTTCCAGAAAGGGGTTGATATTATACAGAAAAATATATGGAGAAATGCTAACTATTTCAATGACCCCGAAAAAAAATTTTTCGATGCAAATATCGGCAGTTTTAGGATTCTAGAAATTCCACCTCCGCTCCCGGAGGGACAGCCAATTTTATTTATCAGATATCAGTATGTTTTATAATATTTGTACACATTTGCGGAAAGGCATCATCAAATAATTTATTCTAACAAGATCTAATTTATGCTTTTCTATAAATATATTACATCGTTACTTGCTAACGGGTAGTGAATTTATTACAATTTCTTATGTGATACGGAATTTGAAAGACATGTAAACTATTATCAGAAAAATAGTAGTCCAATATTTTAAGACGCCAGCGGAATTGTGAAAATGTCGATTCGGAGCGTGCGACTGTTCAGTTCTGCTGGAAAGCAGGAAGTTGAAACCAACGAATTGGTCTGTGAATCAGAGAAACGACATTAGAGACAATCCGAAAATTAAAATTAACATGAATATGTTTTAATGCAGTGTAAAGCCGATTTCAGGTAGCGTCACGATAGTACATTTACCTGAATATCGGAATTTATGCATGGTGAAAATTTATTGTGACTGTTGTTTCCTCACTATTAAAATTGTTTCAGTGAACTGTAAGAGATTTTTTGTATAGGGACATTCACTAATCATTGTAATGGGCTTGCCTTTTATTCTATTTCAATTTATTTCGGTTTGTGCTATAAAAAATATTTTTAGAAGTGTTATGAAATGTCTATAGTGGTAATCATAGTCATCGTGTAAAAAAAAATGAAATGACGCTCGTCTCTTCGGGATGTTTTTCTGTCAGGGGGTCAGTAAAAATCCACAAATCTCGTCGTAATCAATGCGGCCAGAATAAGACTTCCTAATTAGCAGGTCGACCTGCGTTGGAGCTCGCCAATGAGGCTTTTAGTCTTAAGTGATTTAAGCGAAGATCCGTTTCGGACAATGGCTTGGAAACAAAAGACCTGTCATGCAGTATTGTTGTCAAGACAACACCTTCCTTAAGTGACCCCTGGCACGAGATAAACCCCCCTTCCCTTCCTGCATGCATTATGCCTGTCAAAGGGTTACGAAGAATGCACGCCAAGGTATTGACATTCAGGGGCCAATCGCCTCCCACGTCTTATCTCCGCTTCCATCGCCCGCGTCCCCTACAAAAAGAACTACTCCAAGTTTTTTGTTTTTGCTCAGTCCCGGATTGAGATTTATTGCCCTCGGGTGTGAACCCTGGAAGACGGCCGTCTTTGAAGATTTTTTCCCCCCCAAAACAGTTAGACGGTCATCGTAAATTTCGTTGCGCATTTGTTTCTGAATTTGAGATAAATTCGGGAACCTTGTAGACAGGTTTCGTTTTAAATAAGCGTTAACAGAATTCATTAATACGACGTGTCGTTTGTGTCATGTCGTAACGTAGCGCATTTAGAAAACCTGTTTTACGGGGGAAAAAATTGAAATGAGGAACAGAGTGATTGGATATTTTATTAAATTAGAGGCCAGGGGCACCTGCCGACATCTGAGTGCCATTAGTCAGACGGACGGGGAGAGAATATTGTCGCGAAGGAAGTCACTCGGATCAAGTGTCGCGTAATAGTGTTCAACCAGCAGAGTTCGGATGACGTTCACAGTACTTCGGAATATCTCTTTTGGTGGTTTCTTTACTCCACGCGGCAAATGAGACGTACTGGAATACAAGCAGAATTATTTCACTTTCAGTAACAATTGAGCCGTTTAGATTTTTTTATTCATAGTTTTCATTGTATATGAACTGAGAGCGTTGGAGACGGGAGCAGTAGCCACCCTTGAGGGAATGAGAATCCAGGTATACGAGTAGACCTTCTTAATTCTGTCTAGCAGCAGAGTCCGACACCTCTGCTTTCGCACCTCAGCGAGGAAGCGGAGGATTTGGGCGAGGAATTTTTAGTGCGGTTTGGGGAGGAAGTGGGCGTGGGAGGAAGACAGCGGGCGACCCAGTACTATTTAGTCAGTTGCAGAGGAATTTGTCAGTGTCGTTGTGGATTACGAAGCTCCGCCACACTAACCCTTGATTACGAAACAACCCAGGCTCTATAAATTTTCCTTTAGATCTGAGAAGTTTGTGGCTGATTATGGAGAAAAGGTCTGAAGCATTACGTTTCTGGTCACGTTACCAAGCGTAATTTTTTTCCAATTATTATTCTCGTACAGGTGTTTGTTTTGTATTGACCAACCAGCTTCTAAAAATGTTATTTGTATGATTATTAAATTTATTAATAATTTAACAATAACAACGCGATGAAATTCTCTCGGTCTCGTTTCTGATACGTGGTCCCTTTACCTCTGGTTGTAAATAGCCATTACTATTCAGTTCAGATTAAAATCATGACGTGTCTCATCTACTAACAACGCCAGATTTTGAGCTGTCGAAATTCTCGTAAATGTATTATGGTGATGATTGGACTTCATCATTTCCCAGATTCTTTACCCCATCGCTAAGGGCAGACCAATTACTCTCAGATCGATCGTTGGATTCAACTACCCTGCTTCGCTAAGATCTCATAATATAATTTTTATTCTTGGTTAATTTAAACATTTCTATTTACTCTGTTCAGAATACTTCGGCGCGATCGGATATTCTTCTAAAACGTCACAGCGTCATTTATTAAATCCCTGAGGGAAATCGATGATAATGACGGAGGACGTCATCAACAACAATCTGCGGCTTAGCGTTAAGAGCAAAGTGCTTTCAAGTATTTCTTTTACCTGAGAAACTTATCGACTGGGTTGGGTCAGATGCGTGGCCTTGGCCTGACAGCTGAATCCCCTACCTGGAAAACGGCTTCGAGGGGGGGTTTTTCCTGGTAAAGTGACGAATAACTATGAGCTCATTCCCCACAACCAAACATACTTAGTACGGTCGGTAGCCGTCTCAAGTGGAGCGAGAAATGAAGTACGAAATGTTGTCAACAAATAGCGGTGAACGACTGTCGTTCTCAGAAGCATCATTCAGACGAAGAACTTCTGTCCAGTAAACCTTTTCATTCCATGTTGATCCCCCAAAATCAATATATGAGATAGCAACAACAAAATACGCACGTTTCATCGATTGCATGCCATTAATTATTCGTTAGAACGTTAGTACATTATTAACGTGTTGTCCCCAACTTAATTTATTAGATGCAGACAGTGCTAAAATACCGTCTTATATTTTCAATTGTATTCCCAACAATTACGGGTTAAAGGCTCACATTTGTCGCGTAGCCAGAAAAAAAAAGTTTTTCTGATAATGTATTGTTAAAAAACATTTGATTGTTATTTAAACCAAAGACTATATCCTCGTGTGGAAATTTACTGACACTCTTGAAATAAGTCAGAATAATACATTAATAAGGAAATGACAAATTCTTCATGGGCAAACACAACGTTTCGTCCTTACATTAGGACGTCTTAGGGTATTATTTAAGAGACGTCCTTGACCTGCATGCGGACGAATCATAATAACAGCAACAGTTCACGAGTTTAATTTAACACGTCATCACAGAAAATTATATTCGTTTGCATACAGCATACAGATGACTCATATTTAATACCTGAAGATGTAATGTCGAAACGTTGTGTTTGTCAATGAAAATTTTTGTAACTTCGTTAATAAATATTTTTTCTGACTTATTTGGTCACTCATAAGATTGTCAGATAATCTTCAACACCAATCATTTGTGATCGATGATTATTCAGAGAAAAAGAACACTTTCATAAATGGACTTAAATATTGTTTATTATTTTACGATCGTGACAAATTTATTATATACAGCTTTGGAAGGAATCTAAGAACTTTATTTTAAGTTAGTTCTTTTTACGAAGGTAAATTTTAAATTTCTTCGGTAATGTTTTTTTCTGGTGCGTTATAATAGTGTTTACTCTTGTATTTAGAAATTTCGCCAGTAATGCAGGACGCGTAATTCTATCTCTGTGTAAGTATAATTATTATACCGCGTTCTTTGGGCGTATCTGACGAAAGCGGATGAGTTGAAGTTGACGCGCCGTCTCTTTCCTGAGAGCATAGCTAAGCAGTAAGCGGATTAACGGTCTAGCAACTTGTGGAAAGAAGAATGAACGCAAAATCCCAGACAATCGCGGAGAGCGTTGTCACTTGTGGCTCAGAATCTGACAACATTTTCGCTTGCATTTCTTTTTTGTAGAATGCAGTTTGTGAAGAAGTATCGATTGGTCCAGAACGCGGTGATAAGGCTTCTCTCTGGGTGTTCCCGAGCCGTGCTGAGACCTGGAAGTGCGTTTGTGTGTTCGTCTATTACGACCCTATCGTCAAACCAAGGCGCCTCCAAAGAGCCATCCATTATTTTACGCATATCCTCAAGCTTCTTAAATGGCTCATTTTGCGAATTCACCAGACTCCGCGATGACGATTTCCATCATCTGATTGACCTAGAAGTGATTGAGCAACGGCTGTATATTTTATTTCTGTTATAGCACTGGAAAAATACTTCTTAAAAAACAATTCACTTAACTCAAATACGTGACTTACGAAGCGATATTCATTTACACCTAATATTTAAAATTATTTCAATACTCCTTTCATATCCATCAAAACTTGCACCATTTGGAAAAATATGTCAAATACCAAAATAGATGAATATCATGTAAAAACGCTTCAAATTTAAACTAATAAATTTTAAATAAACAATTGTTTCTGTTAATAAAAGTATGAATAATGTGCTAGGTACATGAGCCACTATAAAACTGACATGGCTGATTTTAAAGTTGTTTAGCTCGAACAACTTCAAGGTGAATCGGAAGAGCCATTAAAACATTGATAGAGATAAAAATTATCTCAATAAACCGCAGCTCTGTAGTGTGTGACGATCAATGTATAGCCAACCAGAAAGGGGTGGAGCCTTATCTTGTAGAGGGAGACGATCTGTCAGGTTGATGGAAACCAGTTACACAATTTACTCCGGTATGCTTTACATTATTTGAACACGAAAGAATAAAAATTTGAATAACAAAATCAGTAATTTTTTTAATTAAAGTTTTTACGCTGCAAAATTAATCTGGTGTTTCCGTATCTAAAGAGATACAATAAGAAATTTGCATTCTAAGCGACAAATGTTATGAAACAACTGTGGTCTCTGTTAATTAGAACGTGGATAGAAGTAAAAATTGTCCCACCCGAATGAAGCAATCGTAACCGATCACTGTAGCGTGTAACGATCAATGTTGATCAGGAGTTGAAATGGGTGGAGCCTTGTCTTGTAGAGGGAGACGGTCCGTCAGATTGATTGAAACTAGTTCATCCATACATGCTTACATTATTTTAACACTAAAACATAACTATTTAGAAAGAAAACAATCATTTTCATTAATTAAAGATTTGCACTGCAAAATTGAATAGTTTTTTCCGTTATAAAAAGATAAAAAAAAAGCAAATACTAATGAGAAAAATATATTATAAGCGTCAATTACCATGTCATGAAGAACTGTTAATTATACATAAAAAATAAATTAAGTGCCCCTATATAATATTAACGGTTAGTGTTTATGTTCGAACAGAACATTGTTATAATTTTTTTTAAGATACAGTTAATTTTGTACGGTCCGCATACATTAGACATAATTGGTAAAATTTACAAAAATATTTCAAGTAACGAAATTCATCAAACGTGGCATTTATAGTTCGGTGGTTCCCAGCCATTAGGGAATCATTAATGATCACATTTGTGTAACAACACTCACTCCGGAACGCTCTGGGATTACAAGAGTTAACAGTACAGCTGTCGCATCTGGGCATCAAGTGTCATCCATATTAGTGGTACTTGATATATGGCATTAGCGCTAACACTTCACACACTGCTGAAATTGCCTAAAACTATGAAGAGCTAAATGCTAAATGACGTTACGACCTTAATAAACAATGATAACGAGTTCTTTGCTTATTATTATACTAATATTTTCTGAATTAATGCACAAAATAATCTCATCATATTATATATATAATATTTGTATCTGGGATGAATTTTTATATTTTTATAACGATTAATGCTTATTCAAAACTCGATGCTATTGATTATTTATATTCTAAACGCGTAACGGAAAGATAACATTTATTTTGTCTATGTTTCGCATTAGATGGGAAGGGGAATTTTCTTTAACGATGATGTCTAAGGATACTATATTTTTGTCAAGTGTAGAGGACATATTGCAGCAGTTTTGTTCGCCTTCGTTTGGGAATTGTGCTAAGGCTCCGCACTCGTGAGCCTGGAATTAGTAAGAGCAGCTGAGATTTCGGCAACGTTTACTGCCTGTCGTGGAAACTGGCGCGTGTTTATATCGTCGTGACGTACCTCAAGGACTGAAAATTCGCTCCAGATCTCCTGGCACGCGAATCGCCAACGCCCAGAGCCCAGTCCATATGCAAAGGGAACCTATCAGCGTTCACCCACGAATGAACTCCTCCGAATCACTGAATTAGACGAAAAACAATTCCTCGCCATTCTTGACGGAATTAATTTACTATAATAAAAAACATCCAGACGTTCAATAATATAAAAATTACCTATTATAATCACGGTGAGAATAAAACGAGTATAGTTATCCATCTCGTTACAGTAAGGTTGAGATTGAAGTACCCGGGAAAGTCTGTGATAATAACAGGCATTGTCGGAAACTCAGTATAGCCCTCAGCGATGGTGTATTTTACTTTACTTCACATGCTTGATTAACTTCATTTAATTAATTAAAATGTAATGCCTTTCACAGTATTTTTTTTAAAATAAAATATTAACTCACAGAAGTACATATTGTGATTATGTTTAATATTTACCATTAGGCCTACATTAAATTACTATTAAAATCGCTCAGAGTCGTGTATAAACTTATAGTTCTCTTTCACTAAGGTAGGCCTGTCTGTGGGGATTCTAATTAAGAAACAGGGTGTTAACGACCATTTGGAAACACATATACGCGTTAACTGTACCGGCACTGGATCGCGGCGTTGAGGGTCAAGCGTTGTCGGGCAGTACGCGCTGATTGTGGATCAAGGTCCTGATATTAACTTAAGTCGTAACTCCTTGTGTATCCCTCTCGGGTTCAAGGTTGTCTTCCCTCACGTGTAGCTCTCTCGTTACAAGACTCAACTTCCGGGTGATCCGCCGCGACTTCCTGTAGTGCTCAATATTCTTCCTGACTCTCCTTTCCCCATAAAAGCAACATTTGCTGGTAATTGAAAATTATGGATGTGTTACCCCACGCCTTTGAATGGATTCAGTGACTCCTTGTTTTTATTCACGTCCCAGAATGACTTCGTTCGATATTACGAGCGTGCCACTGAATGCGTCACTTCGGCTCTAGAACTGCGC
Source organism: Zhengitettix transpicula (assembly GCA_037074705.1). Lineage (NCBI taxonomy): Eukaryota > Metazoa > Arthropoda > Insecta > Orthoptera > Tetrigidae > Zhengitettix > Zhengitettix transpicula. Next base: position 58,477,363 of record CM073595.1, on the reverse strand, counting down.
GGGCTTCCAGGAATTTCCTGCAGTTTGCTCGCCCCTTAATATGAATATTTTCAAGATAAAGTTATATTTGAAAATAATCCCCTCTACAACACTTAACGACCAGTGCCGTAATGGTCGTAGTGTGAAGAGTTTGTGGTTTAGTAGCTACGTTAATGATGTAATCATTAGTTTTCTCAACGTTCTTGTCTATAGAGATTCTTCACCAACCATTTAAGATGTTTACTTAGACATTATATCAACAAATATATTCTGAGTGAATAAAATTTCTTGCTCTGTTTGGGGATTGATAAAGAAACGCATTTGTAGTTTTAATTATTTGAACGGACGCGGTACTCTTTAAGTTTTACTCGGGTTAATATTCTCTGAATTTACGATTTAATTTCCGTTTTTAGAAGTGGAATTCAGGCAGTTTTCCTAATTTGAATTTTAAAATTTGTGGTTGAAAGTTCTTATGTTCACATTAAGCCATATTCTGTACAATTCCTAATTTCGAACTACTGTTTTGCTGATGCTTGTGGCCGTATGAGGCCGAAAGCTCCTATTTTAAATAAAACTTTGACTGGCGATATTGGCTATGACAATAGTAGAACGGTTCAACTGAGTAGTTTTCTTATGTTAACGATAGTTAGAATGAAGTTAAAAATTACAAATAAAAGTTGCACACAAGAAAGCAATGATCCAGAGGTCTTTAAAAAATTAAGTTAGTAAACCACGATCATTGATAAATTTCTTTTTAAGTTATCACTCAGGATTTTCTTTCTTGCTACGACGGTACGTTGAATAAAACGACCATGAAACCGCAAATTCTTATCTGTCTTACATTTGCTTTTGACAAACCCCTTCGGGATAGAAGAGAGAAAACTGTTTACTAGCCTAGAAATTTATATAGATTAAAACCATCTTTGGAGGAAATTTATTTTCAGAACTTAATTCCTCGCGGAAGTAAAATATATATTCTGACAGGGTTCAAGAAGAAAAATGTTTAGAACTAGGGAAAGTGAGTTTTCTTGTAGAGTGAATAAGGTGAAATTTGTGGTTATTGTGTATACGCCGGAGTGTTTCTAATTGACGTGAAGTGTGACCTCTGCATTGGGCTAGGTAATTGAATTACGGCCCCTGCGGCTCAAGAGAGGGAACTACTAGGCTAATGATCAGAGACCCCCTTTGGGAGAAATGTTTCTTGTTGAAGCGAGCAACAATTAGGAGGAATTACGAATTTTACGCGTCCCTTATAATGCTGACGTTTCCGTAATCATGTGTGTCAGAGAAAGATATCAATCAACGGACGCGTCTTTATAATTTCCTCTTTATTCCACTCATATGCTGAAAAACTTCCCTTTAAACGCAGCTCTGTGAGTGTTCATAGTGCAATAAATATACACTAATATCGCAATAATGATTTATTACGCATTCCAAAATGACGTCTGGACACTTCCCCCTCGCAGTGTTGAAATATGCAAATTACAAAATCGAGGGATCTAGAATCGTATCCGAAAAAAAAAACCTGGGCTGGTTCCAATCCTGATATTTTAAAAATTAGAATTTGCTAAACACCGGATGCTGAAAATAATCGTTGAAGCGTGAGAGCAGGAACACGTCGCCTCTTAATCCAGCATTCATTGAACAGGTTATTCGCCAGTCTGCTCGCTCACGTAAATAACGTCAGTAAATACAATTCATTTATCAAAAATTGTCATTGTCTTCATTTGAATTAAATTGCTCCACGAGATTATTTGGACGGTGGATTTTTAAAATGTTCTCTGTACATGTATATTAAATTTCTCATTAATTCGTCTCGTGTTTTAATAATCTCATGTTTAAATCATTTACTGCGGTTCGTTAATTTCCAATAGGATTAATAAAGAACAAGAATAAAGTATAGGTTGTGAGATATAGAAAGTCGTGTCAGGTTCACATCAGAAGAAAGGAGAAGTTGAAGGGGAACATTGTCGTCAGTTGGGAACTCCCACTTGTGGAGATGCTGGAACTACGCCACTAACATTCTTAAAACATTAATTATATTCTTACGGACGGGGTACGAAGACACTTCTTGAACTTATAAACTCTTAACTTTTACGGATGAGTTTTTTGTACAACGTACCTAAACTGCACACAATATATTTCTATGTGACATTGCTTTCAGTATAGTTTTTGCACTAGCAAGTTGCTGTAACAAAGGTTTGTGTTCTACTGAGTTCCGGCCTGGCCCCACAATTACAGGGCAGTGGGACCCTGAGCATCTTATCTTGACACGACTTGCTATTTGTCGCGGCCTACAAATATCTTAAATTTTCTGGAATAACTTGTCTTAAAAGCAGTTAAAAATTATAGTTAACAGTGACGGTTGTCGTGTTTTCAATTCTTAGCTTAAGTAAAGTGCAAATTTTAATTATTTTAAGATATATTTGCAAGGACATTCACACCAAAACTCGGTAGGCCAAAGTCCTTAATGGGCTGTCGAACAAAGGAGAATAGAATTAACAAATACACTGCCAAGATGTGCTGCACTAACGTGGCGCGTTCCACTATCTTTGGCTAACGTCCTGTCATTTTCGGCGACTCTTAGAACCTCCAAAATCACTCGTACAAACTTTCGAAATTCTGTTACACTTGAAACTACTCACAGATTACTCTACTGAGATATTTTGAGGGTAGAAACTGTCTCGAGATTTTTATTTTCAAGGAACTCAACGATGTTAATTATCATGCTCGACTCACAGGTTTCCGTCACTTTTGATAACATCACTTACGATGGATCAGTTCGATAATGAGACGACCCTCCACAAATAATCAATTTAATATGTATGCGGATTCGTATTATTTTCTATCTCTCTCTCTCTCTCGCAAACACAAGATAGCTAATCGATTAAAGATGACTAAACTACAGAATACTGACAAATGGTAAAAGCTTCATTCGTATTTATAGGTATCACACTTCTCCTCGTGCTGAATAATGTCCCCCAATAAAACGTGCAGAGAAGGACAGAGGGTAAAAGCGTATAAAGGGAACTATGAGCACACCGCGTAGATATGGCAAATCAATACCTTGGGTGGGGGAAAGGGGACATTTTAAAAAGGGCAGGCACTGCTTTCTCCGTAAGCCGGCTAACATGTTCATCGCCATGCTTTGTTGCTGATCTACAAAAACACGACTCGTGTAATAATATGTGAACAGTATAATATTTTAGGACGAATGTGTTTCTTGCAAACGAAAACTTTAAAATTGTAAGTTGAATTATCGAAATATTTCAATCTGAAGAAAATACCATACATTTATTTATAAATCGCGAAGTACACCTATTGGGTGTTATTGTGAACATTTTTGTATAATGCCAAAGTAGCTCATAGTCGTTAAAAGAATATACGAAGAACTCACGGTGGAGACATCTGGAACTTAACTAAGCACAAAATATGGAAAAATTAATTACAGTTAATAAATGTTTTAAAAACGACTAGAATCACCATATGAATTAGAAATATTATCTTTAAAATTATTGTTTCATCCTTGTAACTAAGGTCATTTAGATATAGAAGATATATTTTGTAAAATAAAATAAAAAATAGGGAAACAGGAGAAGCCTGCAGGTTTTAAGGAACGATCTAAGTGGAGTTACGAAACATTAACAAAAACTTTCTAATCAAAATCACAACAAAGAAATATAAGCATCAGGAAAAGGAAGACGAACGATGTCAGTGAACTTCAAAGAGCATTATTTTCAGTGCAATTCAATTCAAACAATCTTGTGGATTTGATACAGTAAATTAGCGTAAGAGGACTATTGAAAATATATAAATAACTTTTGCTTAACAATCTCTTTAAGCACGGATTGATTGATTTTTTTCTAAGTTACTGTTCTGGAAAGCCTACGAAATAGAAAAGAGAAATCGAGTTTTTGACCGTGGAAACGAAACTTGAGCGCAGTTAGGGCGGGAGGGGGCGGGGGAGGGGGCCAGAAAGTGCTAGGAATTTTCAACAGAAGCAAGACACCAAAGTGAGTTTTTGAAGAAGGCATCAAAATTCGTAAATCACTACCGCAATGTATTTAATGTACGTCAGTTCATTTTAATAGAATATTATTGATGTTCTTGTATTCTATCCCCTCAATTTTTATAAGTCGATATTTTAATAAAAAAATTAATCTTAATTATCCTAAAATATTTAAATTTGCAACTATGGATTATTTCTGCACTGATGATTGTGGCAGTGTAAATGTTCAAAATTAAATCTTTTATTAGATTACTAATTACTTTTCTTATTAAAATGGTGACATTAGCCGGTAAAATACAAAACACACGAATAAATCATTTATAAGTCATATTAAATTTAATATTCGAGAAGAATGTTATTTTTGCGTCGTGCAGAATGTTATTAATAGATTGCAACCGGGCCCAAGTCCAAGTGCGGTTTAATAAATTTATTGATCCAACCCTAGATCACTCTCAGGGTGTCAGCATTATCCACGCAGAGGCACGGGGGGGAAAAAACAAAGAAATCTGAATCCGCTGAAAATGTCACTGCAGTTGAATTAGTGCTGCGCCGAAGTCAGGCAACTGAGAACATGGTGGTGGAGTTCTAGTTTCCATAGGACTGTGGCAGTAGAAGGGTCAGGGGGGATAAAGACATATAAAAGGGGGTGGAGTCACATCCCCCTCGCCCCGCGAGGCTAGCACGCAAAAATCTCACGCGAGTCGTTTAAGCACGCGGTGATTTATAGCGCTCACCAGCAGCCAGTTTCTGCCATTCAATAATGGCAATAATTTATAGCAAATAAATTCCTAGCAGCACATCTTTGTCACGCTATCGCTAGGATCACGTGCAGGCATAACAAGGTGGCTGCTGACGAGATCCTATCTCACTCATTCCTCTACCAGGCTCCCAGTTCTACACAAATAACTACAAAATACGAAGCGGATTAAAATTAAAACCTATATATAATATAAATTAAATATTTTTATTATTTATACTGTCGCACTAAATAATATTAAATAATGAATAGTAGTGGTTACATTGTCAATTAAATATTCAAAAAATTATGTTATGTTTACCTAGAACACAAACATTTTGCTGTACAATACGCTATAATAATTACGAATTATTTAATAGCCTTAAATACAATTAAATAACAATGAACCTCAGAAAATGGACTTTAAATTACTGTGAGTACAGTTAAATAGTTGCGGATGCTTACAATTTATGTTAAGAAATCATTATTTAAAGACAAATACGACAAACAGAGCACTAAATAAATAAGGAACTACACACACACATATCTGACACTGAGTTGCGTTCGCACTTTGCTATAAAAATTTTTCCATAACCTGGTCTCTGATTAATGAATTTTAAACGAATGGCAATTTGAAATATTCTTTTAGAATTAATAGAATATTGGAACGTTCATAATGAAACGCTTGAACGGATAATTCCATTTTTCAACGTTTTAATTACGGGGGTTAATTTTGATGATTATAATTTATTAAGAATTATAAATTGCTGAGATTGGTTCGAAATTTTACTGAGGCGTTTTGCACGAAAAATGACAAAATATTAATTGAGGACCTTTTATGCCCTTTATAATAATTTACTAATTAATTTCTTGTTTGTAATTCAGCATGTAGGGAATTTATTTTAACAAACATACTCTACGATATGATTTCCTTTCGATTTTGACTAGTTTTTCATTTGGACTTGTAGGAAATATATTTATAACGTTATATTTTACAATTCTTGGTTTCATTCCGTCCACACTTTTATAACCTCTCGCTGCAGTCAATGACCGTAAGGCTGCAGCTATGACCACGGCCAGTTGGATGTTATCGAAGTCATGCTGAAAATTTCTGATGGTGGTTCTGTAGCAACCTTTCCATCCGCAAGAACTTACAGCACCTGCGATATTGAACAGTTTTTCTTGAATTTGACAGTTGACGTAATTTATTTTATACAGTGTACTGTCTCACTAAATTTGATTTCACCTCTGGGCCCTTCTTTATTATTATCCCATGCCGTATTTGGAACCTTTCTGTTTCATATCATTCACGTGAGATTAACAGAATATTTTTCTGTGCTATATCACTTAAAATGTCTGTAATTTTTCCTCTTCAAGACTTCCGTCAATCTTTCACTTCCAATTCCATGGTTACAGTATCATGAACTTCTTTTGCAGCCTTTAATTTCCGTCGTAATGATTCCCGTGTTATTTTTTTAGATATAATTGATTAGGTTTAACTAATGATGCATTTTCATCTCCATTTATCTTCGATATTTTGGAACTCCAACAGTTTTAGTTTTCAATCTTCGTGTTTTCTATTAACTGGAAGAATTGTGCATCAGCAGAACTAAATATAAAAATAATTTCTACATTTTTATATAATTTTTCTTGATTTCTTTGGAAGGATTATGATTTCACATCTTGTTGATCCAATTACAATTAAACGTAGTTTGATATAGACTTCAACTGAAAAAAAAAACTGCGGTGAAACTTGTAAGTCTACCCTGTTGGCGCACGTAGCGGAGGCCAGGTGACATATTTGTCATGCCTCTGCCTTTCTAAGACTGATTTCTGTGCGGGTTCTCTACGTGGGGGTTTTCCTCCTCTGCGGATCTGCAGCCCCTCGGGGTCACAAACTGACCGAAACAACCAGCTGCTTTACACCGACAGAGAGGATATTTATTTACCATAACCACTACACGTTGGTAATTAATGAATGTGAGCTTTTCCCGGTGTAAATTATGAATAAAATTTTCGCGGTTGAGCACCAGGTTCAGATTTTTTAACACACGTTAGGTTTGTCGATCATCATTTTCAACCCAATCAATTTTTAATATACGGTCAGTAATTTTTGGGATTAAGTTTAACGCCAATTTTATTCCTCACTGTGTTTGCTTTTTTAAAATTTTATTTATAGTCGCATCAACGGCTAGATCAAGTAGCGACTCTGTACTTTGTTGTATTTTACTCTTGGGAAACTAATTTTTGTGAGAGTTTCTCGGCCCAGAGACGCACACAACATTCATGACCTCGCCGGGATTTGAAACCGGGACCTGTTCCGTGATTTTCTTCTGTTAAAACTCGAATACAAAAACTGACAGTAACTTCTTGAAATCTAAAACGGAAGAATTTGAGCATTTATGACTTCTATTCTGGCAGAATCTATGAATCTTATGAATATTAAAATAACATGTTTAATTTGTGATTAAAATACAATTACAAAACTTTAAATCACAATGTTATCAGTATTACTAACTCGGAAAAAATCTATGAATTTGATTGTAATAATTTTATAATATTATGTCTTAACAAAATTTATTAAAACCTAATTTGTCAGAAATGTTACTTTTAAAACAACACTTAATTTACAGATTATCTTAAACTTAAGCAATAAATATGATACGATTTTTTTTTATTTCTGAAATAACTTTTTATATAAGTTTTGTATAATTTGTGATTTGGAATTTTGGATTTGAAAAATTATATTGTTCGTAACTGACTTATGATTGGAAACCTTTATTTTTAAACTGAAATAATGTTGAAATTTTTTTATTTATTTATCAGAAATCAGATTACATTTTATTCCATAAGCTAATATGGTAGATTTAGCATGTTATTTACATATTTTACAGGATATAAGATCCCTTCCAGCGAAGAGAACTGCTAAATCACGTCTACAGAAGTACTGGCCATTTTCTTTTCAGTCTTCTTATTACATCATTTTCTAATAGTGGTTGTAATAACGGATTTGAATGTGATTTGAGATTTTTCGTGATGACTAACACTCTTTTGTTGGACAATCTCCATAACAGTGGGGATTTTTTAAGTCATTGTGTATTTGCTCATTTCTTATGTAACGATGGCTCTTAATATTCTAGCCCTGGCATCTTTGGATTATTGCAGTATTTGACTTACTGGGACATCCTCTTAATTATATCCCGTAGCTTCATATTGGTATAATTATGGATTTGTACAGAAAAATTTATTTGAGTGTAAATATTGTACTGTTGATAGTTCTTTGGTTGTGCATTACTACATTTTGGACAGAAAAATACGGTTTTTTCATTACATGAACGCAACAAAATTAGTCAAAAATAATTTAATGAAAAACCAAAAAATTAACAAAATGTTTCGTCGTAAATCTAGGACCTCTTCATGTGTACAATGGAGTAAATATTAGCCAAATTATCCTATAAATATTATATTTGGCACTGTATGGAAATTATTCACTCCATTGCACACCTGATGCTTTATTCTATAAATATTATAAATGGGACTGTATAGAAATTATTTACTCCATTATACACTTGATGACGTGGTAGAGTGACGTGGAAACGTTGTGTTAAATTTGTTTCTTTCCTTAATAAATTATTTCTGTTAAATTTGTCTGTGTTCAAACATTTATAACTACACGTATGTCAGACAAATATAATTATTACTGTTTTTGTTCCTTTCAGATAAATGTTGAAAATGAAAAAACAACAACAATTAATTTGTGATTTGAAATATATAAATATATAGTTTGTTCTTCACGCAAATTTAATATTCATGGTCAGACTGAGGAAACGTGTGTATATATAATCGACAAACATTTCAGTCGATGAAGAGGGTACAAATATGTACAGAAACGTTGTTGTGTTTTTAAATTAATATTATATGATTAATAAAAAATTTAGATATAGAAGAAATGTCCGATAATGGTCGATAAATATATCTTAATCTTAAAATTTATTATTAACCGTGTTTAATAATATATTGGAAACAAATAATATTTTGATGACGTTACGTAATATAAACCGTTTTTTTAACTGATCATCAACCCCTTAGAATGAATCGCGATGAATAAATTACCAGTGTGATGAATTATCATAATTTATTCACGATTTAAATGAAAACTTGTCACATCACATGGCAAAAAACGTCGTACCGCGTGTAACACGTTAATGAAGGTAAAAAAACGAGTGCTGTTAATTGTTGACGAGTAACGTAGCTTAATTTTGTGTAAGAAATTTTTAATTCGTTTCCAGTATAATTTTATTCGACTATTTCCATCGTTTTACTTCAAATTCCGGTTTTAAAACAACGTTACTGTAATATAGTTGGGTATTTGTAAATTTTACACGTAATATCCTTCAGGGGTAAATCTTTTTTAAAACTCGTTGTACAAAGCACGAAGAGAATTATTTCACACAACAACAAAACCTTCCAAGCTATAGTTGATGTAGTGCAGTTTTGTAAGCCTGATTCTAGAGTTATCCTTCAGTAGACGAAGTTGAACTTTGTGATACAAACAAAAAGCATAGTCGCGCAAACACCACGCCATAAGATGAAAGACAAATTCACTGAGATAACTCATGAAGGTTGTCGGCCGGTGAGGAAACGAGAGAAGATTGCGTGACTGTTTAAATCGATGTTGAAACATTAGAGGTCAAATGAGGTATTAAGTTAAAAGGATTAAAAATGCTATCACGGTTAATGTTAAAGGCTTAGGAAATACTGCTTTCATTTTTAAATCCTTGATAATAACGCACAGGCATGAATCATATTTCAAACCCGTTAAGTATATATACTGTATTATATGTAATTAGATCTGCCGACATATGCATTAATTCCTGCATATTTTTCTATTTAGTATACTTCTCAATTATTTTATTTAGTTTGACTGGAAAATTATAAGTTTCAAATCAAGATTTTTATCTAACAATCTTGAGATTTAATTTCCATCATACAGAATAATATTTTATTATTCCTGTCTATCTTGTAACTGAGAGGATTTGAAGCTTTTTTTAAAATCTTCTCAAGTTCTAATGATTCCCATTCCCTCAAAAAATCACAGCATGTTGAAAATGTGGCCCAAGTCACAATTGTCACTGAAAATCATATCGATATCCAGAATGGATACACTTTCGTAGAATTTCGACGTTTCGTGACATTTAACGTGAACTGGCAAATCATTAGGAAGCTTGAAATCACGCGAAAAAAAAATTACATCTCCAAGTACTGTTAGATTTAATGAAGTACTCGAATATTGATTGAAATTGGAAGACATCTGAAATTTAATGAAAGCATTTTTTGTTAGATTATTAAGAAAGAAATGCTAATTGATTTTAAACGGAGTCAATGCAATATTTTATTTCAGGTGAGACGATAAATGATCAGTTCTCATTTTCCCATCATTCTGTATTACTATCGTAAGTTTACATTCCACGTGAATTTTTATCTTTTAAGCCGTACTGCCACGAGCTTTGTAATGAACCGAGCCATATGTTTTTGTGATAGGATATTGATGCATAAAATTCTGTAAGATATTCGTACGCCACTGAAAATGAAAGAGATCAGATAAATCGAAGTGGGATTCCTAAGTTCCAGATGTTCATCCTGCAGAAAGTAACGATTTTGGGTCAGTGAAACACTGAATCGTCAGATTGTATCACACTTAATAAGCTGCACTTCACAGGAATAACTTTGAAGAGGTTGGCTGACATTTTATAAAGTGGGGAAAACGGACGCGTCGTGAGATCTGATGTGATGCACAGTGTCGTTTTCTTTTAAAGTTCGATAAAGTTCCCAGGTGAAACTTGCTCCATTGCAATGGAATCCGGCTCTGTGAGTAAGACGTCACAAAAAAGAAGTAAATGATGTGTAAAAGTAGCATAATATTATGCGTTGATAGGGGGACGACGATAAGAGCGGCTCTTTGAGCGGAGTTGTGAGTGGAGAGGCCAGCTCACGGAATCGACTATCCGATAAAAATAATAGCACTTCGTACACAAAATGTCTCCACCTATGCACCGTAAATGGACATTCCTCGAAAACACTTCACTTAATATTATCCACTCGTGGCGTTAATAATGCAAGATAAAAGTCTGCTACTCGTAAAAGACAACAAGACACATAAATACCGAATTTTATTCATTGCATTAATCCTTAAGTTCGGTTCCGTCAATAAACTATGCTTTTCGCTAAAGTAAAGGTCTTAAGAATTGTTACCCTCTTCTCAGATCTATCGATTTCACGTCGTTAATTAACTATAGCCTTTCATTCCTTGAAACTAAACTGCAAAGTATGTACGCAATGTTGCGGCAAAATTTACGCGGAACTCAGAAGCTCTAAACATTTCAATACATACAATTTCCGCATTGAAATACGATTAGTGTACATAAAAAATTAACTACCGCGATTAATTCCAATTTTCATTAATGTTTCGTTATTAAATTAATGATTGTGATGTGGACTAATAGTTTGAAATCTATGAGGTGATTTACTCAATCCGTCAGCTCTGGTATTCCGCAGGGATGCGTTCCTGGTCTTTCCCTCTGCCTCCTCTATACAAACGACATCCCCGCCACAGAGAACACCTTAATCGATATCAACCTTTGCAAATGACACTGCTATAGTGTCAGCTGATACTGACGCGGATCAAGCATCTGAAAGGCTCCAGTGACACTTGAACCTCCAAGAAAGTTGTCTCGACCAATGGCGCGTAGAACGAAGCAGCAGCAAATCTACGGAAATTAGTGTTACCAATGAACATGCCCTCAACTCAGAATGTACAAATCCATCCCAGTAAAACGTGAGGTGAAATACCTAGGACTTCACCGTGATCAAAGATTGTCTTGAAAAGACCATGTAAAAGCGAAGAAACTATGCACTGACTACTTGGACCTAAATCACAGCTCACCCTCGAAAATAAACTACGTTTATAAAAAACCACCTTAAATCCTGTATGGTCTTACGGACTCAAACTATGAGGATTCATTAAGACCTTACAGTCTTCCCATTCAGAGACAATGCGCACTGTAGCTGACGCACCTTGGTTCATCACTGACCAAACACATCATCCCGATCATAGAATCCCATTCATCATAGAAGTAATCAACACTTATGCTAAATGGACGCGAAATTACGTCAAGGAACTCATCGCAGTGACCGGATGATATCAGCGAATGATTCCAGAAGTATCACTAATGGAAGGTGTCCTACTCGAGTCATGTCAAAACATTTATTTATCACTCCATATGTACTACGATTCCAGATTTGCAGCTGAATAAAAAAAATTCCTGTAATAAGACATTGTTATAACGTAAAAGACAACAAGGAAAATTAAAATTTTCACAATGGACTTATTTTTACAATTTCTCTGTTAACGGTTAATATTTTACGTTAATTTAATTACCCCAAGCAGCATAAACAATGTGTAACGTTCGTATTTGGGTTACAGGTTGTCTATATTAGGTTAGTAGAATTACTGCAAGTCTAGCGTTTGTAACTCAAAGGAGAGGGCGGGGCGATGGCTTCTGTATCTCAAAGGGAAACCTCAGTTGGGAAAATATAAGAAAATCGATCTGTACCGACATGGAGGAAACAACTACAGAAATCCAGTCAAACTTTGTTAGAATAACCCAACAAGTGGGACATCTCAGGACATAGATAAGTGGGGGAAAATATTATGAAGACAGAAAACGAACTGGTATTTAATTCGTCATTGATATATCATGTAACAGAATGTAAGGAATTTTCTTTTTGAAAGAAATATCTGACACCACGGTATTTCGGAAAGAAATATAGACGTTTAAATTAATGAGTTTGATGACAAATTTAGGAATTTATAAGATAAAGAAACGTTGTAACCATGCCATAATTTTACTACTGCAATGGTGAAATTTTTTAAAAAATTAAATAATTCCTTGTAGGGGCACATAGACTTCATTCTCAGCCATTCGGGTTGTAAAGTTTCGCTGTCGGTATGATCGATAGAACTTTCTCTTTTTCGCGGCGCTGCAATTTACTTTCCTCGGAGAATAATTTTTATTCCGAAGACAGGATAAAAGGCACGGATTTTACATTGAGTCATCCGAGAGCACACGAGTCGCTTCCCAGCTTACGACATCTACTCAGCTCAAATTAAATCACTCCAGGTGAAAATTAATGGAGACATTCATTACTTCCTTCTTAATCTTATCGGCGCTCGCGTGATGTGAAGATATTTATTCTTTACCCTGCATGATCGCACCCTTAATTGCAGAGCTCACGAAAATGGGTGGTTTATAGATTGTTACTACCGGTTATAATAGCATTTTGCTGTTGTTCTTTACAGATTTGTTTGACAGAACGGAGACTGTTTGAATAAACAGCAATTTTCTTCTTAAATTCTGAAGTACGAAGGAACCAGTTGGAAAGTGCTCAGCACGCGAGAGTTACTTTGTTGAAAGCTTTATTACCCGCATTTCAATCGTTTTAAGCCACGCACGAATTTCAATTGTTGCACATTAATTTCAAAGGGGGAACAGCGGGTTCATGGAGAGGAATTAGTAATGTTGGACCCAGAGCGAAGTAATGAATGACTCTACATAAATTCTACAAACGAGTCGTTATTCGGTAGGGATGTAATATTCGTTTCATGTAAGCGGAATTGACTAGAAACGAACGATTCAAAACGCAAATATCATTAAATTAAGATTCCTTGGAGCATGAAAGAGACGTACTATAAACATTGATTGATATAAAAGTAATATTTTTTTACATTGTGGGTAACAAAATTTAAGATAATGGCCACATACTGAGAGTATAGAACCTAAAAGATAAATTAATACATTACACCGTGTTTTCTCCACGTTTCGTGGACCTCATCAGATGAAGTTAACACATTAGACTAAATAGTACAAAGGAAGCCAACATACAAACAAATAACAAATATACTATGAAGAAAATAACACGTCATATTATTGTTGAGTCCCCTTGTATCACTTTGGACGCTAAAAGTATATTTATTTTATTTAATCTGAATAATTTCAGGAATTATTGTGGTTTTAAGATAAAAACATTAGATTAAAATATACAAATCATAAAAATAATTAACAAAGATATTAAGAAGAAATTCATAATATATTTGATACTGCCCTGATAGTCCCCTGGTGTCACTTTGGAGGCCAAGAAGTATAATAATTTAAAAGTTTTAATTTAACGTCTGTTTTTAATTAATAAAACAACTGATAACCACATACAGACAATTTTTATTTATATTTATAATGTAACGACGTTTCGATACATTTTTTTTTATCTTCTTCAGGTATTTTCCTATACGGGATGTATTTAAAAATGATTAGATTTATAGTATAAATGTACAAAGTAAACAAAAACTTTCCAAATTCATATAATAAACTAGCACAACAGAGTGATTAACAAGTTATTAAATTCACAGTTTTGAAAGAGGGTCCGAGGCTCACAATTCACTTAACGCTAACAATATAAATAAAAAAATTAAAAGTGTCTGTTTAGGGTACATAATTGTATTTTATATTTATTTAGATTAAATTAAAAAATTAATTTGAATAATTTTAGAAATTATAAGGATTAAATTAAATAATTTCTGAGATTATTCATTTATTATTATTAACGTCTTATTATTAATATCTTTGTTAATCTTATTAATGTCGACGTCTTTAGTAAATTTACTCTAATGTGTTATATTTACTTTATGAGGTTTACGAAACGTGGAGGAAAAATTGTGTAATGTATTTGAGTGTATTAATTAACATTTTAGATTCTATACGGTCTATATGTGACCATTAATTTATCTTAAATCTGTTATAAAAATATATTGTACTACTAAATATTTTAAACAAATAGTGTACATTGTCCTATAATTGAATAAACCATTTTAAATTAGCAGGGAAAATTTTCTTTTTGGAAATAATATTTAATATTATTATAAAGTATTTTAAACTTGGTTGTATGGTTTAATTGGCATTCCGAACTGTAAACGGGTTAGTTTTCTACGCTGGTAGCTTTCCAGAGAAGATGAAATGTGGGCGCGCGTGTTTTCGAATAGACGTTAATATGAAAATCTCGTTTGATTTGCGACGCCATTACACGTTTTCGCGAACAATTGTTCGCCTCGATGCAATCCAGGTCGACATTACACAGCAAACAGTGGCGGTACAACACTTGTATTTGATGTAATAAATAGAATGTTAATGTTATATCCAAGTGTCGGTTGCACTTTTAACGGTTCGTTAATTCTGGTGTTACGCTGTCGTTAACAGACGAAAATATTGCGTTTAATTAAAACCATTGTTTTTATTTACTGGTTGGAGAAACAGATTGATGATAATTTAAAATTCTCTGAAACTAGGACGTCTTGACCTGTTTAGTTATTCTAGCTGTTTAACGAAAATCCAGGTTTTAAACTATCGTAAAATCTTGAGTTATGAATAGTAGCATCCACGAAAAATACTGACGCGCTGAATTTTAAAATTAGATGTGATGCTGATATAAGAAGAAAATTTCGTGTAAAATAAGCGCAGATAGTCGTAGGAAATATCACAGAAGAATCTAAAGGGACATTTTGCAAGTTATAAATATTTCATTTTGGGGTACTTAAAGTGATAACTGCCTAGTGACTACCAAACCCGAAACAATCGAGAATGAGAGGTTATAAGTAAAATTTATTACTTAAAAACTAAGAATTTCTCCCGATCTCGTGTGTGTGGTCACGTATAAGTGGCTGGAAACCATCATAGTTTACTATATTCATCAAAGAGGTTTTAATATCTGTTATTATGAAGTACTAGACTGGATGAAAATGAAATCTGGACTGTTGGAAGCACTAATATAAGACCTTTTAAATAACAACGAGGATTAAAGATGGCAAAATATAATAAATGAAACTCATAAGGCGAAGGAGACATTCTGGTTAATAGACGAGACACGTCATTAGGGCATTTAGTACTTGTTAATTAAAGTAGAAAAAATAGTAGAACCAAACGTCCGATTATTTGAAAAAGGAAACAAGGTACTACAGAAAACCAGTCAAAAAATTAATGACAAAAAATTTTTATCGACACTTAGTAGTGTTACAGGATTTTTCTCCGACATAATGAAATGTATTCAATACATATGTTTGGTCGAATATTTATGTTTTGCTATGAAAAAAAATTATAACGTCAAAAATTGATTAAATATAATAATTAAAATTACTTAATATGATTCAACAGGGAGAAATCTTTGGATAACAATTCAAACCGTAATCTGTGTAAATATATTTTTAATGACATATAGGAAGGTGTGCCACTAGTCTGTGAGCACTTCAGTTGTCTGTTGATTGTCGCTGACGTTGCCTAAGCCGTAATTTGTAAACGTAAAATGTGTAAGCAGGCAGGCTAAAATAGCGAGTTTGAAAAAGCATTTAACACCCGTTCGGAGCACGAAGGAGTGCGGGATTTAACGAGGTGTACTTGGTGGTCGATGTGGGTTGCTAGGCGACGGCTGTTGCAATCATTCCCATATGCCAGGCCAACCATGGGGATAACCAAATGTCTACTCCTGCAAATATGCAAAATTTTATGTTGGAATTCGATCATGAAATGAGCGTGTATTAACATGGCGTCTTAATAAACTAATGATTGAACCCAAGGTGGAATCACAATTCTAGTCGGACCAACAAAGAAACTTCAAGTATAACCAAGGCAAGACTAGAGTTCCTCTCAACGAATTTTGGATGATTTATAATTATGCTACTCACTCATCACAACCCTCTATACAGAAGAGTCACGCCATTGTAAGGGCTGATTTTCAATTCAAATGGTTTCTAAGCATCTGGAGAGCTGCGCTTTCCTATTCTTGTTATCAAATTTTACGCAACTCAACGGAAGCACTTCTAAATATGTAAATTAATTTAACAAAATATCCTTGATGATTTTCTATATTTTATGTCACTTCAACCTGCGAACTGTGTACGTGCTGTCATAAAATATGTAGCTATAATAATAATCGGCTGAGAGTTAAATTGTTGTAATTCATAAATTAACTAGTTTGAGACTATCAAATTGTTACTTTGTTATAGATTACATTAATTAAAAACATTCCGTTGACTATATTAAACAAATATGATGCAATATTTGTTTAATATCAACAATGAAATATTGAATTGAGGAACTACGATAATTTTCACACTTGCTGGACGCTTTGCTATTTATTAATAGCAAATCGTAGTATAATAAGTTAACGGGATCATATATGTGTTTCGTGTTGCATTCTGGATGAGGCGGTCAAGTTTTGCTTGTTTTATGTGTTGAGTGAAACCAAATAATAATTTTTAACTTCTCCTCTTTATATGCAAAACACATATACGAATATTGAACATTTCTAGGCCATTACTTAATTTTTTATAGCATATAAATGTTTCATATCTATGAATCATTCTAATTGCCCCTTACTCAGAAATTATAAAAATTATTCCAAACTCATGTTTCACGGTATGGAGGTTTTATATCTTTTATCTACTCAGAGGTTTTGGGAACAAGGGCCTTCACCAAGACTGAGTATTTCTCTGTGCTAATTATGCCGGCCTCGTCATGTGATAAGGATTGTAATTGCAAACCAAGGCGCTTTCTCTTGTACGTTGGAGGTCTATTGACCGCTCTGCTGCTAATCTCCATTACACTGGATGCCCCGTACTATTTCAACGCTGTGAAAGAGAAAGACCGGTTCCTTACAAATTTAAACAAAAACGGTTCAAGTTTTTGTTTGAGGAAACTTTAATTTACGCGTCATCCCTGAGTAAAGTGATTACATTTAAGAGCTTTTAATCTTCAGACGATTAATTTCTCTATTTTAGGAAATGTTTAATGGATATCTAAGTGAACCTCCAGTTCACTGCTTCGAATGAGTTTATTTTGCTTAATTAAAGAAAAGGCAAAGGAATAATTTCTCGTTGGAAGTCAGTAGCAGAAAGGCTTATTAAATAATCTGTAGTCATATTTGCTTCTTTACAAAATTAAACTTACAAAATCAACCGCACTAAATTTATACAATATCAAGCATATGAAGCAGGATACAACTGAAATGATACCTGAAGCTTAAAGACATTTCCGTGCCATGTTTTTAGTACTATAAATGTCACGATATGTTATAAATTATTCCTACAATTTAAATAAAAATATTATTTCCTATGTTGTTTTTAATATCACAATTAATCGTTCAAAGTTGTTTAAAAAATTTGAGTATATTTTAATTAGAATAAGACGGGGAAGTCGTCTTTGAACATCATCTGAGAAATATCTGACAAGAGTAAAAATTGAAGCGGAAACAGCTAATAATAATTATTTTTTATATCTAATTTAATTTATTTGAAACAAAATAAATCAACATAAAATATACGCTTAAGCAGGAACTATTGCGAATCTAATTTTTTTAATACGTTTATAAATAACATAAAAACCTAATCAGTTTCAAAATATACGTTTCTTTTTACTATATCAAACATATTACACACACACATGTATCTACATCATGGATAACAGTTGAATAACCATAATAAACGTTTGTGCATGTAGAATAACTTAATTTATTCATTTGAAAAATGTGAAAATATAAAGCAGATTTTACAGCGTAACGGATTGTTGAAGATTAATTTGAAATCCCTCGAGAAGCCGTAAATAATATAAAAAGTAATTGTGCATTCCATAAGTAATTTAATATATGTTTCAATGCGGAAAATTTTCAGTTTCATTTGTTACAGTCTACTAAAATCATGGATTTAAATTTTTGATGCACAGTAGTTCGTTGGAAACGAATAGAAATTCTACCGATACAATTGTGTCCGATTACTGACTAAAAATTGAATCTGTAAAACTAAGAACCGCTGTAGCGCGTAGTTAACGTTGATCCTTTTCAATAATGGTGGTTTTGAAAAATTGCACAGCGAACGTTTATCCAGGAAACAGACTGTCAGGCTCAGGATTTTTCTGTATTTGAACGCAAGTGCTGGAAACACACGAAGAGAGGTTCGCGGAAATTTGCATTTTTCGGAGCTACAACATTTTAATCATCACGCGTGATTAAAAACTTTGTTAATTTAATTTAAACAGAGAGTTTTTTTCCCTAATGGATAGTTAATGCCCTGGAAGCCCTCATCATTTATCTGGAACGGGGTAGTTGTGCTTTTGTTGGCGGTTCTTGCACGCTCCTTACAGCTTCTATGCTATGAAGTTGCCATCTCACTTTAAAAGCAAAGTCTTGTCGTCGTCTGGTTTAATGAACCTGGTTAATTAATATCCCGGTGTTATATTCAGTCAGCGCCTTACTGCTTTCCTCAAATGTTTTACAATTTAGTAAAGCATTTGCACATTCAGCACGAAGTATCATATTTTGGATATGCAGAAGATATGATTCTTTAAGAATATGCCATTTTATGTATGGAGTGAATTAATTAATCATGTGGACAGAAAATACTTTATTTATCAACCCGGCTCGTACAGAAAAATGTTTCGGGCATTTGTCTACTTTTACGTATGATTCAGATGAAATTAAATATCATGACAATTATTATTTTCATCACTGCATTTGTTTACCTTCTTTGATTATACATTTATGTATTGGAATAAGATAGGAAACCAAAGGAAAGATAAGACTAAAAGAGTAAAAATGTCGCGACAAGGTGTGTTAGAAACCGTGGAAGTGGTAGAATAAAAATGACAAATAGCGATGTTTTGGTCAAACCCCTTACGAGCGACGACCTGCTTAGTTCAGTATCGACTTTATTATTTTACACATGAATAATGGTCTATTAATTTAAAAAATTGAATACAGACAATGGAACTCAAACACGCAATCGTCATCAAATTCCGAACTGCAAATTCGTCGCAGAGAAAGGGGAAAAGCCAAATAAGATTAGTTGAAGATTGGACCGTCGTTGGTAGTTGAACGTTGAAACGTAATAGGATTACAAATCGATGCTCGGCGATGAGTTTTAGACGTAATTCTCGTTCCTCACTTTATTAATAATTAAAAATTTATGGAGTACGTATTGTGTCACTATTCCAAAGCCGAAGTTATGGTTCTTCTCTCTGCTGTTTCTGGATGGAAAATATTATTTATTAAGTGTTGTACAATCGAGTATCTTTTTTATAATTCTGCAAAAAAAATCCTAATTGAGCTTAAAAGCAAATGTTCAGCATCGTAAATACTCCAGACATTTCAAAATAATGATTTTCTTTAATAAAAAATTATTCCGCCCCTCCGGGAAACCCAGAGATGGTCACAAACAATTTTATTGTCTAGAATTCGTAAAGTAAAGGGGATGATGTTTTTCCCAGGCGGGGAGCGTAATATATAAACCAACGGTAAAAGGCTCGAGGAGGTTTATTTTAATCTAGGAAATGTGACGTGAAGCATTGTAATTTTATGTAAGAAATTATTAATTTATTTAAAAATATTTCAACTACTTTTTTTTACAATACCACCGCATGTCCTAACGGAACATTTTCTGAAAGTTACGTTCAACAATTTTCATTCACTTTCAGAATCGGAAGACACAGAAAGAACAAAAATAATTTCAATAAATTATTCAACGGTAACTATAGAGATGACGTTCCTGCAGCATTGCACCACTGTCGGCAGCTCGACGTGGAACGTAGTAGAATAACAAAACGATACTCGGCGAAGAATTTTGGCGATAATTATTGTTCCTTACTTTATTAATAATTATTTATTTATTGATTACCTATTGTGCCACGAACTGGAAGTCAAAATTATTGATTTTATGTAAACCAAGTTCGGAAGCGGAAGAAACTGATACTAATTATTCTAAATGATCCCCCGGGAGTTTGGACGAATGAGGAAGGAGTTGGAATCCAAGGATGGAATGCAGGGGAACTAGCTTCGGCTACTAATGGACAATGAAAGGCGATATCGCCGTCTGAATGGTATCTTAATGCAGCTTCAATCAGTTGGCCACGCGTTTTAATGCAACGATATACGGATACATTAACACTCTCAACAGCTAGAAAAACAAAGCTGTCGGATACGAACGTTTTACATTGTCATGGGCCGAACAATTAATAACTTCAATTGTTGCAGGTGAAATTCGGAACGTAAAAGAACAAACTTAGATGCATTAAAAGTCCTGGCCTGTACGTTTAACACCGAGGTACGCAGAGTTACTTTTTTACGTTGTGGTTACGGCGAGTTATAAAGCATTCCACAGTTCGTTTATTAAAAAGAAATTATTTCGTGTCACACCCAAATGATGTTAAGCAAATAATGGGATCGGATCGGTCAAAAAATTGCCGCGATTCTGGTTTTAAGTATTTACACGAACATTTCCAGCGATGTAATGCAGGTTCTTTTCAGCATGTAGGTATTAGTGATGACGTAAAAACTGGGTCATCTATTGCATAATTCTATGGGTTAAATGATGAAAACATTTTAACTCGTTTCATATATGTTATGACTCACATTTTAACGAGAGTATGTTTTATTGGAAAATATAAATCGTCTCCTGCCATGCGTCACGATAGTACATTCATAAGGTATCTATTTTAACAATTATTCTAACCGATTCAACATAAAAATATACAGGGTGAGGCATTTATAGTCTCGTGGCCATTTTGCTCCGAAACTAAATAATATTTTCATACAAAATTTGCAGTGTGCATAAGAAAGTGACATCAACTCGTCCTCAAAACACCATTCTCAGTGTTATTTCAAGGTCAAATTATTATTTGTGAATTTTGTTCTACGGACATCGAATGAGCATTCAAATTTAAGTTTAAAAGGTTTAGTACATTTTTCCGCTGGGGTTGATCGGTGATGTGATATTGTATATGTTTTAGGCTTCGCGTAAAACTAAAAATTAATTAACATATTCCTGTCTCTGTCAAGATTTTCTTTTGCATATGTTCAATGACAATTGTATTATGAAAGCCAGAAAGTAGAAATCGGGCACGCAGTTTTATGAGAGAGATGGACTGACATCCTTTACAGAATTGGATTGACAGGACAAATACTTTCAGCTGTGTTTGTATTGTCAGACAAACCTTCACAAGATGTAGCTTCACGAAATGGCTGTTCTCAGAAAGAGGACGATTCTGTTCCTTTTAAAAAATCTTCTCCGTCCAAGATTGTTGGCTCTTCGTTTCAACTTGCATCACGTCTCTGTTCTTCTTGTTTTTATTTACAATAAAAACATTAAAGAAATGTCTGATGACTTCAGAAGTTGTGATCCCAAATTACAAAATAAGTGAATTACAACGTTTCCTTCCCGCGTTGAAGAAATAATATAAATTTTTGAACATTTCAAATTAGAAAAATTAAAATAATAGATAAACATTTAAACGTGAAGGCAACTAGAAATATTTTCGTCATAAAATATTTAAACGATGTAATTTGAACATTGTAGGCATCCACTTTGTTCAATATTCCCTCGGGTCTAGTGCAAAGTTTCCCAACGTGTGTCCCACGCCCCACAGGGGGGCATTTTGAATGTTCAGGGGGGGGGAGCAATTTAAAAATGAGCTCGTCCAGAATTTAAGAACCACCAGGTATGATGTAACTTATTCAAAAGGAATTTGTAAGTTTGGTGCTTTCCATAGAGCAGCACTTGAAGAGATTCGAGTAATATAAACTACGATGTACTCTGAGAGTATTGTTTACTATGTCTAGTGAAGGTTTTGCGATTTCAGATTAAAATAAATTATTACTTCTTTTATGCACAGAATTTTTACTATAGAAGAACAGAAGTTGAAATAAGGCTTATTTAGGAAATAATTCAATTTTTAATATAAAAATATATGTTACATAGGTGGACATTAGAATGACTTAGCGGGGCATTAGAAAGAGTTAGATGGGCCATGGTAAATAAAAGTTGGAAAACACTGGTCTCCAGACTTCTTCTATGAGGTCCGTTTTGCCGAGATGGATGTTTTTTTTTGAAACGCCGAAATAGTGGTATTTCTTAAAAAAAAAAGAAGTGAAAATCTCTAATGGCGTGGTCGGGTGTAGATGAAGAATGAGATATCTCTATCTATGAAAAGTTTCAGTAGTTTAGAAAGTTGTATGAAAACGTGTAATCTACTGGTTTAAAATCAAACGTCCATACTCTTCTAAGTATTTAAATTTAAATAATATTTGTTCTCAAAACAATATGAAAAAAATTGTTGACTCATGGACGAGACTTGTTTAGTTTGGCCATGTCGTAGTAGTCGCATCTACTAACTCTAATTTTTTAAATCCTACGACAATCGCTCAATATCATGTTCAAATTAAGATGGGATTCACTATTTCAAGTGTTTTTAACTATGCGAACACTGCGGGTTGCCTGCCGATTTTTTTGCCTTTAAAAATGTAAATCTTTCATTTTCCAGTCCCTAGGAAAAAATTATGAACATTATAACATGAAGGTATTTACCATTACTTTATATAAATAGTGAGCGTTAACTCTTAAAATCTAATATTTATTCCAAAATTCTTGAATTTTAGTTTTAGTAATTACAGACCGACGCACTAATGTCGATGATATTATCTAGCTCATTGAAACATTCCTGTACATCGGAAACACTCTCAATTATGTTTCATATCAACAATTTTTTTAGCATAAATTATGGAAGTGGGTCAAATATGTCGTTTATTTTTATTAGTGCCATCGACTAGCGCAGGGATGAGATTCTGCAGCCTAGAAACGTCCTCGGTTCCATACATTTGGCGACGACCACACGAGCGGAATTTTCACCGGAAACTGTACCGGGAAATTGCACTGAAAATAAAACCTTACAATCACTACGGAGTGGCAACATGGGACAGGAAGGACGCACTCAACTTCGGGGAACTGCCTATTCTTCTCGCGTGAATTTCAGCGATTGTGGGAGATGAACGAGCACTCTTTCGCACTAAATGGGTCGGAAAACGAATTATTGGGAATATGACAACTATTAACACATTTCATTGAGCTTTTACATTAAAATA
This sequence comes from Zhengitettix transpicula, assembly GCA_037074705.1. Taxonomy (NCBI): domain Eukaryota; kingdom Metazoa; phylum Arthropoda; class Insecta; order Orthoptera; family Tetrigidae; genus Zhengitettix; species Zhengitettix transpicula. Next base: position 58,453,634 of record CM073595.1, on the reverse strand, counting down.
ATATATAAGCGATTTTTAACTCATGTTTCAGACTATTTGACATTTAAAATTTTACTGTTACCAACATAGTTGCCGATGATAGTGTGATTATAGTAAATTTCATCTGCGTTTGCGGAATAGGGAAAAATATGAGCAGGTCAGATTTGAATCACAACACTAAATGATGTTTTAAATTCAAAACTTGTTTGTTTTGTTTCTCAGACTTGTGAAATAGATTAACTAGAATTGTAATTTTTTCAGCTTTAAGACAAAATCATAAAGCAAAGAGTTAGTTTTATTTCGGTTATATAATTCTAGTCTTCTGACAGACTTTTGCAAATTTCACTCACCATTTACAGGATCGTTTAAGGAGAAAGATAATAAAAACTATCTATCTATCTTACTTTGGACCGTGATGTGTTTTCTACTTTTTAATTCCATTAGTCCTCGGTTGAGCAGATAGGATACACCATAAATGAAATTTTAAATAGTTACTAGAAACTATGATAGGGCGCAAACTTTTTTCTGTAACATATTTGAGGTTATATTGATTAATTAATTGCCTTATATGCAATAAAATATTTACAATTCATATTTGCATGTAATTATTATTTGAAGAAAATAAGTGTGGAACTACACAAACAAGAGTAACTCGACGAAGTAAGACAAACACTAAGAAGCACTTCTTTGAGGTAGAACGATGAGAAACCGTGGTAAAAAGACTGTATACGAAACAAACAGAAAGAGAGTAGAAAAACTAAACACAAAGTTATGAAATTTATTATTTTACAAAGCAGCATAATCAACACTTTTGCCGAGATAATAATTTCAACTCTAAGATGAACGATCAAGAAACTCCAGTACGTAGTAAAACGCACAGGATGTTCCAAAAATAACCATCCGATTTGATATGCATATATTTTGAAAAATAGTGACCATATAAAAGTAATGTTAATCTTTTAATAAAGGAAAATACATAAAGATGTTTTACATAACGACTCAAAGGCAATCTATATGTCCCCTTGATATACAAATTCGTCCCATCCCACACTCTGGACAGCATGTTTTCAGATACAGCTTCCGTAGGTGTTGTTATGCGTTTCCGCAGTTCATTGTTGCTCAAAGTGGAGGCACATAAACTGAGTCTTTCATAACCCCAACACAAGAAAAAGTTTTTTACAAGCAGTGACCTTGGAGACCAGTGGGGTAAGGCTGAATCATTTTGTACAGTACGGCTGATCCATCGTCGAGGAAATCTACCGTTTAAAAAGTCCTGCACGAACTGGGAACCACGTGGAACTCGAAATTTTCGTCGTTTTAACTGTACATATCTAGTTAAAATGTGGAAAGTTATGACTTTTTTTAAAATAGGATGATTATTTTTTAAATACTCTGTATTGTTACGCTGGTCCCCAAAACTGGAGTAGTTCGTTTTGTTCCTTACCTCGGGAGGACTATTATATAAATTGTCTCTGTACGGTGAATATTTTTCTGGTGGATAGCAAAGCTATACACGTGCTGTTCTTTGACTACACGAAAATGACGACCCCACAGAAGTCATTCTGTGTTCTGCACATTTTTAAATTGTTTAAGTACTTCGTGCACTCTGTAGGACACATTTTCTTGACAGTCTTGAAGATCCGCAATTTTGAAGTATTATAGTAATGAACTCAATTTACAAGGTGTTAGAGATCGATCTTCGTGTGTTGCAAGACATAGACTTCCGTATCGATGTTTAAATCGTAAAGAATGACGCTAATTTTGAGTGGGTATACAAAATGTCTGAATTTTACTCTGCCCAGTGTTTGTTTTTTTCTCAGTTCCTGAGAAATCTGCTATTATTTTTCTGTAAGAACCTTTATTTTTGTACAATTATCTGAATTATAGCACAAACTGCACAATAATTAAGTTGCTATACAAATATCCATAGTTGAATTACATCATTTGTCATTGCTTCGTTTAAGTGGAATATAATTCATAAATTCGTTCTACGATTTTCAGTTGGGGCCATGGGAAACATCGAATCGATTTGGGTTGAATATTGGCTGTCGTTATTTAGGTTTCCCGCTACCGCGTTGGAAAACTTTGGATAAAGACTCTTTGTTATCTACTACGAATTTACTAAGTCGTTATCAGCTTCTCGGGCTGAAGAATTCGCCGCTAAAGTATGGGAACATATACCACACTCTTGTTTCCGCGGAACTTCATCGCCCGCAGACTTTCGTTCGTTAATTTCTTTATCAGTTAAGGAGTCGCGAGGTCTCTATATTGGCTGAAATTCTTCCCGTACTTCCCTCAGCAAAGTCGCATTACTTAGTTTCAGGTGTGGTGAAGCATCTATCTCGCTCCCTGCGCATCGAAGCAGTGATTTAATTTCGGTAAGATATTACAAACGAAAGTTATGAAGCCGCCTTGAGCGCCGAACCCATCAACTCTTACCAAAGTTACCGTCACGTATAATTAGAAGGCTGTTTATTTGGGAATATATCCATCAACACAGACGAGTTTAATTTGCTGGAGTTTACACAATAACGTTTCGCGGGGGCCGTTTTTGATTAAATTAAGTGGAACAACACAAACTTGAACATGGAGCGTGCGAGAGGCTCTCCTTCGGTATTTCCACATATTTCAACTACACACAACACGAATACATGAGTAAGGAGATGAACTAAATAAAATGATCTCCGAACGGAAATCGCACGAAACCGTAAACCGTGACAGGTGAATACGAATTGCATCTCAGTGTAAGCTTTTTGAAAGACAGAGTCACGTAAAGGCTTCAGATTTCTATCCACCAGTTCCGATTTATATTTCCTCCGGTTTCTTCTATTCTTCTGGAAAATCGAATGTCGTCCTCAAACAAGGACAGGAATAGTTCCCTTTCCGCTCCTGAAAATATGTTTCTATATTGCTTAGGATTTTTTTTTAAAGAAAGACGGATAACAGTTTGGAAATCCTTCATGGTCACTTCTTAAGTAGCTTCTTACTCACTAAAACCACGAAACCTTTTCCAATCGACTTCCGCCCAGGGACCTCGTTAGCATAACTTCAGGGCGGAGTCCATTCCAATTTTTATTTTTTAATTTCGCTTTTCTGGCAGCGAATAAAATGAGCTTCAGTAAGCGACTAGAGCTTGACTTCGTTAAATAATTGTTGTGTGTGTTTATTCCACGCGCATCGTGGCACCGACGGATTTTCCTGTCTTCCCTCAATCTACGCTACCCACCTTCGTTCCTGGCACTCACTATAAATCTTAATGGGAACTACATTTCTATTTGCTCCTCTAACGTTGCTTCATTTATATCTAAAAACCATATCTTACATTATCGTGAAGCTTTCCTCAAGTAGTCAAATTTAAAAGTTTAAATTATATTTAGCTTTTTTTGTCGTACAATAACAGATAAATAATTACGCGCAAATCTTCAATTCAAAGAAGGTTGTAGCCGTTGGAATTATTCCAAAGTTATCGTCCAGAAATACATTTGAGGGTGTTACCGTTTTCAACGCCGAATTATTTTTGTGTGTGTCATCAAAATTTTGTAGAGACAGACAGTTCGCTCAAATTGAGGTAGTAAACATACTGGGAAATAGTTGCTTAATAATTACGCATGTAATTTTGGAAAATTAATTCATGACTACAAATAATATGCATTTACAAGCAGTTTGTATTTAATTCGTTTTTAATAATGCAACTTATATTTTGCAAAAGTTAATTTTTTACTACATAATAATAAAAATGTTTCTAATATTATGAAAATTATTTTTAATTCTTTAATTTTTCCGCATTTAAATGACATCACGAAAATTTACGTCAAAATATTTCAAGTTTTCAAGTTAATCGTCTTTTCCATTTGCAACTTTAGCAACGGGAATGTAGCGCTCAAGTGACTGGGGAAAGACATTCGCGCACTTAATGTAATTTGCTGAAACAGTGCCAGAATGGCTTCCAGAATACTGTGGAATCCCATAAGCTGCACTATTAATCTGCCTTTGTACACCGCACAGGATTTCGTGAGAGATTTGACGGCTTCTGGATGCAATAGGAACGGAAACACATTGACGGGAATGGAGTAGCCATGTCAGCCGTATTGCGAAGTCTGAATTTTTAAAGCGGCTACATCGCATCCATATCCGCACACAGATGAATCTCAGCACGAGTACAATACATGCACATCAACATGTATTCATGAATAAATAATTTTCCATATTTTTGTCATGAGGCAATACATGTTTTTGGATGAATATTTAAAATAAAAACGTAAATTACTCTGGAGATAAGCACGTTCCTTTTATGTATTCTGATTTCGCGAAAAATATGAGTTGTTGAAAACGTGGTGATGGAAATACAATAATCATATATGTGAATACGTGCAGTAGGATGTTGAAATAAACATATAATGACAAAACAGTTATTTTGCCAATCAATCGGAATATGATGGTTTTTTTGTGACTAGTTTACAGGATATATTTTTTAGAATTGTGAAATATGTGGTACGTGCATGAGATTAAATTTGTATAGGTCGCGAGATATAGCAAGTCGTGTCAAGACAAGACGCGCATAAACCCACTGCCCTGTAATTGCAGTGAGGGTAGGCTCGATGTCAGTTTAACACGAACCATTGTTACGGCAACTTTGTAATGTTTTTAAGAGTGGTAGTGGCGTTGTTCCAGATTCAACGCAATGGAGCGTTTTCAACTTACAAAATTTCCAATATATATTTAAAAAATTAAGGAAAGTGTAAACTCTAACTTTACACTCTTTGATCCCTCTGGAATTTTATATTATATGGTAAGGATAGGCAAGAAAGCTTATTAAAATATTATACTCATAGCCTGTGATATTCGGTCTACAGATATCCGAGTCATTTATCATTCAAACACTTTATTTTCTATTAGTTACGCCAAAATCAGATGACTTGTATTAACGGTTCACTGTGACATGCAAGCCGCAATTCATAATAATATTTCGCAAATAATTTTCACGAACGGATTTCAGTTTTCAGGAGCTTCGAGAAAGTGGATGTTTACAACGTTGCTGCACAGCAACCAAAACGAGCCGTGCTTTATTAAATTCCTGTAGCAGCTTAACTTATACATATTTTGAGCCTATATTTTTTTGGCATAGGACGCAGAGGTCACGGAAAAATCAAATGAAGTTTAATTCCGGTTTGACAATGCGTTTATCCGGTACCCAAGCCGCGGCGTATAATGATCATCACGAAAGCGACCCCTACTAATTCATTCTGCCACTAAATAATTTATTTATCACGAGGCAGAAGCCAAAGGCTGACATTTAATTACAGGGAGCGCAGCAGGTGGCGCCCTCGCCGCCACGACACCTTCGCGGAAATTGCTTTCTCCCAAAGCGCTCAAAATCGATAGGTCACTTACTTTCTTTCATCCGCACAATCTTAAGAGGTAAACTGACCATCATAACCAGTGCTCCGAAATGGAGAAACTTCTCAGCTCAATGTCAAAACTGTCGTCAGCGAGTGAGCTAACCACAAATTTCAAACTAAAATTTACTACCTTTCGAAAAAAAATTACGCGATTATAATCATATCAAATCGGAATTAAACTTCATTTGATTTTTCCACGAGTACTGAGTGTTATAAAAATAACGACCATGAAATCTGTATTTTCTTCTACCAGTCCAACCGAAATTTTCTATTTCTTAGACTCTATCTGTAGTTTTGCAAAATTCAGAAAGAAACAATATTTTTTTATAATACATGAATTACGTCGGTAATTTATATTTTTACATACAAAATGAATACAGAATTCTAGTAGAAATAAATTTCTTAATCCTCCATTTTCCAAGCAAATTTCGAGTACTATCGTAACGAATGTGAAATATACTAGGTTGTAATTAATTTGCGTGAGGATAAATTAAGAATTTACATTGCAGTGCAGAATATACTTTTCTGCAAATTAATGTTTCATTACCAAATAATTGCGATCATGGTTCTTAACCTGTATAAAACTGCCACAGTTTGATTAAAAAAAGGAGAGATTTTTTTATAATATGATAAATAATTGTTATAACGATCTACAATAATGGACGTAAATGTTTTCTCTAGTCCGGCCCTACGGAGGAACCAGCACGTCCACCTCTTATCTCTCTCCACGTTGCGTTGGTTGTATCAGCTCTGATGAATGGTGTGCTTCGATCTGTGCTTCAGTTAAATCGTCTGTTCTGCTACACACACCTCTCATCGCCTATTTGCCTATAAAGGAAAAGGCGTAGAAATCTAACCAATTGTGAACTTGTACATTTCTGAAGGGCAGAGTTTTACCTTCCAATTCAGTGCGGAGAATACGACCAGTGGTCAGGATAAACAAGCCAAAGACTGGTACCAGCCTCTGAAGACTAAAAAAACCTGAGGAAAGCCATCTAAGGTAGCTCTGCCAACAAATCCTATCTCCACACCTCCTATAGTGGCTTTGGTCAATGAAGTGAAACCCTTAAATATTGTTTCTTTCTGCTGTGAAACTTCGCAGTTTCCCCGTAGGAAACATCACAACTCGATTTAATGATGCAAATGGCGGTAACGGTCTGCAATAAGTCGTTATGATTATTGAACACTACGTCTTGTTGAATTTTCCTTATCTCGTTCACTGTTTTTGCTTTATACTTCTATAAATCGAATGTGAAGAAGGGTTCAATTCTGAAAAATACATTTCTTTATGCGCCCTTTGCCATGTATGTTGCCAAACTAAATTATTTTCGGAGATAGAAAATGCTGGAGATGTTTCAGGTCTTTCATCCTTAATTATTGCAGTACAATAATTTTCTCCTGAAAATGCTGTATATTACTAATGATATTCAGTTATTTGTTGTGACATGACAGTCTGCAGCAATATAAATTTTTATTTGCGTATATTGACTAGAATTAAAAATTACGTAGACCTATGCTATCAAAAGTAAATTTAATTTACGAGGGAAACGTAAAATTTAAATTACGAAAAATTCTAGAATTTAGTTTTAGTTTAAATTATGAATGCTATAAATTGTAATTATTTAGCTGAGAGCATGATCTAAAGCGCAAAAGAAAATTCTTAGTAATTCCATTTAAAATTAAATGACCTGGCTGCCTATAAAACAGAATTTGTTATCAGTTAAAATTTTGTATTTTTTTAGAACACAAAACAGCACGAAATATTTTTACATTATTTAAGCGAAGTTAAGATAAAAAAAATAAAATTTGTGTCCGCTCCATTATACTAATTCAAATGGAACTATTCGCGGTAAAATTTCAAAAAAATTTTTTTTAGAGTTCTGAATCACAAATTGTTAGAAAATAACATAACTATTACTTAAAAAACCCGAGTTTTAAATAATGTGTTAATGTTATTATAATTTCCTTCATATGAAATTTAAAAATTTTCTTACAATTTCGATGAATTTATTGGTAATTTCTTCATTGAATTTATCATATTTGAGATATGTAACGAATCTTTCCTTTTTCCATGTTTTAATTAAAATAACATCAGTGGTTAAATATAACATTCCATTTATCATGAATATTAAGCAATGCAGGTAATCTAATCTTTAATCCATTGTTGGGAAACAAATCAAGCTGTGCAAAGACCCGTTAGATGCGAAAATAATCGTCCTTTGCAAGTACATTGTTGTGGAGAAGAAATTTTGGATACAGTTTAGTTGAGAGTCCCTTCCTTTTATTAATTATGGCGGGGGAGTGGATTTGCCTTCGGGACAGACAATGCGCCGCCGAGCAGGTGCTAACAAAGCACAACCTCTCCACTCAATTGCACTTGTTTTGCTTCTGTTTCAATTTTTTCCGGAACATTTTTCATTTTCTTTGGACCTGAATCTGTGGTGTGGATGGGAAAATTTGTTAGGTAAAAAAAAGAAACAATCCAACCTCGTTTTATATTTGATACGCGTAACCGACGGAAACCCATGAATAGAAGTAAAAATAAACGGAGACAAAGGCTTCTGTTACAATAGAGCGTGGGCACTCTAGGGCAAGGCAGCTTTGCTATGTTTACAGCAATTAGAATGGTTTTAAAACTCCCACTGACGCCCGTTCTGTGGATGGCCGTGTCAAAATGGCCGCGTCTCCGCATTCGTCACGGCTGACTGCTGCCTCGATTCCTACTTTCTTTATCCACGGCTCAACCCCACAATTGCCGATTGTTGAAGTGCCCTTATAGTTGACATTAGTATACATGTTATAACTTTCCCCTGGGTCCGGTTCTCATCCTAATTTAAATGATCATGAATCAGGATATTTGATATCTATGGCTGGACTTGCATTCGTAATTACAAAATTACATAAAAAGGAAAGTGTTTTATAGGCATTTAATGGTATACTTGCATTTAATGCTATAATTACTTTTTTAAAAATTTAAATTGTTTGTCAATAATCCAAATTTGGGAAATGTCTGTCATGTAATAATCTAAACCTGGTGACGAAACTGCCATGATTTACTGGAATATATCGATTTCATCAGTTATTTAATTTATTATTGAAATCCATACCCACCCAGTGCTGCCAAAAATCTGCATGAGTAACACTTGTAACGTATTTGATACGTCCAATAAAAGTTTAAGGTTGTAATCGATAGCGAATATCGGGAATCATTAGTCTACATACAGGTTAGAGGCAGAACATATTATGAGGGGTTGAACAAAATTATCCGTTTAATGAACAAAATATTACTATTAACAATTACCATTATTTGGTTAATAATAAAATATTTAATTAACAACACATATAAACTCTCTTCAGATTGTCTACGTGAAATAAATAAATTTGTTATGCTGTAAACGTTTCTTCAGAGCGATTACATCAAACCAAACCTTTATATCACCCAGACAGCTTGAAGAGGATACAAATATATACAGAAAATTTGTTGATAATTTAAGTTTTTGTGATTTATTTTTTTAACTAGCTGGGTGCCCGACGTTGCCCGAAATGTCATTTATTCATAACCCCCCCCCCTCCCGATTTTTTTCGATATTTTTATGTAACGCAACTCGACCTCTATCCCTAAATGAGTTATAGGCCAGGTTGCATTGTTTGAAAATTAACTAAATTAAATTAATAATGTGGTACTTAATTTAGTTATTTTCGAAATTATGTAATTAATTTTTATTTAAATTAAAAACTATTTGTTTAGTTTTATTTATTTTTCTGCAAATCAATGTTTTTAAGCGGAATTATTTTGGCGTTCCCATATTAATCTTCTTCGTATTCCGTAATTATTTTTTTAAATCAATAATTACAAATGTAAAATTATAGTCAATCATTTTTTTATTCGTTCCATAAATTTTCATATTAAGTCCCATAAACACAATTAAATGGCTTTCTATAATATTAAGATAAAAAGTAGGTGTGTAATGCAGTTCCCAATATTCACGTGCATTTCTTGTTCTCATTATAAAGATATGCACCTTAAATAAAATAACTGATAAATTTAACTTCCTAAATAACGCACAGACTCTCACAACGGAAATAATTTTAAGAAGAAAGACAGCTTTCCCCGTGTAAATTATTAACTAATTTTTCACGGTTACGCACCAGGTTCTGCATGTTGACGTTTTGCGACCATTCTCCACGGCTGCCTGCAGCCTGTGTGGCGCTGCGTGACGTATGCGTGGGGTATTTATAGTGGTCGGACATGCTGCGACCTGATTGGCCGTTGAGGATCGCCTGACATTTACTACGCGACATGGAGAAACATGTGTCCTGGACGCTGTGGTCAGGCGATCCTCAGCAGCCAATCAGGTCGCAGCATGTCCGCCAGTATATATAGCTCGCACACGCCAAGCAGCGCCCTACAGTCTTGAAGACAGCGGTGGAGAACGTCAACGTCGATAAATATGAACCGTGACAAATTTATTAAACATATAAACTGTTACATTAGCAGACGATATCACCAGTCATAATGTACCACATATGTCACATAATGTTTCAATATTTAAATTCGAGATTAATTACACTGTGACCTAGAAGATATATTCAATGATCATAAAATCAAATCAAAACTGAGAAAAAGTTGAAAACATCAAAAGAAACTTTTATTCCACTCACACAGCCTGAAGATGTAACAAATATGTGCAGAAACGTTTTTTGTGTTGTTAATTAAAGATTTTATACTTAACAATTATTTTAAATTATAAAAATCGTCTGTTAATGGCCGTTAAGGATGTTCATTGTTAAAAACAGACGTGAAAATAAAAAATATGACTAATATTTCAGTATTAAGAGCTGACAATTTGCAGAAAAACAAAATAAATTATTCCATTTAAAATAAATAAAGGATATTTATAAAGATCAAAACATCACAGTTACACAGGTTTTTAAAAATATATATGTCTGGTTCGACAGCCTAATTTTTTTAAATATAAAAATGTTAATCGTAAATGGGTTATTGTTTCCTAAACCCTGTAACTTCTATTACAATTTTGCTTCTAAGCTAAACTGGTTTCCCTCTTGATTAATTTATATATTAATTTGGTTTTAAAATGAAAAAATATTTACGTCTGATTGACGTAATAATGAATAAGAAAGATAGTCAATTCAGACATTAAAGGGTAATATAAATACCACACAACAACGTTTCTGGGATCCTTGTTGCTTTCCTCAGGTGCTCTTCAGCCTAGAGCGACACAATTGCACGCGTCAGTAGACAACACTCAAAAGCGACGAAAACTCAACGACAAAGGGACAGCAGACAATAAGGGAGTAACGACAATGAGAAAAACAGAAGGTTTAGCGTAACAATAAGGGATCGCAGCAATTGCTGAGTTTCACAGTATCTCTTTGTACATCAATTGCTGTGTGATCTTTGATTTAATGTGAATCATCTCTGACATGAGCCTGTAATTTTTGTTTTATTTAACAACTGTTTCTTTCTCGTCTTCCAAACAAAAACTAACATGGGTACAAACACTATTAATCACTTTACCCTGAAAATAATTATCCGACTCAAATATTAGCCGTGTTAGCATGTATGAAAATTTCCACCTATAGCCACCCCCGCTTGGGGGACTTAAACGTAAATTTTAATATCATAATTGAACCCACTGACAACCATAACCCTGGATTCGAGTCCAATCTCGATTGTGTTAACGTTATGTTAATATAAATACAACTCCACCCCCTCCCTTTAGGGTGATCAACTCTAAATCCCGAAAGCGGTTAGGTCTAATATTAAATATGTGGAACATATAGAGAAATTTAAAGAAAAATATTTATACGACGCAAATATTGACTGTTTAACATGTTCGAAAATTACAACCCCGGTCCACCCCCGTTTGGGGGAGTTAAACTGTAAGTTTAATGTCATAATTAAACACAGTGACAAATATAACCCCGGATTCGACTCCAAACTCAAATGTGTTTGCGTATTTTCTTGTAATGCCACTCCAACCCCAACCTTTAAGGGTGCATCACTCTTATGCCTGAAAGAGGTTGAAATTATACTCAGAGAACATGTAGTGAAATTTGATTAATTCCATTGATCCCGAATTATATTGATTGGACGCAAAAATCGGCTGGTTAGCATGTTTGAAAATGTCTTTCCTCGCCCCGACCCTCTCACCCCCGCCAACCCCCATCCACGCGCGTGTTGCCCATTTATAAGATTATAAAAAAAGTCTTCTCAGGCTTCTTACCGAGTAAACCATTGTATTAGCGAAGTTTCGATGACGTTCACTGCCATCGATTTCTAGTAATAGTGTGAGTCCGGTGGTATCTGGCCTGTACTTATAGAGGAGCGTAGTTTACCCCCACCTCCTTGTCATAGCCCGCCATCAGGTGATTTGTAGTTACTCAGTGCTGGCGCTAGCGCGTGCCTCATCACGTGACCTCGTCCTCCTTGCTTATTACCTTATAAGGCCTGATTCTTGACAAGGCGGGACTTCAGGCGTTATTTTCCATACAGTCTTTGTGTAGTAAATCCGTAGTTGTTTTTATTTTTCAATTGCTTCTAGAAGCCCACTGGTTCAGGGTCTTAGTTTCATTAAATTTTATTTTGTGGCCGAGCATCAGAGTGATTTAGAAGCCCGAGAACACTTTATTAACATACGGCATGTGAACCTTAATAAATAATAATAAAATACTTTATTCATTCTCTACACCGAGAAAGACTACATTCTTTATAAAAAAAATGTTTATGGGCCTTAAACATTTCTCAAAATATTAATATTATGGTATTAAAAGCTTTTGCCTGGATATGTGGGTAACGAGGACATTGGAAAAATTTCGACATTACAGTTAGAGTTCATCTAATCGTCCAGATGTCACATTGGCAACGTTTGATACGGTATAAACGATTTTTATTAAATTTTTAATATAGTGTCCCATAATTTATTTTGGGCCACGGTACTAACAAATAGATTTTTGTTTGCAACAATGGAACTCTGCAGTTCAAAACAGACGTTGGTGAAATGTTGTCTAAGCAGTTTAATGTATTGGAAATATTGTATACACCCCCATAAATTACTTGGATGGTGCGGAACTTGGACGGGGGTCTCGAAAGTGGCGAAACGATGAATGATTGATTAGAGGATTTAACCATGCTTTACCCTGCAAATCTGGTGTTTAATTGGAGACTACTTATTACACTCAAGGGTTAACTCTGATGCGAATTATTAATGTTGTATACATAGAAATTTATCTCTTTTACGTACGTAATTTGATGGCTCTACTCTGAGCTTCGATTGCCTGCTCTAATAATCGTGAGAGGTCATATTCCCTGTCGGCGATTTTCACGGATCGGCGATTGTAATTGCTTCGTATAAAGTAAATTATATCCTCAAAATTTATAGAACTATCTGCCAACTGCAGTAATGTTCCTAACGGATAGTAAAAATTTCAATAGTGTCGTCCATTAATAAATCAGTTAATGACCTTTTACACACACTTTCATTTTTATTTATAGTGTTACGACGTTTCGTTACGTGTTCGTATCTTCTTCAGGTGTTATCCTTACTTTAGTTTGTCTTCGTTTACTTTGTGTAATTAGTACATATGTTAATAATTTGTAAATACCTCCGTTATAGAAACGTCGTAACGCTATAAATAAAAATGACTGTCTGTAAAAGGTCATTAACTGATTTATTAGTCTTGTCCATTAATAAAAATTTGTTTTTCCTTCGAATTCAGGCCGGTGAATCCGATTGAAATGGATGAAAAGTGAGAAGATTAGTTTTATTACCTTTAGCAGTTCAGTGTGTTCTTTGGAAACTAATGTAACTATTTTTCCTGTGCCAGGGTAGTTATAAATCGACGGTGTAAGAAAAGACACTGTTTCTGAAAGAACCGGACTAAGTGAAACTGAATGCATGTCCGATAATATTTGGGTTGAAATCCGATATAGGAAAAAATTTGTAGCTTAACAGCTCCATTGACAGAAATTAACTTTCGTGAAGCAACGTAGACGAATGCTTGGAAAGAAACGTTTAATCATGCCCTAAATCACAAAGGAAGCTTGCGTGCATTTCTTAGCGTAATCATTATAAATCGGTAAGAGTTTAATTTGGACGATATCGTTAGCTGAGGTGACGAACAGATTGCCACGCAGTCGTTAAAAGTTAATGGCCGCCTCGGCGCTGTTAGCGCGGTCTTCGTGGCGCACTTATTTGAAAATCGCCTTCCGAGTTAGGTATACACTCTTCCGGGATTATGCAGCCGCTTTTAAATTTGATGTACTCAAGGAAGTTACTATTAACGGCTAGGGATATTAGCAGATTTTTATAATGAGGCCGCTTCCGCTAGCCAGAATCACTGCCATTTTCCTCCAAGTAGCTGTTACGCGCGTTTGCCAAAATCTACTCGTATAGTAATGAACCAGAAGCTTTGGACGTGATACTTCACTTCTATGTAAGTTGTACGGCCAATATGATACCACGAATTTCAGTTGTGCTTCTGCACTAGAGCGGAATATGCAATGATAACGTAAGAAATATTGACAATGTCACGATAATTTTATATGAAAAAAATATTTCTTTTATTTTTATTGTCTTTTAATTAATTAGTTTATAATTAAGGCTTTACACAAATTCAACAAGGTCCTTTTCAATTGCATAAATGTTATTAAAATTTACTCACTTTTGAGTTTAAGTTTTAGATAATATACTTTAACTACATTAAATTTCTGATACGTTAAATGGGAAAATCTCAGGGCGATTTTATGAGAGACTGAACATAAACCAAAAAGAAAAGGGATCGGATGTGAGGGCATTTACGTGCGACAGAAATATTAATTATTTACGTTCATCTTTTGTAGTCAGACTTCTTCTTCCTTACACTTCCTCGTCGGCGTAACAATTCTTAGCATCTCTAGGCAGATACTTCTTCCGTCGGTCGGACCTTTATTCTTTCTCCAAGTTGTACATGTGAATTATTTTTACTACTACACTTTCTCCCTTCCCAAACTTCCTCGTTCTCCGCGTCATAGATAGGAACTGTCCTCTCCAATATGTAGATTGGAACTGTCCTGTTCCTCACTTTTTATTTTCCACCTTCCGTCTCGACTGTCTTCGTTCTCCAAGAGAGGGGGGAAACCTGTTCACGTGTTTGATTTCAGCCAATCTGCGTCGATTTTACACTTTCGCGGGCTTATTCTCGTCTGTTGGAAGGGTTAATCATCGGGGATTTTGTTCAAGTCAATAACTCGTCAGGCAGGTCTCTCGCATAATCCAATGCCTTTGTCCGAAAGCACGGTTCCTCCTCAACACCCCGTCACCTCGGCACCAAACTTAATTTCCAACAAGCCACAGCTCGGCTCTGGGCAAACAGGCGTTTTACTTATATATTAAAAACTAATCTTGAATTAATTTTGGGGGTTTTCTTTTTCTCTACAATACATATCTAAAAACAAGTATTTTACTAATCGTTAATATTTAAAATATAAGGAATTACTCAGTAAGTCCCAAATTATACTTCGTACTGTTTAATTTTTAGATCATCGAAATATTGATAGAGTGACGGAGACATTGCCAGAAAATATGCTCATTTTATGTTTTTGTCTAAGCATTAGGAAATTTTTTATAAATATAATTGTATCTTGTGAACTGGGGAAGTATTTTGGACTGGAGGACAAACAGCTTCCATTCGGCAGCGTGCAATTACGGCTTATAGCACGTATAGCAATTCGGCGTAAACGCCAGTTGGTATTTTGCTGCAGCAGGTGGTACAAAAACACTTTTGGGGATAGGTAAATGACCTCAGAGCTATATTTTGGCTGATGGTAGTTGTACTCTCAAATGTTTCTGGAGGCGTGTCCAGATTCAAGCATTTAAGCTGACTTGACCCTGTAAGGAGATAGACAGAACTGAGAAGGTGAGATGAGTAGTCGCGATACGGCGATCAGTAACTAAGGGGATGGCAAGGAGGACCTGTGAGAGAGAAGTCAGTTGATAAGTAGAAGAAAAGGAGAACGAAACTATATTATTGCTATTCAATTCACCAGGGGAAGCCAAATATATCCTTATTTACGACACACGAGACGATGCTGTCATGACATGACGCAAAACTCCTTCTGAGAATATCAGTTGCCAAGATGAGATTTAACACTAATTTATATAAATAGACCTTACATCATACTGACTTATCAGTTTATAATTCCCAAAGATATTAATTTAAATGGTTGAAATAAAATTGTTCCTATTTTCAATTAATCGTAACTGTTTGATTTTCTGTGGCTTTGAATCGTAGTGTTAAACCAATTTTAATCCGTCATAGCGTTTATTACAAAAATTATTTTGCGGTAACTTTCAGCTCATATAAATCATAAACGACTGTGTTAAACATGTTGGAAGAATACAAACACGGTAGTTAAAAACAACAGATATACATTACACATGTTATGTTATTACAACGTCAAATTACTAGAGCAACTTTTTAAATACCATGAAAATGATTTTCTCCTTGAATATTACAAAGTCATAGTAATGCAGTTGTGTCAGTATGTGACCATCGCGTGATGTGCAAAACTAGAATGCCCAAGGCTGACTCAACGACGACGCTATTGACTCCAAATCGATAGGTAATTGAACAGACATTACCAAGTAAATTGTACAGAATGTCCTAGAATCTACATTGGAAAATTTTCGACCAATATCAAGACAATGTTGTACTGCCACGCTAACAACACTAAGGTAAACTCCAGAACCAATTACGAACCACTCAATACACTTAAAAATGGGAAAATACCACAAAATGTATATTTTTATTTAATAGCAATCAGATTTAGATTCCATGGGCTATTTTTGTTGGCTTAGAATTCATTTACATGATTGAGTTCATAACTGTCCTGATGGGGTCCTCTCCAATGATTGGTTCCCGGTTATCACGTTTTCAGATCAATTGGCCAGCATTTCTTTAGTCTTTTGTTTATTCTGCGTTCCAGCAATGGGTGTATAAGTGGGTTCGTTCGTGTTTCCAGTCTTTCATGCTGTTTCATTGCTATCTCTTCTATTATACCTTTGATGTACGGTATTCTTAGATCATGATGTAGAGTTGACACGAAATATGAAAAATGAAATCAAAGAAAAGTATTAGAATCAATTTATATATGTAAAAATAATGAGTCTAGGGTAAAAATGACAGACATGAATAAATTTTATTCTTATATTACACACAGATAAATATAATTATCTATCCATTTGAAGTCGATAGCGTTGTTTGGGTGTCAGCCTGGAGAGTTAGGTTGGGCATTCCATCAGGAATACTGACAGTATTTTAAATTGCCAACTACGACTTAACAACACTCTTAACTTATATTCAACCATCAAATGTCACAGATGTGTAATTTTCATACATGTTATTTAAAAAGCTCGTAATATGACCTAAATATTGTTTATTATAATCGTAAATATTTTCCCTGTTTTCACAGAGAAGATTATGGTTTATATGAAACGAAAGCTACTGTAATATTTTTATAATAAATTTTATGACTGCTATTCTATAATATTGTTTAAGATCCAGTTACCGTGTCTCGTGTCTAGTTGAAGATTACAGAGGAAGAATACATTCCATATTCTTTTTGAATTTTCCATATGAAAAGTCAAGTAACCATTCCACAGACACATCATTTATTACAGAACACATTAATTAATTTTTTAAA
Organism: Zhengitettix transpicula; assembly: GCA_037074705.1. Taxonomy (NCBI): domain Eukaryota; kingdom Metazoa; phylum Arthropoda; class Insecta; order Orthoptera; family Tetrigidae; genus Zhengitettix; species Zhengitettix transpicula. The sequence continues at coordinate 58,436,552 of CM073595.1, read as the reverse complement.
TATTGCAGACAAACTAAATGAGAGTATTTGAGACCTGTTTTATAAATATATAACACAGCATTTTTAACTGGTAAGATTGGAGTCCGTATAAACCTAATAGTAAATACGTTGGTGGTCTGACGTCACGTAATTTATGTGTACTTCAAAGAGGATTTACGAGACACCTCTAGCTGGGACACGTGTCATATTAAATAATACTTTTCTTTCGACGGTGGGATGTTTTCATTCGTATGTTAGCCAATTTGTTTTGAATTACCGTCTTTAACCGAGAAGAGTGTGAAGAGGGACGTGGATCAGCTCGTAAGTTTCAGATATTCACATATTACCGTATACAAGTTTCCCATGCCTCACAGCGTCGGAAAATTTTGCCAACCGCTGACTCTAAACTTTAAGTGTTGTACACACTTTTTAATGTTCTCATACAGTTAATGGTATACTTAGTTTATTTTGCGGTAATGTTTGATAAAGGTTTGAACGTTTTGATGACGTTATTAAACTTGAATCCCAGTTATACACAATCTAACCCCGTCCACCCCATCCCCTGGGGGTTAAATGGCAAGATGAATGTTATAATTAAACTCAGTGACATCCATAACCCTGGATTTGACATATGATAACATCGGTGGAAACATTATCGATCTGTTTGACAAACATGCTAAAACGGCCGATATTTAAGTCGTTAACTATTTTTAGGGGGCAAATACTTTTGTAGTGCTTCTACCAATGTTGTCTGTGTATAATTTCAACCCATTACAGCACGGAAAAGGAGGACTCTTAGGGGTGGGGGTGGTGTGGCGTTATAAGAAAATAACGCGAATACAACCGGGATTAGAGTTAAATCGGGACTTATAAATGTATTGCATTCCGGTCATCGCCGGGCACCCACCTAGTACCGTAAATAAATACCACAAAAGAATATTTAATTTTAGATGGAAACTTCATGTTCACTTTAACAATTAAGTGCCAATTATTGTTTACCGTTATAAACGAAGCCTCACAAACTAACCTTTTTCTTCCCCTAAATAAAATAATACACTGTGAAGTGTGAATTTAATTATTTCAAGAGTAATTATTGAAGCTTTACAGGACCGCAAATAAATTCAATCTTGTCCTTCCGCCGCTATTACACTTTATCTACGCCTGTAAGCTCATCTAATGTCGCGTCATTACAGTTAGGTTGTTAAATCGCAGTGTCGAATTGTTGCAATTCTGATGCGCTAAAAACGGAATTATCGCTACCTCTATTGGCTGAGATCGTCAGCGGGCTTTTCAAGCAGCGGTCCTTGAAATTGATTTAGCAATAATAGGATGGCGGAGGTAGTTATCAGTAATCAGAGCCCATCAATACGGTATTATCAAGTACGTTATGACAGTCAACGCACTTTGCTTAACGTAATAAAGTACTGCGTTGCTAACTAACGTGAGAAAAGGCGGATTATGAAATCAGCTACATTCTATAATTGAATTATTTGTAAAAAAAAATGAAATTACAGTAGATTGCAGCGTTGAAAGATTCAACTATTTTGTTAACTTGATCTGCTACGTACTAGCTCCATGGAACGTAACTTTGCCAGATTTAATAAAATGATCACCATGACTGTAATTGCTGCTAGGCCTACGGTATAGAAAATATTTGCAAGTTCACCGAATGTATTCGGCCACGTAAGCTTTGTGGACCTTAACACTTTAGGGAATACTGTAGCGTATATAAAACATAACTTTTAGAATCACCCCAGAGGCGTCTGTTGGCTTCTTAAAGAACTCATTTGTGATTCAGATATAAAACAACATGTACTTAAGGAAAATTGAAATTTTTGGCAACAGTGGACATGTTAAAACATGCCTTTCCTAGCTTTTAGTGAGTCAACCCTTTGCCAGATTTTTCTACCCCTCCGGTCAACATCAGAATATTTAATTTCTGTGGTTTTTTTAAGTTTTTTCAATACAAAAAATTTAAGCGTTATTCTCAGGGAATTCTAAATGTCCTAAAATAAGAATTATCCAATTAATGCGATTTATTAATCAATGAGACCTCATTATACTTTTTGGAATATGTGCAACACCATGAGCGAAATTTACTTTGGCAACGTTTAATATTTTTTTTGGTTATTTTTTCTGCACTGTATTCACAAAAATACATATTAAGAATTTAGTTTATACAAATACAAAAAAGGCATGCACTAAAGGGTTAAACCAGACGAGAAACTTGTTTAATAAATTATTATTTAACTCATCAATGTTTGGTATACAAATAATATAATAATTTAATTCAATCCACTAATTTTTTTTCTACATTTTGTGAATCTCAATTTTCATTATCGTTCTATTTTTGTATATTTAGATTCAAAGTAAATATCATAAGCAAATTATTTTCTTATGCAAGATGGTAATATATATATATATATATATATATATATATATATATAATTACAGAAAATAGGAAATCCTTTTAATTAAGCTCTGAATACGAAATAAATTCTTAGCAGGAAGGGGAAACGAGCCCAGGATCACTGTTGGTACGCCATCGCTTTCACAACTAACTATCTTCGTCGACTCTCAGACTTTTCGTGGTTATATTAATTAATATAATTTTGTAATAATTTTTTTTATTTTTTGCAATATTTTCGACAAATTTGTTTACTCTTAATACTTATTATTAAATTTTATCATATTGCTATTTTAATTTTGATTCTTCAATTATAAGAATTTGACTGAAGTAATTAATTATAATACACTAAAGAATGAGAGAGAGATAAAAAATATATAAAAATGAAATACGATGCATTGCGCAGTAATAGAGCGAGAGAATAGAGGATAAGAATAAAAGAGAGAAAATAATACTGGAACACTGGTCACGACGCCAACAACGCGAAGCAGACTTTCATGATTCATCATTTGTATCCGTATTAAGGCGAAATGTTTTTTTACTTTTTAACATGAATCAAAGCATATAATTTCTGAAAAATAAATTATTCTTTTTGGATGAAAGTCCTGGTGAATTTTATTTACGGTCAGAGTCCACATCACACCCTCCTACGGTTTCGCTACAAAATTCAGAGGGGGGCGTGTTACCGTTGTGTTGCTTCGTAGCTGACTCGCTGGATTACTATTCATCAGCTCAAGGACGATCCCCACCCTCTTTCCGTCTCACTAATCGGAAACGCATTCACCACCTTTGCATGGATGTTTACTATCCAATATATCCGCATATTTGCCGCTATGTATTTCCGTTTGTCTCGCAGCGTCATTAAAATGTGGTCCAAGTTTCTAAAGTGCGTAAAGAAGTTTTACTTTTAAAGTCATTTGATGATCACTTCCACTACGTTAACGATATGAGATTAGAATAGGAATTAAATTGCAATTGTAAAGCTCTTTTAATTATGATCAAAGAAAGTAAACTTAATTCCTATAAAGAAGTTTATTTTCCGACAGAAATTATTTAGAGGAATATCATGCAGTTATGCATTTTTTTCGGAGGAAATTATATAGATGTATTAAAACTATAGCGATTATTTTCATTTTATGATCAATACAGTGCAAAGGAGGAGTGTAAAAGAATCTAATATGAACTTGGCAGTTTTTTTCTCTGTTCTGGCGGATATTTAGCGACCGAGGTGACTGTCGAATTGTCAACTTACGTCACGAATTGTGGATTTATTGAGGCACGTGACCAATGTGCCGATTCTCTTCAGAATTATCCTCGGGTTTCTTGTTCTATTTGGGAATATGGCCTGACGTTGTTAACAGGACTTCAGTCAATGCTTAGAGAGAATGTGGGAAAACCTAAATCAGGATGTCCGGAAAGGGATTACAACCCCAATCCCTATAAATGAGTTCCGCAGCACAACCACGTTGGTAAATATTGACCGTAGTGATTCTAAATTAAATTCATAGTCAGATCTCGTGTAACACGAGCAATATTTTACATTCGGAACGGATCGCCAACAATGTGTTCAGTAAAATGGTGCCAAGGTCTTATTATTAATTTAGGCGGGTAATTTTACAAATTTATTAGTTGACAAATGCGGTCGAAACGTAAACTACGTGATAAAAGATGAACTGTGACAATATGCTTCTTCGAAATTTTCCGACTTAAATAATGCCAAGGCAGTGTTATTCATCGTCTTGTGGCATAGAGCCTCTTGAATTTCTTGAAGCTGGGGAAAGCATAAATGCTCGCCGTTTCGTCCAAACACTTCACGAGCGCCGTCGAGCCTTTCGCGATAAACGCCCTGGAAAGATCATCCCTCAACACGATAATGCACACCCTCACTCTGCTCACCTCACCAAGAAGGAAATTGGGAAAATGGGGGTGGGAAGTTCTGCTTACACGGCGCCCTCTGACTATCATCTTTTCGGTTTTGTGAAGGAACAGATGTGAGGCCAACGCTTCCACACGACGGAAATCATACAGAAGGAAGTGCGTTTCTGACTCAAACCCAGTTTTTACCACCACAGTATTTTCAAGCTTGCAGAACGGCTGTAGAAATGCGGCGAACGCAAAAGGCGATTACATTTAAAACCGACATTCTTCAAGAGAATGGGCGGATCGTGACACAGCGCCTCAGTAAAAGTCAAAATTAACAATACAGAAAAATCGTAAATCTTCTGTCTTCTTCTTCTAATAAATAAAACACAGCGTACGTATTAAAGTATGTACGGATGTTCCGCATACAAATCTACACCCGAAAAGCAAATTTCACCAAATTTCATACACGTGTTCCTTGCGACCAGGAAAAAAACACTGTCGTGATGAGACACGTCTACCACCCCCCAGAAACTGGGGTGGACATGGGTAAAAAAATATTCAAACGTGATAAAACGGCCGATATTTAAGTCGAACTAATATTTTTTGAAGTCAAAGAAATTTATGGTGTTTCTACCGAGATTATCTCTGTATAATTAAAAACCCCTTATAGCGTGGGAAAGGAGTACCCTTAGGGATGGGGGTGCAGGAGCGTTACAAGAAAAAAAACTCTAATGCAACCGAGATTGGATTAATATTAAGGGATATGGATGTCTCTGAGTTTAATTATGTCATTAAACTTGCCATTTAAGCCCCACGGGCGGGGTTGGAACTTTTGAAACGTGCAAACACGGCCGATATTTGAGTTGAAGAAATATTTTTTCATTAATTAGATTGGTAGTATTTGTACCGATGTTGTTTTGGCAGGTGGTGGGAGCACGCATAGGGATTGGTTACACAAAAGTAACGGACAAACAATCGATATTGGAGTTGAATCCGGTGTTATGCTATCACTGAGGTTAATTAGGTCATCAAACTTGCCTTTACTTCCAAAAGTGGGGGTGGTAGGGGTGGAAATTTTCGAACATGTCAAATGATCGATATTTGCGTGAAATAAATATTTTTCGGGGTCAATGACATTGATAGTATTCTTATTTGATCATATAATTAATAAATATTTAATATTTAAAAATGTTAAATTTTTTTAAAATTGTGATTTTAAAGATTCTGGTAGAATATCCAGACTTAGCTGTGATTATTGTGCGTTATGAGACTAAAGATACGTAATTTAACCAAAAATACTGGTTTAGTATTCTTTACATTTATACTCTACGGTTGATATTTTTGCCAAAAATATTTATGTAAAATAATATACTTAAAATTGAAAACATTGATATAAAGGAAAGTAAATTGTATAGAAATATTAGTCAATTTTTCACTTCAAATTACATCAGCTTTTCACTATAATTATCCATAGGGCATTTCGTAATTTATATCTGCGATTCGAAAGCCTGTCTAAATATTTTAGCTATTTACTTTGGATTATGATGTTTTATGTATGGTTTCGGTGTTTTCGTGTGCCAGTTTGTCGAGAAATCTCTTCGAACAAGCTAATAAATTTTTTATAAATTCTCGTTTTAAAATACTTAAATTTAATAATAATGCGTCTGCAATTTTTAATTAATATTTTTATTTTCAACAGAATTGCACATAATTGATTGTAACTCGTGTAGTATTTCTTAACGAATACAGTAACGCAATTTAACTCTATAGTATTACGAGATTAAGTGGCATAACAGGAGATTGAGAATCAGGATTCTATTGACGTCAAACCGTAATTAACATTATGAGAAGACCCGCAGAATTTAAAGGGTGAGTCAGATAGCAAGTCTGTTATTTGTTTATACCCGCCCTAAAGCTCATAGAAACGTTATTGCTCGGAGACAAGTTAAATGAAAATTCAGGATATTAATACTGATATCTGGGTGCGGGATTTAAATCTCCTCTAAGCTCTCAACCCCTCTAATTTTGAAGGAACTATAAACGGATATTACATCTTTATGAAACGCGTTGCGTTTAATTATATGACTTCTTTACCTTCTTTGACTTAATATAAGGACAGAAAATCTTTTGCTTACTTTTCGACGAAATGACAGCCTTGACTTCAAAGCACGGAAGTAATAAAGAGAGCGCATAACAATATGAATGCCCTTTATTAGCTTGCAATAATCATAAATTGTATTTATGTATCAAGAAGCAGTGGAACTTTTATTGTAACTGTAAAGCGAATAAGAATTTATAACATAAATAATGCCTTTAAAAAATATAACACTCGAATATATAAATTTATGAGTATAATTAACTGTCTTGAAACTTGCAAAATTTTCCAATTTATAAAAATAATTTATAACCATTATTCCATTTCACATAATCCGGCAACAAAGTAAATGTAAAAAAAAATTCATTGCTGCATATTTCCCACATTTTTATCTCTTGTAATTAAAAAGGAATAGTTGTAATCGACGAAGTAAGAAATCTTAGTTTCTGGAATTCAATTATTGTGGCTTAGTCACAGAGATAAGAGGAAGAAAGTCAGCAAAAGCAGGAGCTGTAAATACGCGTGGCTGTCGCATGTTTAGAAGCAGTTTGAGTTCTCCCTTCTGACGTACAGCTATCTTCCCAAAACAGTTTGCAAGAGTTTATAAGATATCACAAAAAAAATGTCGTTCATGTTCTAGGAATTGTTGTCAAACCAAAAACAAAAAAATCCAAATTCTGCGTGAAATGCGAATGAATCAATATTGATGAATCCGTTGAGTATAATTTGTAGATTTGCTTGAATTGCATTTTCCATAATATATGCACACGGAATTTCAAAATTTAAGTAATTGAAAGGCGGTGATGTAAAAAAAATGTATTGTTGAAAATAATCCGGCAGAATGGTATTTTTGGACTTGATATTTGACCTCAACATTTCGGAAGAAGAATTTTGGTTATAACGAGGTAGATACTAGTTAGTAATCAGGTAGTAGGATTAATGCTGTTGAACATAATATCCGACTCCGACGCCAACAACTTACGACGCCGCCGCATCCAATGAATCATCTCGTCAGAATCACGAATCGGTTGACGTGACTGATGCGTTCCAATAACTTCTGGAGGTAAATTAACCTTTGAGACATCTGGTGGTTACATGTGTTTGGGGCTTACCCTAACCTTAATCTTGAAACAGTTTACAGAGATTAACATTCATTAGCGGTCACTGCACGCGATGAACATGTTTCGTTTTAGGTTGTTTTCGTTGATCCCTTTTTTTTAACTGAACTCTATACTTGAAATTTCATCTGCCACAGAACTTTACATCTCGAAAACACATTTTGTTAAATTTATTGAAACGTACTATTTGATATGTTTGATTCAAGCATTAAATGTATGTATTTGATATTTATTATAATAGCACTTTTATATGATTTTATTGATATAAAATTTAATATTCTCTTAGTTGATTAATATATTTTAACAGGGCCTGGAATCGAACCCAGGAGCATGGCTTATTTCACAATTAAACTCTCATATATTTCAGGATATATTATAAACATGCTGTAGCCATTGAATTGGCTGTTACGAGCTGCTACTTAAAATACTTGATTGGAAGTAATTATTTTCATACAAACACTTTCAGGAAATTACGGTTGGATGGAAAATAACAGTTACTTCGGGGTAATTTTGATTATTATTCCTGCACTTAATTCGATTGATTGGAAATTTTTGAAGTAATTATACCACGCGTCAGCAGAGAAGGCTGGTGGCGCATTTGAGGACGTTGCCACGATCCGCGCGAAATAAACACAAACACACACACACGACGCAATCTAGTGAGATCAAACTCTTCTTACTGAAGCTGGGAAGAAATACTCTAAACTGAGTCGCCAACGTTCGCGACGTCTGCTATAGTAATCCTAAATTAATAGTAGAGAAACATATATATTCGTTTGTAAATAGATATTACTGTTCTTATTTAACGTGTTATGCGTTTATATATAGAATGTCTAAAGTGATTGGACAATACGAAACTGAACACGAATTAATTTTGTGCCTAGAATATATAAAAAATCTTAACCAAAGAAAAATATATTATTGAAATAAGTTTTAAAATATTTCCCCTTACATTATTACAAAACTATATGTTTACTGTAGGTAAATATTCAGATAAGTGCAGTGTTTGGCATTGATAAGATTATGCATCATTTATAAATTATTTTACTAAATTATTTTATATCTTTAATTCACTTCCATGAAATTAAACAGTTTGAACTTGTAACTTAGCTAAGTATTATCTTTTATAATCATTTTAAAAAACAGGAATAACTTTTATTGCGAACATTTTTAGTTGTTTCACTTACTAAGTAATTTTGATATAATACCTATACAGATTAGTGTATATTCCATATTCGATAATGCGTTACTTAGCAAAATGAAGATTAATTGCAATAAGACCGGTACAGTAGGATTTTGCAGAGGATGGGTCGATATAATCCTTCGTTAAGCTCAATGGTGGAGCAACGAAGTTGTTGTAAGTACTTCGATATATAATGATGCAGCAACAAACTACGTTCAGTATGATACGAGTATTACGAACGCGTTGAAACCAGATAATTCGCTCATTAATAAGGTTTCAAAATAGATGAAACTCCGTAACACCTATCTTATTTTATTAGGCTACGGCCTTTGATTGTGTAGATATTAAATTAGATGACTACGAAGGTACCAACAAGATTTGCAATGTACTATTGACGATACAAAAATGAAACGTTAAGTATAACAGTTACAAACACATGAAAAATGACAGAAAGCACGTTCAAATATTTACGGCCCATAAATTATGAAACGGTCATAAACAAAGGCAGAAAGAAGTATGGTAATTACTAGATACGGCTCAGAGAACATAATGCCTGATTCACAGAACCGGAAGTAACATAATTAAATTATCCTTCCTGTATAGATTCATTAAAAATTGAGTTTGTCAAATGACAAATATCGTACGACAGACTTCGTTTTATGTACCAATTGTAACATTAAAAGTATGGAATTGTAATACTTCGTAAGAAAAATTGAAACGGTGCGGTATCACTGAAAAAAAAACAATGGTCTCCATGGTCTGAGTCGTAAATAACAAATATAAATCGTATGCAATCCAACGGGCGACAAAAAATTCCCAGATAGGGCTTCCCGCAGGGCTCGAACTTCGGCTATTATGATTCTTAATATACATTAATAACTCTTATACAGCTTTTGTGTTAGAATCGAATATTTTATATTTTAAAGATGATAACCTGTTCTCTCGAAACAGGACATTCATTACATAATCTTTACAAATGTACTACAATCAGATATTAACTTGAAATATAGTAAATTTTACATTTTAAAACACTATACGATTCTCTGTAACACGTACATTTAGGAAAATAATGATACAAAAGGCAGTCAGTACAATATGTCTTTTAAAAAGTCTATATCCATTACACCAATCTTTTTAAAATGTGAAACAAATTAGTAATGATATTTTTTAACTAAAAATATAAACTACTGAATCTGTATTTCAGTCAAAGAATATCTAGTGCAGTGGTAATGTTATAAAAATACTTGTTAAATTATAAAAAATGAATTTATTTCCATATTATTTTAAATTACAAATCATAATAACTTCAAATACTTCTCTTTATTTTTGTAAATTACTAGTCAGCGATCTGTAATTTAAATTAATAACTCTACATCTGGGGTTTTAAAGAAAAACCGTGGTTTTAGAACAATCAATTGAATTCCACTTCATAAAAAAGATAATGACTGAATAGTTCCGGGGTTACTTACGAAATTTCTATATTCCCGGCGATTAACTCTTTGAAGAAACTAGTATGCTGCTTCCTCTGCTTCATTGTGCAGTCTCGTAGACCGCTTAACTTGTTGTTCGCCTCTCTTTCTCTGAAAGAGCTAAGGTTCTCTCGGTGTTACGGTGAGTTAACATACGTGCTAATATCCAAATTAAGAAGACTCGCGAGCTATTAGTTTTTATACCTTGTTCCCCCACCAGGGAAACGTCATCCCCTCGTGGTGTAGACAATAATAAAAAAAAACACTACGTTTCCAGGCGAATTTTCATACCCTTTCTTATTAAAGCATACCATTGTTTTGAAATGTCCTGCAGGACTTACTATGGTGGTCACTTTATATCTGCCTTTAAGGCCAATTAGGTTAAAAAAATTTAAATGAAGTACTAGAACGTACATTACTAGGTTTACTATACTGTTATTAAATTTTAAAATGTAATAATATAAATATTAGAAACGTGAAAAATCTGAGTTATTTATTAAAATTATTTTTCATTTACCTTTGCCATACCTGGATGCCCTGAAATACTAGAGGTTTTTTTGAACAATTGCAATACATCTTAGTAAATATGTCTGAGTAACTGGATGGTGCTGTAAGTGAATTATTTTACTATTCTTTATTCATTTTATTATTGTCTTTATTTAACAGAATTTACGTCTTTTCTATGTCTATTTTTGTACAGTCACAGCAGCCGAGACGATTTTCATCATCGAGTCGTGGTTTCAGACACAACATTCGAAGCCATAGTAGCTGTTTCCTTATGTTTAGCGTCAGATGATTAAGTGTGATTTGAGAAAATGAGTCTCGCACTCTTCTTTTTGTTGACACATTTGTTTCCAATTTCTAAACAGCCGAAGTTGTGAGCGTTTCCTGCGGGGACGGTGTGCATAAATTAGGGACCGTAATCCCCATATGTGGGGGAGGAGGTCTGGACAGTTGTGAAATAGTGTTAGCAGGTGCGAAGGAAGCTCTCGTTCCCCCCAATCACGGAAACGCCACTCCCAGGGAGACAGCAACTTCTCTAATTAGATTCCATTCAAGACGGGGTAATGTATAACGTGTCATAAGCATGGTTTGTAAACACTTGTCTCTGTTATTTCCTAGATGTGTTCCAACTGGTCCTATTTCAACAATAGCACCATCTGAATGTAAAGAAATCATTATGGAAGAATGCGGGGGTTGTAATTATTCCATGATGGGGCAGACAGTTTTTCATTTCGGATATTGTGAATGAACATGTAACACAATGTGATAACACAAAATCCGTAAAATCGATAGTTTTAGTTGGTTGTACAGAAATGCTTGGGTACTGTCGTTTCTTGATATTCCTAATCTTATTCAGCTAAATTTTTAAAATTACAAAAGACAACAACGAATCCTCATAATTTTTTTCCATGACTCACTGAGAAGAGCTGCTGAATACGATAATAATTTTATATAAATCTTCCAGGGAATTTGTGTTTTTTCAGCAGTTACGCTTTAGAGGTTGTTATGACAACTTCGAGGATTTTCCATCAGCATTCATGCATATATCCCAGACGTTAAGCTTTTCTGGCATTGCGATGAAGAAGAATCTCACGGGATTTCCGACGGCTTTTCGATGAATATCTGCGTCTTGGAGATAGTCTCACAGACGTCACCAAGACGTTGATACTGAAAGAGCTCGGTACAAATATTCTGAGCCAACACACCATTTATAAGCTAAATCTTCGGCTAGCGTTTGAAATTTTTGAGATAATTGCGCATACATGTGACATTTATCAATTTTCAGAAAAGTTAGACACAATTATTTTACTGCCGCCGAATCATACAGGTGTCGTCATAATCTGGAATCGCAATCTCACGTGATTACCCAAGTTAAAACAAACATATTTCCGCGTGTAAATTACGTATCAGGTAATCTTTCCCAATTGCAAGTGGGAGAGAGAAATGATTAGAGATTTTAGCTACAATAAATTTCATAAAATGACCTGGAAGATCTGGGTGCCAAATATTCCATACCATTTGATTTGAATATTTTGAACGAAAAATTTCATTTCTACGATCGATGACAATATTCAGCATTAACTACAAGACTTCAACTGTAAAATTTATCATTAATTACATACATTTTTATTTATGAAAGAGGTCTACAGCCGATATAAAAGCAGTTCAGTAGTCAAGATGACTGGATAACTGAATGCAACCGTACGAAATGCTGATTGAGGTTTCATTTGAAGAAATGGTCGATGAAATGCGTCCTTTTAATATTTGTGGAACTGATGACACAGTAGGAGTCTTTTACATATATAAATATAATAATAGATTTGTCATCGAGAAATTTTAGTACGTTTGATGCATTACAGGACTCGAAACCGAAATCATCAAAATTCCTGTTGACACGGTTTCGATGAAAGTTTTTTGATTCTCACTCAGTGCCATAATAAAATTTTCCGAACGCTATCCAGAGATAACATTAACCTGACAGGAATTCGCTTTACAGAAAAACGGCTGAGCTGTATTTTCCCTTCGTAAGCGATAAATATTTTTGAGGTTATCTAAAATTGTCGCCTACCATAAAAAAATACAACTTGAAATCCATGCTGCTCACTTTTCAGTTCAGTTCTGATGTGAAAAAGCTGGTTTTCACCTACGTTGACACCAAAGCAAATAGTCTCAAAGAATAACCATGATTTAAAAGTGGAAGTACAAATCCCTATCGTTGTTTCGTTACTGTGGAAGAAACGTCGACCCAAGAACTCACATCGGTCTGTAAACGATCGTCAAAATAATCTGTTCGCGATGGTGTTGAACTCGCAGGATAACTGGCGACTGTCCGTTTTACACAGTGTAGTTGGAGCTGAAGCGGAATTGGCGAAGATTAGTCGTCTTGAATGTGACAATGTAACTGTTCACACATCGGCTAATAGCAATGTTGCATGATTAGCTGTTAGTCGCTCAAGTCAAATCTGGTGGGTACGGAACTACATCTCTTTGCTGTCTCCTAAACTTAAAAATTGATGTTTTCATCAATTGAAAAATTTTCGATTTTTCTGGTGGAATATAAATATTTCTGGCTGAAATGTTGAGACTGTTGAGAATTATATTTTTTTACTTTGCAAAAAATTTTTTTTGCTGTTTTATAATCATACATATAGCAACGGTCATCCCAGTTATTTCCAATAATTCGCTTCTAACATTTGAGCACGAAGTTGAGTGCTTTGAACGACTTATACCCGACAGTGTTTTAATATCTGCCATTTTTGGGGGTTTTAATGAGTCATCTGCAGCTAGTTTATGGTTTGAAGTATATGAGGAAGCTCATATTCCGAGGTGGTTGGTATGAAGTGTCCTTGAAGGAGCCGGTAATTAGAGTGAAAGTGTGGGGAGAATAGGAACAAAGCTCGTTTCACCCTCGGGCTCACGAATATGGTGCTGCAGCTTTCTTGGCACATACGGAGCTTGAATTCCAAATTCTCGCGTGGGGAGTGGGGGTAATGCCGTGTAATTTCGAGCGTCTGGAGAGTTGCCCAGAGGCCAAACAGCCTCGGGAGCAAGATTCGAGATATAATGACTGCGACCAGGTGACCATTAGCACGACATTTCGATGGCACCGATCAGATTGGACTCCAGATATAATCCAAGGACTGTGATTCCAAATCCATTAAAGATGAGTTATGTTCGCTAACAAAGGTAGCGCCTACAAGAATTCGAGTCTTCCAAAAAATTTACAAGGAATGTGTGCCCAATTACGCGACCAAAGTATCACTCGACCGGCACTGAATCGATCAACTTGTACTTGCGCGCATATGGACTGGACTATTTAAGACGTTAATAGTCTTCTGAATATTTCAGATGCTGGTTGCCTTGTAAATCTAACATCAAATCTTCACCCAGTTCTGTGTTAACGCGAACGTAACATTAAAGCAGCAAACCATTAAATCTCACTCAACATCTTGGATTATCGAACAGTAATAATTTAAAATGGAATGGAATTACTTAATTTATTCACGGCAAACCTAATTCTATTACCTAAGAACTGAAATTTTGGCAACTGTGATAAATTAAGATTTAAACGTTTTATAATAAAACAGTTGAAAATCGCATTGCAATAGATCTTCATCATTTATAACTAATTGAATTAATTTGTCTGTTTCAATTATAATAGTTCTTATTGACGATCGACAGTCGCCAACCCAGAGGAATATGGCCAAACTTCAAGCATAGTTTGCGGCCCGTTCAACGTAGTGTGGTTATTATTTATTCCAGACATATTGTTTGACATAAACAAGCGTTAAATTATATAAAAAAGTATTTATTTATAAATCATGTTTATTTACTATTAAACATTGCTTATCAAATTAATACATATATCTTAACGTATAGAAAGTGTGAGTTTAACAACCCAAAATATTTACACTATCTCAGAGAATAAAAAATCACGGGTTTTAGAAAATGTTAAAATAAAAATCGTCAATTTAATACTATTTTATAAGAAATGTAAAGAAGAAATCAATTCCAAAATTTGCTTACGTACCTCGGAATTCTTGTGGAATATGTTCCGGTGATTAAGCGCCTTCAGGAAAATAGCAAACGGCTTCCAATGCTTCGATGTTCGTACAGTCTCGTAGTCCGTTTTTCATGTTGCTAGCTTCTCTTTCCCCGAAAGAACTATTTGACATAAAATTATGTTCCCGTGTCTCTACAATGTGTAAGAAAAACAATGCTAACATGTCCAAGAAAAAAAAGCCAGTAAGAATTTTTCTCTCCCTTTTTATATTAACTTCTCCCATTTGGAAAACGTCATCCCCTTTATTTAAGAAAAATTTTTTGAGGCAACATACTATTAACCTTATACATTATCAACACTGATTCCTCATATTAAATTAATGTTTGAAGAAGTTATGATACTGGACTAAAAAACCCTCGGTCGCCAATTGATGTATTTGATAAATTGATATACGAAGATACAATCTGAATTTTATAATTGTTTCTTCGTGTCTTTAAATAAGTGTTATTCAATGTTTATTTCACGCGAGATATTTTAAAGACAATAATTCAAATGTGTAACCTTGGGTTTAAATCTCGTTGATATATTTAACCAGCAAACTCTCTGTTACTGAGGTACGTAGTCGAGGTCGATAGTCGAGCAAACAACATTACCAAGGCGTCATGTGCTACACCTAGCCCATTTACCGCTGCGTTAATCGGAATTTACCATCAGCTCAAGGCAAGCTTCTGCTGAGCATACTATAAGGCACAGCGAAGAACAAGATAATGAAAATGTCAAGTGTTCGAGGGTTGGCTTCGCAATGTAAAGATCGTAATTCATACGAGTTTTCAATATTACAGCCCACGGACCATAATCCTGAACAGCGAAAGACATAACACGGACTCGTGCTTATAGCAGGCCACACCCATTTACAAAGAATGGGGAAATTTTGTTGTTAGGTCACCGTAGCCAGAGATAGTTTACATTAATTTTAAACTTATTGATGTTCAGTTACTCTTTTGAAATATTTTTCAGAAGGAAGTGAGCGTAGCGGGGCTTCGAATGACAAGTCATCGGGCACGTAGATTCCTCCACCGATCGTGTGTTATTCCACTTAGGTGGAAGAAATGTTTCATTCTTAACCATTTCTTTACCGTCAGAAGTCCAACTAATTCTTAAAATTATTTGATTTCGATTTACCATGATTTTACAAAGTTTCATGGATGAGCTTGAAACTTCCAAGTTCATTGATTGAAACAATTTTACAGTCGCAAAATTAATTTTTCTGGGAACTCGTACGATTTCCAAAAGTTGTCTCAACACGCCGAGGCCTTCAGTGAATTTTTGATTTGCCGGAAAACTATTATATACAATAATATATATACATATATATATATAATAGGTCGTGAGATACTGCAAGTCGTGTCAGGTTCGCAGAAGAAGAAGGAAAAAAGCGGAAGGGAGCATTGTCGTCAGTTGAGAATTCCCCTTTGCGTAGAAGCTGGAACTACGCGACAACAGTTCTGAAAAAAAAAATTATATTCCAACGAACAGTATATACAGACAGTAACAAGGTAATTTTATCAGACCCTATACTTATCATCACTTAACTTTTACGGATGAAGTATTTGGTGTACAACATGAAATGGACACAATATATTTCCAATGTTTTTTAGAATAGTTTTTACAGTAGCAATGTTCATATTTTGATCGAAAATCATATAATCTATCAGATAATACTAATATACATCATTTTAGTTTTTAATACGTTGAACTTAAGTCTATTTAATTAGATAGTTAAATAGTTAATCTGTATTTTACGATATCTTTTCTCTTTTCAGGCCAGTACAATATTATTTCTTTCTTTAACTTTTTCAAAATCAACCTTTAATTAATATAATTTTATATACATGTATTTATAGTTGAAATAATGTCCCTAAAACTGGCTTATATTTTACAATAATTATATTAATTTACTCTATTTTTTTATTGTAACTTTTTCAAAATTAAATTTCTAATTAAATTATAGTTTAATGCATCTAGCAACACGGAAACTGCCGATTTGTAGATAAAATAAAAACATACATACTACAATTCTAGGGAAGTAGACATATACTATGTTGTATTTTTTTGTGTTGTGTTCCAAAATAATAATTTAAGGTCCGTAAGTTTTGCGGCTTTGATAGAAAGTTCCAGATCGCTTCAGTGATGCGCTTAGCCAATATTTAAACGAGATCATCTTCCCTCGACGTAATTTATGTTATATGAAACAGTCGATGCGGCAAGAGTTCTGAATTTCACTGAACGTTATAGGAAACCGCAGTATTACTGCCGACCGAATGACACGCACAGCATTTGTCTCTGCTCATAATTAATTCGCTAACCAATGCAACAGTTGGCACGAATGAGCTTAGAATCTGAGGGCAAGGAAATTATTTTGACTTTCTGTAGCCGTACGTTAGCTCGTTGGATTTAATTAACAATACCGCCTTATCTGAGTTATTAGTTCGTGCGCTAGCTTGCTAAATTGGACGATTTTAGCCGCCGACGAGCTCTCGAGCTTTGGTAAAGTGAACGCCAGTCTACTATGGAATCTCTGGTTGTTGGACTTAGCCAACTTCACACAACTCCTCGACCTCTGATCCACGACTGCTAAATTATTCAAACAGAACAACCAACTGCCGGAAAACGATGAATTAAATCATACTCCTCAAATCATATCGTAATTTTTCATTCGAAAATCCGAAAGCTGTTTATATATATATATATATATATATATATATATATATATAAACGTAATAAGAAAGTTAAAATGTACCCAATCTGCGGATATATATGGCATCTCAAGCAAAGTTGTGAACTACTGTGCCGACGTCATAGCTACTCCCCTTCAAATCACATTCAACGCATGTCTTTCTACTGTCATTTTCCCGACTCCCTTAAAGCTGCAAAAGTTATTCCGATCTTCAAAAAGGGTTCGCCCACCGACGCATCAAATTTCAGACCAATTTCTCTACTTCCGATATTTTCAAAAATACTAGAAAAAATTTTACACAAAAAGTTACTTGAATTCTTGACCAAGTATAAAGTAATTACTCCGGCTCAACACGGCTTCCTCAAACAAAAATCAACGAGCACTGCTATGTACGAGTTCATTCAAAGTATACAAAATTCCCTTGATGAACACCTGAAAGTAGCCGGAATTTTTGCTGATCTCTCGAAGGCATTTGATCTTGTAGATCACAGCATACTCCTCCAAAAATTATAATATTATGGGATCAGAGGCAACGCTTTGGCACTCTTTGAATCTTATCTCAACAATCGGTAGCAGAAGGTAGCCTTAAAAAACAAAGCTGGTGAGGTGCACTTGTCAGAATGGGAGGGCATTTCTTGTGGCGTGCCTCAGGGCTCAATAATAGGTCCACTGCTTTTTCTTTCGTATATTAACGATCTTCCAGAATATATGGACCCTATAAAATCTGTCTTATACGCAGATGACACTAATTTGTTAATTACGGACATTGATTTAAATAATCTCAATGCGAAGATTGAGACCTAAATACTTGGTTCGCCGCCAATAAATTAACGCTCAATGTACAGAAAACTAAGTTAGTTCGTTTTACAACAGAAACCAACAACATCGTTACGGATAAGTTCTCTGATCATGCGACTTTCCTCGGTTTGCAGGTCGACAGTAAATTAAAATGGAACTTGCACTATGATCGCATCGTGCGCAAACTTAGTTCTGTTTGTTACTCATTGAGACTATTCATGCAACAAGTTGATACCAAAACTGCTTCACTAGTCTACTTTGCTTCCTTTCATTCACATATGTGTTACGGTATTGCCAACTGGGGCAATTGTTCTCGTAGTGTGGATGTTTTCAAACTGCAAAAACGAGCCATTAGAATTATATCAGGTTCAGATGCTACAGAAAGCTGCAGACCTCTGTTCAAAAGACTTCATATTCTGACTCTACCTAGCGCTTACATATTAGAAATTCTAAAATTTGTTAAACGCAACATGAACCTTTTTGCAAGTAACGGGGACAATCATGGCTACGACACAAGAAACCGTTCAGTTCTCAGGTCTGACAAGCACAGCCTCAGTCTCTACGAGTCTAGCGTTCATTATTCCGGTATCGCACTATTTAACAGCCTTCCTGAACATGTAAAGAACATCAACAAGTACAACTCATTCGTCAAGGAGTGTAAAACTTTCCTTGTAAATAGAACTTATTACTCCGGACACAAATTTTTGAATCGGTCTCACATTCGTTGAACTGCCTTGCCTACAAAATTGCCGAATCTATATAATAAAAAAGGATGTATATTTGTATGTATGTATGTATGTATTTACGTTGTTCTTTATACAAATTTTATCGCGTGGACAAAAATTCAACAAAAATTGGTATATATATTCTGCCAAAATCGAGAACCGGTACTGTGGGGGTGAGAAACCCCTAGAATGAACGTGGAAATAATTATAATTAAAAACCATTATCATTAAATGTTAAATTACTGCGCGCCAAGAGACAATGACGTCACGCGAGAGAAAGACGTTACTACGCATCGAACAAAGGAAATTCTCCTTTATCAGGAATGAAATAAAGCAGAAATATATTCTTTAAATAAAAAATATAATTTTATACAGCAATACTCCATCGAATGATAATAAAGAAGAATACGAATTACTTTACTATCCTTGCGGAAAATGTAAGTTAATTTTCGCGCTATATTAGTTGTGAGTCTAGCTAACAATTTCATCAATATAATATTTCTTAATGTATGAAGACTGAGTGACAATTATATCCTGAAATACTCAAGGAATATATTTAAGTATTCAATTAAATACTTTTTCGAGTTTATATAAATAAGTACACGAGCAACGCCGGGCAACCAGCTATTAAGCTATAAATATGTAAATAGTTTGTCCAGTTTTCCCCTTTTGGTTCTGATTTCCTGCCTCTGCTTTCTGTTTTAGTAAATATCTATGACGACATCCCTCCGTACCTAGCGACAGGAGATTGATACCAGGAAGTGATTAGTGTCGTGTGCGTGTTTCCTAAAGACAGTGTGTATGATTGTAGTGACTAGACAAATGTAAACAGATATGAATTTTTGTGTGAGTTTTGTGTATTATATGTTTATATGTAATTTATCTACTGTACATTTGTGACGAATCCTATTTCCTCTTTAGAGGGCTAATGGTGAATAAATCTATCTATCTATTATTTTTAATCCTTTTAAACAGTTTTTCATTTCAACTGTCCCCATAATAAAAACAAATTTAAATAGCCCACTCGTCGTGTTCTGTGAGCATAACTTTCACGACCTCGTCTATGCGACTACCACAAACGAGTCACAAATTGGGTTCTACAAATTAGTACGTAGAGACATTTAGTATCGGTATCGCCACATTTGTCCCATTATTTGCACATTTTTGTGACGCCAAAGTGCGCTACCGGTTCGATTAAATTCCTATGAGGATTACACAGTCAATGTGTCGTGAAAATAACAATAGAATCATAGCTCGCTCGGGACAATCCCGGACCATTACCGCGGCAAAATGTATGTGTCGAATTCGACGTCACAGAAACACACTAAAATGTGAATTTTTATCAAATTTTGAAATATTCTCTCTGAAAATGTAATATTTCCCTGGTTCAGAACGAACAAATGTTGAAGTAACTTTTTTCTTAATTTTATTTAAAAAAAACGTAACGACTGACAATTTTTCGTATAATTTAATAATTTTGCTTAAAAAATATCGATTAGAACTACAATATTTTCTAAGTCCCACCAAAAGTGAGTATTTCAACTGATGTAAATTCACATTTCTGTAGAAATTTAAAGACATTACTTAACATGTGAAAATACTGTTCTGGATTATTTTTTGGACGGGAATTAAAAGTTTAATAATTTTTTAGTGATATTACTTCAGTGGTTCCGAGGTTATCTACTCCAAATACTTTGAGAAACACGAATTAATAAATTAAAATGCCAATTAATTAAGACATTAAAGGTGAATTTAAAAATCTAAATTGTTTGAGAAATCTATTCTAGACGGCGGTTCAGAACAGAACAACAATAGACGAGAAGAGCATTGTTTCTTTGTCGGAAGAAGTAATGCGCGCTCAAAATTGCGAGACGGGATTTACTTAGCAGGAAAGCTTGGTCAGATGCAGGTCGCAGGAAGATATTGAGAAGTTTGAGTTGGCAGTCAGACACGAAAGAAATTGGTCGTGTTGAAATAGACAAGACAATTTCAAATATTTAAAGTAAAGTTGCAGAGAATTATCGAGAATTACCAATCAACAGAGTTGATTGGTCCCTGAACATTTTGCTCAAGACGAAATATTCACTCGAGCAGAACTACGAAACCTGCTAAGCACAGTCTTGTGAACATAGCCGGGCAGAATTAGCAGTCAACCGAGAGAGAGACGAAAGGGGGTTCGTCTTGGTTCCGGAGTTTTGATCTAAAAATATTAATTTAGAATCTGTGCGTTTTAGAGGAAGTGCAAAAACCCGTCATAGTGCTTCGACAATTAAAGGTATCCTGGAATGCTGGGCAGCCGTAAGTAACAATATAAAAACAACTAATTATGTAAACCTGATTAAAAGATAGCCGTCAGATTTCGTTTTCTTCTTTTGATTAAAATTTGTTAAATAGAATCCATCTTTTTAGTTTAACTTCGCTGACAAGTAAATTTCGTCCTAGTTAATTGACGAGTAAATCTTTTCTCTTTTAAATTGGAATTTGTGTTTAAGTTGAGAAGTAAACTGATTCGCCATTGTCAAACCCAGTGTAGACCTTGAGATATATTTTTAAATTGTGTAATTGTTTTAAAGTTTTAAAAATAAATCTATTGTTTGCTAAAGTTTATAATCTTTCTATCATTTAAAAGTCCATTTTTTGTATATTACAAAATGTATTATACAAAATGGGGTTAAATATAACAAAATCAATGACGCAGCATCTAGATGATTTGGAAATTCCTTCATCAGGGAAAACTAGGTAAAAACCGCCACAAAAATATTGCGGTACGAGAATTGATTATGTTTACAAAAGGCTGCACTTCGATGTATAATTACCACAATTTTCTTTAAAAGAAAGTAAACCCTATATTTTATTTCGTGATCGTATATGAAACTTGGTAAAACGCTTTACAATTAAAAATAATACAAAAACTAGAAAAGTGTTTTATTTTAATTATTGATAATTTTTAAGAAATAAACATACATCAGGCGGAAATTTATTTAATTACTGCACACTTTTTGGCTTGTGTCCAAATTGAAGTGATTTTTATCTGAATGAAAACAACATTTACTCTGGTTTGATTCAAGTCAGCAAAACTGAATAGATTCTGTTCGTAACTGCTCGATTTGTTTGTAAAATACAGTTTTACAACGTAATAAATTAAAATTAACTTCCTCGGCAAGTGATTTTTAGCTGAAATGAGATCTCATCAAAATATTTTATGGAGCCATGTTAATAATCCATTATTCCGAGGCAATATTTACTTACGCCATCAATATGGCGTCCTGGCTACCCTGATGGTATTCTTAATGAATTCTCTTGTAATATATATAACAAAAATTTCCTCATGATTTACCATTAAAGGTATACTGAAGCAAACAGTTCCTTCCAGAGATTTATAGGCTGTAACGTAATGGGACGAGGCCTTATCATGATCGGAATCTTTACAGATTCGGTGAATCATGAATATTGGCACGTGAATTATGATCGCTTTAAAATGTTCGCCGCTCGTAAAAACACGAAATTATTTTATTATACGTTTCATTGACTATATCATACTCATTAAATTAAATTATTTTGCAGCAATCAATAATATTGAGGATTATATGGTTTATTCTTATTAATGAGTTTGTAATTATCTCTATTTGTATTTACGGTTATGAATTAAGCACTCAATTAATGTCCGAATATGTGTATATTACCGGTTATTAAATTTACTAGCAATTCACAATATCAGCATTTTGTAAAACGTATACAACAATTTCTAAACAGAGATCACTTGATAGTTCCTTCGTGCTTAGAACAAATACGATATCTCTGGTGTATATGCGAATGTCTAAGAAATTTGATGCGAAATGCATCAATGGAGATGTATACATAAACTGCCGCTGCACTAAAGCTTTTATTGACTCTGAAAACTGAATAATAGGAGAATCAAACAATACCTCAAATCGTCTCATAAACACAGACATCAATTTCTTTTCTATCCTTATGTTTTCCAAATTCTTTCTTCAATAGTTTAATATCTTTTAAATATAAACTGTAAAGTATGCATGTCCTTTAATTATGACGTATAACGTTTAAGACGCTTCATGGAAAGGTTAAGATAAATAATCGACTCAAGATACTTGCTGTATTTTTCCCCCTTCGAATTAAACAATTTTTTAACATAAAATCCCGGGCAACTCAGCTAGATTAGTAATATATTTAAATTACCCCCGGGGTAGGAATCGATCCGACATTAACCTCTTGGTAAACATTTCATTTAACCAGAATCAATAGCACCAGTGTTAGGAACATTTACCCATTTACGGTCCCCTTCCCGACCTAAACTCCAAATAAACCACGACGATGACTGACGTAATTCGGAAACTCTCCTACTACATTAAAGAAATGTGTCTAAATGTCACGACGAATTTAAATTATGAATAAATCCTCTCGAACGTAAGAAAGTCTAAAACTACACCCGGTACCTTAAAGGTGTAAAGTAATACAGCAATTAACTAAATGGAGATAAAAATATAGCTCGTACCTTACGAAAATAAAAAATTTCCCCGGTAACTTAAGAGGGTTAAAACTATTCCAGATAACATTTTCTCTACAACGTCCACCTCCACGAAGAAGAACATAAAATTTCATCAACCACCATGAATAATGCGAGATTTAAACTCAGCGCTCGTATAACCCCGGAATCGACACTAATATCTGTATGTTTTGCATTATTTTTATGTAAACCCCTTCCAATACCACCCGCACCGTAGTAGTGCTTGCCTCCCATGCCTTTCAGAGTTGAAATTAGACACTTAAAAATTCTAGAATGACACTATTAAATTTAGAGACCGTGGAAACGTCTTATTTGACGCTTAAAATGGCTGTTTAGGAGTTTTTTGATATTCCACCCCCCTCAAACCCACCCCTAGAGGCGTTAGGTGTGTCTTAACCCCCAGTGTTTTTTCCTGGATCGTATGTAACGTGTGTATAAAGTTTGGTAGAAATTTCTTTATACGTTTAAAATTTATATCAGTAAGAAACCGTCTTAGGACGCTGTTCATAACACTAAATTATACAGTCATAATTATAAGTTTATATAATTTATATTTTAATGAAATTAATTCAAATCTGTAAATTTATTCAACTATGTTATTGTCAGTTTTACATTTTTAATTAACTGTTAAAATTTGCTTATTAGGTCTATTACCTGTTCAAGTTCCAAAGTTGTCGACGGAACGTCGTTAAATTGTAATTACTTTATGTTTAATTTAATAATACACTTTTCTGTAAATTGGCCGTTTTAATTCATATTTATTAAATTAGAGATAATTAGTTCTTTGAAGAATAACGACCCATGTATAAAAAGTCTAGTATAACCGTTTAATATTAATTTACAAAGTTGTGTTACATTATACCTCGCAAGAATGTCCGATTTCAAAGCTGAATTACTTAATGGAATGTAATATATAGACCGTAAAACAGATTTCTGTCATTTGTGTGTTTATTTCTGTTTCCGTGGTCAACGTCTGGCTACTCCTCATGTTTCACTGGGCTGTTATTGCAGGAAACTGAAGTTATTAAAAATGTACTCCAAAAAGCAGCGGTATATTTGAATCATTTGTCGATAAGTCTTCAAAAATGCCATGAAAAAAAGTTTTTTAACCATCCTGTCTCAATAAAAAATTGCCTACCGTGTATTCATAATCAATTTGTTTATCACAGACGAAATCAAACATTTTCACATTGATAATCTCTTGAATACTATTTCCTGACCTCAATATTGTAACTCAAGCCTTTGTGCTCGATACCGTTCATACATAACCGGCCGCCTAATTTAATGTTTAATTAAGTTCAATTAAAGTCAATGGAAACGTTTGAGAATGTTAGAAGAGAGCGTCGCTTAACGATTCATTCCCAGCACGTATTCTGAGTGTGTAGTTCCATTGAATTTATTTGACTTCAATTAAATTGTTCCAGTGCGTGCACATTCGCTCATTGATTTTTTTATCTATAGAATTATACGGGATGATGTCTGGATAATTATTTCTCGATGTTTTGCGGTGTTATAGAAGCAATTGTTGTCTATAAGCACTACTTTTCCACAGATATTCTTATTTATGGCGGTTTCTTGAATTTTAAATTATAATTTGATTTGTAGGAAAATATAACCGACAACCTGGATATTTTTAATCATAATTAAAATAGTTAAGTTTCATATATTTCTGAAAGTGTGTAATCATTTTGTACAACAAATTAATGCCAAGTAAAAATTTACTGTTACATTGTTTCCCCATATTCATATCTAAACTCCTTTACAGAATATTTGTTACATATTGTTACGTCCTATTAAGCAGAAGTTCCAGGTTGGAATTTAATAGAATATGAATTTAGCGTTTTTGAATGTCGTAATTAAATGTTTCAATAAAGGTGTTGTTTGAAATTTATATCTGCTGGTTGAAACTAGTAAACTCCACATTAAAATAAAACGGTATACTTGATTGACGGTGGAAGCCTTGCTTCATGTAATATTGAACTCTTTCCCGCCGACATTTTCAATAACGATTAATTATTGTGTCAGAGTCAAAGGAATTCCTCAACTTTGTCAGTGTCAATTTTGTCGATGTATTCATTGTTTCATAATTAGAGCTGAGACTTGAAAATTCAATAAGGGGAGTCTGAAAACTATTTCCGTAATTGTCTTCTTATTCGTGGCGGTCGTGACGCTGAGCTTGATTAAAGACGCTTCTCGACGTAATGAAAGAAATCATTAATTACATTACAGGAATATTTCTGATCCGAAGACTGTATAAGGATATTCTTCTCAAAATGAGACACACCCTTTATTTCACTACGATCCGTGTCATTTTGAAGTACATCGTCGCTGAAATGAGGAGAAATTTAGTCATCGTTGATCCAGTGCAATATTCAATGGAAACTAAGGCTAACAGTGTTTACTGTCAAACAGATATTCTGGTTTACAACTGCGTATATTATCATTGTTGGACAGGTGATAGGCGTGGGGTGTTAACTGCATCTCGATGTAGCATTGCATTAGTGGCCCCATGCACTGATTAGAGGCTGGTGTACACAACCAGATCGAAGGCTTCAAGTGACTGAGATCTAGTATCCCAAATTCGGGATTCAGATAAGCCAAGGGTTATTAACGAAGCTCTAAGAAAGATATTGTACGCTAATAAAAAATATTTATACTCTGAGTTTAAGATAATAAATATTTTTACATATTTATGTTATGCAATTATTCCCTATTTGCTATTATCCAACGAAACAATACAGTGTTTCAACGAATATCACTCCCGCTAGCGTTTCGAACGAAATTATCGAAAAAAGATCGGATCACTCCACTTATACATGACCACACCCTCCTCCAAAATTAAACAATAAATTTTAATTCTACAATTCACTTGTAGTCGCAAAAAAGTGGTTACTTCTCAATTTCGTTAAACTAGTTAACCGTTTCACTCGTGAATTATATTTGTTTTTCAGCATTTTGATGGCAACTTATTCCACGCTACTGATATAAATTATTAATAGTAGCGTTTTGTACATTTCTTTGTCATCAGCTTCATGTTGAAGCAGGTCAATAACACAATAAATATGACGATTTCAATGTCAACGGTAATCATCTTCACCTAACAGTCAATTCGCTTTCTTACAACTTAGCTAAAATAGAATGAGCATCTAGTGATTTATACGCAAGTGCGATCCTAATTTAGAGCTAACTGTCTATTAAATGTTTAAAAGTAAAATCCGTATCAGTTAATCAGCTGAACCGTAAATCAAAGATTACAGTGTTTTGACGAATATGATGGCCGATAGGGTTGACAACTAAATTAGCTAGAAAGATTGTATCACTCCACTTATACAAGACCACACCCAGCTCCAAAAAACTGAAAGTAATTGAAAACATAAAAGGTTTCTTTAAGTTAATACAGACACAGATGTAAAAATAATAAATGCTGTTGTTAGTTGGGAAAATATGATAACGAGAATGAGGTACTATATAATACGTAGATTAATTACAGAGAAGTAAAGTCTGTCTTATACATTTTCAGTATTGAACGAAATCCAAAATTACGTAGATTATTTGGAGTAAAATTTAGGAAGTAGTCATAATGAAGATAAACGAAGAGATGTTTCTCTCACATCTGCAACGACCTTCTCATACGTACTGTGGTTTCTATCATGTTCTTCTTCTGCCTCTTCTCCGTGCGGTTCAGTCAATTATCACCCATCCTTATCCTATTATAGTGCTGGCATGAGAAGTTCAAGTTGGTTCGTTTTAGAACTATTATCCCTTATTTGTTTCAGGGATAAACATTGATGCTCACATACTATTTTGATTGGAATAGTTATTTGCGGTGGACTTGCTGACTCGTCAGGTGTTCATCTCGAGGAACAAGTTTTTGTGCTCCGAGTGGCTTTGAGCCTAAGGCGACGAAGGAACTGTATCTCCCAATTCACGTAATTAAATGTTGCAGTCCTCAACAGCTGACTTTTTTGTGATGAAGGTAAATTCCTCATAGAGCGCAAGTGACAGACAACAACGGCTCCTCCGGGGGGGAAACGCGTCACAGTAATCTCCTCGCCAGGAAAAAGGGAATGAAAGTAAATGCCTCGACTGGGTTTTATTACGTGCTTAAACGGGAAAAGAATTAGGAATTGTCTCTTTTAACGATAATGATTATTTGAACAAGTCCGTTCTTCATTTTTTCCCGTTTTTGATTTTAAAAGCTAAACATTAGCAGCAGTATTCAATTTTTTTTAATTATATATAAATGAATTTGTTATTTTAAATATTGTTATGTTCCCTTCATCTCTTGGAAATTTTAAACGTTTAAGTTATCTGATTTATTAAGATAAATGAAATCGTACATTGTCTATAAGACGTAAAAGCACACATATTAATAAGTTTGTCAAGTAATAATAATACCCAGACTGAGGCAACACAGCCTGAAGATGGTTCAAATGTGAACATAATACATTGTGATGCTGTTGAATTAAAATTTCAAATTAAATTTTTTTTGGTATTGTAAATTTTTTTTAATGGTTGTTAAATATATCTAAATATTTATAAATAATCAACAGCCAAATTAAAATCAGAAAACATGATATTTATTTATGGAAAATTATACAACGTTTTGTCGCTAACCTTGCGACCTCTTCAGGTTGAAGTTCAACACTACAGAACCAAACCAATTACAATAATAAAATCTAAAAAAAATTAATTTTTAGTTTTAGTTTTTACTTGTCATTCTCGTTTTAAAGTTCGTATTTCGGCCACGGCAGTCAAGGGAAAATGACCTGACTATCAAAATTTGTAAGTCCACCTAAATTTATATTGTACGTATGCCAAATTTTTCTTAAGAAACAATACGTAGTTTAATTTTCAATTATTCTGACAATAAATTATGTGTTTGTTTATAAGTTGCCTCAATAGTCGGAATATATATATATCATATCTACATATTGAAAACAGACTTCAAAGTAAAAAATTACTAAATCAAGAAGCTAAGCCATAATTGTCTTCTTGATCAAAATAAAATGAAATTTAGGTGAAAGCCTACATGTTGCTATAATTTTTTTTTGCACTGATAACTAACACCAAATCAATAATTTAATACCGGAATTCCTGGTATCCGACTGATTAAATTTAATGTTCAGAGGTGAATAAACATAAATATAGTGATATATTTCCGTTTACCTCCCCTCATAACTAAGGCCAGAATGGTAATTGCCAACTCATTCAAGATTTCTGAGTGAGCTTGAAATCAACCCGTAACATCTATACATTTCATTGCATTATTTGGAGTGCTTTTCGCACAACAGGAAAATTATTTCAGTGGGTTTTAGTCTTTTTCCAACTTCAAATTTTTTTTGTTACATTTTATTTTGAATTTTAATAAGTTGCTTTACAAGATAATTATTATTTCCCTTTATGGACCTTCAGTAACACATCAATCCTTTCTATCTGTTTCTTTTGCGGTAATAATTCTTAACGCAATTGTGAAACTTTTTCATGTCAATGAATGAATTCGTATAAATTTAGCTGGCATTTCTGAACTTCCGAATGGCAGAAACTAATTTATAGTATCGATATTACATATTTGCACAAACTAGTATTAACTGTTGGATACAAAGATCGATACGAAATGGGTTTCCCCTGAAGCAGATCGACGTTAACACAATTAGGAGTGTCTTCTTGTCCTCAGCTCTAAAAGGAGCCATTACCAACTGTTCTCCGTTAATGGAAACTTGCAGCATTAGTCATCACAATGATTCTCAACACCAAGACGCCAAGAAAAATAATAAGAGATGTGGCCACAATGGCCCAGAGAAAAGAAAGCAGAGCCATGATGAGGCTTTGAGCCCGAGGCGGTCCCAGAGTTCTACTCAGCAGGTGCCGTGCTTTCATCATCTCTGGTAACCCCAGAAGAGTACTTGAGAAGACACACTGTGCATAACACACGAATTATTAGTATATAACTACATTTTCACTTATTAAAATCGACTTGGTACATCAGATAATATTTCAGTTGCCGTTAATCCTCAATTGAACGAATAAGAGGCATCAGTCCAAGATGTTTCACTAAGTTGCATTCCAAGATTGTAATAACAAGCAGTGTTGCCTATGTAACCGTTTAAAATTTTCGCAGGAAAATTGGTCCAATCTTTTCGTGCAGGAAAATACAATATAATTACAACTTTTTAATTTTAATTAAGTTTTATCCAAGTCATTTAAGAATTCATCGAATTCTATATAACGCACACCTTATTTTTCTTATGCCGAAACGAGCACTCCACAACTCGAACCGCAGAAATGTCGTACGCGTAGATAAATAATTTCATTAAAATTTATTTACAGTAGCATCAACAGCTCAGGTTAATAGCGACTGATGGAAACTCATTTTTCCTTTTCGGGGGGACTAATTTGACGAGAGATTCTCTCACGCACACAAACATCCATGCACTCGCTAGAATTAGAACACGGGACCTCTGATAATTGTTTTGGTGTTGATGCCTCATTTTGAAGTACATCGTCTGTCAACTGAGGAGAAATTCAGTCATCGCTGATCCAGTGCAATATTTAATATATTATCACCAACTGTAAACTGTCAAACAACTGTCAACTAACAAACAAACTCCGGTCACCGCAAAACATCGGCCAACTTCCGACACGTTTGAGGCTAAGCACGTTATATTCCCCAGAAATAATAAAATACATTTAATAACAAGCAATTGGTTCCATCGCCAACGTGATAACACGTTTATTACGTCAGACTAACCGTGACCATGACTGCAGCCTTGAAGTTCTGTTTGGTTGAATTCCGTCCACACTTTTATGACCACTGTCAACATTAACAAAAAAAATAATTATTAAGTAGTTGTCGTATGACACTTCATTAACGTGTATTGTAAACAAAAGTCTGATATTGCATTAAGATTAATCATCAGTAGTCATATAAGTACAGTTCTGTCTTTATATTATTGAACTATAGCAACAATAGCTACAGCTGTGTTGCATCCACGTAAATTTAATTAATGCTTCCATGCAAAACAGAATCGCCAATAATCTATTATTCTATTCAATAGCACTTTTTTAAAAATCCTGAGTGTTTTCTAAAAATGTAATATGAAGACTATATAATTTTTTCTGTCAGAAACATTGGAGGGACACAAACTTTTAAGAGCTTCGTCGTAACACTTTTTCAAGGTTTAATGGAAGACGATTTATACGAGACAATGGCTTAACTTTGAAATGTCAGGATTATAAAACCGTAGTGTTCTCCATTACAAGTTTTGATTTATTCAATTATGATGACTACTACAGTCGTGCATTTTTTTGGAGACCAATTTCGATGACGGACACTGACACGCCCATTATAAATGCCAATAGAAATGTGGATTTTGTCTGAAATACTTTTTATTCCCGACGGTAATGTGAAAATATGGTTTTATGAGCGAAGAAAATTTTATTCAGACAACGATTTACACTTCTGCTCAAAAGGTTCTGCTTCGGGCTGACCTTCTGTCCTTTCGACCGCAGGATGATTATAAATGGCAAAGGTTTTGTCGGAATGGTTATTTAATGACCTCTAATTAGCTTCAGAATAGAGTTGAAGTCTGTCGAAACATTTTATGAGTTCATTTGTGCAGAATATCTGGAAGAGACCCATCCTTATTTCTATTGCACATGGTATTTGCGTTGATTCCGCTGGGAAAGGATTCATACATGTTACATACATGATCTTGAATCCACTAACCGAATATCGTTGACTGTTGCGATAATTACGCCTTTTGAAATCAAAATGGGCATTAAGCTCAATTTTCATTTTTATAAGTCTAAGCCAAGTATTTACTCTTATAAAGGTAAGATTTTTGGCAAACAAAACCATTCAATCGAAGCAATACAATTAAAGTTTTGTGTTTTAAGTTTTGTTGAATGATGTTTATTTACCTGAATAACCAGGTTATTTTCATTTTTTTCCAGTAATATTCACCATTGACATTGAGGTATTTTGGCCCTACCGGAGAAGTCCGGGATGTAAAGCCGTAATCTGATCCCCTTAGAACCTTTTCGTGTCTTTAAATTAAATGTCTAAGTGGAACTCTAATATGAAGACACTCAGTTTACCTTCCAAACTTGGAAAAATTTACTAAATTAAAGGATAATACGTACATGATGACGTAATTAATATTAAAACAATACAATTCATACTCTTCAATACGTATTGTCAGCGAGAATATGCATTTATTACGTTGTTAAATATAAATAATTTTTTTAAATATTTTATTTAAAATTAAATATTTTTGCCGCAAATGTTTCACACTTTTCGACCAGTTTCTCCGACATTGATTTTTTTTTTACAAACCATTGTCGTCTATAGTCCAAAAAAATTTACTACATTAATAATTAGAACATTAAAAACTAGACGTCACTCCACGCCGAACACAATCAGCTGACTTAGCGTTAAAATGGGGGTCACAAATATCAAGTTTTAAAATACACACTTAAATACATCTAACAACACAAATATTTATTACGGAAAAATTATCAGCTTTAATTTGACATCAAAATATTTAACGCGATAAAAATTACCGGTATTAAATTTGAGAGACAATAAATTTTATAATAATTTTTTAATTATAATAATGTCTGTTTATGGTCATTAATTTATTTTATTATTAAATAAGAGACGTTAAAATAAAATCTTCGTTAATAATAAATGATACTGGGTTTCATTTTAAACGTCTAGGAAAATTCATTATACATCAATTATCGCAAAATAAAACCAATTCACGATGGAACAAATTTAAATGTCTGGATAAATAATTTCGCCAGAACAGACCAAAACTCTTATTAAAATTTATAAACAATTCAACGTAATATTTTAGAGTAATACGTCGGAGTATATAAATAATGGTATAATTGATTGTTGTCAATTTCTGATGTGATTCGATTGGTCTGAAATAAATTTTTCATTTTTAAAATAACATTGATATCATCTGCTTAAATTTACATTCAAAAACGTTTGTAGACAGATAAATTAATTCTGCATCTAAAAACTGAACATCTAGAATAGTAGTGCTGCAAATTGATTCGATGGTGATTTATTTCGATCTGAATATTCTGACGTATTTGACATAAATTAAATTTTGTAATGTAAATATTTACGACGGTAAATTTTTGTTTGTTACGAAACTCCGTGCTTGTATTGTTCAAAAAATGTAAACTATCGGAGAAGGGGGCGACTGTATTATCATTAAGTGTTGTTTTGGAATGATCAAGGGTCAGTGTGGGTTCTTTGTTAGTTTATTCCTTTATTTGACATTAAGTAGATACAATATTCTGCCATTTTAGAAGGGAGTGGAAAAAATTACAGTAAGAGAATACAGTTACTATTAGTTTTTTGTAGTAACGTGACTCAATCACAAATATGTTCAGACTGTTTCATTCAGACATTTTTTGGGGGGATAATCACGTGAGACACAGTTACGAAAAAAATAATCACGAAACCTATCAACGAAATCGCTAGAGATTTATACAAAAAAGTCCAAGTGGTTCCGCTAGATTTTTCTGCCTTCACCGAAGCACTAATTCATGCAGACAGCAAATTGCGTTTGAACAGTGCGATAATACCGCGCCATTAGTGGGATTGAAGAAGCTGGGCAATTCGGTCGTTACCATTGCCGCCTTGTCACAATTATCTGACGCGAGATGAGATAGTCCGTAATTATCGGCATTAAAACAGCCAATCACAGCCAGCTGTTTGCGTTTCTATTGCACTACCAAACTGTTTATGCCTTGATGTTGGTATTACGCTTATAGGAAAGGCTTCTCTTTATTGTTATGGAAGCACGATTGTTGATTTCTATGAATTGAAAATGGATTTTTAATGTTTTATTTGCGATTTCACCAAGGAGTTCAATTAGAATTATAAAACAAATATTTAGATATTGAGCCTTCCAACCAAACGGACAATAGTTACTTTGTCCTGAAGTCATTCTGAAAAGGTGCAGGACAATTTTTCTTCGAAATTCCGCGAGGTTATTAAGCTGAAATTGTCTCGCTGGAATAATACTTGAGCATTTATTTCAATTTATTTAACTAAAAAAAATATTTTTCATTACAAAACTGATCATGTCACCTGAGATGAATATTTGTCCTCTTTTAAATATTTTATTAAAGGGACAGGCTAATTAACACTCTCATATTATTTTAAATATAAATAACAACCAAATTACACTGACAAAATATTTTTCTCATCATTATTTTTATTAACATTAACCGGAGCTTTCGGGTGTATTCATCATTATCGTTCTAAAAAACGATAAATTATATATATTTATAAATCATTATAAAATATACCAGAATATTATTTGTCCACAAAAATTAATTAACAATTTTTTACGTGCCTTCTCGCCCAGATTATTTATGTAATGGCCACCAATGAACAAAAATTATAGATTGCTATTTTCCTAAACAAATAATGTCTTATAGTAACCATGTAAGTAATTAAATTAGATAATCTCTGTGATATTAATTTTAAATTGCAATTGTTTTAAAATAATTCACTTCTTTACACTAACGGTTTTTATCTTTTTTTTAAGTTTAAGTTTAAACCAAGCAAACTTCGGATTCAAGCGACGGATCCATAAATTTTTTAAAAAGAAAAAAAATGATGTCTTCGAGGGGTTTTTTGAGTAATTTTCTGGTGAAACTGAACATCAAAGCACTGAACTTATAGATAAAATAATATTTTGTTTGTAATTGGAAAACAAAACTCAGTGTAGGACAAGCTTTTTTAATTATTCTGTTATAAAATTTCAGAAAAAAATTGCCCCTGAAATTAAAAACATTTAACAACTGATTAGTCAATAACGTAAATATTATTTACTCAATTTTTTTATATTTTGACAGTGCACTGAAACTTTGTTTGCCAGTGTAAAATTTTGAATAAAAGTCATAATATTATTGTTAAAAACGTTAGTTAATTGTGTTTTACTGAGTAGTACGTAATTATGAATATTATGAATTATTCCTTCCGTGATCCGGATGCCATTATTATACAAGAACCGGAGTCCTTTGCCGTTATAAGGCCAGAGCTGTTCAGAAATTCCTTCTCTCATGAGTCGTGCCGATAACATGAGTTAATCACTTATGAAATCGGAAATAAAATAACGAATTTACAAGTGCTAATAATATAGGAAAATATCACGTTTTTGAATGTAATTTTTGTGCTCCTGGCCAATATATGTAAACTGCAGAATATACACACGAAAGAGGAACATTATATATTATAAGTATTCACGCATTAAATATTTAGAAGTCAACATAAGTTAAACTGCAGGATTAAGCCAAATTGCTTCAGAACTCTTCTGCAGCACCGAGAAGGGAACATGATATATCACGGAAACCATAAGAATTTATAGTTGTGCCTCTAAAAAGAAAATAAAACATTTGAAACAAGTTTTATCAAGATTGATGCACAAGGTCAGTGTCAAATGAACATAAATATGGTCGGTTTACGAGTGTGCAGGAGATAGAATCAACACCAGTTCCCATAAATATCAAATAATCACCAGATAGCTTAACCACCTAGATAAGCTTCAAGGAAGCGAAATCATTACACGAAAGCGATCATAATAAAACAAAATATTCCAAAGTTGTTACGTTTCACCTGCTACCCTAATTAAATTGCAAATTTGACTTTCTCTTCAAACGCGATGAAGCTGAACGAAGAGATCAAGATAATTTTCTACTTAAGAGCAGACAAAGGCGCGGCATTGATCAGCCCGTATGAAGTTCTACTGCCTCCTGTTGTTGCAAGACAAAAGAAAACTCAAAAGTGAAGTGCCTCCACGGAAAGGACTGCCTTAACAAGGAGCGCAGGATCATCATATAAGTTTCTGTGCCTGAAATTAATTAAAAGCTTAATGTAATGCGTGGTGATACGGTTCTGAGCGCCTCGCTCGAACCCACCGGAGGATTTCCTTCAGATGACACCAATTACTAAACGAAATTGGCTACATTTGATAGCAGTTAACCACCTTCATTTAAGACTAATTTAAATTACAGCTTAGTCTAGAGATGCTAATTGACTGATTATTATAATATTAAAACGTGGAATCTTTACGAAATGTGCGTCAGCCAGAAACTGAACTAAATATTCTCAGTGCATGGGAGCAACACGGATCGTCTCCCTCTACAAAACAATGCCACACCCTCTCAACGCATCAGAGATAACATTTATTTTTGCTAATAACACAGGGTTACCAACGAACGAACAGGTCACGGTACTGGACGTATACATCATTTCTGATGTTTCTAACTATATTTTTATGGTTCTGATTCACATGATACTTCAGCTATAATTTCCAGGTATTTCGTTTCTTCCATACGTATTTCCCACGATTAGGCAAGGAAATTGTTTTTAAGACTTATCTGTTTTAATATTGTTAAATACAATTGTTTCTCTAACAAGATATTTTTTATCATACAGTTTGATATGTCACAGATCGATTTGCAGTGTTTAATATATTCACGTCTCCAGTTCAAAGAAGTTGGAACCTAGTCTCAACTGTTTTCAATCATGATTAAAAGTCTTCTATCAAATTCCCTGACCGTATCACCCAGTGAGCTTCAACTGACCTCAAAATTCTGTGATCTCATATCGCCCAAAGTCTCCTTCCTGTTGGCATGTGTAGCGTGAAATGAAGTCATTCCTTCGTGTCCCTTGGGGAAACACAGTTTACTCCGAGTTTGTGTTTTTTTAAGGCGTCAGACCGCAAATAATTATTAAGATAACCAAGGGCCATGTCATTAGTTGGCTTAATTGAGTAGGAGAAGAACAGGCTGGACCACATCAACGTGAAGGCTTTCAACGCATATCTGTCAATAGTTTTCACAGGAAATGAAATAAAACTTTACCATCTTATAATCATTTTCATTAAAAATTGTTAACTCTCGTTGATTAAAAATTATTATATAAATTTATAATTAACAAAAATTTTGAAATTCCTTGGCCTAGTGATTTTAATTTTGAAATATTGGAGTTTACAATATTCATCCTTCAAGGATGAAATATTATTACTCCAAATTAAAAAATAAACGCTGATTGCAATAGAAGAGTAAAATACTGCAATTATATTGTATTAAAATTACTATATATTATATTGACGTAAAATAGAACCATGTGGAACTCCACCCTTTATGTTTCATCAGCCTGAATCAAATATTTAATTTATTTTAATCTAGCTGGGTGCCCGGCGTTGCCAGAGATGTCATTTATCTGTAACCCCCGATATGACTCCAATTTCGGTTGCTTTTGCGCTATTTTTATGTAACGCTCCTCGAACCCTATCCCTACATGTGCTCCCCTCGCATGCCCAAAGGGGTTGAAATTATATACAAAAAACATCACTAGAAATACAATCAATATAATTAACCCTGAAAAATATTGATTCAACGCAAATATCTGCCGCGTTTACATGTTCCAAAATTTCCACCCTGCTACCCCTGCATCTGAGGGATAAATGCCAAGTTGAATGTCATAACTAAACTCAGTGACATCCATAACCTTCGATTTGACTCCAATCTCAGTTGTATTCGCGTTATTTTCTTGTAAAGCATCTCGACCCCAAACCATAAGGGTGCCCTTTTTCCAGGGTGTAGGGGATGAAAATTATAATCAGATAACATCGGTAGAAACACTTTCAATATCTTTAACCCCTAAAAATATTTATCCAAATCTAATATCGGCTATTTTTGCATGTTTAAATATTTCCACCCCCGTCCACCCCCGCTTCTTGGGGTGGTAGACGCGTCTCACCCCAACAGTGTTTGTTTCCTGATCGCAAGGAACACGTGTACGAAATTTGGTGAAATCTGCTGCACCGGTGTAGATTTGTATAATGAACATACAAATATACAAACAAACAATTATATACATACATACATACATACACTCATTTTTATTTATAAGATAATTTCCTTTTACGATTTTTTCATATCCTTGTCCCATAGCCTCCAGAAAAATAATAGACTTAATTGGTTTCGGATGAAAAATCTCGATTGGACCGGGAACCTGCGCCAAACACACGGTGCTCTAACCACTGAGCCATCCTTTGCTGCCTCCCTTTATTTTAAGACTTCAATGGAGAATTGAATAATGGACAATTCAATTATTATTGCCACTTGTAGACAATTTCTTGCGATTTTCCTTTACCGTAACACTTGCAGGCAGATTAACATAAATCATTAAACCATTTTTTAACAGTCGATTGGTCACGTACTCGTAGGTGTGCCTGTTGGTTTTCCGCTGCAGGATGGCGTAGGGTGTGACTCGGTGGCCTTGAGCCGCGTTGGACTACCAACCTAATGGATTGCTTGTAGAGCTTTTAAACTTTAACTGCCATGTTACAGCCTTCTGAAGAGGAGGTAAGGCGGCCGGTTTCAGGGGTTTTTATCTTCTTCTCGGGTCCAAGACAAGCACCAAAAAAAAAGGAGAAAGATGCCGAGGGATCCCATTCGGGAAAATAGTGGCCCAATTATGCGGTTCGGCGTAGATTCCACCATTGCGGTCCGGAGACAGTCACTTTCATTTGTCGGGACCAACGCGAATTTAGGATGTACGACTCTATGCTAATTTTATGATGATTTTCTTTGTTTACATGAAACCCTTCACCAAAGCTTACTGATTACAGACTAAATACCAATTTATATTTTAAAATTTTTAACGATTGTATTTCCAACCATTATGCGTTTTATTTTTTATACATTAATACTAATTAGCACATAGAAAATAATGGAATGTTATGTAAATATCTATTTAAATTTTTATGTCATATTCCAACAAATTATTATAATTAGTATTAACTTTCTAAGGAACCACATATTAAACAAGTTTAAAAATATATGTATTAAGACAAACCAGAAATTTAAATCTTTGACTGGAATATAGGAATACAATTACTATTATACGACGGTCACACATCGAAGTAAAGAACTGTACAACTGTATAAAATTGTTTGCCTTCTTACAAATTTATTTCTTCATCCAGAAATAAACATTGATAAAAAATTTAATTTATTTCTGCTCTTCTGGGACTGTCAATGTATTCATTTACAAATTTTGTAAATAGTATGAGCCTGCATTCTAAAACCTCAAGTTCTTGATCCTGATAAATACAATATGATAAAAAATACAGCCAAAATAGTTTTCTGTTTACGAATTAGTTTATATAATACATAAATAAATCTATACATTTTATGGAAAAATAAATTTGAAGTTGACAGGCATTTAAACAACTGCCTATTTTATTCATTTAAATTTTCAATCTTCCTTTAATTTTCACGCCATTCGCAAGGCGCTACATAGTCCATATGATATATTTACTCGTTAGTAAAAAGTGGAATATTGGGTCACTCAGGTTGGAGTTGCGGTCGCCGAGTGACTGTCGTAGCTGCCGCCGTAATGGATGATGCGTGTCACAGGCGTACCCTCGGTTTTCCGCGAACGAGGGGGGACGCCACTTCTCACTCCCTCAAGTAACTTCCACGTGACCGCACATTTCGCGGGGAATATTGCGGTTCTGGAACATTCTGGGAACTGAACACGCGATCCCACTAATTAAGCCACGAATGGGCATCGATGAAATTAAAGCGCTGAGAGCAGAAAGAAAACATTAATTAAAACTTTCAGGAAAAATTTTAATATTGTTACTCGTACTGTATACACCCATGGACGATTATTACCTGAAGATGATACTCATCAACCATGAACCGTTATGTATTAAAAGAGGAATTAAGTCCCGTCTTGACTGTCGTTGAGGAAAACTCGAAGCGGCAGGAAACAAATCTCACCTAATAAATAGTCCAGACAATTATACGATTAGTTGAGTCTCCCTCTATTTGCACAAGACCACACCTCACTCTACGGAAAACACACAACGTTTTTCTCGATATTCCACTCGTCACGTCCACCGCAAAGATCGCGTACAATTTTTCACTTTTATTTTCCTCAGCTTTCTTACTGTAATTAGTTATGTGCTGGGAAATGTGAGTGGTAGGCATTAATTAACTAATTTGCCCCGATGTTATATGTATAATTTAAACCCATTTCTGTGTTAGAGTCGAATCCGGGGTTATGGATGTCACTGACATTCAAGTTGCCGTTTAACCTCCAGGTTCGTATATAAAAGACGATATGTCGTAATAGCTGGGTGAAATTTTTTTTTATTAAGTTGTAATTGTGATTACAATTGTTTTATATATATATATATATCAAGGTTTGAAAAGGTTAAGATTTGTACCTTTGTGAAAAACAGTCTTTAATAATCAATAATGGTATAAAAAAATTGTAACTCTGTAGAACTTTCAGAGTTCAAATAAAGTTAATTCAAAAAGTCGAACCCAAAAGCAGGGTCCAGGGGCCAGAGTCTGTACCCCTGAGGGTATATGCCAGAAGGTATAACTATTATATATATAATATTTAATTTTAATGTCTGATTATAATTATACATAACGACCAATTAACTGACTTAAAATTATCCAATTTTAGTTAACAGCGCTACGTTTCGGTACTTACTTGTACACTCTTCAGGTTGTGGTCTCGCTGAAAGGTTTATCTTGCAGTCTGGCTATGAAGATTACTTGATACGTTTCCACGGTTACGGAACGTCAAACTTATTGATACTTAGTATTTTACACAATACGGTTTCATTTATCTTCATAAATCATACAACTAAAAATATTAATAATATATTAAAAGATATGAGTAAATTAAATATATTGAAAACACAAACATTTGGATTTTACAATAATACAAAATTTTGAAATATTTAAATAATATGAGTTGTCTGTTTAAATATATGTTATTATTACAAAGAACCATTCACAGACATTAAAATTCCCCCCAAAGTTATTTATCATAAATTTTTAATTTATCAGCAAATCAACGTTGCTGTACATATTTGTATCCTCTTCACACACAGCCTTTGGACGGTATAAATATGTACAGAAACGCTGTTTGGCTGCTGAATTAAAATTTTATAATAAAAATATTTGTAATTTTAAAACATATGTTAATGGTAGTTTAATAAATATATTTTATATCAATATTGTTCTATTGATATTATGTGTATATTTACAAACTTTGTAGTATTGTAAAACACAAATTTTTATGTGTTCAAAATATATTTATTAAGCTAATTTTACTTCATTTAATGTTTTAACTAATTTTATTTTATTATATATAGACTTTTCTCAGTCTCATGTAATGATAATAATTTCTTTCGGCGTGTTAGATGTTTTAAATGAGTAAAAGTATAAAATATTACAATGATGTGTGCTTAATAATTAATAGCCCCCTTGCGTCAGTCGCGAAATATACCGTAAAAACAATTATATTAATCTGACTTCTTTTTAAGTAAATGAGAGACTATTTATTATCAAAATTTAAAACAGTATACTTAAGAAACACGTTTCATGCCTTCAGGTAGTGAAATTTCAAATTAAGTTATTAAAAAATAATTAAAAAAATAAAATCTTAAACAATTTGACGTCCAAAATTATTACGTTAGGTCGAACCGTATTTTTTTAAAGAAACATAATTTGATTGGTAACAATTTATTCGAGCCAAATCCGGGGTTATAGATGACACCGAGTTGCATTGTCTCAACCCGGGCAACGCCGGGCAAACCATCTCAGTTAATTATGTTTATAAATAATTGAATTACTAATTATCATGTATGTAAGAATTCCAGTCACATCTAAAAGGGGTTGAAATGAGACAGTCGTAGAAATATTATCAATTTAATTAATTCTAAATACAATCATTAAAAGAAGATATCGTCCTCAATTGATTATTTAAAAATTTCCACCCCCGACTGTACCCGTCCCCCGGGTGGGCGGGGGGGGGTGTTAAATGGCCGGTTGAATGTCATAACTAAACTGAGAGCCACCTATAACCAACCATTTGACTGTAATCTCGGTTGTGTTCGTGTTATTTTCTCGTATCGCCCGTCCACCCGCACCCCGTAAGGTTGATACTTTCCCATACCGTAAAGGGTTGATTTTTACACAGATAAGGTTGGTAGAAACACGATAATATTCATATCCGACTCCAATATTTTTGGCATGTTTGAATATTTCAACCACCGTCCACTCATCCCTAAGCGTGATCCCGTCTCTCATGCCGATAGGGGGTTGAAATTTTGCACATACAACTTCGGTAGGAATATTATCAATCCAATTTAATATGAACTGATTAATTATTTGTTACTGAACGTGTAGATCCTAATGACGTCTGTGGTTACAGAAACGTTTTTGGATTAATAATAATAATTTGACCTGAAGATTGACCAACGCCACGGCATCGACGTCGAGAAAGTTTTTACATTTACGAGTTTATTTCCTTGTTTATTATCTTCGCTTATAAACGGCCTAATTAGTTCCAATAAATCGCCAAAATTACGATCTGAATTTTGTCAAGTAGTCATAATAAGTCAATCTGGATGTAGAAAATATATAAGAATAATAAAATTCACACGGCAGCCGAAGTTATTTATTTATTTCTACGTAAATGAAACTGCAGTGAGGGTTTATTAAATTATTTTATTACAGTCAAGTATTTATACACCCCGAAAAACAGCAAAATTATGTAATAAGATATTTCAACACGTAAAAACTGATTGATTGCAAGATAAAAACTGTCTTGAACCATTAAACCACTAGAAATTATGAGTTAAATAATTGATTGAATCATTTATTGTACTCAATAATGTTCGTCTTAATTAAATATAAATAAAATTCACTTAGTCATTCAGTGTACAACGGCGCCATTTTGCTCAATTCTCGTCAACGCCTCTTAGGAGGAACCAGGGGCAGTTGTGACGTAGCACAGAAATTCGCCAACTACTAAGGCCGTCTGCTCCCCTGATGTATCGAGCTCCGTGAAAATCAAACCCCATGTTAAGTCATTAGTACGAGCCAAATCCAACAGATGTCATGACCGCCTCCTTTTTGAAGCGTTTCTAATTTAGTATGGGATTTCGTGATTTTGTCTTGCGGGTTGCTAGTAGAAGTAAAGAAGGTATCTGAGTTTACGAGCAGGTGTCTCAGTCGACGAGTCTAAGCGCCGCCCCTACAGCAGGAGCTCCTCCATTTTACATTTTGCATGGGCACAACCCTGCCTGCCCTTGATTACGCGGTTTCTCTGATTCTCTCTCGCTGAGAGGAATGAAGGAATGATTTTAAATATATAAATACTCGACAACACATAAAATATTCACTGAAATGTCTGCGAGGGCTATTCTCTCGCAGGCAGAACCTTGTAGGAGAGATATGAAGGTACTACCTTTGGGTATGCTTTTCCTCTCCGTTTTTGAACTAAGGTTCCCACAAGCCGAGGCACCTCGGCCTGTTTTGAGAGGTTGTATGTTCCGTGGGGGGTCACAGACCTTGGGCATACGGTAAGAGTTGTCCGCTATTCTCATTGGAATAGTCGGCCAGCTGCCTCCTAAACTGGTCGAGGCACGGAGAAGGGAATACTGCGTCCCCACAGCAAACTCCTCTCCCGCTATCGGAAGGTCGTGGGACAAGTACCCAATGCCCGACCTACCTGATGCAGGTTTTACTAAAGTTTTTCCTTAATTTCTTTAGGCGAATGCCAGGTAGGATCCTTAAAAGATAGCCCGGTGGCCCCTAGTTAACCCTGGGATACTTTCCTCTATCCTTCCGCATCCCCCCTTTCAAATCCCTTCCTATGATATTAAAGGGGAGTTGCCACCATGTGGATTACCCTCATGTAGCCTGTTGCCCCCCCCCCCAAAAAAAAAAAAAATTCACTAAATTAAATTAATAATGTGGTACTTAGGTTAGTAATTTTAGAAATTAAAAAATCCTATTTGTTTACTTTTATGTATTTGTCACATCAATTTTTTTTATGCGGAATGATTTTGGCGTTCCCATATTCACCTTCTTCGTTTTCCATAATTAATTTTTTAAATCAATAATTACTATAATTTCAAAGGGTAAAATTATAGTCAATCTTTTTTATTTGTTTCATAAGTTCTCAGATAATGACCATATTTGATACCCTCCTTTTTGTTTTTTTTGCGTTTGTCTGTGTAGGAACGTAAAGGAATATATTTATTTTCACCGAGGAGAAGGAAATGTCTTACGCACCCCTATTATTATATTCTTGGATTCCTGTGCCGTGTCTCCAGTTGTTTGCCTCGTCTCTCTATTCCTCTACAGCT
Source organism: Zhengitettix transpicula (assembly GCA_037074705.1). NCBI lineage: Eukaryota > Metazoa > Arthropoda > Insecta > Orthoptera > Tetrigidae > Zhengitettix > Zhengitettix transpicula. The sequence continues at coordinate 58,392,919 of CM073595.1, read as the reverse complement.
GAGAGGAATGAAGGAATAGTTTTAAATATATAAATAAGCAATAACGTAAAATATTTACTAAATTAAATTAATAATGTGAAATTACACTTAATTTTATCCCATGCAGAACTGTGTCACATTCACGGGGAATACCGTACACTCCGGGCTTCCTTAATCGTGCCAATCATTTCTACTGATTTTGGCTTTCAGAAAGAATATCGCATTGATTTTATTTCTGGTCAAAATTCGTCCAATTCTGCTTGCTCCATACAAATATACGAAGCTACATACATACATACATACATACATACATACAAACAAACACTCTGCTTTATTTATAAGATTATTTTAATTTTAATAAATAATTTAATAAATTTTCACGACAAATTTCCAAGATTTTGATTATTATTATTTTAATTTCATTATTTTTCTTCTTTCAACGATTGTTTTATTTATATTACATAAATAAGTCTATATTTTCGTGGTATATATAATATATATAAGTCTATATTTTTCTTTAGTGAAGTTAAGTGGAAAGAGTGAATAAGTTTCAAGAAAATATTTCTAAGATTTATTGTATTATTATTTCAATTTTATTATTTTTCTTCTTTCAACGATTGTTTTATTTATATTATTAGCTGGGTGCCCGGCGTTGCTCGTGTACTTATTTATAAAAACTCGAAAAAGTATTTAATTGAATACTTAAATATATTCCCTGAGTATTTCAGGATATAATCGTCACTCAGTCTTCATACATTACGAAATATTACATTGATGAAATTGTTACCTAGACTCACAACTAATGCGGCGCAAGGATGGTAAAGTAATTCGTATTCTTCTTTATTACCATTCGATGGAGTATTGCTGAAGAAAATATTTCTGCTTTATTTCATTCCTAATAAAGGAGATATTTCCTTTGTTCGTTGCGTAGTAACGTCTTTCTCTCGCGTGACGTCATTGTCTCTTGACGCGCAGTAATTTAATATTTAATGATCACGGTTTTTAATTATAATTCTTTCCACATGTATGCGAGGCGTTTCTCACCCTCACAGTACCGTTTCTCGTGTTTTGAAGAATATGTATACCAATTTTTGTTGCATTCTGTCCACGCGATAAAATTTGTATAAAGAACAACGTAAATACATACATACATACATACATACATACATACAAATATACATCCTTTTTTATTATATAGATAGACTTTTCTCAGTCTCATGTAATGATAATAATTTCTTTCGGCGTGTTAGATGTTTTAAATGAGTAAAAGTATAAAATATTACAATGATGTGTGCTTAATAATTAATAGCCGATTATATACAGGTTGAAGTTGACCAACTACGTCGAAAACTTATTAACACTATTTTAGACATTGTGCGGTTTTTTCGCCGATTTTTTTATTCATTATTATTTTTGAAAAATATGAAGTCAGCGGTTGTTAAATATATTGTGGTAACCTTTCAAGCTTTAATTTAATTTTCCTAAATTCACTCTTAAATTTATCAATTCTTTATTATATTGACAGGTTTTAAAATAAATGGTTACACTGAAATTAGTTAATATGAAATATGAAAATTTATTACATATAAATTTTAAATTTTTTTACAATTTTATATAATTTTTATAATTTTTTCCATGGATTTTTATGTATGAGACTCTTAATGAGGCCCGATCAAGCGCCCTGAGAGATAAATAACAGTTATAGACATTTGCATTAAATATTAAATTTATAAAATACTAAAAAAATTTAATTTAATTTACAAAGATATTTTCTCAAAAGTACAAACATTAATGAAATCTGGAATTTGACGGTATGGATCACTTACACTATGCTTACAAGATATTTTATAAATTTGAATAACTTAACGTACGAGTGTGTGAATAATCCTTATAACACTCGAATTTTATCACTTTACATGCTTAAAACCATTTTATTTTGAAAAAACAAATAAATTTGTGAAATTACCTTTTATTAAACAGGCAATAATGTGCACCATGTTGCACGTACACTTTACACAGAACACTTTCATTAGCACAACGAAGAAGATCTTTCACGTTGGAAGAGACAACGAAGTCCTTCAGGATGTTTTACCAAATAAACCAGTCAGTTTATATTTCCGCTTACTTATATCTGTTTCAAAGTGCATCAACTCACAACCATTTACTATAAATTAATTTTTTTCATTGCTAAATTTCCGGCCCATATGGCCACAATATGCAAATATTTAACAATTTAGAAATTTATATTATTATAGTCATTGGTTGTTCACTACAATATCGTTTTCAGGTGATCAGGAAAACTCCTGAAGATGCAATTCTTACAACTTCGTTCTTGTATTTCGGATTTCTCACCTATATTATATTTACATAGAATAGACTGGCTATAGTTGTCATATTCATACTACAGAATTATATCCGAAGTATGGAAATCTAAAATATCCGTCTCTCTCCGAAAGTATTTTGTCCAACATATTTTCTCTGATGCCGTCTATAATCATTCGAGGAACGTTGTATCTACATATACCGTCGACGTCGGATGCTTATAATTAATAAAATTGCAGAAATTTCTCCGAGATTCAATATAGCCTGCATCTCCTGGAACCACTTCTGCCCGCCTAGAAGAGAGACTACTCTAATGAAAGGCAGATAACTTTAACGGCAAATTCCGTAATTGCATTCCAAACGCTATTAAATTAAAATATAAAGTAATTTGAGAGCTCCTGCAGCACGTTATATCGGAACTGTAATCTCTGCTATAATGCCGTGCCGCGGCCAAACATTTATAATAAAGTTCTAATGACCGTTTTCACCAATCTCTATTACCGACGATAGGGTATAGCACACCGCTTATTTGAGGTAATTGCCTCGCCCCGGCAGATTTTTAATAATAACACGGCTGGAAAATGACATACGTCTCGTCCGTCTTTCCCGCCTGGTAACGGTTTTCTGTTATCGCAAATTACACACGCGTTAACTGTCGCTTCTGCGCCTCACTTCAATGTACTTATCGTTAAAGAGAAGCCGTGGGGTTAGTTATACTTTCTAAACTGCTCGAATTAATTATAACTTTCTCAAACAGGAACGACAAATGACTCATCCCGACCATATATCTGAGATATAGTTAATCTCTACGTGCAGCACACAGTCCACGGGCTCCGTCATGTGATCCTGCAAACTAAGATCAGAAATGGAAATGCATTTGACGAGTTAGCCTGAATTTCATTCGTGGATTATTAGAAAACTTAGTAAAAATTTATATCCTGAAAGTTAGGCCGAAGACTACCTTGAACGTGGGAATTTAAGGATGGCAAGCGATTGTGAATTATTGTATATTTTCAATGCATAACTGCGGTGATCCAAAACTCGTAGGCGACACTTGAGTGTAGGCGGCTGCTTTGTGGCTCATGCTGCCAAGAATAAGTCTAAGAAAAAACGGACGAGACATTTCGCGGAAGTGGGACTTCACGCATGTGGAGAGGGAAACCAAGGACGCAAGTGTTGCATTCTTCCTCTCTGTAAAACACTTAAACTCAACCTCAGTTGAAGTATATCTACGAGGAATCGTGGAACAAACCATCGAATCGCCTTGTAATCCACGAATTCTTCCACAATAGCTTAGACAGCTAATGTTCAACTGAAGTTCCATAAGGGCATCCAATTTATTTGAATATATATTTAATTTTCATGTTAAATCGAATCTTATTTAGGAAAAATGTACAGTCATTGCGTAGCTCACTAAACACTACTTGAAAATGTCTCAATCGTGGTATTTATAAAAAATTAAATTAATAGGTTAGAGTTCCACAGGGTTCTATTTCAGGTCAGCTAATACATACATATATATATGACTTACCAACATTAATAAATCCAGACTCTACATTACACTAGCATTAGAGATTATTTGGACGAGGTCACCAGTAATGTATTTAAAACTATTATAAACCAGTTTTTTTTATCTGAATCGACAAGCCAAGCTGATAAGAAAGACGCCAGTAATCCTGAACAGAATATAAGCACTAACCCTGGAAAAACAAACAAAACATTCACGATCGTAAATATAAGACGCTTTGTCAATCATTAGATCCAGTAAAATATTATATGAAGAAGAAAACAGTGTTCCACCTATACCTTTCCAACAGTTAAAGGCTAAGAACCCACGGACCATTATTAGAGATTAGCAAACATCCTCTACATCATTGGAATCATTTTACTCACACTTACGATAAAACGACAAAAAGGCTCATGAATTAAATTTAAAAAACTAAAAAACTATATATGGGGTATTTCCATCCTTTAATGCCATATAGAATTATATTATGGGGTAACTCCACACTTAAAGATAAAATCTTTCTATCTGAAAAGAATGTAATTAGGATAATGTGTCATGTAAATTCTAGTACTTCATGCAGAGAAATATTCAAGAAATTAACTAACTTACTATCGCTGATCATTAACGGTATTTGTAACAAAAAATTTATCTTACGTTTGATAGTAAATCGGATATGCACTCATTTAATACAAGAAATAAAAATATTTTACGTAAGACTTATACGTCTCTGTCGGTTGCACAAAAAGTGGTTGAATATACAGGTGTTTAAATTTTAAATAAATTTCCTGATGCCATTAAAGAATTAAGAAACATTCTAGTTGCATTCAAAAGTGAGCTTAAAATATTTCTACTCAGCCGGTTTTTGGAAAATAATTATATTTAATATTAAACTTGAAATCTTGGAACTTGTAAATAGTTGGCATGAACTATTGGTAGAATTTCATTGTATTCATATTAAAGAGTGAAAATAATATATGTATATATACTGATTTTATCATAAAAAAAATTATTTTATTCATTTAATACAGAAAAAGGTTATTTTTTATAAATTATTTTGATTTAAATAAGGTATCAAATAATTAGAAATATGTAAAAAATTAAAATGTATTAAACTTTACGCATCCTTGAATGTTTTCTTCACATGAATATATTCTATATTAATAACGTACAACACTGTAAATCTAACGATCCGAATGAATTTTTTAATTTCGTAAATACCTGCGTTCTCACTTGAGTGAAGGAACTGTCAATGTAACTTTTCAAAAAATTTCTATATATTCAATTATTTGTATCTGGCTATCAACAGCATGGAATCTTAGAAAAAACAACAACAGAAGAGTCGGAAAAGTACCATTTCGCGTGCCAAAGGATTGAGGATTACAAAATATGTTCCACCGTTGACGAATCTGAGAAAATTGAGAACGACGAATTACCCTTCAAAGGTAATCATAAAACTTTTTGACTATAGCGAGCGTCACGAACGAAGGCGGATGACGCAACTTGAGGGAGTGGTGGCAAAGTGAAGCTCTAGTAGCTTACTCCAGGTGTTTGGCTGCGCCCTGGGAGGTGGTTGGTTTCTGCGAAAAAGACTAAACTGGGACGTCTACGTTCATAGCGTTAAGTATGGGTGTGTTTTGAACACGGTCGATTAAAACTGATAACTCAAGAAAGCGAGTGCCTGAAGCAGATTCTTAGTGACTAATTTCAAAACTACGCAAAAAGGAGCAGTTTCATCATATTATAGAATATTTTTCTCGTTATTCGTATTAATTAAATTAGTAGGAGAAAAGATGACTACTAAATAGATTAAAAGGGAGGCCACGAATGGTTCAGTCACGGTTTATTCAAATTTCTAGGACCAAAGTATTACACGATATAATTTTGTCAACTGCGGTTCTCTAATCGGGCGCTGTCCACAGTACGAATTTATATATTTGGAAGTATATATATTTTTTAATAATTCTCAAATACATGTATGTTTAAGGAGAAAGCTTAACAAGTCAGCATAGAGTACGGTCCTCTAAATAAAAAAAACAAAACCTTTTTATCTTCATTGCGGTCGTGTTTGTTCATTGCCTGTCTGGCTATGACGTTGGAGAAGATTCGAATGACGCGAGTCTATGCCGGCGAGCTGTTGCCCCAAAAATTTACGACATAGCAATTGAATGCAGAATAATTTGTTTTTATAATGGGCTGTATGGTGCACGCGGCAAGTTCTGAGATTTACAGCGCAATATAACCGCAGGGCTGTTATACACACTAAAATAAACCAAGCTATGGATCATTATTCGCTTCCGACTTACTCAGCGTCCTAGAACAAGGTAAAACTTTTGCACGTGTTCTATCCAGTTTTTTTCCCCTTTTAAATCTATTTAAGTACTAAGTTTATAAATATTGTGACTATTTTCACAGCTAATTTCTGTTGAAATGACATCAATTAACTCTATATCGAAAATCGAGCCAATATTTTTAAATTAGTGTACCAACGAAATACAGTAATTTTTAATAATTTTATTTGTGTTTTTCTTTTACACGTATTTGAATACAGTGTTTAAAAATGGCGCGTATATTCATATGACAAATTTATGTAGAAATGGCATCCATTAACTTTATATAAAACATAGAAAAAAATATTTTGAATTTAATATAACCTGACAATGATAAATAGTTAGTGTGTTAATGTGTTAATTAATCAAAACCTGTTAATTGTTGTATTATGATAGTTGATTGCAAATGAAAAAAATGCAGAATTGATGTGATCACTTAAAGAATTTGTTTATTTATTGGCACATGGCCACTCCACGTGGCTACAGTCCACACACCACCAACTCGTTATTTGTAAAAGCGTCCCTGGCGAACAATTTTGCCATTTCCGTTAAGGCTGCCAACTTACCCCAAACAAAAGCACTTAAGTTCAACATAAAACATAATTACAATACGATGTTTCGTCCATAATTTTGGGAATTCCTCAGGTAACATACAGCTTTGAATGTATATATATATATATATATATATATATATATATATATATATATTGTAGTATATACAATTAATTTGACTCACGTTGAGGTGCCAAAATATATACAAATAATGAACAATTTAATATGATAGTTAGCCACACGTTGATGACCCCAAAATGTAATATATACATTTTATTAAACAATTTAAAATGAAACAATAATGCCCTCGTTAATGCATCAATTTAAAAAATGGAAATTTTAAATGAAAGGATCATAAATAAGAAATTTAGATGATCTGATATAAATTTACTTTCATTGATGGTTCTTATTGACCATTTATATATAAGCTTTTATATTTATACATATGTATATACATTCAAAACGGGATTACCCGAGAAAGTCCCAAAATTGTTAACGAAACGTCGTACTATAATAATTTTTTTATATATAAATTACCTGTTTTCTGTTTATTTTTAAATATTTTAAATTACCGTTGCAAAGAAATACGGTACTAAAAAAAATTAATTTAGTGTATTTTCCTCTGGAAAATAATGCATCAGTCCCAACTTGTTTGTCTACTAATTGGAAAGATTTTGTTAGACACATAATATATTTAAATAACCTTTCAATTTTATTAATAAAAAATAACATTATCCTACTTGTATTATTATGCTCACCTTGAAGTTTCTTGGGGTGTATTTAGCGCCTTTTTCTTCAGAGGCAAAATGAACGTTCTTCGATTCCAGTTTTCTTGAAGTACAGTACGAAATTTACAATGTCAGTGTTCCAGGATAAAATGCTCCAGTAATGAATTTATTTTTGAGGATTTATTACATCCTAGTTTCTGCTGCGTTTATTCATAATATTCCAGCCTTATAATATCCGGCGAAATATATATTTAAAAATATCTTAAATATATGGATTTTATGATTGACTCTAATTAGAAAATATTATTCATTTCAATCAAGAATTGGTGAACTTAGTATGTTTTGACAGTTGTTTTACTTCCATTATATTCAGAGGTTTTTTCTGTCTGGAAATGAAAAAATTGTCGTTGCTTACTCAAAATTTTTCATCAAGCCGGATGAATGAATTTGATGTGTCTTTGGAGGAATAAAGTCTTCTCCGAAGGCACAAGCGGTTCATTTCTTCTCTCCAACAGCGAAAGTTTCCCTCTTCGGCCATTACATTTTAATGTAGCGGTTCACCCTGTTCCTGCTGTCCCAGTTACGAAGAAAGCAAAAAGAACTTTGTGTAACCAAATTTCTAACCCAAGCCCAAGCATTAAGGCTATAACTTTGGCGCTACCAACGATAGCAAGCATATCTGCTGAGATTCATGCGCGCGTATCAAGTGTGCCCGATAAACAATGGAGAATCATTTCGGTGCGGTGGAATAAATTGACGCGGACGTTGTCTTCGTAATATGAATTTATACTTTGCACCACTTAAATAGGATTATCACAATGGCTATGAATTTCCATGGAAGTTCAAGTACTAACTTTGCAGGGATCAGCTTATCATAGTAAGAGACGATGAATCTGGAATAATTATAATGTGTAACGTCCGGACTCGTAATTCCAAGAAATTAGATGGACTATGTATTATTGTATCAAACGATTTCTCCAAACCAAAGTAAAATATATTGTCAATGTTAATTCAAGAAACATGAAAGGAAATTTTGTCATCATAATGTTTCAGAGGTGAGCATCAATGTTAAAAAAAATGTTGTCTCTTCCCAAATAAATTTTCAGGGTTTGTTATCTTCTTAAATTCACATTTCCAGAAAACGTGAAACTAACATCCCAGTTTATTTTCCGATATGTTTCTCCTGTGGATAATTGAGATGATAAGAGACTCTGGGCCGACCTTGAACTTCCGTAGATTTACTGATGCGTTGATTCCTTGTAAGCGTCTATGTATGGCTACGCAACACCTTGTTCAGCGACTGCTCCACTTTCTGCTGTCGGATGTTTTATCAAAGTCAATGAATGGAACTGATTGAGTCATTCGATGTTCCATGGCACTTCTCGTTATTTCTTACTACATTAATTACTACACGAATATGGTCGCTTGCGCTGTGTCCACTTCTGAAACCTGTTTCGTTTCCTTAGCTGGCTCAATTCCAGAGTCCTTCCCATTTTGTTCGTTAATATTGCTCTCAATACATAACAAAGTGTACGAGGTTTGAATTTTTTAAATCCATATAAATAAATATTTCGGATACTCCACTCTAAGTTTCGATGCAGCGCATAATTGAGCTAATCATAGTTATCACTATTATCTTTTGTAATTATTACATGAAATACCCTTCAATGTTCCTGCGGTACCTTAATTTTTCGTACGGATCTGCTTTCGCTAGCAGCACACAATCTGCTCATTTGAGCTAATCAACAATACGTTTTTCTGCTGTCTTATCATAAAGACTTTTACAAGTAACTTAATTTTTTAAACGAACGTGCATTTGATGATTACTTTGACTGGTAACCGGGAAAAGACACGGGGAAGAAAAACCACTGTGTTTCGTAATCAAACACTTATTACCGGAACACTAATTTCATTCAAACAATTTATTTATTAGCTCATTTTTGATGATATTTTGCTAATAGTTAAAATTATTTGTTTTAACTTTCAAGAATAAGGTTTATGAAACCTTTTCTGTATTTTTAAAATTATTTTCTTGTCCTTCGCGTGTTTGTTGGTGCATTCATTCAATTTTTCTGACAGGTAGTGTAGATACGACAGCGGGAAAAGTAATTTACGTTAAAGTAAAATGGTGGCTGCAGCTTCTAAAGATTTATTTAAATCACATTCGAATAACATTTATTGTGTGATTCCTATAGCATAGTCACCAGATACATTTTATCAAAATTTTTGTAAATTTAAATATATATGTAGGAAACAACGGGAACTTGTCAGTTGTAAATCGGATATCTTTCAATTGGATTGGAGAGATCTCATCGTAGGTCCTTGCCAAACTTTTATTTAATTAATTAGCCTAAGGCTTAAAAATTAACATTGTTCTGATTGACGTGATGTGTGCAAGACCACAGTTTCACAACATGGAGCTCGTTTGATGTGGCTTTGAGCAATTTAATTCAATTACTCACCTAGGCTTGCGTGTGATGCACTGGGATTACATAGCGAACGACGGTCAATCTATAGTAACCTGGCTACACGTGTATTGACCGATTTCCATTAATGATACACGGAGCGGTGTGTTGATGCACGCCTATTCCATTCAACACCTCAATTACTGAAGATAACTACATCAGCACATGACACTTCATTCACAAAATATTTGGGGGTTCTATTTAAGAGATGATGTGTGTTATAAACATTTTTCGTACTAATTTTCCTTTACTGATTGGTTTGGTTTCATAAAATATGAGCACTATAATTTTATTAAATATATGAATATTCAACGGAAAATAACTAAGCTTGAGAAATTAAACAGCCATTGTGGATATTTGACGATAAAGTTACTTTCAAAAAATAACGATGAACCACGTCTCCATAAAATATTTTTTATGAGATATTTTTTGATCGGCAGATGAATTACATGAATAGCGTTTAAGTAGTGAAAAAGTAAAATTGTAAAATAGCTGTAAAATAAATTCAGGACGAATAAACACTCTTTAGAACTCGATGAATAGTTCCCTATTTTCGATAAGAAAAAAATACCCATCGATTTTAGTTTATTTGTACTTGGTAGATATAAAAGTATATGAAAGAATTTCGAAAACAGTTAAGGTTGAAGAGAAACGTATTTGTATTCAACTTTTAATAAAAATTTATATATTAATTCCCCTGGTCTTGTCTTAATGGATAACGAAAAATTACCTCCAATAACACCTTCCTTGTTTAACGGGCTATGGTCCAATTACCCGAGGAAGACAATGAGTCGATTGTAGAGGCCAGAATTAAATTTTCAAGTTTAGTCGACAAGATTGGAAACGAAAAGTTACCGTCAAACCGCAGAACTTGGACAATCTATACTATTGTTTTATGTAATTTACAAATGTTCAACGAGAAGTTTCATTATTCTGTGTAAAACAGTAACTGGCCCCTTATGTTTAAAACTTTTTTTTTCATGAATATTTCAGTTCTTTAATATTTACTGCTAAGTTTTTAAACTTCAAACAATCCTTGGTTAAATAATTTCCAATGCATAAGGTGAATAGAAAGTTTTCAATGTTTGTTGATTCACGTGACGTATAAAGCGGGTTTCTAGAACAACCTGGATTCCGCCACTGGAATTAATTCTGATTTTATTTGAGCCAAGGATTATTTCGTTTTACCCTTATCGCTCGACGCCATCGGTTTTATATTTGAGGGATATTCCAGTTCGTAGTCGAAATCCACGTTGGCGTTTAACAGGTGAACTGACGTTCGTATCGTCGTGGTCTGCGTTATAGTGATTTTGTGTGGTTCAGGAAATTCACAGGAATGTTGACTGAATAATAAAAAAAACTCTTTTATTTTTAACAAAATGAAGTGGGGAACCCAGGCCGTAAATTGTCTGTTTTTCATCTCGCGTCTGCAAACTTAACTACGGGTGGTAAGGGGAAACTTGTAAGGCAATGTTCCGTTTCGTGCATTCTTCCTGTGTCCTACTGCGTGCAAAATTAAAGTTTCATTAATATTACGTCTGTGACAATGAACGGGAAGACTTTGAAGCGGGATCGAGCGACTGTTCTGAGAAAGAATACGCGACTGTTCGCGGCGTCAGGCATCGATTTGATGGCGTCGGGACGCGTGTTCTCGGGGGCCGATTTCTGTGTTTACACGATTGCACGTTCTTGCTGCGGAGAAACTAATTGCGCGCGAGATAGAATTCTCTCCCGCTGCTGACCACAGAACTTGTCCACAGAACTCGGTTATCCCCTTTAACCTCACATCCACTGTTTGCCCTCAGTTTGTATTAACGTTAACAATTCAACTGTATCAACATTAATCAGCATAAACTTGCAGTGGAAACGTCTGTGAAATCACGGAGAAAGTATCCCAATTAAGGTCTATCTCCAACGCTTCCGAATGAGCGGAGTGATACGTTACTCGTGAAGCTCAAAAGTTAGTCAATCGAAATAAAGTTTACCACTAAGCATATTTCCATTTCGGTAGAACTATTACGATACTTCAGGAAAAAATAATATATGATGAAAAATATAATTTCTCAACAGTAACAATTAGATAGTTTCACCGTGAACTACAATAATTTCTAAATAAACTAAAACAATCATATTTATATTTGGACATTAATTGTATATTTTACTAGAGTGAAATATGTAATAAATTATTTCCATATAAAACAAAAACCTTAAAAATTCGTCAACTTTTATTTAATTAAAATATATTTCACATGTGATGTAATGTTTGTCTAATGTTGACATGAGAAAGTTTTTTTTTATTCTTTCAGAACTGTTTCTTACTTGTCTGGCATACAACAAATTGTATTAATTTATGTTACATGTGATTTGTTACCATACCGTAAGTCAGAGAGGAAATATATGTTTTATACACCAAACTAGACAGAAAATAACGCTCTTTAAAGTAATGTTATATTCGGAAAATTGATTTTTGGACAGATTTCCAAGTCTCACTCCCCTTCGACGTCTAGTAACCTCATTATAACGGTTTGAAGTGCAGTGCAGTATATAAAAACTTTTCCACTGTCTCTTGACTACGCCCGGCGTAAACCCATGTGATTTAAGTAAAGAAAAAATTCCTTCTATACGTCCACCGTAAAGTTCAGAAAATGGGAGGAAAAACTGAGCGTAGGTAAATTAGAGGCATAATAGAACAATTTTGGATGCTAGCTTCATTCATGTGATTTACGAAACTACGCCTTGTTTTCATACTTTCCGCAGCACTAAACATGAATATTACTTTACGTGACGGCGTTTTACATTGTTGCTAACACTTTGTAGAGGATCTTTTTGAAAACCTCAGATCTCATGCGAGCCCTATGTAACGGTTTGAACATGATTTTTTTTTCGGTAACGCAATTTAACGGAATTAATTATAGTTGAATTAGCATCGTAATAACATTGAAAAGCAAATTAGGTACTTTGTTGAGAATTAGGGAAGCGTTCAACGTTCCAAGAATGCCGTAATTGAAGCAGGATGGAAGATTGGATATCAAGGAATCGAGCTATCTCCCCATCTTTGCCCAGTGAACATGTTTCTTAATGTTGTAGATTAAAGCTGTCTTGTAATGGTGTTTTGGCGCCTGGGGTAATCAGCATTCTAGTGTAAGGTAATGTAATCAATACACGGGGGTTAGACCAGGGTTTCCGTTTAACGAGGTGGTTCCCGGATAGCATAATGGCATTTTCTCTATTTTGGGGTGACGTTATTTTAGGAGAAGATGGGATCGGCGTCCAGAGACAGCAATTGAATCTCCCCCCCCCTTCCCGTTCGGATTCCCTGTCAAAGAAAATTAGGCAGTGAAAGGCGCTTCTCGTATCCCTTTCCTCTTATCTGGACCGCATTTGTCACTCGGATTCCCTTACTGTGAGAACTGCCGTCGCCTATAGTGAATAAAATGGATTTTTTTGTCGTCGTTTTCTTTTTTGAGGCGAGGGTTGATGTATCAGTGGCGTTTACGATTTCCTCTCCTATCAAAGAGAACTGAAATCACGTAATTTGAGGAAGGTCGTGTTCTCTTCTAGATGGAAAATCTCTCCGTTCTTTTCCCGCGTTATTGTGGACTCAAGCATGACCCTATATTTACGACTGGAAAAATATAAAAATAAACGACGTCAACGTCGCAAATTATATTACACTAGATAATTTTTCCTATAACATGATATAAAGTTAAATTAGGACTGTACTAAAACTGTAATGACGAAATAATTTCATTTCTCAATGTTGACAGCTTAACGTTTGCAGTAATTTCACGGAAATGAGGCATTAAAAATTAAGATAAATGATTTCGATAAAATTCTAATTCCACTTTAAAGGTTACATACGAACATTATTTTATTTTACGTCTGTTTTTGTTAATAAGATATATTTTAAATATGTTATACTACGTTTAGATATATATTTTTGTTTTCATAAGTGGTGTGTAAAACAAACAATATAATATTTAATATCACAAAAAATGTTTCAACATATTTATTCTACTTAAAAAAACAACCACATTCTTGTATTAATAAAACAATTGATTACCATATACAAACACATTTTTAATTTTTATTTATATTGTAACGACGTTTTGACACCTATATATTTAAGTGTTTTGGCGTTATGTGAATTTTGTGCCTCGGGCCATCTTTTAAAACTGTATAAATTTCATAACTTGTTGATAGTTTCGTTGTGTTAGTTTATTATATTGATTTTGTAAGGTTTTTTTTGTTTACTTTGGTTTACTTTTGTTTACTTTGGATAATAATAATATATATCTAATCATTTGTAAAAACCTCCTCTTTAGGAAAATATCGGAAGAAAATACAAATGGGTATCGAAACGTCGTCACAATATAAAAAAGTGTCCGTATAAGGTCATCAATTGTTTTATTAATTCAAGAACAGGCGATAAATTAAAACTTTTAATATTCTTCTATCTTAAATTGTTGTAAGGAATAATAAAATGTAAAACATTTTTGTAATTTAATAATAAATATTCAAATCATAAAGCTATTTTGAGTCTATAAATTTTTAAAATTAAAATTACGAATGTATAAATTTAAAAAAAAATAAATACTAAGTTAAGAAATTAATGAATTATAAATATTACTCAATTTTAAGGAATCATATAAACTTCTGAATGAGAAGTCAATATTCACAATTGAAAGTTAACATTCCGATATTTTATTTCAATATATGAGAATAGTTTGCTTGCCAAATACACATAGTTCCACTTGTACACATTTAATATTGTATTTACTTATTGGAAATGTTATATAATTAAATTATTGGTTCAGTTAAATAACCAGAAATACTTTTATAGGCATACTGATTTTCTTTAGAATTGATATTTTATTTATCATCTTCCATTTTTCGGATGATACAAAATTCTTTACTTTTGAATAGATTTTTTTCTTTTAAATATTAAAAAATGTAATTTTTACTGCAACTATTTATTTTTTTCTTCATCTATTACGTACAAAAATTATTCTCTTCCGTATAGACGCGGCCATTAAATCAGGTTTGTGACAAAAACCAGCCCGTTAACAATCATGGGACTGGAAAATCGAGGTGGAATCCTAAACGGTATTGTCACCCGAATAATTTACTCGTCGTAATTATAGAGTCATTGAAACTGTTCAGAATGATGACCCAATCAATTAGGAGCTTCGTAGTTATTTTCTGACTACGTACCTTATTTCGCTTTTTCGTAACCCTGTTTGACGGATGAATTATGTTTTCGGTTATAATCAATCGTATTACCGTTAAGAACATAATTCTGGCTGTTGTTCTCTAATTGTTGGTCCATACAAACAACCGGAAACATAATAGTATACACAAAGGATCGTTTCTACGTCCGTCAAGGGAATGGGATTCATTTCAAGACAATATTATATTTTTACACTCAGACAAATTTTTAAAAGTGAAAATTTTTTATTGATATGAATGAAAATGATTTTTACTTATATTATTTAAGGAATGGCTTTCATGATTACCGAACGCTTTATCAGTAATCGACACGGATGATTTCTACGTATGTGCTTCAGCTGAAACATTTTTTTTGGAAGATGCATGCTTAAAAATCTCATCTGGAAGCAATTCAAAACTCATCATCATTCGACATTAGTCTTACGCGGACTTCCTGGCTCTATAATATATCATTTTTTAGTATAACATACTCTAATATGAATGAGGAGATTTTTTTTAACGTTCTAATACTTCGACTGTGTTTCTACGATACTTTGAAGTTCTAATTAATGTTTTGTACGGAGAAATAAATAAACACACTCAGGGCGGAAAAACCTCGTTTTCAAACTTGCAGTTTTTCTTGGACAGAAGAGAATTCGGACGACAAACATTTCGAGCGGTTCTACCTTAAGTAATTATGACAGACTGCATATGAAGTACACGGTAAACAAGCCAAAATGTGATAATATGCAAAAGTAAATAAAATCTCTGGTTAAACAACTTAATTAATTCCAGCATTTCCGCGTTTATATTCGATTCGTTTGTAAATAAATCAGATTATCGAATCCGTTTATATTTAGTTAGCATATTTACAATATTTTAGCTCGCGCTTCGAGCCGGAAAAACCGGATTTACCGAGTTCTTGGAACGTGGCGTGTTTATATTATTCATTACAATGTCATACACTTTGAAATCTCCGTCAAACAATAGGTTTTTTTTTGCTGTCGAGTTGTTAATATGACTTATCCTTTATTTTAAATTTATTCGTTACTCGTTAATTTTCGACGAAAGAGGATTCATAATACGGATTATATGGAATTATGAGCTTCTCTCAAGGCTTGACATAACACAACTAAAACAGTCCAGTACATAACTCTTAATTAAACGATAATCTTATGCATTCAATGCTTAAACGTGTTCTAATTTAACCGTAATTTTAAGGCAACGAAAATAGAAGTAAATGATTACAACAATTAAAGAAAAATCAATAAGTGCAAAATATCGAAAATTTTGACTTTAGAATTAGTGTAAATAATGTATTCCAGACATTGAAACTATCGTAAATGAGAAAGTTGTTTGCTTCAGGAATGAAGACTCAACTTTGTTCTGTTTTACGCATTTTAGTAATCTTCAACTGAGAAGATGACACATCCCAAAACACAAGAAGCGTATTTTTTTTGTCGGCTTAAGTATTTCATGGAAGAATACAAATTACAAAAGAGCCATGTGTCAGACAATGATGCATGAGAAAATAAGTTTTCATAAATATCAGCTCCGTGCACTTAATTTATAATTGTTAGTGTACGTTTACAAAAAATTTATTATTAAGCCTAACTTATATAAAATAATACTGAAGTCTCTATAAATGTATAAAATCTAATACAGTCTCTTAAAATATTTTTTTACGTTTTGGCGCCCAATGTGGGGCCTGATTAATAAATTTATTAAATATCTTCAATTTTTACAATCATATGAAAATAATTTCTTAATTACACGTTTATATTACAGAAAAGGTATTTTATAGACGTTAATATTGACTATATTTAAACGGTACTTGAACAGTACTTCAAAATGTATCTGCATTAGTACAGTCAAATTTAAATTCGTTTTATAAACCGGGTTAAATTCTGTTAAATTTGTATGTGGTTTACAGGCAACGTTCTTGATTGAAAATTTGACAGTAAACACTCATTTCGAAATACCGATTGAACGATATAACTGTCTACAAACAACTGCGTCTTGAATCTGTCTGAAAGTTCTCAACCCCATTACTACGCTAAAGAATTGTTATGGCACTTGAAAAAATTCCCACTGTGTCACAGAAATATGCTGGCATTATTATTCCACATACTGTCCTGTTAATCATTTTAGTAGTTATACCAAATACCATCAAATTTAAGATTAAACTCCGACAGAGTGAACTGTACATATGTATGCGTTGATTGCGTAGGTTTCTCCCCTCCTAATGCAGTTCTCAGCGTGTAGTCGCTCTGGGGGAAGGGGAGTCCCCAATCTTAAAAATGAGGGCGTCTGGTATTGAGTTGTTTCCGTGAGCGGTAGACTTGAGAATGCACTTAGAGGAATAGCGTTCTGAAGCTGAAGAGCGAACAATTCGTTTTACATTGGGAAAAATTGTGGAATTGCATTAAATTTGATGTTACCCACGCAAATTAACGGGCAGATTTAGTGCTTTTGCGAAGCTGAAAGTAAATTATTTACATCGAGATAAATCTGAATAGATTCAAATAACTGAACGTTATCAATTTGATGTACAAGAATGCCTTTACAGAAAGGAACATTTGTTTCAAATTACTATAATATTATAATAACGAATAATTTTAATACGTCTGTCAATAAATTTATAAAACATCAAAATCTTTCAAAATTGATGGAATATAAACTATAATAAATATATTAATGTCTATGATATTCAATGAACCGCAACGGGTATGAATAATTACATTTTCAATTTACAACTCGATGAATTGTCTAAATAATAGATTAAATGAAACCGGTACAATAAAAATTCATGGGCAGTAGTCTAAGTTATCAATAGATTTACCTCCAAATTATTTGTAAAATATTAATGTAAACTGTGGAATTCATTTTAACAATTTGTATATATTTGATAGAGATTGAGTTTATAAATGCAAGTATATTTTTAAAAAAATAACATGTCAAACTATGTAACATGGATATAATTTTGCAATCTCCTTTAACACGATTTACAAATTATACGAGAATTCACTCAAAATTATTAAAAATTAGGTCCGATACTATCGCTGACACGTGAGTTTGGAATAGAAAGGCATAAAAAATTTATAGTTCTAGCAACAAATTGAGAACAGTCAAAGGATGAAGTCTGCGATGATTCCCGCGGAAGAAAATTTTGAATTTTACCTCGTATTATATTGATAAAAATAAAGTATATTGTATTATAATATGGATGAAAATAGCGCATTGATATATTTAATCATCAAATGATGATATCACTGTTATACAAGAAGCAAAATAAGCCAAGGGTGAAGATGTTTCTAATTAATTTTTATCATTAATGGTACTTCGGATGTCATTGGTGTAGTCTTTTCTTATTTATTTATTATTCATAAACATCAAAAGGATAATGTAATAATATTTCCGCTTCACTGGCATTAAAAATTTAGTAGAGGATAATAAATAATTTGAAACTTTCACGTTAAAAAAGGACAAACCAGGAAACGGAAGTATTTATTTTCACTTTTGCTTGTACTGATACATAATTTAAATAGCTGTCAGTACATTTCATAACTGATCTGTTCGCATTTGAATGTTCTCAGGGAAAAATATCTAAAGATATATAAAGATTCCTGTAGGAATGAGAAGGTTCCTCTGCAAATGACAATAGGTAGGAATAAATCTGTTCACCTAAAATGCTAAATGTATTTATTGCTATTGTATATTTTGCCTTAATTTACGGGTATTGATGCGTTGTATCAGAGTAATTAGTTTTCTTACCTTGATTAAAGAACGACAGAACTCATAGTATTAGCTTATTTTCTGTATTACGTAAGTAAATGGAAAGTTAGCGTTGTAATGATTTATTACTCTTAAGGGTACTTTTATTTTATCTCTGAACCGGAAGCTGCTGTATTAATTATTACTATTTATTTAGTTAACAACCGTTATCAATTTGTAACGATTTTTTGTTCATATAAATATAAATTGTCAACTACCGGTTATGTAAATAAAGAAAAAAAACGGACACTTTTTCATAGGGGATTGCGGACTGAAAACACCTTGGTCATTAACATTTTTAAACGTGGAACAGTGACTGTATACCTCCGACTTTGACGGGTCAAATTGTCACAACACTTTTCCACTTCTATGAGAATCAGCTAAACCATGCGTCACAATCTCTCGTCTGCTGAGATGCTTCCGCGTTCCAGGAAGAGGGAGGCACAGTCTTCTTCTTGCGGGGCCGACATCGCGAGCTCGTTCAGACCAAATTTCTCTTATAAATCTCAAGTCAAGTAAATTCTTTCCACTTTCCAACCTTTCAATCACTGCTAACTTATTTTCTGTTACAAAGTCCTCATTTACTGACACTCATCAATTATTAATTAACTGCATGTCCTTCAACATTATGTCAAACTTCCCATTCCCTCCACTTATCCACGACTAAACGGCTCCACAACTTCCTGACTGACATTTTTACCTGCTCTGCGAGCAAATGTTCCGCCAACAAGATCTTGAAATCGGGATGATACGAGCCAATAAGAATCCGAGCCCACACAAATATCAATATTCTCGTTAGTAACTCCAGCTACGGGGTTACATAGATAAGTCCAAGTCCCGAGGAACACACGTTTTCCAAGGCGCCAAGATTACCGCGAATATTTTGCATACCCTCTAAAATCTTTGGATTAGAGATTTGTTTTGCTAGATGTTTAAACATTCAAGGTTCCTACTTGACTATCGTTAATACTCAAAAGTAATTCCGCTGGTGGTTACTCTCTGAGTTCCGGACAATGACCTGGTCAGTCCTAACGCGAAAATATTAATTGCTCAAATGTTTACGTAATATAAAAGAACTAAATAAATAATTAAATAAAATAATACCCATTTTATTTATTCCGCCTCTGTACACTATTTACATACGTGACTTTGTATTGCCTGAAAAATTAAAAGAAAGGGGAGAGCTCATTTATGACAACCATATTGAAACATTACTTTCCGTTCCGTTATTCATTCTTTTTTTTAACGGATATTTAATGTAGGTTACATGCTCACGTTCTGTGTAGAAGCCAGCATTCCTATTAAGTGTCCCAATCGTTGGCTATTTTATTACGTCAGATTAAAGGACGCACAGTTAAGGTTCACGATTCCTACGCTGGTACCAGCTCCGGCCATAAATGACTAGATGTCTCCACGCAAAAAATGAAATTCTCCAAGTTATAACGAGGAAGAGGGCATTTTCACGCTAATTGTATATTATTTCTGGAAGAAATCATTTGTCGCCGTAGGGGGAGCCACGGGAGCCTTATAACGGTTATTATCTCTTCTTTTTTTTTTACGCACAACACAGGAAAGTGCGTCCCTAGTGTCGCTGTCGTGATTTCGAGGCAGCGGAGAAATGCATTTCTAATTCCTAGAAAATTATCTCTATAGCGCATAAATAAATGTTTCAAATATCTACAGATTCCCAACGATGGCAGTGTCAACTAAAATAGAAATCCATTCGGTGCTAATCGTCTCACATTGCAAAACAATTAATATAGAATAAATCATTACTTCGTTTGGTGGCTATAAATTTACAAAATTTGTTGTTGACAGTACAGTCGTAGAGAGACGGAAACGATTATGTTCGGGTTAAAGACCAAACGAAGACATACTGGGGGAATGCACATTTACGCGAATAGTGTCTCGCCAACTTTTAGCTTCAATTTGAATACGGAGTCATTCTACTGCAAATAAACAGTATTAAGGTGAAGGGGACACTAAGGAAGCACGCTTCAGTTTATATCTTGACAGAAGATTCATTCAGGATATACTGAGAGATGATTCGAAGATTGTATTGAAAACGTGAATTATGAAACACGAATGACGCTAAGCAAGGATGTTAGGAATAATTTTACCAGCCACACGTTACATTATAAATTACAGTCCATGAGGTTACTTATTGCTCACTTAACTACGTATGATTTTACAAAGTTAAATTTCCGTTTCTATGACACCAACTAGGATCATTGGAGGACTACGTATTTTCAGCAAATTGTGATGATGTGCTAATAAAACGAAATTCCTTTATGTGTATTTAAAATCTGGAGGAACCGGTTTGTCGTTGAATTCTAAATATATAATTGTACCGGATACTTTGAATTAAAATATTTCCTGGGATTCAGTTATCTGCAGGCAATATTCCCATGAGTGTGTATTAGCTAATTAGTTAATGTTACAGCCATGGAAAAATTAGTGCAAATATGAATTTCCGTCCATGAAATTTTGAGTGCTATTACAGTTCCGTAGCTGTTTCTTGAGCTGGGACCACAACATAAACGCTTTAGGCCTATCAACGGTGCGGCTTGTGTAGTAATTGCTGCTATTAAGAAGTATTCCCCCTCCTACCACAACTGCGGTTTCATATTAAATAATGATGAGGGTTACATGAACTTTTGTTTCATGTAATGTAAGAACGATAAAAACCTCTCGGCTGAGAGAGAGAGAGAGCTCGCAAATTTACAGGAAGCTGATTAGCAGTAAATAATTTTAATTTTCAAGAGGGGAAAAATAATTTCTTAAATATCTTATTTTTTTAAGTTTCTATATTAGCTATTAATTTACGAATTGTTTAGCGACTTTCAGTATGGGCGGTAGATTTGACTATGTCTAAATCAGTAATGGAATTGTGTAAAATAAAATTTAATTTTATGTAGTAATTTTTATTACAATATAAATTATGGTTAAAATTAATTTGTGATTGAATATTAAGGAGAAAGTTCCATGTTTATATATTATAAGTTGGATTTCAGCCGTTTCATATCTCTGGTGTCACGCCACCCAGATACTTATGCGCCGAACACAATCAGCTGACTTAACGTGAAAAATAACGGGTTATAGAAAACATGGATTTTAAAGACACAAGCTTTTACAATTATTTATTAATACAAAATTAACAGACTTCTCAAAGGTACTTTGAATATTTGGGAGAATATTTTAATTAACACCAGAAGTTTAACTGCAACGATTTTATAGCTTTTACTACATAAATAACTGAACTATTACGATGTTTTCACAACATATCCCGGCGGTTAACAGATCATAGTGTCCCTCCGCCGCTCACAATAATGCTGTCTTAACAGCCCATAGAAGAATGTCCGTTTCGTTTCTCGTTTCTAGCAGCTCCTCGAAGATTCTGAGCAATTTGACATACAGAAATATTTTAAAATATCGTGGCTCCGAAAAAGTGTCCAATCAAATTGTCTGTTTCATACAGCGGAAGGATTTTGTCGTGGCGACAAGCTATCAATACAGCTTTGATCATTATTGGCCGCTGACACAATTGTCGCCATATAATTCCTAACCGATAATTTCGAAAATGTTACCATAATTAATTTTAAGTTCCAAATAAATCAAAATAAATATGTAATTATCCAAATTATTTATATCAACGATACCTGTCAATTAAAATTTATTAATTAGATATTGCTACTTTTGATTTTCAGTTCAATGTTAAGTAATATACAATTACTCATAGATGATTTTTTTTTACTGATATTCAGATGCGTAAATAATCGGTGAACAATTTTTTCTTTTTTTCCGTCCTTCCTAGAAGTCATCTTAATATGGCGTCGTATATACCACATCTCCCTATCATTTGTTGGTGCTCGTTTTATTTGGCTGGCCGTTTGCTTTAAACTGCTTAAGGCCACTCAAATGGGGGGGAAGTAGCTAAGTGGACAAACCGACTTGGAGAACCACCATTCTGACCCCGCTTGCAGTGGAGTGCTAACAAGTCTGAGTCCTTCGCAGGTTCACTGAATCCAAATAGAACTGCTAATATGAGCTTCACTCAAATTGCGAACCACTAAATTTATTTTGAGAAGTTAATCAGCCGAGCACCAACGGATAATTTTAACACGCTGGTATAATCTGGAAATTGTTCTTGAACTAAAACGTCATGTAAAGGTACTTTATATTACGTACGTAGTTTGAAAAATTTGTATAAATAAAAATACTGTGGTTTCCTCAAATGATACATCAAGTTTCAAAATTTTCTCTTGTGTTCTTTACGTTCCACAAGTTCTTAGAATTTTCCACGAAATTAAAGCTGTATGTAGACGAAAATTATCTGGTCAGAAATCTTTGTGGGAGTAAATTCCGACGAATAATTCGTGAATTTACAGGGTCGATGCTTTCTTTTCTATTTGGTCTTTTGAGGTTTGAATATTATAAAATTAGGATATTTTATTAGTTATAATTACGATATATATGTATATATATACAACAACGTTAGAGAATAAATTTAATTTCATTACTGTGTGAGAAGAAATTGCTGTGCGATAATTATAACGGAATATACTTGCAAAGGAATGAAATAGATTTAACTTGAACTCAAAAATTTCAGATAGTTAAATAATACTATTGAAGGGAAAACAAACTTTTTTTTAGTATATTGAGTAATATGATCTAACTAAAATGGGAGAGTTCCAGAAATCCCAACGTCATTCCAAGCTCGACGGAGTATATTTCGAGATTATATCGTCACTAGTTACATTATTCAGCCGCTTTTCTCAATTTAGTAGCAGTAGAATAAATGAGGAAAAATGATGCGAAATTTTTCTCCTAAAATGCACGTAAAAAGTTTTATATTAAATTTGAGTTTATCCTTCAAGTATTGACGGCGCGTGGACTACCTTAAATTAATTTTTTTAAACCCCCTTTCCCCAGAGTTTATGCTTGTTGTTGAATAATTATAACGATTCCGTTTAAAAGAGCTAAAATGAGATAGAAATGAAATAATTCATTTTTTACCTCGTGCAGTTTCCCCTCAAAGCTTTGTGAACGTGTTACAAGGAAACTGTTTAAATAACATAACTCCTCGTATTCAAATACAACACAAACAAGGGTGCACTTCTCCTCGGAAGACTACAATTACCCCACAGTTATTTCAACTTTCGCAGTTCATCCATCAACGTTGACTTGAGGCGAGACAAAAGAGAAGCTTCCGTTGCGCAAGAAAAATGTAAATTATGCATTTCATTATTGACACAGAAATGAAAGTGAAAAAGTATAAGCGGGCGATTTGGTCGTAAGCAAATTAATTTGGGAACTCGAAATTAAACAAATATTTAATCAGTAATGTAATTAAAACGTTCTGCTGAAACTTGCCTTTACTTCCAATTTAAAATTTTATTCTTTTAACATTATTGTAGTAAACCTAAGATTTTATATTTAATAAATATTTTTATATTAATAAATAAGATTTTATCTTATTTTATAGCAGTAATAAAATGAATCAGAAGTTTACTTGGTCTTCATACTCAAACATATAAATTATATATTTTAACCATTTTTCTAAATAATATTTCTAACTCATTATAAATTTATTCTATTAATTACACATTTATTTTTAAATTATTAACAGTATTATAAACTTTTGAAATTTATTATGGCAGTTATTATTGGGAAAAAGGATCGCTTTTAACAGTTAACTTAAGTTAATTAAAATAAAAATATTGGAACGAAATAATATCTAGTGTTATAAATAAATGAAACTATTATTAATTTTTCTCTAAACGTCATGTCTACGAAAAAAAAAACAAATTTTAAAATACAAATGTTGCTTGCTTACGTTATAGTTTTTTACTGTTACCTTTCAATGTAATCTCACAAAAAATGAGCGCCCCCGTCTTTTTTTGCTTCCAAGTTTTATTCGACTCTAATTAGAAATAGTTTCTCCAATTACACGAATAATGTAAATGTATACCGTTTCCCAAATTTGAATTTTCCCTTAGCTCCATTGCTCTTATTTTAAATTACTGCAGCGGAAATGCTAAATTTAAATTACAAACTAATAAAATAACGATTTTCAATTCTCTGACTAGAAAAATTTCTGGTATGAAAACAATTCAGATGTCATTGTTGTGTTTGTTCTATGGTTTGATGAATGTTATTCCGCAAGAAACATAATTTTATTTTGCTTTATGTAAATATTACCTATGGTTTAAGGAAATATTTCATACACACTTAAAATATTTCCAACTGTAGGTTATTGAAGCGTTATTTATATTTAATTCTTGTTTATACATTTGAAATATTCTAATCTCTAACCTTGAAGTATTACAAGAAAGTGCATAATTTCTTTAATGTTATTAGGCTTGTGTAGTGAGCACTGAACAAGTTCACAAAAATTTTGAGAATGGCAATGAAGGAAGGTTCTTTAAGCTATATTTTAAGACAGAGTAGAGCACTACATTCTTAATGAATGTGGTCCACTTGACATCCTAGCTGAATGAAACCTGAGACTGCGTGCAGCTGCACGCTTCGTCGCCCAGTTTACACTATTCATTTCATTCCGTCAGTGATACATGTTACGTCATTTATTCTCTGAAATCTACTGTATGAGCAGTATAGGTGGACTGATTTTGACTCGCAATTACGGTTGTCCGAAAAAAAATTATAATCTGTTTCTAGAATAGTATTTAGGAGAGCTAGAAGAAAGTAACCTGCAATAGAACTGTTCCGTCTCATATTTACAGTATTTGTAATTTTCTACAGATTAAAAAAATTATTTTAAAAGAATTTTACAGGAATATCACACGTGGAGTGTTTTATAAGTATAATGACATTGAGTGAAATGGTCAGTAAGAACATCTCTGCAAGGCTAAATCTGACGTCCGTGGAACAATGTGAAGAGGAATGGACAGAAATTGCATGGAGGCGATACGGTGAAAATGTTGGATACCTTGAAAGCAGGTTCATGTCGTTGATAATGATGATATATTTCACGTAGAAGCAAGAAAGCCATTCGACGTGTTTTGCGTAGTGAAGTAGAACAGTAGGATTGTGTGAGTGTGGTTTTTGTGAGTTGCGTGCGAAGACCGTGTCGTGTGGCTTATGGGCAAAGCCATTCATTTCCAATAGAGACATGAACGTCAGCGTGTGCAAGATACGGGGGCAGGCTTTTATATATTTGCACACCAGATAAATTGTTTCCATCATGTTTCTTTCATTCGTCATGGCGCCTATGCAATATCACGCAGACGCCAAATTGATTTGTATACAATTAAATACTGAACTTCCTGGAAAATATTTAATCTCTCACCGAATCGCATTCAACTGTGGAGTATCACGGATGTTTCCGTGAATAAACGGAAAAATATTACAGTATCTTGGCTCTGAAAAATTCAACAAAGAAATAATGCCCTCACGCATTATTTCTATCGTAACAACGTTGGTGCTGAGTTAAAATATTAATAACTGTCATAAGTGTCACCGATTTGGAACTATTTACTTAGATATCAAAATATTTGACATCTTTATTCCATTCAATCCCTGAGAAAGCCCAGAAGAATTTCAGTCTAATTGTCAATTTCCCATGCAATTAATTTTATATGATTCATGCAGATACGAGAAAAATTTTAATATATACGGGTGAGATTTAATCGATTTATGTATGTCAATTATTAAAATTTTGTACCAATTGTTTAAATAAATGTTTACGTACTAATATGCCATACAAAATCACTACAATTCTTTGATATCAGATTTACATTTATTTTCCTGATTAATATACTTCATGATTCACATATAAATTGTTAGATTGACCCAAATGCAATTATTTCAATTTTTTATGGATTTAACGATTCAGATTCACTGAGAGAATTATTTGTAATGATGAAAGAAGCTCCTGTACGGTTATATAGATAACACTATTAACAAACGAAGTTGTTTCAAGACTCTGAAATCATTGCTAAATAAATACGACGATTAATAAAACAATTGATGATCAAATCAAAGAAATCCACAAAGCTTTATTCAAGCCTCAAATCGTAGTTAAATTTAATTAAGGAGAAAAAGACACACTTTTTTCTTTATATTGTAACGACGTTTCGATACCTAGTCGTTTCTTCTTCAGGTATTTTTCTAAACAGGAGAGTATATTTGTAGTATAATTATACAAAGTAAACAAAGGAAAAGGTAAAGAAAAACCTCACCAGATTAATGTAAAAGTGTATGTATAAAGTCATCAATTGTTTTATTAATTCAAAAACAGACGTTAAATTAAAACTATTAAATTCGACTATTCTTTCATCCATTCATCATTCACATTTTTTATAAGAATTCAGTTGGAATAAAACGGCCGGTTCACATGAATAACAATAATAATTTATATATTTAAAGTGTAGTTATTAACTAAATTTATTTTGTTCACTTTTAGTGTAAAGATTATTTTTCAATATTACAGCCATAGCAGAAAATATTTAAACGTGACATAATATTTTAATAATTAAAGGTGCTTCTTCTCGGGAAAGGATTGCATCAGAAAATAATTTCTCGGGAAGGGATTGAATCAGAAAATAAACTGTAAGGGACTTAAGTCCTTTGTTCCCACAATCTCCAGTTCTGTAAACAGCAATGGCGTGTATAACTAATTAAAAGGGAACGTAGAAAAGTTATATTGCTTTAAGACTGTTATACACTTCAATATAAATACAATTCTTTAATCATATTATAACTGTAATTCTCGTCGACCTTTTAATTTCCTCTGAAATGTTATAAAAATATGTGAAAAATAATTATTAGTTCTGTAATAACGGCACACTAAATATACATATTTATACATCTCATTTTTTTAATGGTTTGCAGATAATAAGCGTATTTTACTCTTTCTGAAACTTGGAAGAGTTCTAAGCTCTCTGAATTAGTTCTGAAAACGGACGACGGATCACTCATTTCTGGAATATAATAAAAGCAAATTACTCTGAAGCTTTTCTCACACGCCAGCTTAACATTCATAACAAAAGTCTGTGGAGCTCGCCATTGTGCGGAGGTCACGACGTTCCTTTCACTTTGGCTTGTACAAGCTGCGTAAGTTCATTACAGCTCAATTAACAGACCCAAGCAGCGAGCAAAACTGAAAATAATTAGCGTTTTCAGCTGCCGTGTGTACTTGTTCTTGTTGCGGAATGACACATAATGATAGTAATAGTGATTCTCCTTAACAGCGCGGCAAGTGATGACTCACCAAGGCCTCAGGATGTCACATAATTCCATACCACACTCAGTGTACACAGTCTGACCAAACAATCCTCTAAATGGAGATTACAAAATAATATCTCATTACAATGCTTCACAGAACTATTCCATTACATATGTAAATGTAAAAAATATATATAATATCAATTATATATTAAATGATTAAAAATTCTCAACGTGTTTACTGCACATTCCAAGCCTAAGTAAATATAAATTCACCTATGTATTAACATTTCAAAGAGAAGTATAATAAAAAAAATAACTTAATAAAAATGCCCAAAACTAAATATAATGAGCAAAAAATAAAAAAGTAAAAATAAATAAATTGGATTTTTACTGTAAGCCCAGCCACAAATGAATATTCACTCAATTGTGGAAAAAAGAACCTTTTGCTTCCAAGTTCACAACTTTGGCCTATCACATTTTTCAATTTACTTATAAAGAAACAGTGTTTATCACGGATAGCATTAACGATTTCATGTATTGATTATATTAAGATATCCCTAGCTACGGTACGGTTAACATTTTTTAAACAACCTTGAAGTCTGGCTTCACTACGTAGACAACGGATTAACATTTGAAATTAAAATATAACTTATAATACGTAATGTCTTTACGTATGTTTTTAACAATCAGATATATTTAACGACCATTAAATATTTTTAAATTCAGGAAACAATTTTAATCCAAAAATCTTTAATTAAGAACATAACGATTTTATAAAGCCTGAGGAAACGTTTGTAACGTCACGACAAACCTTTCTGACGATGTAAATATTTACAGAAACGTTGTGTTGTTAATTAGAGATTTTATGATTAATAAAAAAAATTTGAATTATAAAAAATGTTACTGGTCTATGCAGAAATTTTAGGGAATATTTTACGGCAATTATAATTTAGTGTGTGAGGAAATTTTAGTAAGCCTACCATTTATTTAATTACCGATGACCCGTAACACACATTCTAGTACTAATTGTTTAAATATTCTTAACCATCATACAGATATTTTCTCATGTTTTTTGAAAAACCTTCTGCAAACCGTTTCTTATTTATTCACTATTGTCATTCAGTAAATTATTTTGTGGAATATGATATTTCATAAAAGGAGAATTAATGTAATACCTTCACAATAGTTAGTGGTAGATAGAAATACTATTAAAATTAGTTAGATTTTATTATATTGTTACGGTTTATATTTGCTTCTAATTTCAATTAATCATATAGAATTATTATTATCACTTGTTGTAGTCCTGTTAATATTTATCTTAAGCCTGACTAATTCCACAACCTGGCTTCTCTGCGTAGAGAGTACTGCAAAACATTCAATAATTACAATTAATGCGGCTATACAAAAATTTAAGTCCATATTTAGCGCCAGTACTATTTTAACGTGAGGGGAAAACGTAACACTATTTGTTTAAATTCCCTTAGCGAAAATGTACCGATGACCCGCAACACACGTGTTTCTTGTTGTGCAATCCTTACATTCAAGGACCAATAGCCCCAAAATCTAATATTTTGCTGTTCATATGTGCTTTAAACGTTTTGTAACTACGAATTAAAATTTCAAAAACTGTAAATTTGTAAGAAATATGAGTTGTTTTTATGGCGTTTTACTTATTAGTTCCTGTACTTCGTCAATTAATTAATTTAAACAAGTTACCGAAGTCACGACTAGCAACAAACTATATTTAGACGCGAAAATAAATATAAAATGGAATGAAGTATCCTTCACGTTTGGCAAAGCATACTCTTATTAGATCTGACGGAGCGTAAGATACATGAAATTAAAATCACTGACCGTCTGCATACTAATGAAATAAAATTAAAAATACAATTTAAGGAGATTTATGAGTGTTTTTCTCAGGAGGCCACTCCAATCTTTCATTTGTGGTTGAATCCACTTAAAAAAGTAATATTCATACCAAACAAAAAAATTAATTATGTTCCATTCACATCACCGGTTCTTCCATCCAGATTATGCAAATCGGAAATGAGATATTAAGTTGGAAGAGGAAGTGCCGATATGACGCTAAAAACGTATTGTCCTTTGAATGTTTCATCGTGTTAGCGTATGGAGAAGTATTCTCGTATTATGCTCGTAGTGTACGAAAACACGATAGGATCTCTGCTCGGAATGCTGATGAGCGACCCTGTTCCTTGTAGCGGCTGTGATCCTAAAGGATTCACTGAAATTCCTACCATTTGATCTCCGGATAAACACAGATATAGCGTCTCATGTTCCCGAGATGCTTCCATTTATGCTGGAACATCTAGCAGGTTGCGCTCTCAAATGTAGGGCGGAAGAGACCCTTATATTACTCAGTTGATTTGAAATTGTATCGTTGAGTCTGTGGCTCTCTT
The DNA here is from genome assembly GCA_037074705.1 of Zhengitettix transpicula. NCBI lineage: Eukaryota > Metazoa > Arthropoda > Insecta > Orthoptera > Tetrigidae > Zhengitettix > Zhengitettix transpicula. The sequence goes on along the minus strand of CM073595.1, from coordinate 58,362,451 downwards.
GATGTTGCTCGCAGTGGAAGCACAATTTGGCCGGAAAGAGAAGTGTAATGCAACTATTTCTTGAAATGCCTTTGTCTGCGACTCCGCAGCAATATGGGTATTGCGGATCAAGGGAAGATACTGTAATGTTTTACAGCATTTTTTCAATCTAAATTTGATGTACTATTTTTTGTAAATCACGCATTTATGAAGTAGTTTTTAATTGATAAGGAAATCCCAAAAAAATATGTTTAAAGAACCTACAACTTCATTTCAAATAGCAAAAGCCAAATGTCCGTGGGTAAAATATTTTTAATAATCAATAATTATTCGGAGATATATTTGTTTCATGGTTTTCACAAACTTTCAAGACCAAAAGGCTGAGAAATCTGTATTTTTCTACTGAAAATAATTTACGACTATGCAGCGTCTGTTCCCCAGGGGGACGGTTGCCAGTGAGGTTATCATAGGCCAATCCTAAAACCACTTATAGTACAGCCAACATTTTCCTCGGGTTTAAATGATATTGATCTGGTAAAATGAGGACAATATGGAAGTCAACAAGGTCAAAACAATTAAGCAATGAATTGGTTAATATATCTGTCTAGGTTTAAGGTCTAGCAGGAGTGGAAATTGGGTCAAATCTAATATTAATTTAGAACTTTGGTGAAGTTTTTCTAGTTACAGGAACTGAGATGGTACAAGGTTTGGGATGACGTAACTGATGGTGCTTAAAAACTTCAACGGTGGTTATAATTAATATTTGGCATATCGAATACGCATAATTCTATTTTTGCTAGTAACTTTTATCTTTCAGTCTACTGTAACTTAAATTTTCAAACATTAAATAACTTTATTAATATTAGCAGATAAATATGATTAAAGTTGTTAAAAATCATTTATTGGAAATTTGTTGCAATTGATGGTGATTCTGAGTCAATTAATCATGTTCATGTCCCGATAACCTAAAAAATTTTATCCGGAAAATGCACGGGAATGTCTTTTCTCAGAAGTTTGGGTCAGTTTTATCATAAGTTACCCGGGTTGTCATAAACCCATAACGCCCGATTTGACTCCAATCTCTGTTGCTTTTGCGTTATTTAAGGGTTTTGTGGTTTTAGTGGGTAGAAATCTCACACCTCTTCGCCTTTTGATGATTTCCACGGTTTTCCCTCGTTAAAAAAACCACATACATGCATACATAATACAAACATTCAGTTTTATTTATTAGAGGAAGATAGGAAATGCTGATAAGTGACTGCAAATTCTACTTGTCTTTGTTCTCCCATACAGAATACCATGTTATTATCAGCTACTTTGTCGTGAAATTAGCCATGTTTAAACCTTCAGCGCAGCAGGGTGAAGCAGAGTATCTTTAAATTGGGATTCATATGTGCACACACATGCACACGTGTTTTAGGCGATAGATTCCAGGCGTCGTATCGACCAGCACTCTTTGTAATTAGCGAGTGCTCGGCTTCTGCAAGCAAACGCATTTGTTCTCTCTTCTAACCCCGTACATTTGTAACCCTAGCCATAGGCTTAATGAGAGTCTGGCTCAATTGTTTTAATCTGCGCCGGGCTCAACACGTTTCCTTTCGCATTTTCGGATGTTTATATTCCGTACATCTATTTCTGTAGTTTCAAGATACATAACCCATATCACACTTGTGTGTTTACTTCTGTGAACGTCACCTCGACAAAATACTGGTAAATAATCACATTTTATTGCTGTTAATATGTGATAAAACTGTATTATTCATAACTGAATAAGTTTGATCTGACCGTTGTTCCAAAATGTTGTAGTAAATAACATTATAAGTGTATAATTGATTTTAAATGGAAGCTTCCGCCTACACTTGGCCATACTCATCCGTTCCCTATTAAAGTAAGTTCAAAAAGCAATTATAATATTTTAATATCAACGTATGTGAATATTTGTGCACAACTTCATTGTTTTCATATTTATAGACCTATGCACCTCATATTTAGTAAAAGATTCTCACACGCACTAAAAATCGTGAAAAGTATTCCGTACTGAGTATTAGTTTTATTTGATAAAATGAACTTTATGTTGATAACACGCCGTCCAGTTTACAGCTACGTGTTGGAAAACGCCTTATATAACACTGACGTTATCATCCGTACTAGCGTTTTACGTCATACAATATCGATCTAAATCTGATAAGAATTAGAACAAAATAAAACGACACCCTTATGACGAAATCGCTGACCCAGGAGCCTCAGACTAAAATCCATCCAAGTAGCAATCACTCAAACATGAACATCCTGCAATTAATTCTTAACGGTTTCTTTAGCAGACCTCAAATCCTTCAAAATCTCAAACCACAATAGAACACCTCATCAAGTTCTGCAAGAAATTTGATCAAGAATGGAAAGAGACACTGGAAGAAATGAGAGTACCCCCCCCAAAAAAAAGAAAAAAGAACATGAAATTTCTGGAAAAAAAAAATAATTTTCACCACGAAATTAAAATGTAATAATTGTACAAGTAGCAGTTGATGCAACTATAAATAAGATTAAATAAAAAAATATATCGATATAATTTCGATTGATGGCAGATAATTACAATAAATATCTAATTATTGTAACATAATTAATTTTGGTCCTTATTAAATTTTATCGTAACGTATGGTTACTGCTGTTATATAGTTTCAGTAAAATATATACATATATACATATATATCTGGGTATGTGTTAATCATACTTTTTAAAATTATTTTATTAAATGTGACGAGGGAAGTTACGGAAAAATATGGCCCACAGTAGGGAGAAAGCTTTTATGTAAAATAAATTATTACAAATACCTAGTAACTGTTATAAGGTTATTTACTACAACATTATTCTTTACTGTAATATAAATGTTTCGTGGAAAAGATTTTTTTTTGCTGAATTATTATTGTATAAAGAAATAATTATTTTCATTACTCTACCCCAGATGTCAGGAATTTAGTTATAATATTAAATTTTCATTGAAGAAATATCCTGAAATATTTTAAATTCACAAATGTAATACGTGAATATGTAAAGGGCCATGCTCAAAGCGAGGGAATACGTCAGACCTGATTTTTTAATTTTTATAGTATAAATTATATAAAATACAATTTCCATAAATTTCCAAATATGTATGTTGTACAAACATATTTTCTGTATAATTTCCTAGGCTTGTTTATGAAGTATTAACACAGCAAAAATCTTAACTTATAAAAAGTAAACGCTGTTGATATTTAAAAATAACAATATTTTTTCTGATATTAATGTGCAATTAATGAAATTAATAGAATAATTTGGCAATACATGGACATTGAAAGTTAAATCCAGTTTGTACCAAAAACATTTAGTATTCAAAGTTTGACTGAGAAACAATTAGCAATATTATAACTGAAATCAGACAATGTTGTTAAGGGGTTAAGGAATATCTTTAGTCCAGTCAACCATGAAAAAAATACGGCTCTGCCACTTATAACTGATTATTTCTCATTCCGCGGAATAACAATAACCGAGGTTCGTGTGCGATCAGAGAAAAATTATTAAAATGTTATTCTGTCTGGTAGGGAATACTGTTTATATTATTTATGTCCCGTTTTTAACCAATTAATATTTAAGAAATAAACTCGTTAAAATGCTGTTTAGAAGCAGGTGAATATTAATTAAGTCCTCACGGTTGTTAGTATATTAGGATTGGGGTGACAATTTCGTGCCTTAATGCAGCAAAGAAATTTCATTTGGCTTTCTTTCCCACTGTATCGACTTAATTTGAAGCGCGCATTTCATAGAGTGACAGTGTTGCGACAATGGAACGTCCCCTTAATTGTTCCGGAGAAGCTTTAGTTCCAAGCGTTAATTAATGTGTGGCGAGTTTGAGGCAGCAAAACTCCTTCGTCCAGGTGCATAAGAAGCCTTCTGCCCACGAAGCCTGCCTAATTACTTTATACTTGCCGATTGTACAGAACAAAACACGGACAGGAAAACTGCCTGTCGTTACAAGTAATCAAACAAAGAAAATTCCGTAATAAGCAAAATGTAAGCGCTTCAAAGAAATTCAGTCTTCTCCGTTTAACATTTGAACAACAAAATGATCAATTTCTACATTTTAAAAAGTATTTTCACGGACTTGACGGCTTTATTTCGATTTTCAATAAATGATTTACCGTTAGTATCCCTCCGATCCTCTGTGTAATTCTCTTTCCTTTGAACGTTATTGAGTTTTGGATATTCGGAAACATTCGTACCTTTCGTGCGACGGTTCAAAGAAGGCCGAACGTCGTCTGGTCCTGGACACGTAATGACCTCGACCTCATACCAGGGCCGAAAACGTAAATTACGACGAATTTAATTTGGTATTGATTATCGCCGATCCGTGCAATCTGTGCAGAACATCTTTATTTTTTTAAAAAAAAGTACGGTCCGAGTTCCGCGTTCTGTCCTGAAGATATCACTGACGTACGGCAGTATGAAATTAAAAAAATTAGGGTACAGGAATTCAAGTTTAACCCTAATGAAATTATTAAATAAAATTATCTTTTAGAAGGTGAGCATTCATTTGATCAATGAGAGAATTTCATCCTGTTTTATTGTTCTACGTCGTGGTGCTTAAACTATCTGAAAGGACTTTCAATAAATAGTCTTATACCAGACCTTGCAAAATATTATTGTAGACGCCATGAACGAATACGGCCCAGTTTAATGTCCACCCAACCCCTACCCGTGAATAGCTAATCACATTCTAGAGATTGATCTCGTTTGATCGAGGAAACGTCGAACTTGTCTCCTCTTCCTCAATCCGCGTCACCCGCCTTCGTTCCTTACGCTCACTATAAAATTATTAAATTTTTTTATTTGTCATGTTCCTAACACACACAAAAGTTTGAAAAATGTCTTTCTTCCAATATGATTTTTACAATATTAAAATAATACATTTTTACATTAACAGCACAATTTAATGGCGAATGTTCCAGATAACTAAGTTTTCAGCGTTCTTAAATTTTGCTTTAATATATAAATAGTCTACAGTTTATGCAGTTATAAACAGTAATCGATATCAGTAGGTTGGAACCACACACATTATATTTTCACCAAATGCACTATAATACTTATCCTCATAATCGCTGAAAAGAAGAAACTACATCTCTTCCTGATGTGTAATTTGTATCCCTATTTTAAATTATTTCTTAACGTTTTGTTATTTGTATATATTACTTTCTATCTTGTCGAACCGAACCTTTTCCATAATTGGTATATCTGAAGAACACATGCCGTGTTTTCCACATGTGAGCTGGATTCCAAAATAATAAGCCACGTTCCTGAGATTTCGTGCAGGGCTCAGGACGGTGGACGCCATTATCGTACAATCACGCCAGTAGTAAGCGCTTGTTTCCCGGATATAACTTTTTATTGTTCTGAAGAATGCTGACACTTTACCGCTAAAGAAAGACAAACGAATTGAGGAGGGAAGAACCCTAGTTAAACGCGAAACATCCGTGGTGGGCAGGATGCATATGGTCCTTGGTGATCCCATTAAGAAACGAAATATTCGCAATTATGGTTTTTTATGTCATTTTAAAAAAAGGAAACTGGTATATTTATATAAGTCTAATGAACGCTCGTTATTTTATTTCAACGAGTGTTATTAATTTTATTTTTATTAATAATTAATATTATTTGTGACATATTCTGCTATAAAATAATTTAACGCTGAAAAACAATTTATATATGTTAATGTGGCAATTGATTGGATGGACGTTGTTTGTGAGCTTTTTAATAAAAGCGTGGAGAAATCTGCGACTTAAGAGCGAGAATATGGTTTAAAGAATCAATTAAAGTCGCTAAAAGGCTAGTATGCATTATAAAAATAATTTTGGCTTTTATCATATATCACCAACACCAGGTGTCAAGAAAGAATATTTTCAGAGAAATTTATTTCACCCGGAGTTATTAAACTCTGTTGTTGTCATGGGTTGATTCAAGAATCAAAGCTTGATAGGATCCGTGAAAGGCGTTTGAGGAAATGTGGATGTATTTCAGTATGCATGGAGGAATTGAGAACGGATAATCAAGTTGTTGTTGCTGTCAAAGATATGTTGGAGTGTGGGAACTTTAGAACATCAGCCGAGTTGAAGTTATTAGAAAGGTAAGAGCGTGTATAATTTCTATTTACCTCGGCGGAGTCGAAACGAGAAATTAACAACTAGGAACCCCCGGTGAAGGAATCTGTGTATCTGTGCTCTATCAGTTTTCTGTCGATAGCACAACGACTCCTGTTCACGCCACGAGACGCCCAGCACCTGCCCAGGACCGGGGCTCCACGTTGCCACCTACCACGTGTAGGTAACTACACTCCATATGCCACCTATAATTTAAGTAGGAGAGTTCTCAGTAAAATCAATCATTGGTACCCTAAGAATAGTAGAAAGAACATATCTCTTGCTCCTAGCAGCAATAAATAAGATGGGCTCCTTTAATGATTAATTAAGGTTAAATTATTTAAATATTATTCTTTATTTTTATAATTCTTTTCAAATGTTTAACATATTAATAATCTAAAACTGTTACGTATAAGAAATATCTGAATATTACAGAACCGAGTATAAAAATTAATTAGGATTAAATACATTACTTTTCATAAGATTATTAAAAACCTCAATTGTTGAATTACAAAATTATAAAAGAAATAACACTCTTCCTTTACAAAGTGGATAGTTCTAAGAAATTTAACAAATAAATAAAAAATTGTAAAATAATTATCCGCACGAATTTTTAGATATAAAACTCTGAATTTATTGACTATAAATCAACTTGACGAATTTATTAATTTAATCCATAAACTCAATAATAAAAGTTCTCCACTAAAATAAAATTATATTCTCCATCAAATATAATATAAACATTTTTGAAAATCCAAATTTTGCTATAAATAGTTCAGTTACTATGTACTCCAATATTAATCCGTGTGAAACAGTGTTACAGTAGTAATTTCTCCGAAAACCGACAGCAACTTCATAACCGACCAGGAACATTTTCTTCCAAAATTTTAAATTCAACACCTCCATCCAGCTATTTCGTCGGACACGGGCGTGTTTGTATAGGAAAATTCCGAGGCTGTCTTTTCCGGTGGCCCGAAAATGAGTCTCTGCTGATTCGGCTTATTTGATTTTTACTGTAAAGTGCATTTGTATTCAGATGACGACTCGATTTCAATTGCAAAGTGGCTCCGATGAAAGAACTAAATGAGGTAGACATAATATAAACATACTGTTAACCCTTCTTTGGCACTGTGTAGAATGTGCTTAAACTTAGAGCAGTGATCCGATAAATCAATCACCAATAGACGAGTAACTCACACAAAAGTTTACATTTCAGTTTAGCTTTTGCAATATAATTTAATCTGAAAATGATGAGTTTTTCTTCAAATTGGTTGATAACGCCTTTACCCATTTAAATTTTGTTTTCTGTCATATAATAGTAGTTTACACAAAAAAATATAATTTTTTAATTTATATAATTGGTTTTATGAGACAAACATAATAATTTGTAGTCTCAGTACGATAACTCACTTTCTCAGGAAAGTTTTTTTTTCCATTCCAGACGCATACTAGATTTTAAAAAACTATGATGGAAAAATCAGAAAATTTTGAAATTATTTATTTTATGAGTCCCACCCACATAGCATCGTTTTGTTGACACGTGCTGTATTATGGGAGTGGTCTATAATTAGATGCCAGTTCACATAATTAGAAAGCTAGAAGAGATTGTAAATCTGAGAGTAAAGTATTGGACCACATATATAATAGCAGTTTACCGATAAATCGAATTTTAAAAGTTTAAAACAACCACATCGAAAGTCCTCAAAATTTTATTTTCTCTTTTTCAAAAAACGTCGGTATATGAAAATTATACAGAAGTTTTCAACCTTTCGGTCTGTATAATTGGTATATATCGACTTGTGTTTTGAAATAGAGAACAAAAAAATTTTGAGTACTTTTTATTTGGTTGTTTAAAGATTTATCATATCAAGGTCCATGTCATTAATATGCCTTAGGCGTAGTTAAAAATTTTTTTCTCTTGAAAATTTATTAATAAACGCCTAAGGCTATATAGCCCTGTATGTTTTATTTAAATTTCAGTTAAAATTTTTTTTTCTCTTGAAAATTTATTAATAAACGCCTAAGGCTATAGCCTTGTATGTTTTATTTAAATTTTAGTTAAAAAATTTTTTTCTCTTGAAAATTTATTAATAAACACCTAAGGCCATAGCCTTGTTTATTTTATTTAAATTTTAGTTAAAAATTTTTTTTCTCTTGAAAATTTATTAATAATCGCCTAAGACTATAGCCTTATATGTTTTATTTAAATTTTAGTAAAAATTTTTTTTTCTCTTGAAAATTTATTAATAAACGCCTGAGGCTATATATAGCCTTGTATGTTTTATTTAAATTTTAGTTAAAATTTTTTTTTCTCTTGAAAATTTATTAATAAACGCCTAAGACTATAGCCTTGTATGTTTTATTTAAATTTTAGTTAACAATTTTTTTTCTCTTGAAAATTTATTAATTAACGCATAAGGCTATAGCCTTGTATGTTTTATTTAAATTTTAGTTAAAAATTTTTTTTCTCTTAAAAATTTATTAATAAACGCCTAAGGCTATAGCCTTGTATGTTTTATTTAAATTTTAGTTACAATTTTTTTTTCTCTTGAAAATTTATTTATAAACGCCTAAGGCCTTGTATGTTTTATTTAAATTTTAGTAAAAAATTTTTTTTCTCTTGAAAATTTATTAATAAACGCCTAAGGCTATAGTCTTGTATGTTTTATTTAAATTTTAGTAAAAATTTTTTTTTCTCTTCAAAATTTATTAATAAACGCCTAAGGCTATATATAGCCATGTATGTTTTATTTAAATTTTAGTTAAAATTTTTTTTTCTCTTGAAAATTTATTAATAAACGCCTAAGAATATAGCCTTGTATGTTTTATTTAAATTTTAGTTAAAAATTTTTTTTCTCTTGAAAATTTATTAATAAACGCCTAAGGCTATAGCCTTGTATGTTTTATTTAAATTTTAGTTAACAATTTTTTTTCTCTTGAAAATTTATTAATTAACGCATAAGGCTATAGCCTTGTATGTTTTATTTAAATTTTAGTTAAAAAATTTTTTTCTCTTGAAAATTTATGAATAAACGCCTAAGACTGTAGCTTTGTACGTTTTATTTAAATTTTAGTTGAAAAATTTATTTCTCTTTAAAATTTATTAATAAACGCCTAAGGCTATAGCCTTGTATGTTTTATTTAAATTTTAGTTAAAAAATTTTTTTCTCTTGAAAATTTATTAATAAACGCCTAAGGCCATAGCCTTGTTTATTTTATTTAAATTTTAGTTAAAAAATTTTTTTCTCTTGAAAATTTATTAATAAACGCCTACGCCTATAGCCTTATATGTTTTATTTAAATTTTAGTTAAATTTTTTTTTCTCTTGAAAATTTATTAATAAACGCCTAAGGCTATAGTCTTGTATGTTTTATTTAAATTTTAGTAAAAATTTTTTTTTCTCTCGAAAATTTATTAATAAACGCCTGAGGCTATATATAGCCTTGTATGTTTTATTTAAATTTTAGTTAAAATTTTTTTTTCTCTTGAAAATTTATTAATAAACGCCTAAGACTATAGCCTTGTATGTTTTATTTAAATTTTAGTTAACAATTTTTTTTCTCTTCAAAATTTATTAATAAACGCCTAAGGCTATAAGCCTTGTATGTTTTATTTAAATTTTAGTTAAAAAATTTTGTTCTCTTGAAAATTTATTAATAAACGCCTAAGGCAATAGCCTTGTTTATTTTATTTAAATTTTAGTTAAAAATTTTTTTTCTCTTGAAAATTTATTAATAAACGCCTAAGACTAAAAGCCTTGTATGTTTTATTTAAATTTAAGTTAAAAAAATTTTTTCTCTTGAAAATTTATTAATAAACGCCTAAGGCTATAGCCTTGTATGTTTTATTTAAATTTTAGTAAAAATTTTTTTTTCTCTTGAAAATTTATAATTAAACGCCTAAGACTATAGCCTTGTATGTTTTATTTAAATTTTAGTTAAAAATTTTTTTTCTCTTGAAAATTTATTAATAAACGCCTAAGGCTATAGCCTTGTATGTTTTATTTAAATTTTAGTAAAAATTTTTTTTTCTCTTGAAAATTTATAATTAAACGCCTAAGACTATAGCCTTGTATGTTTTATTTCAATATTAGTTAAAAATTTTTTTTCTCTTAAAAATTTATTAATAAACGCCTAAGGCTATAGCCTTGTATGTTTCATTTAAATTTTAGTTAAAATTTTTTTTTCTCTTGAAAATTTATTAATAAACGCCTAAAACTATAGCCTTGTATGTTTTATTTAAATTTTAGTTAAAAAATTTTTTTCTCTTGAAAATTTATTAATAAACGCCTAAGGCCATAGCCTTGTTTATTTTATTTAAATTTTAGTTAAAATTTTTTTTTCTCTTGAAAATTTATTAATAAACGCCTAAGACTATAGCCTTGTATGTTTTATTTAAATTTTAGTTAACAATTTTTTTTCTCTTGAAAATTTATTAATTAACGCATAAGGCTATAGCCTTGTATGTTTTATTTAAATTTTAGTTAAAAAATTTTTTTCTCTTGAAAATTTATTAATAAACGCCTAAGACTGTAGCTTTGTACGTTTTATTTAAATTTTAGTTGAAAAATTTATTTCTCTTTAAAATTTATTAATAAACGCCTAAGGCTATAGCCTTGTATGTTTTATTTAAATTTTAGTTAAAAAATTTTTTTCTCTTGAAAATTTATTAATAAACGCCTAAGGCCATAGCCTTGTTTATTTTATTTAAATTTTAGTTAAAAATTTTTTTTCTCTTGAAAATTTATTAATAAACGCCTACGCCTATAGCCTTATATGTTTTATTTAAATTTTAGTTAAATTTTTTTTTCTCTTGAAAATTTATTAATAAACGCCTAAGGCGTTGTATGTTTTATTTAAATTTTAGTAAAAATTTTTTTTTCTCTTGAAAATTTATTAATAAACGCCTGAGGCTATATATAGCCTTGTATGTTTTATTTAAATTTTAGTTAAAATTTTTTTTTCTCTTGAAAATTTATTAATAAACGCCTAAGACTATAGCCTTGTATGTTTTATTTAAATTTTAGTTAACAATTTTTTTTCTCTTCAAAATTTATTAATAAACGCCTAAGGCTATAGCCTTGTATGTTTTATTTAAATTTTAGTTAAAAAATTTTTTTCTCTTGAAAATTTATTAATAAACGCCTAAGGCAGCCTTGTATGTTTTATTTAAATTTTAGTAAAAATTTTTTTTTCTCTTGAAAATTTATAATTAAACGCCTAAGACTATAGCCTTGTATGTTTTATTTAAATTTTAGTTAAAAATTTTTTTTCTCTTGAAAATTTATTAATAAACGCCTAAGGCTATAGCCTTGTATGTTTTATTTAAATTTTAGTAAAAATTTTTTTTTCTCTTGAAAATTTATAATTAAACGCCTAAGACCTTGTATGTTTTATTTAAATTTTAGTTAAAAATTTTTTTTCTCTTAAAAATTTATTAATAAACGCCTAAGGCTATAGCCTTGTATGTTTCATTTAAATTTTAGTTAAAATTTTTTTTTCTCTTGAAAATTTATTAATAAACGCCTAAAACTATAGCCTTGTATGTTTTATTTAAATTTTAGTTAAAAATTTTTTTTCTCTTGAAAATTTATTAATAAACGCCTAAGACTGTAGCTTTGTACGTTTTATTTAAATTTTAGTTGAAAAATTTATTTCTCTTTAAAATTTATTAATAAACGCCTAAGACTATAGCCTTGTATGTTTTATTTAAATTTTAGTAAAAATTTTTTTTTCTCTTGAAAATTTATTAATAAACGCCTAAGGCTATAGCCTTGTATGTTTTATTTAAATTTTAGTTACAATTTTTTTTTCTCTTGAAAATTTATTAATAAACGCCTAAGGCTATAGTCTTGTATGTTTTATTTATATTTTAGTAAAAATTTTTTTTTCTCTTGAAAATTTATTAATAAACGCCTAAGGCTATAGCCTCGTATGTTTTATTTAAATTTTAGTTAAAAATTTTTTTTCTCTTGAAAATTTATTAATAAACGCCTTGTATATTTTATTTAAATTTTAGTTAAATTTTTTTTTCTCTTGAAAATTTATTAATAAACGCCTAAGGCTATAGCCTTGTATGTTTTATTTAAATTTTAGTTAAAATTTTTTTTTCTCTTGAAAATTTATTAATAAACGCCTAAGACTGTAGCTTTGTACGTTTTATTTAAATTTAAGTTGAAAAATTTATTTCTCTTTAAAATTTATTAATAAACGCCTAAGACTATAGCCTTGTATGTTTTATTTAAATTTTAGTTAAAATTTTTTTTCTCTTGAAAATTTATTAATAAATGCCTAAGGCTATAGCCTTGTATGTTTTATTTAAATTTTAGTTGAAAAATTTATTTCTCTTTAAAATTTATTAATAAACGCCTAAGTCTGTAGCTTTGTACGTTTTATTTAAATTTTAGTTGAAAAATTTATTTCTCTTTAAAATTTATTAATAAACGCCTTGTATGTTTTATTTAAATTGTAGTTAAAATTTTTTTTTCTCTTGAAAATTTATTAATAAACGCCTAAGGCTATAGCCTTGTATGTTTTATTTAAATTTTAGTAAAAATTTTTTTTCTCTTGAAAATTTATTAAAAAACGCCAAAGGCTATAGCCTTGTATGTTTTATTTAAATTTTAGTTACAATTTTTATTTCTCTTGAAAATTTATTAATAAATGCCTAAGGCTATAGCCTTGTATGTTTTATTTAAATTTTAGTAAAAATTTTTTTTTCTCTTGAAAATTTATTAATAAACGCCTAAGTCTATAGTCTTGTATGTTTAATTTATATTTAAGTAAAAATTTTTTTTTCTCTTGAAAATTTATTAATAAACGCCTAAGGCTATAGCCTCGTATGTTTTATTTAAATTTTAGTTAAAAATTTTTTTTCTCTTGAAAATTTATTAATAAACGCCTTGTATATTTTATTTAAATTTTAGTTAAATTTTTTTTTCTCTCGAAAATTTATTAATAAACGCCTGAGGCTATATATAGCCTTGTATGTTTTATTTAAATTTTAGTTAAAATTTTTTTTTCTCTTGAAAATTTATTAATAAACGCCTAAGACTATAGCCTTGTATGTTTTATTTAAATTTTAGTTAACAATTTTTTTTCTCTTCAAAATTTATTAATAAACGCCTAAGGCTATAAGCCTTGTATGTTTTATTTAAATTTTAGTTAAAAAATTTTGTTCTCTTGAAAATTTATTAATAAACGCCTAAGGCAATAGCCTTGTTTATTTTATTTAAATTTTAGTTAAAAATTTTTTTTCTCTTGAAAATTTATTAATAAACGCCTAAGACTAAAAGCCTTGTATGTTTTATTTAAATTTAAGTTAAAAAAATTTTTTCTCTTGAAAATTTATTAATAAACGCCTAAGGCTATAGCCTTGTATGTTTTATTTAAATTTTAGTAAAAATTTTTTTTTCTCTTGAAAATTTATAATTAAACGCCTAAGACTATAGCCTTGTATGTTTTATTTAAATTTTAGTTAAAAATTTTTTTTCTCTTGAAAATTTATTAATAAACGCCTAAGGCTATAGCCTTGTATGTTTTATTTAAATTTTAGTAAAAATTTTTTTTTCTCTTGAAAATTTATAATTAAACGCCTAAGACTATAGCCTTGTATGTTTTATTTCAATATTAGTTAAAAATTTTTTTTCTCTTAAAAATTTATTAATAAACGCCTAAGGCTATAGCCTTGTATGTTTCATTTAAATTTTAGTTAAAATTTTTTTTTCTCTTGAAAATTTATTAATAAACGCCTAAAACTATAGCCTTGTATGTTTTATTTAAATTTTAGTTAAAAAATTTTTTTCTCTTGAAAATTTATTAATAAACGCCTAAGGCCATAGCCTTGTTTATTTTATTTAAATTTTAGTTAAAATTTTTTTTTCTCTTGAAAATTTATTAATAAACGCCTAAGACTATAGCCTTGTATGTTTTATTTAAATTTTAGTTAACAATTTTTTTTCTCTTGAAAATTTATTAATTAACGCATAAGGCTATAGCCTTGTATGTTTTATTTAAATTTTAGTTAAAAAATTTTTTTCTCTTGAAAATTTATTAATAAACGCCTAAGACTGTAGCTTTGTACGTTTTATTTAAATTTTAGTTGAAAAATTTATTTCTCTTTAAAATTTATTAATAAACGCCTAAGGCTATAGCCTTGTATGTTTTATTTAAATTTTAGTTAAAAAATTTTTTTCTCTTGAAAATTTATTAATAAACGCCTAAGGCCATAGCCTTGTTTATTTTATTTAAATTTTAGTTAAAAATTTTTTTTCTCTTGAAAATTTATTAATAAACGCCTACGCCTATAGCCTTATATGTTTTATTTAAATTTTAGTTAAATTTTTTTTTCTCTTGAAAATTTATTAATAAACGCCTAAGGCGTTGTATGTTTTATTTAAATTTTAGTAAAAATTTTTTTTTCTCTTGAAAATTTATTAATAAACGCCTGAGGCTATATATAGCCTTGTATGTTTTATTTAAATTTTAGTTAAAATTTTTTTTTCTCTTGAAAATTTATTAATAAACGCCTAAGACTATAGCCTTGTATGTTTTATTTAAATTTTAGTTAACAATTTTTTTTCTCTTCAAAATTTATTAATAAACGCCTAAGGCTATAGCCTTGTATGTTTTATTTAAATTTTAGTTAAAAAATTTTTTTCTCTTGAAAATTTATTAATAAACGCCTAAGGCAGCCTTGTATGTTTTATTTAAATTTTAGTAAAAATTTTTTTTTCTCTTGAAAATTTATAATTAAACGCCTAAGACTATAGCCTTGTATGTTTTATTTAAATTTTAGTTAAAAATTTTTTTTCTCTTGAAAATTTATTAATAAACGCCTAAGGCTATAGCCTTGTATGTTTTATTTAAATTTTAGTAAAAATTTTTTTTTCTCTTGAAAATTTATAATTAAACGCCTAAGACCTTGTATGTTTTATTTAAATTTTAGTTAAAAATTTTTTTTCTCTTAAAAATTTATTAATAAACGCCTAAGGCTATAGCCTTGTATGTTTCATTTAAATTTTAGTTAAAATTTTTTTTTCTCTTGAAAATTTATTAATAAACGCCTAAAACTATAGCCTTGTATGTTTTATTTAAATTTTAGTTAAAAATTTTTTTTCTCTTGAAAATTTATTAATAAACGCCTAAGACTGTAGCTTTGTACGTTTTATTTAAATTTTAGTTGAAAAATTTATTTCTCTTTAAAATTTATTAATAAACGCCTAAGACTATAGCCTTGTATGTTTTATTTAAATTTTAGTAAAAATTTTTTTTTCTCTTGAAAATTTATTAATAAACGCCTAAGGCTATAGCCTTGTATGTTTTATTTAAATTTTAGTTACAATTTTTTTTTCTCTTGAAAATTTATTAATAAACGCCTAAGGCTATAGTCTTGTATGTTTTATTTATATTTTAGTAAAAATTTTTTTTTCTCTTGAAAATTTATTAATAAACGCCTAAGGCTATAGCCTCGTATGTTTTATTTAAATTTTAGTTAAAAATTTTTTTTCTCTTGAAAATTTATTAATAAACGCCTTGTATATTTTATTTAAATTTTAGTTAAATTTTTTTTTCTCTTGAAAATTTATTAATAAACGCCTAAGGCTATAGCCTTGTATGTTTTATTTAAATTTTAGTTAAAATTTTTTTTTCTCTTGAAAATTTATTAATAAACGCCTAAGACTGTAGCTTTGTACGTTTTATTTAAATTTAAGTTGAAAAATTTATTTCTCTTTAAAATTTATTAATAAACGCCTAAGACTATAGCCTTGTATGTTTTATTTAAATTTTAGTTAAAATTTTTTTTCTCTTGAAAATTTATTAATAAATGCCTAAGGCTATAGCCTTGTATGTTTTATTTAAATTTTAGTTGAAAAATTTATTTCTCTTTAAAATTTATTAATAAACGCCTAAGTCTGTAGCTTTGTACGTTTTATTTAAATTTTAGTTGAAAAATTTATTTCTCTTTAAAATTTATTAATAAACGCCTTGTATGTTTTATTTAAATTGTAGTTAAAATTTTTTTTTCTCTTGAAAATTTATTAATAAACGCCTAAGGCTATAGCCTTGTATGTTTTATTTAAATTTTAGTAAAAATTTTTTTTCTCTTGAAAATTTATTAAAAAACGCCAAAGGCTATAGCCTTGTATGTTTTATTTAAATTTTAGTTACAATTTTTATTTCTCTTGAAAATTTATTAATAAATGCCTAAGGCTATAGCCTTGTATGTTTTATTTAAATTTTAGTAAAAATTTTTTTTTCTCTTGAAAATTTATTAATAAACGCCTAAGTCTATAGTCTTGTATGTTTAATTTATATTTAAGTAAAAATTTTTTTTTCTCTTGAAAATTTATTAATAAACGCCTAAGGCTATAGCCTCGTATGTTTTATTTAAATTTTAGTTAAAAATTTTTTTTCTCTTGAAAATTTATTAATAAACGCCTTGTATATTTTATTTAAATTTTAGTTAAATTTTTTTTTCTCTTGAAAATTTATTAATAAACGCCTAAGGCTATAGCCTTGTATGTTTTATTTAAATTTTAGTTAAAATTTTTTTTTCTCTTGAAAATTTATTAATAAACGCCTAAGGCTATAGCCTTGTATGTTTTATTTAAATTTTAGTTAAAAAATTTTTTTCTCTTAAAAATTTATTAATAAACGCCTAAGGCTATAGCCTTGTATGTTTCATTTAAATTTTAGTTAAAATTTTTTTTTCTCTTGAAAATTTATTAATAAACGCCTAAAACTATAGCCTTGTATGTTTTATTTAAATTTTAGTTAAAAATTTTTTTTCTCTTGAAAATTTATTAATAAACGCCTAAGACTGTAGCTTTGTACGTTTTATTTAAATTTTAGTTGAAAAATTTATTTCTCTTTAAAATTTATTAATAAACGCCTAAGACTATAGCCTTGTATGTTTTATTTAAATTTTAGTAAAAATTTTTTTTTCTCTTGAAAATTTATTAATAAACGCCTAAGGCTATAGCCTTGTATGTTTTATTTAAATTTTAGTTACAATTTTTTTTTCTCTTGAAAATTTATTAATAAACGCCTAAGGCTATAGTCTTGTATGTTTTATTTATATTTTAGTAAAAATTTTTTTTTCTCTTGAAAATTTATTAATAAACGCCTAAGGCTATAGCCTCGTATGTTTTATTTAAATTTTAGTTAAAAATTTTTTTTCTCTTGAAAATTTATTAATAAACGCCTTGTATATTTTATTTAAATTTTTTTTTCTTATGAAAATTTATTAATAAACGCCTAAGGCTATAGCCTTGTATGTTTTATTTAAATTTTAGTTAAAAATTTTTTTTCTCTTGAAAATTTATTAATAAACGCCTAAGACTGTAGCTTTGTACGTTTTATTTAAATTTAAGTTGAAAAATTTATTTCTCTTTAAAATTTATTAATAAACGCCTAAGACTATAGCCTTGTATGTTTTATTTAAATTTTAGTTAAATTTTTTTTTCTCTTGAAAATTTATTAATAAATGCCTAAGGCTATAGCCTTGTATGTTTTATTTAAATTTTAGTTGAAAAATTTATTTCTCTTTAAAATTTATTAATAAACGCCTAAGACTATAGTCTTGTATGTTTTATTTATATTTTAGTAAAAATTTTTTTTTCTCTTGAAAATTTATTAATAAACGCCTAAGGCTATAGCCTTGTATGTATTATTTAAATTTTAGTTAAAAATTTTTTTTCTCTTGAAAATTTATTAATAAACGCCTAAGGCTATAGCCTTGTATGTTTTATTTAAATTTTAGTTAAAATTTTTTTTTCTCTTGAAAATTTATTAATAAACGCCTAAGACTATAGCCTTGTATGTTTTATTTAAATTTAAGTAAACATTTTTTTTTCTCTTGAAAATTTATTAATAAACGCCTAAGGCTATATATAGCCTTGTATGTTTTATTTAAATTTTAGTTAAAAAATTTTTTTCTCTTGAAAATTTATTAATAAACGCCTAAGGCTATAGCCTTGTATGTTTCATTTAAATTTTAGTTAAAATTTTTTTTTCTCTTGAAAATTTATTAATAAACGCCTAAGGCTATAGCCTTGTATGTTGTATTTAAATTTTAGTAAAAATTTTTTTTTCTCTTGAAAATTTATTAATAAACGCCAAAGGCTATAGCCTTGTATGTTTTATTTAAATTTTAGTTACAATTTTTATTTCTCTTGAAAATTTATTAATAAATGCCTAAGGCTATAGCCTTGTATGTTTTATTTAAATTTTAGTAAAAATTTTTTTTTCTCTTGAAAATTTATTAATAAACGCCTAAGTCTATAGTCTTGTATGTTTTATTTATATTTAAGTAAAAATTTTTTTTTTTCTTGAAAATTTATTAATAAACGCCTAAGGCTATAGCCTCGTATGTTTTATTTAAATTTTAGTTAAAAATTTTTTTCCTCTTGAAAATTTATTAATAAACGCCTTGTATATTTTATTTAAATTTTAGTTAAATTTTTTTTTCTCTTGAAAATTTATTAATAAACGCCTAAGGCGTATGTTTTATTTAAATTTTAGTTAAAATTTTTTTTTCTCTTGAAAATTTATTAATAAACGCCTAAGGCTATAGCCTTGTATGTTTTATTTAAATTTTAGTTAAAATTTTTTTTCTCTTGAAAATTTATTAATAAATGCCTAAGGCTATAGCCTTGTATGTTTTATTTAAATTTTAGTTAAAAATTTTTTTTCTCTTTAAAATTTATTAATAAACGCCTAAGACTATAGCCTTGTATGTTTTATTTAAATTTTTAGGAAAAATTTTTTTTTCTCTTGAAAATTTATTAATAAACACCTAAGGCTATATAGCCTTGTATGTTTTATTTAAATTTTAGTAAAAATTTTTTTTTCTCTTGAAAATTTATTAATAAACGCCTAAGGTTATAGTCTTGTATGTTTTATTTAAATTTTAGTTAAAAATTTTTTTTCTCTTAAAAATTTATTAATAAACGCCTTGTATATTTTACTTAAATTTTAGTCAAATTTTTTTTTCTCTTGAAAATTTATTAATAAACGCCTAAGGCTATAGCCTTGTATGTTTTATTTAAATTTTAGTTAAAATTTTTTTTTCTCTTGAAAATTTATTAATAAACGCCTAAGACTGTAGCTTTGTACGTTTTATTTAAATTTAAGTTGAAAAATTTATTTCTCTTTAAAATTTATTAATAAACGCCTAAGACTATAGCCTTGTATGTTTAATTTAAATTTTAGTTAAAAATTTTTTTTCTCTTGAAAATTTATTAATAAACGCCTAAGGCTATAGCCTTGTATGTTTTATTTAAATTTTAGTTAAAATTTTTTTTTCTCTTGAAAATTTATTAATAAACGCCTAAGACTGTAGCTTTGTACGTTTTAATTAAATTTTAGTTGAAAAATTTATTTCTGTTTAAAATTCATTAATAAACGCCTTGTATGTTTTATTTAAATTTTAGTAAAAATTTTTTTTTCTCTTGAAAATTTATTAATAAACGCCTAAGGCTATAGCCTTGTATGTTTTATTTAAATTTTAGTAAAAATTTTTTTTTCTCTTGAAAATTTATTAATAAACGCCTAAGGCAATAGCTTTGTATGTTTTATTTAAATTTTAGTTAAAATTTTTTTTTCTCTTGAAAATTTATTTATAAACGCCTAAGGCTATAGCCTTGTATGTTTTATTTAAATTTTAGTAAAAATTTTTTTTTCTCTTGAAAATTTATTAATAAACGCCTAAGGCTATAGTCTTGTATGTTTTATTTATATTTTGTTAAAAATTTTTTTTTCTCTTGAAAATTTATTAATAAACGCCTAAGGCTATAGCCTTGTATGTTTTATTTAAATTTTAGTTAAAATTTTTTTTTCTCTTGAAAATTTATTAATAAACGCCTAAAGCTATAGCCTTGTATGTTTTATTTAAATTTTAGTTAAAATTTTTTTTTCTCTTGAAAATTTATTTATAAACGCCGAAGGCTATAGCCTTGTATGTTTTCTTTAAATTTTAGTAAAAATTTTTTTTTCTCTTGAAAATTTATTACTAAACGCCTAAGGCTATAGCCTTGTATGTTTTATTTAAATTTTAGTTACAATTTTTTTTTCTCTTGAAAATTTATTAATAAATGCCTAAGGCTATAGCCTTGTATGTTTTATTTAAATTTTAGTTAAAATTTTTTTTTCTCTTGAAAATTTATTAATAAACGCCTAAGGCTATAGCCTTGTATGTTTTATTTAAATTTTAGTTGAAATTTTTTTTCTCTTGAAAATTTATTAATAAACGCCTTGTATATTTTATTTAAATTTTAGTTAAATTTTTTTTTCTCTTGAAAATTTATTAATAAACGCCTAAGGCTATATAGCCTTGTATGTTTTATTTAAATTTTAGTAAAAATTTTTTTTTCTCTTGAAAATTTATTAATAAACGCCTAAGGCTATAGTCTTGTATGTTTTATTTAAATTTTAGTTAAAATTTATTTTTCTCTTGAAAATTTTTAATAAACGCCTAAGGCGTATGTTTTATTTAAATTTTAGTAAAAAATTTTTTTTTCTTGAAAATTTCTTAATTAACGCCTTAGGCTATAGCCCTGTATGTTTTATTTAAATATTAGTTAAAATTTTTTTTTCTCTTGAAAATTTATTAATAAACGCCTAAGGCTATATAGCCTTGTATGTTTTATTTAAATTTTAGTTAAAATTTTTTTTTCTGTTGAAAATTTATTAATAAACGCCTATGACTGTAGCTTTGTACGTTTTATTTAAATTTAAGTTGAAAAATTTATTTCTCTTTAAAATTTATTAATAAACGCCTAAGACTATAGACTTGTATCTTTTATTTAAATATTAGTTAAAATTTTTTTTTCCTCTTGAAAATTTATTAATAAACGCCTAAGGCTATATATAAGCCTTGTATGTTTTATTTAAATTTTAGTTAAAAATTTTTTTTCTCTTGAAAATTTATTATTAAACGCCTATGACTATAGCCTTGTATGTTTTATTTAAATTTTAGTTAAAATTTTTTTTTCTCTTGAAAATTTATTAATAAACGCCTAAGTCTATAGTCTTGTATGTTTTATTTATATTTAAGTAAAAATTTTTTTTTCTCTTGAAAATTTATTAATAAACGCCTAAGGCTATAGCCTCGTATGTTTTATTTAAATTTTAGTTAAAAATTTTTTTCCTCTTGAAAATTTATTAATAAACGCCTTGTATATTTTATTTAAATTTTAGTTAAATTTTTTTTTCTCTTGAAAATTTATTAATAAACGCCTAAGGCTATAGCCTTGTATGTTTTATTTAAATTTTAGTTAAAATTTTTTTTTCTCTTGAAAATTTATTAATAAACGCCTAAGGCTATAGCCTTGTATGTTTTATTTAAATTTTAGTTAAAATTTTTTTTCTCTTGAAAATTTATTAATAAATGCCTAAGGCTATAGCCTTGTATGTTTTATTTAAATTTTAGTTAAAAATTTTTTTTCTCTTTAAAATTTATTAATAAACGCCTAAGACTATAGCCTTGTATGTTTTATTTAAATTTTTAGGAAAAATTTTTTTTTCTCTTGAAAATTTATTAATAAACGCCTAAGGCTATAGCCTCGTATGTTTTATTTAAATTTTAGTAAAAATTTTTTTTTCTCTTGAAAATTTATTAATAAACGCCAAAGGCTATAGCCTTGTATGTTTTATTTAAATTTTAGTTACAATTTTTATTTCTCTTGAAAATTTATTAATAAATGCCTAAGGCTATAGCCTTGTATGTTTTATTTAAATTTTAGTAAAAATTTTTTTTTCTCTTGAAAATTTATTAATAAACGCCTAAGTCTATAGTCTTGTATGTTTTATTTATATTTAAGTAAAAATTTTTTTTTTTCTTGAAAATTTATTAATAAACGCCTAAGGCTATAGCCTCGTATGTTTTATTTAAATTTTAGTTAAAAATTTTTTTCCTCTTGAAAATTTATTAATAAACGCCTTGTATATTTTATTTAAATTTTAGTTAAATTTTTTTTTCTCTTGAAAATTTATTAATAAACGCCTAAGGCGTATGTTTTATTTAAATTTTAGTTAAAATTTTTTTTTCTCTTGAAAATTTATTAATAAACGCCTAAGGCTAGAGCCTTGTATGTTTTATTTAAATTTTAGTTAAAATTTTTTTTCTCTTGAAAATTTATTAATAAATGCCTAAGGCTATAGCTTTGTATGTTTTATTTAAATTTTAGTTAAAAATTTTTTTTCTCTTTAAAATTTATTAATAAACGCCTAAGACTATAGCCTTGTATGTTTTATTTAAATTTTTAGGAAAATTTTTTTTTTCTCTTGAAAATTTATTAATAAACACCTAAGGCTATATAGCCTTGTATGTTTTATTTAAATTTTAGTAAAAATTTTTTTTTCTCTTGAAAATTTATTAATAAACGCCTAAGGTTATAGTCTTGTATGTTTTATTTAAATTTTAGTTAAAAATTTTTTTTCTCTTAAAAATTTATTAATAAACGCCTTGTATATTTTACTTAAATTTTAGTCAAATTTTTTTTTCTCTTGAAAATTTATTAATAAACGCCTAAGGCTATAGCCTTGTATGTTTTATTTAAATTTTAGTTAAAATTTTTTTTTCTCTTGAAAATTTATTAATAAACGCCTAAGGCTATAGCCTTGTATGTTTTATTTAAATTTTAGTTAAAATTTTTTTTTCTCTTGAAAATTTATTAATAAACGCCTAAGACTGTAGCTTTGTACGTTTTATTTAAATTTAAGTTGAAAAATTTATTTCTCTTTAAAATTTATTAATAAACGCCTAAGACTATAGCCTTGTATGTTTAATTTAAATTTTAGTTAAAAATTTTTTTTCTCTTGAAAATTTATTAATAAACGCCTAAGGCTATAGCCTTGTATGTTTTATTTAAATTTTAGTTAAAATTTTTTTTTCTCTTGAAAATTTATTAATAAACGCCTAAGACTGTAGCTTTGTACGTTTTAATTAAATTTTAGTTGAAAAATTTATTTCTGTTTAAAATTTATTAATAAACGCCTTGTATGTTTTATTTAAATTTTAGTAAAAATTTTTTTTTCTCTTGAAAATTTATTAATAAACGCCTAAGGCTATAGCCTTGTATGTTTTATTTAAATTTTAGGAAAAATTTTTTTTTCTCTTGAAAATTTATTAATAAACGCCTAAGGCAATAGCTTTGTATGTTTTATTTAAATTTTAGTTAAAATTTTTTTTTCTCTTGAAAATTTATTTATAAACGCCTAAGGCTATAGCCTTGTATGTTTTATTTAAATTTTAGTAAAAATTTTTTTTTCTCTTGAAAATTTATTAATAAACGCCTAAGGCTATAGTCTTGTATGTTTTATTTATATTTTAGTAAAAATTTTTTTTTCTCTTGAAAATTTATTAATAAACGCCTAAGGCTATAGCCTTGTATGTTTTATTTAAATTTTAGTTAAAATTTTTTTTTCTCTTGAAAATTTATTAATAAACGCCTAAAGCTATAGCCTTGTATGTTTTATTTAAATTTTAGTTAAAATTTTTTTTTCTCTTGAAAATTTATTTATAAACGCCGAAGGCTATAGCCTTGTATGTTTTCTTTAAATTTTAGTAAAAATTTTTTTTTCTCTTGAAAATTTATTAATAAACGCCTAAGGCTATAGCCTTGTATGTTTTATTTAAATTTTAGTTACAATTTTTTTTTCTCTTGAAAATTTATTAATAAATGCCTAAGGCTATAGCCTTGTATGTTTTATTTAAATTTTAGTTAAAATTTTTTTTTCTCTTGAAAATTTATTAATAAACGCCTAAGGCTATAGCCTTGTATGTTTTATTTAAATTTTAGTTGAAATTTTTTTTCTCTTGAAAATTTATTAATAAACGCCTTGTATATTTTATTTAAATTTTAGTTAAATTTTTTTTTCTCTTGAAAATTTATTAATAAACGCCTAAGGCTATATAGCCTTGTATGTTTTATTTAAATTTTAGTAAAAATTTTTTTTTCTCTTGAAAATTTATTAATAAACGCCTAAGGCTATAGTCTTGTATGTTTTATTTAAATTTTAGTTAAAATTTATTTTTCTCTTGAAAATTTTTAATAAACGCCTAAGGCGTATGTTTTATTTAAATTTTAGTAAAAAATTTTTTTTTCTTGAAAATTTCTTAATTAACGCCTTAGGCTATAGGCCTGTATGTTTTATTTAAATATTAGTTAAAATTTTTTTTTCTCTTGAAAATTTATTAATAAACGCCTAAGGCTATATAGCCTTGTATGTTTTATTTAAATTTTAGTTAAAATTTTTTTTTCTGTTGAAAATTTATTAATAAACGCCTATGACTGTAGCTTTGTACGTTTTATTTAAATTTAAGTTGAAAAATTTATTTCTCTTTAAAATTTATTAATAAACGCCTAAGACTATAGACTTGTATCTTTTATTTAAATATTAGTTAAAATTTTTTTTTCCTCTTGAAAATTTATTAATAAACGCCTAAGGCTATATATAAGCCTTGTATGTTTTATTTAAATTTTAGTTAAAAATTTTTTTTCTCTTGAAAATTTATTATTAAACGCCTATGACTATAGCCTTGTATGTTTTATTTAAATTTTAGTTAAAATTTTTTTTTCTCTTGAAAATTTATTAATAAACGCCTAAGTCTGTAGTCTTTTATGTTTTATTTATATTAAAGTAAAAATTTTTTTTTCTCTTGAAAATTTATTAATAAACGCCTAAGGCTATAGCCTCGTATGTTTTATTTAAATTTTAGTTAAAAATTTTTTTCCTCTTGAAAATTTATTAATAAACGCCTTGTATATTTTATTTAAATTTTAGTTAAATTTTTTTTTCTCTTGAAAATTTATTAATAAACGCCTAAGGCTATAGCCTTGTATGTTTTATTTAAATTTTAGTTAAAAATTTTTTTTCTCTTTAAAATTTATTAATAAACGCCTAAGACTATAGCCTTGTATGTTTTATTTAAATTTTTAGGAAAAATTTTTTTTTCTCTTGAAAATTTATTAATAAACACCTAAGGCTATATAGCCTTGTATGTTTTATTTAAATTTTAGTAAAAATTTTTTTTTCTCTTGAAAATTTATTAATAAACGCCTAAGGTTATAGTCTTGTATGTTTTATTTAAATTTTAGTTAAAAAATTTTTTTCTCTTAACAATTTATTAATAAACGCCTTGTATATTTTACTTAAATTTTAGTCAAATTTTTTTTTCTCTTGAAAATTTATTAATAAACGCCTAAGGCTATAGCCTTGTATGTTTTATTTAAATTTTAGTTAAAATTTTTTTTTCTCTTGAAAATTTATTAATAAACGCCTAAGGCTATAGCCTTGTATGTTTTATTTAAATTTTAGTTAAAATTTTTTTTTCTCTTGAAAATTTATTAATAAACGCCTAAGACTGTAGCTTTGTACGTTTTATTTAAATTTAAGTTGAAAAATTTATTTCTCTTTAAAATTTATTAATAAACGCCTAAGACTATAGCCTTGTATGTTTAATTTAAATTTTAGTTAAAAATTTTTTTTCTCTTGAAAATTTATTAATAAACGCCTAAGGCTATAGCCTAGTATGTTTTATTTAAATTTTAGTTAAAATTTTTTTTTCTCTTGAAAATTTATTAATAAACGCCTAAGACTGTAGCTTTGTACGTTTTAATTAAATTTTAGTTGAAAAATTTATTTCTGTTTAAAATTTATTAATAAACGCCTTGTATGTTTTATTTAAATTTTAGTAAAAATTTTTTTTTCTCTTGAAAATTTATTAATAAACGCCTAAGGCTATAGCCTTGTATGTTTTATTTAAATTTTAGTAAAAATTTTTTTTTCTCTTGAAAATTTATTAATAAACGCCTAAGGCTATAGCTTTGTATGTTTTATTTAAATTTTAGTTAAAATTTTTTTTTCTCTTGAAAATTTATTTATAAACGCCTAAGGCTATAGCCTTGTATGTTTTATTTAAATTTTAGTAAAAATTTTTTTTTCTCTTGAAAATTTATTAATAAACGCCTAAGGCTATAGTCTTGTATGTTTTATTTATATTTTAGTAAAAATTTTTTTTTCTCTTGAAAATTTATTAATAAACGCCTAAGGCTATAGCCTTGTATGTTTTATTTAAATTTTAGTTAAAATTTTTTTTTCTCTTGAAAATTTATTAATAAACGCCTAAAGATATAGCCTTGTATGTTTTATTTAAATTTTAGTTAAAATTTTTTTTTCTCTTGAAAATTTATTTATAAACGCCTAAGGCTATAGCCTTGTATGTTTTCTTTAAATTTTAGTAAAAATTTTTTTTTCTCTTGAAAATTTATTAATAAACGCCTAAGGCTATAGCCTTGTATGTTTTATTTAAATTTTAGTTACAATTTTTTTTTCTCTTGAAAATTTATTAATAAATGCCTTGTATGTTTTATTTAAATTTTAGTAAAAATTTTTTTTTCTCTTGAAAATTTATTAATAAACGCCTAAGGCTATAGTCTTGTATGTTTTATTTATATTTTAGTAAAAATTTTTTTTTCTCTTGAAAATTTATTAATAAACGCCTAAGGCTATAGCCTTGTATGTTTTATTTAAATTTTAGTTGAAATTTTTTTTCTCTTGAAAATTTATTAATAAACGCCTTGTATATTTTATTTAAATTTTAGTTAAATTTTTTTTTCTCTTGAAAATTTATTAATAAACGCCTAAGGCTATAT
The DNA here is from genome assembly GCA_037074705.1 of Zhengitettix transpicula. Classification (NCBI taxonomy): domain Eukaryota; kingdom Metazoa; phylum Arthropoda; class Insecta; order Orthoptera; family Tetrigidae; genus Zhengitettix; species Zhengitettix transpicula. Next base: position 58,335,649 of record CM073595.1, on the reverse strand, counting down.
AGCCTTGTATGTTTTATTTAAATTTTAGTAAAAATTTTTTTTTCTCTTGAAAATTTATTAATAAACGCCTAAGGCTATAGTCTTGTATGTTTTATTTAAATTTTAGTTAAAATTTTTTTTTCTCTTAAAAATTTTTAATAAACGCCTAAGGCGTATGTTTTATTTAAAATTTAGTAAAAAAATTTTTTTTCTTGAAAATTTATTAATTAACGCCTTAGGCTATAGCCCTGTATGTTTTATTTAAATTTTAGTTAAAATTTTTTTTTCTCTTGAAAATTTATTAATAAACGCCTAAGGCTATATAGCCTTGTATGTTTTATTTAAATTTTAGTTAAAATTTTTTTTTCTGTTGAAAATTTATTAATAAACGCCTATGACTGTAGCTTTGTACGTTTTATTAAAATTTTAGTTGAAAAATTTATTTCTCTTTAAAATTTATTAATAAACGCCTAAGACTATAGACTTGTATCTTTTATTTAAATATTAGTTAAAATTTTTTTTTCCTCTTGAAAATTTATTAATAAACGCCTAAGGCTATATATAAGCCTTGTATGTTTTATTTAAATTTTAGTTAAAAATTTTTTTTCTCTTGAAAATTTATTATTAAACGCCTATGACTATAGCCTTGTATGTTTTATTTAAATTTTAGTTAAAATTTTTTTTTCTCTTGAAAATTTATTAATAAACGCCTAAGACTATAGCCTTGTATGTTTTATTTAAATTTAAGTAAACATTTTTTTTTCTTTTGAAAATTTATTAATAAACGCCTAAGGCTATATATAGCCTTGTATGTTTTATTTAAATTTTAGTTAAAAAATTTTTTTCTCTTGAAAATTTATTAATAAACGCCTAAGTCTGTAGCTTTGTACGTTTTATTTAAATTTTAGTTGAAAAATTTATTTCTCTTTAAAATTTATTAATAAACGCCTTGTATGTTTTATTTAAATTGTAGTTAAAATTTTTTTTTCTCTTGAAAATTTATTAATAAACGCCTAAGGCTATAGCCTCGTATGTTTTATTTAAATTTTAGTTAAAAATTTTTTTTCTCTTGAAAATTTATTAATAAACGCCTTGTATGTTTTATTTAAATTTTAGTTAAATTTTTTTTTCTCTTGAAAATTTATTAATAAACGCCTAAGGCTATATAGCCTTGTATGTTTTATTCAAATTTTAGTAAAAATTTTTTTTTCTCTTGAAAATTTATTAATAAACGCCTAAGGCTATAGTCTTGTATGTTTTATTTAAATTTTAGTTAAAATTTTTTTTTCTCTTGAAAATTTTTAATAAACGCCTAAGGCGTATGTTTTATTTAAATTTTAGTAAAAAATTTTTTTTTCTTGAAAATTTATTAATTAACGCCTTAGGCTATAGCCCTGTATGTTTTATTTAAATTTTAGTTAAAATTTTTTTTTCTCTTGAAAATTTATTAATAAACGCCTAAGGCTATATAGCCTTGTATGTTTTATTTAAATTTTAGTTAAAATTTTTTTTTCTGTTGAAAATTTATTAATAAACGCCTATGACTGTAGCTTTGTACGTTTTATTTAAATTTTAGTTGAAAAATTTATTTCTCTTTAAAATTTATTAATAAACGCCTAAGACTATAGACTTGTATCTTTTATTTAAATATTAGTTAAAAATTTTTTTTCCTCTTAAAAATTTATTAATAAACGCCTAAGGCTATATATAAGCCTTGTATGTTTTATTTAAATTTTAGTTAAAAATTTTTTTTCTCTTGAAAATTTATTATTAAACGCCTATGACTATAGCCTTGTATGTTTTATTTAAATTTTAGTTAAAATTTTTTTTTCTCTTGAAAATTTTTAATAAACGCCTAAGGCGTATGTTTTATTTAAATTTTAGTAAAAAATTTTTTTTTCTTGAAAATTTATTAATTAACGCCTTAGGCTATAGCCCTGTATGTTTTATTTAAATTTTAGTTAAAATTTTTTTTTCTCTTGAAAATTTATTAATAAACGCCTAAGGCTATATAGCCTTGTATGTTTTATTTAAATTTTAGTTAAAATTTTTTTTTCTGTTGAAAATTTATTAATAAACGCCTATGACTGTAGCTTTGTACGTTTTATTTTAATTTTAGTTGAAAAATTTATTTCTCTTTAAAATTTATTAATAAACGCCTAAGACTATAGACTTGTATCTTTTATTTAAATATTAGTTAAAAATTTTTTTTCCTCTTAAAAATTTATTAATAAACGCCTAAGGCTATATATAAGCCTTGTATGTTTTATTTAAATTTTAGTTAAAAATTTTTTTTCTCTTGAAAATTTATTAATAAACGCCTAAGACTATAGCCTTGTATGTTTTATTTAAATTTAAGTAAACATTTTTTTTTCTTTTGAAAATTTATTAATAAACGCCTAAGGCTATATATAGCCTTGTATGTTTTATTTAAATTTTAGTTAAAAAATTTTTTTCTCTTGAAAATTTATTAATAAACGCCTAAGGCTATAGCCTTGTATGTTTCATTTAAATTTTAGTTAAAATTTTTTTTTCTCTTGAAAATTTATTAATAAACGCCTAAGTCTGTAGCTTTGTACGTTTTATTTAAATTTTAGTTGAAAAATTTATTTCTCTTTAAAATTTATTAATAAACGCCTTGTATGTTTTATTTAAATTGTAGTTAAAATTTTTTTTTCTCTTGAAAATTTATTAATAAACGCCTAAGGCTATAGCCTTGTATGTTTTATTTAAATTTTAGTAAAAATTTTTTTTTCTCTTGAAAATTTATTAATAAACGCCAAAGGCTATAGCCTTGTATGTTTTATTTAAATTTTAGTTACAATTTTTATTTCTCTTGAAAATTTATTAATAAATGCCTAAGGCTATAGTCTTGTATGTTTTATTTAAATTTTAGTAAAAATTTTTTTTTCTCTTGAAAATTTATTAATAAACGCCTAAGTCTATGGTCTTGTATGTTTTATTTATATTTAAGTAAAAATTTTTTTTTCTCTTGAAAATTTATTAATAAACGCCTAAGGCTATAGCCTCGTATGTTTTATTTAAATTTTAGTTAAAAATTTTTTTTCTCTTGAAAATTTATTAATAAACGCCTTGTATATTTTATTTAAATTTTAGTTAAATTTTTTTTTCTCTTGAAAATTTATTAATAAACGCCTAAGGCTATAGCCTTGTATGTTTTATTTAAATTTTAGTTAAAATTTTTTTTTCTCTTGAAAATTTATTAATAAACGCCTAAGACTGTAGCTTTGTACGTTTTATTTAAATTTAAGTTGAAAAATTTATTTCTCTTTAAAATTTATTAATAAACGCCTAAGACTATAGCCTTGTATGTTTTATTTAAATTTTAGTTAAAATTTTTTTTCTCTTGAAAATTTATTAATAAATGCCTAAGGCTATAGCCTTGTATGTTTTATTTAAATTTTAGTTGAAAAATTTATTTCTCTTTAAAATTTATTAATAAACGCCTAAGACTATAGTCTTGTATGTTTTATTTATATTTTAGTAAAAATTTTTTTTTCTCTTGAAAATTTATTAATAAACGCCTAAGGCTATAGCCTTGTATGTATTATTTAAATTTTAGTTAAAAAATTTTTTTCTCTTGAAAATTTATTAATAAACGACTAAGGCTATAGCCTTGTATGTTTTATTTAAATTTTAGTTAAAATTTTTTTTTCTCTTGAAAATTTATTAATAAACGCCTAAGACTATAGCCTTGTATGTTTTATTTAAATTTAAGTAAACATTTTTTTTTCTCTTGAAAATTTATTAATAAACGCCTAAGGCTATATATAGCCTTGTATGTTTTATTTAAATTTTAGTTAAAAAATTTTTTTCTCTTGAAAATTTATTAATAAACGCCTAAGGCTATAGCCTTGTATGTTTCATTTAAATTTTAGTTAAAATTTTTTTTTCTCTTGAAAATTTATTAATAATCGCCTAAGGCTATAGCCTTGTATGTTTTATTTAAATTTAAGTTAAAATTTTTTTTTCTCTTGAAAATTTATTAATAAACGCCTAAGTCTGTAGCTTTGTACGTTTTATTTAAATTTTAGTTGAAAAATTTATTTCTCTTTAAAATTTATTAATAAACGCCTTGTATGTTTTATTTAAATTGTAGTTAAAATTTTTTTTTCTCTTGAAAATTTATTAATAAACGCCTAAGGCTATAGCCTTGTATGTTTTATTTAAATTTTAGTTACAATTTTTATTTCTCTTGAAAATTTATTAATAAATGCCTAAGGCTATAGCCTTGTATGTTTTATTTAAATTTTAGTAAAAATTTTTTTTTCTCTTGAAAATTTATTAATAAACGCCTAAGTCTATAGTCTTGTATGTTTTATTTATATTTAAGTAAAAATTTTTTTTTCTCTTGAAAATTTATTAATAAACGCCTAAGGCTATAGCCTCGTATGTTTTATTTAAATTTTAGTTAAAAATTTTTTTTCTCTTGAAAATTTATTAATAAACGCCTTATATATTTTATTTAAATTTTAGTTAAATTTTTTTTTCTCTTGAAAATTTATTAATAAACGCCTAAGGCTATAGCCTTGTATGTTTTATTTAAATTTTAGTTAAAATTTTTTTTTCTCTTGAAAATTTATTAATAAACGCCTAAGGCTATAGCCTTGTATGTTTTATTTAAATTTTAGTTAAAATTTTTTTTCTCTTGAAAATTTATTAATAAATGCCTAAGGCTATAGCCTTGTATGTTTTATTTAAATTTTAGTTAAAAATTTTTTTTCTCTTTAAAATTTATTATTAAACGCCTAAGACTATAGCCTTGTATGTTTTATTTAAATTTTTAGGAAAATTTTTTTTTTCTCTTGAAAATTTATTAATAAACACCTAAGGCTATATAGCCTTGTATGTTTTATTTAAATTTTAGTAAAAATTTTTTTTTCTCTTGAAAATTTATTAATAAACGCCTAAGGTTATAGTCTTGTATGTTTTATTTAAATTTTAGTTAAAAATTTTTTTTCTCTTAAAAATTTATTAATAAACGCCTTGTATATTTTACTTAAATTTTAGTTAAATTTTTTTTTCTCTTGAAAATTTATTAATAAACGCCTAAGGCTATAGCCTTGTATGTTTTATTTAAATTTTAGTTAAAATTTTTTTTTCTCCTGAAAATTTATTAATAAACGCCTAAGGCTATAGCCTTGTATGTTTTATTTAAATTTTAGTTAATATTTTTTTTTCTCTTGAAAATTTATTAATAAACGCCTAAGACTGTAGCTTTGTACGTTTTATTTAAATTTAAGTTGAAAAATTTATTTCTCTTTAAAATTTATTAATAAACGCCTAAGACTATAGCCTTGTATGTTTAATTTAAATTTTAGTTAAAAATTTTTTTTCTCTTGAAAATTTATTAATAAACGCCTAAGGCTATATAGCCTTGTATGTTTTATTTAAATTTTAGTTAAAATTTTTTTTTCTCTTGAAAATTTATTAATAAACGCCTAAGACTGTAGCTTTGTACGTTTTAATTAAATTTTAGTTGAAAAATTTATTTCTGTTTAAAATTTATTAATAAACGCCTTGTATGTTTTATTTAAATTTTAGTAAAAATTTTTTTTTCTCTTGAAAATTTATTAATAAACGCCTAAGGCTATAGCCTTGTATGTTTTATTTAAATTTTAGTAAAAATTTTTTTTCTCTTGAAAATTTATTAATAAACGCCTAAGGCTATAGCTTTGTATGTTTTATTTAAATTTTAGTTAAAATTTTTTTTTCTCTTGAAAATTTATTTATAAACGCCTAAGGTTATAGTCTTGTATGTTTTATTTAAATTTTAGTTAAAAATTTTTTTTCTCTTAAAAATTTATTAATAAACGCCTTGTATATTTTATTTAAATTTTAGTTAAATTTTTTTTTCTCTTGAAAATTTATTAATAAACACCTAAGGCTATAGCCTTGTATGTTTTATTTAAATTTTAGTTAAAAATTTTTTTTCTCTTGAAAATTTATTAATAAACGCCTAAGGCTATAGCCTTGTATGTTTTATTTAAATTTTAGTTAAAATTTTTTTTTCTCTTGAAAATTTATTAATAAACGCCTAAGACTGTAGCTTTGTACGTTTTATTTAAATTTAAGTTGAAAAATTTATTTCTCTTTAAAATTTATTAATAAACGCCTAAGACTATAGCCTTGTATGTTTAATTTAAATTTTAGTTAAAATTTTTTTTTCTCTTGAAAATTTATTTATAAACGCCTAAGGCTATAGCCTTGTATGTTTTATTAAAATTTTAGTAAAAATTTTTTTTTCTCTTGAAAATTTATTAATAAACGCCTAAGGCTATAGCCTTGTATGTTTTATTTAAATTTTAGTTAAAAATTTTTTTTCTCTTGAAAATTTATTAATAAACGCCTAAGGCTATAGCCTTGTATGTTTTATTTAAATTTTAGTTACAATTTTTATTTCTCTTGAAAATTTATTAATAAATGCCTAAGGCTATAGCCTTGTATGTTTTATTTAAATTTTAGTAAAAATTTTTTTTTCTCTTGAAAATTTATTAATAAACGCCTAAGGCTATAGCCTCGTATGTTTTATTTAAATTTTAGTTAAAAACTTTTTTTCTCTTGAAAATTTATTAATAAACGCCTTGTATATTTTATTTAAATTTTAGTTAAATTTTTTTTTCTCTTGAAAATTTATTAATAAACGCCTAAGGCTATAGCCTTGTATGTTTTATTTAAATTTTAGTTAAAATTTTTTTTTCTCTTGAAAATTTATTAATAAACGCCTAAGGCTATAGCCTTGTATGTTTTATTTAAATTTTAGTTAAAATTTTTTTTTCTCTTGAAAATTTATTAATAAACGCCTAAGCCTGTAGCTTTGTACGTTTTATTTAAATTTAAGTTGAAAAATTTATTTCTCTTTAAAATTTATTAATAAACGCCTAAGACTATAGCCTTGTATGTTTAATTTAAATTTTAGTTAAAAATTTTTTTTCTCTTGAAAATTTATTAATAAACGCCTAAGGCGTATGTATGTTTTATTTAAATTTTAGTTACAATTTTTTTTTCTCTTGAAAATTTATTAATAAACGCCTAAGGCCTTGTATGTTTTATTTAAATTTTAGTAAAGATTTTTTTTTCTCTTGAAAATTTATTAATAAACGCCTAAGGCAATAGCTTTGTATGTTTTATTTAAATTTTAGTTAAAATTTTTTTTTCTCTTGAAAATTTATTTATAAACGCCTAAGGCTATAGCCTTGTATGTTTTATTTAAATTTTAGTAAAAATTTTATTTTCTCTTGAAAATTTATTAATAAACGCCTAAGGCTATAGCTTTGTATGTTTTATTTAAATTTTAGTTAAAATTTTTTTTTCTCTTAAAAATTTATTTATAAACGCCTAAGGCTATAGCCTTGTATGTTTTATTTAAATTTTAGTAAAAAATTTTTTTTCTCTTGAAAATTTATTAATAAACGCCTAAGGCTATAGCCTTGTATGTTTTATTTAAATTTTAGTTACAATTTTTTTTTCTCTTGAAAATTTATTAATAAATGCCTAAGGCTATAGCCTTGTATGTTTTATTTAAATTTTAGTAAAAATTTTTTTTTCTCTTGAAAATTTATTAATAAACGCCTAAGGCTATAGCCTCGTATGTTTTATTTAAATTTTAGTTAAAATTTTTTTTTCTCTTGAAAATTTATTAATAAACGCCTTGTATATTTTATTTAAATTTTAGTTAAATTTTTTTTCCTCTTGAAAATTTATTAATAAACGCCTAAGGCTATAGCCTTGTATGTTTTATTTAAATTTTAGTTAAAATTTTTTTTTCTCTTGAAAATTTATTAATAAACGCCTAAGACTGTAGCTTTGTACGTTTTATTTAAATTTAAGTTGAAAAATTTATTTCTCTTTAAAATTTATTAATAAACACCTAAGACTATAGCCTTGTATGTTTTATTTAAATTTTAGTTAAAAATTTTTTTTCTCTTGAAAATTTATTAATAAACGCCATGTATATTTTATTTAAATTTTAGTTAAATTTTTTTTTCTCTTGAAAATTTATTTATAAACGCCTAAGGCTATAGCCTTGTATGTTTTATTTAAATTTTAGTTACAATTTTTTTTTCTCTTGAAAATTTATTAATAAACGCCTAAGGCCTTGTATGTTTTATTTAAATTTTAGTAAAATTTTTTTTTTCTCTTGAAAATTTATTAATAAACGCCTAAGGCTATAGCTTTGTATGTTTTATTTAAATTGTAGTTAAAATTTTTTTTTCTCTTGAAAATTTATTTATAAACGCCTAAGGCTATAGCCTTGTATGTTTTATTTAAATTTTAGTAAAAATTTTTTTTTCTCTTGAAAATTTATTAATAAACGCCTAAGGCTATAGACTTGTATGTTTTATTTAAATTTTAGTTACAATTTTTTTTTCTCTTGAAAATTTATTAATAAATGCCTAAGGCTATAGCCTTGTATGTTTTATTTAAATTTTAGTAAAAATTTTTTTTTCTCTTGAAAATTTATTAATAAACGCCTAAGGCTATAGTCTTGTATGTTTTATTTATATTTTAGTAAAAATTTTTTTTTCTCTTGAAAATTTATTAATAAACGCCTAAGGCTATAGCCTTGTATGTTTTATTTAAATTTTTAGGAAAAATTTTTTTTTCTCTTGAAAATTTATTAATAAACGCCTAAGGCTATAGTCTTGTATGTTTTATTTATATTTTAGTAAAAATTTTTTTTTCTCTTGAAAATTTATTAATAAACGCCTAAGGCTATAGCCTTGTATGTTTTATTTAAATTTTAGTTAAAATTTTTTTTTCTCTTGAAAATTTATTAATAAACGCCTAAGGCTATAGCTTTGTATGTTTTATTTAAATTTTAGTTAAAATTTTTTTTTCTCTTTAAAATTTATTAATAAACGCCTAAGACTATAGCCTTGTATGTTTTATTTAAATTTTTAGGAAAAATTTTTTTTTCTCTTGAAAATTTATTAATAAACGCCTAAGGCTATAGCCTTGTATGTTTTATTTAAATTTTAGTAAAAAATTTTTTTTCTCTTGAAAATTTATTAATAAACGCCTAAGGTTATAGTCTTGTATGTTTTATTTAAATTTTAGTTAAAAATTTTTTTTCTCTTAAAAATTTATTAATAAACGCCTTGTATATTTTATTTAAATTTTAGTTAAATTTTTTTTTCTCTTGAAAATTTATTAATAAACGCCTAAGGCTATAGCCTTGTATGTTTTATTTAAATTTTAGTTAAAAATTTTTTTTCTCTTGAAAATTTATTAATAAACGCCTAAGGCTATAGCCTTGTATGTTTTATTTAAATTTTAGTTAAAATTTTTTTTTCTCTTGAAAATTTATTAATAAACGCCTAAGACTGTAGCTTTGTACGTTTTATTTAAATTTAAGTTGAAAAATTTATTTCTCTTTAAAATTTATTAATAAACGCCTAAGACTGTAGCTTTGTACGTTTTAATTAAATTTTAGTTGAAAAATTTATTTCTGTTTAAAATTTATTAATAAACGCCTTGTATGTTTTATTTAAATTTTAGTTAAAAATTTTTTTTCTCTTGAAAATTTATTTATAAACGCCTAAGGCTATAGCCTTGTATGTTTTATTAAAATTTTTGTAAAAATTTTTTTTTCTCTTGAAAATTTATTAATAAACGCCTAAGGCTATAGCCTCGTATGTTTTATTTAAATTTTAGTTAAAAATTTTTTTTCTCTTGAAAATTTATTAATAAACGCCTTGTATATTTTATTTAAATTTTAGTTAAATTTTTTTTTCTCTTGAAAATTTATTAATAAACGCCTAAGGCTATAGTCTTGTATGTTTTATTTATATTTTAGTAAAAAATTTTTTTTCTCTTGAAAATTTATTAATAAACGCCTAAGGCTATAGCCTTGTATGTTTTATTTAAATTTTAGTTAAAAATTTTTTTTCTCTTGAAAATTTATTAATAAACGCCTAAGGCTATAGCCTTGTATGCTTTATTTAAATTTTAGTTAAAATTTTTTTTTCTCTTGAAAATTTATTAATAAACGCCTAAGACTGTAGCTTTGTACGTTTTATTTAAATTTAAGTTGAAAAATTTATTTCTCTTTAAAATTTATTAATAAACGCCTAAGACTATAGCCTTGTATGTTTTATTTAAATTTTAGTTAAAAAATTTTTTTCTCTTGAAAATTTATTAATAAACGCCTAAGGCTATATAGCCTTGTATGTTTTATTTAAATTTTAGTTAAAATTTTTTTTTCTCTTTAAAATTTATTAATAAACGCCTAAGACTATATATAGCCTTGTATGTTTTATTTAAATTTTTAGGAAAATTTTTTTTTTCTCTTGAAAATTTATTAATAAACGCCCAAGGCTATAGCCTTGTATGTTTTATTTAAATTTTAGTAAAAATTTTTTTTTCTCTTGAAAATTTATTAATAAACGCCTAAGGCTATAGCCTTGTATGTTTTATTTAAATTTTAGTTAAAAATTTTTTTTCTCTTGAAAATTTATTAATAAACGCCTAAGGCTATAGCCTTGTATGTTTTATTTAAATTTTAGTTAAAAATTTTTTTTCTCTTGAAAATTTATTAATAAACGCCTTGTATATTTTATTAAAATTTAATTAAATTTTTTTTTCTCTTGAAAATTTATTAATAAACGCCTAAGGCTATAGCCTTGTATGTTTTATTTAAATTTTAGTTAAAATTTTTTTTTCTCTTGAAAATTTATTAATAAACGCCTAAGGCGTTTTATTTAAATTTTAGTTAAAATTTTTTTTTTCTTGAAAATTTATTAATTAACGCCTAAGGCTATAGCCCTGTACGTTTTATTTTTATTGTAGTTAAAAATTTTTTTTCTCTTGAAAATTTATTAATAAACGCCTAAGGCTATATAGCCTTGAATGTTTTATTTAAATTTTAGTTAAAATTTTTTTTTCTGTAGAAAATTTATTAATAAACGCCTATGACTGTAGCTTTGTACGTTTTATTTAAATTTTAGTTGAAAAATTTATTTCTCTTTAAAATTTATTAATAAACGCCTAAGGCTATAGCCTTGTATGTTTTATTTAAATTTTAGTTAAAAATTTTTTTTCTCTTGAAAATTTATTATTAAACGCCTAAGACTATAGCCTTGTATGTTTTATTTAAATTTTAGTTAAAAATTTTTTTTCTCTTGAAAATTTATTAATAAACGCCTAATACTATAGCCTTGTATGTTTTATTTAAATTTAAGTAAACATTTTTTTTCTCTTGAAAATTTATTAATAAACGCCTAAGGCTATAGCCTTGTATGTTTTATTTAAATTTTAGTAAAAATTTTTTTTTCTCTTGAAAATTTATTAATAAACGCCTAAGGCTATAGTCTTGTATGTTTTATTTAAATTTTAGTTAAAAATTTTTTTTCTCTTGAAAATTTATTAATAAACGCCTTGTATATTTTATTTAAACTTTAGTTAAATTTTTTTTTCTCTTGAAAATTTATTAATAAACGCCTAAGGCTATGCCTTGTATGTTTTATTAAAATTTTAGTTAAAATTTTTTTTTCTCTTGGAAATATATTAATAAACGCCTAAGGCTAGCCTTGTATGCTTTATTTAAATTTTAGTTAAAATTTTTTTTTCTCTTGAAAATTTATTAATAAACGCCTAAGACTGTAGCTTTGTACGTTTTATTTAAATTTAAGTTGAAAAATTTATTTCTCTTTAAAATTTATTAATAAACGCCGAAGACTATAGCCTTGTATGTTTTATTTAAATTTTAGTTAAAAATTTTTTTTCTCTTGAAAATTTATTAATAAACGCCTAAGGCTATATAGCCTTGTATGTTTTATTTAAATTTTAGTTAAAATTTTTTTTTCTCTTTAAAATTTATTAATAAACGCCTAAGACTATAGCCTTGTATGTTTTATTTAAATTTTTAGGAAAAATTTTTTTTTCTCTTGAAAATTTATTAATAAACGCCTAAGGCTATAGTCTTGTATGTTTTATTTATATTTTAGTAAAAATTTTTTTTTCTCTTGAAAATTTATTAATAAACGCCTAAGGCTATAGCCTTGTATGTT